>CM053622.1:709938623-709979136 GCA_028646595.1 Phalanger gymnotis
CTCCTCTTCCCCTGGGGTTTTTTCCAGTACTGTTGCTCTTCAGCAATGATCTCAGCTCTTTGTTGTTCGGGCTGGGTGTCTGGCACTTCCCCTGGGGGAGCAAGAGTATGTCTGGGCTCCTGGTGTTGACTCCTGCTGGCTCTGCCCCTCTGGGACTCAGGTACTCCCACTATTCGGCCAGTGAAGCCCCACTTCTGTCTCCTCTATTCCAGCTTTTTTTTTTTCCTTTTTTCCCTCCGGGGAATTCTCTGGGTGGGGAGGGGTGGAATTAGAGCCGTTTACCTGGCCATTATGTCTCCAGGAAGTTCAAGAAGTGTCCTTTGGGCTGCAAGCCTCAGGAGTTGGTGTCTCATGGACCTGTGGCGTTGCGCTGCCTCTCCTCACTTCCACAGCACGCCGTCCTGTGTTGGGAGGCCTGGGAATCTCCGCTGGTTTCAGGCGCCCGGCTTTCTCCCAGCCTGTCTCCCACGTGTGTTTCCTGGCCAGCCGCTTCTGCTTTGGTCCCGTCTGGAGCAGCTCTGCACGCCAAGTGCTCTCCTAGCCTACGGATTCGTTCCTTCAGCCTTTCAGACTCTCCTGGCTGGGAAATTTGCCCCACTCAGACTTCTCGTGGTTTCTAACTCTCTCAAATCTGCTCACATTCACTTTTTTATAGGAATCCGACAGAACATGTGAGGGAGCTCCAGTAAGACGCTATTTTCATGCGGCCATCTTGGCTCCGCCCCTCACATGCCCTTTGGGGATGTTTCAAGATACAACAGGATAGACAATTAAGAATGTCAGCTGTCAACAGGAACAAAACCTTTTTCCTTGCTACTGAAACTGTCCCTCAGAAAAGAGTTGCTTACATGGGAAATTTTATTTTGAGCCATTTACGTCAGTACGTGACTAAACATACAGAAAGGATTGAAGTTCAGAAATCAGGACAAGAAGATGATTCTCAAGGACATCCAAAAACTCAAAGCAATAGAGGCAGAATTCAAAAGAGAAAATGAAAACAAAGTCCTATTGAGGACAGGAATTTGAGAGTATATTAGAGTATATTAGACATATTCCTTGCCAGGTGTTTTTTCTCCGCTCCAGCTTTTCCTCCACTCTGGCTATTTTGAGGGTCACCCGATTCCCTGTATACCTTCTACTAGAGATCCAGTGATTTCAGCTCATTCATTAGGAACTTGAGCTACCTACATTTATCCACTGGGAATGCTGTGGTTAAAAAAACCTTTCCCATGCAGATGAGAGGCTCTCAGTCTGCTTTGGGAGCATGTGTGTGCTCATTCAGACTACTCCTGTACTTTAGCTGCAATCCTCGGCTGAGGTGCTCCCTTAGGACCTCCCCAAAGTGCTCTGATTAGTAAATCTCTCCAGCAGAGAAATCTACACACAGCTCTCTTTCCCCATTATCATGAGTGAGGAAATGCAAGTGATGTGGAAGGAAGTGAAGGCATTGAGGAAAAGGTAATACTGGGGCTTGATACTGAGGGATGGATAGCAGTCCTTTTCCCGTTCTCTATCCTTAGAAGAGACCTTCAGACTGTTTCCTGTCAGGGTTAGGATCCCCAGTAAAGATGAAAAATCTCTGCTCTTGTAAATAAAAAGAAAAAAATAGTGATGCCTGAGGAGAATCTATTGGAGGCATCTCTTTTCTCTAGAGAAGTCCTATTATCTAGAAGTATATTGAAGCTTAAGACTTCCAAGAGGGCCTCCACTGTAGAATCATAAGGCACTCCACCTATATCCACCTATATCTCTTGGCTCAAAAAAAGGGCTCAATGGCTAAAAAGAAGAGGGATGAGGGAGGACACAAAACAGATGATACTCCATTTTACCCCCCAACTCCCAGAGTAGTAAGGCTTCTTCTAAACTATCTATGGTGAAACCTGTAGAGTTTTCTAAGTGGTGGAAGGCTAGCAGTGATGTGGAAACCCAAATGTTCTTTCTGTCTTGTAGTGTAAAGTCCCCAGAGCATCCCAAGCCAGTTATGGGGAGGGTATCCAACTTCCAGAAACTTTCCCTAGATCCTTGGTGTATCCAGAGTATAGCCATGCTCCACTTCCTCTGCCAACCACTAGAGGGCAGGATTGTCCCAGAAATGCCTCACACTCTGTAAAAACTGCAGAATAATTGGAGAGACCTGAGGTAATATGAAATTCATTTTCCTTTTCAGTTTAGCAGGTAGGGTAACCAGCGGGTTTCAAACCCATTAGTGAGTTAAGGGGGGTGTCTACCCCAAGCATGTGAAGACTTCCCCTGGTGGAATAAGCAGATGAGAACAATTTGTTCCAACCACCATGAAGGCAGCTGAAAAGGGTGTTGTGGAGGGCTTAGAGCTTGGTTAGACATCGAAGATGCCATGGTCATCCGCTGCATCTTGAGCCATCACCAGTCATCTTGATTCTGTCCTACCACTGGACTGTGATGATTCTGGAGGGGAGAGGCTGACAACTTTGTGCAACTCTGCCTCACTTAAATCCAATTTACACAAGAATCAGAAGACATCATCACCCGTACCATTTTACCATTATACTTATCAAGTCCTGTGACAACAGGCAGGTGATGAAGCGGCAGGTGTGGATACACTGGGAGCTGCAGTCACAATCTTGTACAAAGACAGCCCAGGCCATACAGTCGTTTCTCTCTGGAAGTAGCAGTGGGATTTGGCAGCCCCCGGGTGTCTGAGCAGCCTTTTAAGGAGCACACTGCTCAACTCCTGGTGTGAGGAAGGGGCTAGAAACGGTACCCTAAAAATTGTCTGCTTACCCAACCCTGGCCTGATTACTGTGGCAGGAGGGAAATCCCACTGTGGTCGAAACACAAAGAAATGTACAAAAATGTCTGCAGAGATGATTCCACTCACCACTGGCACATGGAATGTGTGTGTGCTTATAGACAACACAAAATCCAACAGTCCTGAAAAATGAATAGCTCTTGTTGCAAGAGAACTCTGCTGGTATTGCATCCACATAGCAGCCCTGAGTGAAACAAGGCTGGCCAATGAAGGTCAGCTTGCTGAAGTTGGAGCTGGATACACATTTTTCTGGAGTGGCCACAGTGAAGGGGAGTGCCATGAAGCTGGCCTAGGTTTTGCTATCAAAACTAATCTAGTCAACAAGCTTATATGTCTGCCAAAAGGAATGAATGAGACGCTCATGACAATGAGATTGCCACTTGTAGGAAAATGTCATGCCATCATCGTCAGTGCCTATGCTCCCGCTATGATGAACCCTGATGAGGTCAAAGAAAAATTTTATGAAAACCTGGAGACCCTTATCATCAATGTACCAAAAGAGGACAAGCTTATAATTCCAGGTGACTTTAATGCTAGAGTAAGCTCAGACTACCACACTTGGCAGGGAGTCCTAGGAAGGAACGGAGTTGGAAACAACAGCAGCAATGGTCACTTACTACTGAAGACTTGTGCATCTCATGACCTTCTCATTTACCTAAACACAATAAAACTTCATGGATGAACCCTCACAGCAAACATTGGCATTTAATGGACTATGCAATTATAAGGAGAAGAGACAGACAGGATGTGAGAATCATGAAGGCAATGTGTGATTGCAGAGTGCTGGACTGATCATAGCCTTATTCTTTCCAAGCCAAATATTGGCATTCAGTAAAAGTGGTGCCCCCAAGGCAAAATGACTGCCAGAAGAATTAATGTCAACAAATTAGAGCTTTTCTCTGACCACGAACAGTTGCTCGCTCCCTCGCTAACTTGGAGGGAAAATTGAGCCAATACACAGCTGGCAACAGTGGAGCAGAAAAGGAGCGGGCAGCTTTCAGAGAGTTGGTGTATAGCACTGCATTTGCTCATCTGGGTCAAAACACTCACAAACACTAAGAATGGTTTGGTGAAAATGTGGAAATTGAGAAACTGTTAAATGAAAAATGGGAACTTCACAGGGTTTGCCAGCAGGATAGCTCATCCGTCTCTAAGAAGGCAGCATTTAATTCCTTCAAAAGTAATGTACAAGCAAAGCTTAGAGAGATGCGGGATTCTCGACTCAGTAAGAAGGCAGATGAAATTCATTTTAATGCTGATGGTAATAATCTAAAGTGCTTTTACGATGCCCTGAAGGCTATCTATGGGCCAAAGGTCTATGGTACATCTCAGCTACTCAGTGTTGACGGTGCCACGTTGATTAGTGATAAAGACATGATCCTGGAGAGATGGGCTGAACACTTCCATCGTGTTCTCAACAGATCATCAACAATTAATGCTGAAGCCATTGACCGTTTACTTCATGTTGAAGTCAGTCCCTCCCTAGCTGAAGCCAACTGAAGAAGAGGTTTTGAATGACATTAGGCTCCTTTCATGTGGCAAAGCACCTGGTGCTGACTCTGTTCCAGTTGAGATTTACAAGGCAGGGGGTCATTGCTCACACAAAAGCTGACTGAAAGCTGATTGTGTGACGTGGGAGACATTGGCACAAGACTGCTCAGCATGCTGTTCTCACATCAGAAAGGGTGCAGTGCTCTATGAGCAAAGCAGAATTGAAACAGCTCAAAGGAAACACAGGATGCGCAAGTTTGGAACATCCACCCCAAATGTTCACACGGACTATGTGTGCCTGACCTGTGGTAGAACATTCTGAGCTCTGACAGCCACAGTCAGACACACTGAATCTTGACTCAAGCATGGTGATGTCATTTTGATCCTCTTCGAGAGCGAAGGACAACAACCAACCAACCATGGACTGTGAATATTGGTATCTGCTCACTCTTTCTCAGGCTCCTTTGGGGGATCCGCATAAAGGCCATGAAATCTGTCCTGGGTTGATTTCTTGTGTCTCTCTATACTACTTCGATATACCATTTCACATGATGGGTATAGGGTGTGTTCAGGGAAGATTAGGACCTCTGGTGTAGGGTAGTTTTTGTTGTGGTGGTTTTTAGGAGAGGTGTATTGGCGCACCATTGATCTTCCTTATCTTTGATCTTAGGAGCCATTTTTGACCAAGTAGGTATGTGCTGCTTTTATTTCTGGGCCATTTTGGTTCATGGTGTTCATCAGACAAGCTAAGAACTTTTGTGGTTCCATTTCTGCAGCTGTAGGCACAGCATCATGATCAACAGCTTATGGCCCATAAGCATGGGGGACAAAGAGAATGGTGGGAACCTTTCAGAGTTTTTCTAGTCCCCACATCCTCTGTTCCTGATTGATTACTCTGGCCACTGATGCCAAGAGAAGTCTGCTGATCTTGCCCAGATTGCCCAGTAGCACTCTCTGAGGAGCAAACCAGGAGTGAAAACAGGCTATGAATTAGAGATCTCCAAGATCCGATAATTCCCACAAAAGACATCTCAGGAATAGAGTGACATTGGTTCCCATTGCCACCCAGGCAGTTGGATATTAAATTGGGATGAAAATGTAGTTATAGAGAATGAGAAGCCTTTTCTCTGGATCAACCTCTTTGTGCCATTGTCAATTTTGGGGCTTGATCAGGGTTGTCATGTTTGGAAAATCCCCATTCTCTCATATTGATAGAATGATCCTTTTCCTATTGCAGCCACATGTACTCCAGAAAAAAAGCAATTCCACCAGAAGAACAGTCAATACCAGCAAGTGGGTATATTGACTTGAAAGGAAGATTTCAGGTCAAGGAAAAAACTTGATAAGTTGGTGGGCACATATTTTTCAGCAGTTCTTTTGCCATTTCATTTTGAATTAATGGGATCACAGCCATCCATCTATCTATCCATACTTGCATACATACATATATGTATATGTGCAGATAGTGCATGTATATATATATATATATATATATATATATACACAAAAGTGTCTATCAGAGAAGAATCCCAGGGAGAGAATAAGTGGGATGGCACACTCAAGGCTCTTGTTATTGGTTGCCTTCTCATTCTCCCTTGACCACCACTTTTAGGTGGCCAGGAGAGGTCTCTCCTTGGGGTGGGGGCAGAACAATGTGGTTTTTGGAAGAACTGGATGATGATGAGATTGAGAGAAAGGAGGAAAGAGGAAGAGGAAGAGGAGGAGGAGGAGGGAGAAGATTTGGCCCAGTGAGATGAAGCCACAGCTGAACTTTAAAATTACTAATGTACACAAAGACTGCCTCGGCTATCTCGTTGGCTCCCCTTCCCCATCAAAATCTATTCATTTATTTGGTCCGGAGTCAAAGGAAGGGGCATAGAGCTGCAGACTATGTTCTAGTGAATACAGGACAAGAAAATTTCATTGACTATAGTCTTCCTAGAACATTCTTTTCAAATGCTACTTCACAGAGAAAGAGTGTAGATTTGGATTTTCCAAAGTTCCACCAACACTTCCATTTGGAAGAACACATCCTTTCCCTTCTTATCCTTAACGGCAGTGTCCTCCTGATGTCCTCCGCTACTGTAAATGAGAAGGTGGAAAATGTGCATCTTGTGGGTGTGAAAAGAAAGCCACAGACTGGCTGTTCTTTCATTCTCAAGACAAGCCAAATTCTCAAGGAGACAAAGAAGGTACAGATCATAGAATGGTCCTCAGACTAATTTTCTAGAGGCTCCCTCATTGCTACACCTTAGGAACTTTCTTCCATATAGTGCTGCTTTTCAGCATTACAGCCATTGTTTTTGGTGAACCAATACCAACCGTTTTGCTGGATGTGCAAAGCGGAGGCATGTCAGTGTTTTAGTGTTTGGAAAGATTTCTTTGTGACCTTCGCTGACCCTTTCATCACCTATCCTCCCACAGCAAATTCCATTGTTGCTAATGTTTTTTGATTTTGGAGAGTGCACTGGCAGAGCCTGCCTCATTGGCAAAAGGTTTGTCCCAGGCCCTTAGTCCATCACAATACTTACGAATCATTTCCCACTTTTAATGGGCCTCACAAAAGAGCCCTCCACCTTCATGTGCTATTTGGTATGCTCAGATTAGAGGTTGTCATCAGTTGTAACTTCATGACATTCCTTGTACTGGTTATCCACTTTGCTTGGCTGTTCCACAGAAGGGAAAATGACTAGAGCTACCAAGTACCAATTGAAAGAGTTGAGGAGACATTTCAGAAGGGATGCCAAGGCTTTGATGACCTGGGTCATCCTCTCATTTATTGCTGGATACCTTTTCAGGCATGGAATGGCCTTTGCCTGAGATTCCATAAGGCAGAGCCAACTAACCCATTTTGTCCCAGGGTGAGGCAAGTTGGGAGCAGTGGCAGAGCATGAAAGAAGCTGCAGCGTGCCTGGGAGCCTCACTGACAGCCAGCCTCCTCTGTAGGAGAAGCAGCTGTTCAGGTAGTGTGGAAGCAGAAAGAAGCATTTGTGAGGGAAAACTGGAGGATGTTGGTGTTATGAGCAAGGCCAGTGACTGACCAGATGTGGGAGGAATTTTCTTGGGAGTCTGGGACCTCTTGGTGTAAGGTGAAGTGGATGGGAAGGAAAAGGAACAAAAAAGAGGATTGAAGTCACACAGGAGAACCAGAGGAAATGGATGAGCAGTATTCATTAAGAAGGCCTTGAAGTAGTTCAGTGCCGAGGTCCAAAGAGAGGTGAAGGGTGGGTTTAGAGGAAAGTTACAGTTTTGGTCATGGGATTGGACCAATGACTTGGCAAAGGCACCAAATAAGAAAGCATACGAATGACGGACTGATACAGAACATGGGCTACAAGGAAAATGAGAAAGACAACTTAGAAAGTGAAGGGAATGTGGTTTGTGACGAGAATAAGTGAGGTGAGAAGGTGTAAGGTCACAGCAAATGAGGTTTGAAAAATTGGGGCCATATGAGGCTGCCAATATGTAGGGGAAGATCCCCAAATCACACCTTTCCAAACCCTTTGGCTTTCCTAGAAAGAAAAGAAGAAATAGTGACATGAGTATTTCTTTAGAAGAAATGATGGACTGGTTAGGACACCAGTAGAGAAGCCACCCCATCAGATTAATGAAGTTTCTGTTTTATCGTTTTCCGTGGGAGTCTTTTGACTCTTTCTGCTCCAAAGGTAGGTTGGTTGGTCTGGGACTTGAAAGGGAGGATATAGGAATCAATATGCCAAGCCAGGAGAGGAAAAGGTCGGCACAAACAGGTGATGGGAATTGTCTGTTTCTATCTTTCTCAGAGAAGCTCAGCCATTCTCAAGGGGCTGGGAAGTCAAAGCACTGCAGACAACGGGACCAGAGAGCTGATTGAGGCTGGGCAGCCATAGTATGGGCAAACCAAGTCAGGAGAGGGGGGTCCAGACCCAGCTTGATAAATTGGTGCAGACTTCCTCTATCATCCTTTTTTATTTAGTATTACATTCAGTTGAGTTAATACGATTAACATATTATCATTGTTCAGTCATTCAGTTTTATCAAACTCTACGGGTTGCAATGGGCAAAGTGCTTGGGTCGACTTGGCAAAGATACTGCAGTATTTTGCCATTTCCTTCTCTAGTGTGTGTCCCATTTTACAGATGAAGAACTAAGACAAATAGAGGTTAAGTGACTTGCCCAGGGTCACAAAGCTAGTAAGTGCCTGAGTCTGGATTTGAACTCAGATCTTCTGGATTCTAGGCCTGGTGCTCTATCCACTCTACCACCTACATCCCAGAGGAATATTCATATGCTTATATCTATTTTTATAGGAGGAATCCTAGGGAGGAGGCAAGTGGGAAGAAAGAAGTAAGGCTGTCCACATTGGATCCTGCCTTGACCACTTACACATATGGGGCAATTGGCCAGGCCAAGTATGTCTGTATTTGTGATGATGAAAGAGGAGAGCATGTGAAAGCAGGAGGAGTGGAGTAAGTGAGGGAAAGGATTGGGTCAACTGAGGAGCAGCAACACCTGAGATTTCATAATTATTTTTATTGAGAACCTCTGCCTCAGTTGTCACAAGATCACAGCCTCTCATGTTCCCTTTCCACAATACAATTCATTCATTTTGTCCATAAGCCACAGGATAGGCCTAGAGAAGTCATAGTAATGTTCTAGTGAGCACATGAAAGGCTTTAAAGAAGTCTTGGCAAGAGGATTTTCTTCCAAGCTCCACTTCATCAAGGACCAAAGTTTAATGTACGTATCCCTCGTATCTCCATGAGCAGTTACATGGCACAGTAGATAAACTCCAACACATTGGAGTTGGGAAGACTTATTTTCTGACCTCAGATACTTCTAGCTGTGTGCCTTTGGGCAAAATACTTAATCTTGTTTGCCTCAGCTTTCTCATCTGTCAAATGAGCTGGAGAAGAAAATGGCAAACCACTTCAGTACTTTTGCCAAGAAACCCCCAAATGGGATCATAAAGAGTTGGACATCACTGGAAAGGACTGAATAACCACAACACTCATATCAGAGATAATATTGTTTGCTGACTTTAAATATACTGAGATTTCTCAGCATCTTGCTTCTCTTTCTCAAGCTTCCCCCCATTATGGACATTTATCTAGAGAACAAATCCACACTATGTGATTTTCCATGAAGACGGTATTGCAGAGTAGGCAGGAGATCTCTCTCTCTTTATTGAACTAATTTTAAATACTCATTTCCACGTGTTCCTCAGCAAACAACATCCTTGCTGCCGTCACCCTTTCTGTCCTTTGTGGGTGAATTTACAAAGCTGAACTCATTGCTGTCAAATCAGTTGACTTCTCTTTGTATAACATAAAAACACCTGAAAGTCATTTTAAGTGCTGATAGGTAGGTTGACTCTCATGTTGAACATTTCTTTGTGTATTTCATTCTTCCATATAATGAGTGTATGTGCATATATAGGTATATTTCAGAAAGGAGAGAGATTATATACATAGATTACTTACACATATTAGAAAAGGGTGGTCACCCCAGACCTTATCTACTCTAGTAACTGAGAGTTTCGTGTATATCGTGTGTGTGTGTGCCAAATGACATATAGAGAGCAGTTGCAGTATAGCAAAAATAACAAAAGCATAGAGACATACAGAATTTCACAGGCTATAAAGTCAAGAAGAGTCACTAACAATACCGTGTACTCAGATATAAGTCTGTGATCTTAGGTTATGTTAGTCTCGAGGAGCGTCCATGACGGACCAGGGAAAGGCTGCGCTCAGAACTTTTGACATTATTAAATGAAGCTTTCCCAATTCCCATGATCCCTCTATGCTTCAAGAGATCAGGGAGAAACTGAAGTTGACCTGGAGTTTCACAGGGAAGGATGGCACCTTGCTTAGATCTCTCTGATTGGTTTTTACCAATTTCACAGGCAGGCAGAAACCAATCAGTAACTTTCAATGGCACTTGGAATATTCTTGCCAGGTAGTGTCTAGAAAAAGAAGAGAGGGGCTAGGCAGAAGAAGAATGCTTAGCTAGGGTTGAGAGTGACTGGTAGAAAAGACTAGACCATAAAAACCAGAGGGAGATAGATATGTATGTGTGTGTGTGCATATGTTTTTTAGACTCTTCATAAGTCATTCTTAACAATGGAAATAACCCAGTTCAATGTGTGCTGTACTCCTTAATATAAATATGTTGAAGATATCTTTATACTACAAGCTCCTTAGGACTTAATTTCCCATCATCAAACCCAACAGATATTTTTATGTCACAAATATCTTGAATAGTTAGAGAGTCTGTCTAGATATAGAAGTTATGGAGTTGGGTTGAGAAATGGAAAATTATTCATGGGAGAGAGGAGGGTTCACTCTGCCATGACCAGTGGACTTTTTATCATGAAAAAGAGAAATTTTACTAAATAAGATTAATGAATGTTTATAAATTTATCTAAGACACAAATTTAGTTGACTTTGTCTTTCTAAAAATGTTTTACTTTCTTATGACTTCTGGGACTACCCTGCTCAAGGAGTCTTATCTGCAATATGATGTAACTTGTCAATAACATGGATGTACTATCTTTTGAAATAAAAACAAGTTATGAAATTCTTTGTATAATTGCTTATTTTACCTGAGAGGCAGCCTTCATAAAGTGGATAGATAGCTCGTGTCTAGGCCAAGAAGATGTGGGTTCAAGTTTCATCTCTTGACATTTACTGCATACGTGTGATCCTGGGCAAATCACTTAAATTCATAATGTTCTAGGACATCTCAAAGATTTATGCTGCAGAGAAGGTCCTGAGACGTGCTGGTAAAGGGAGTTCCCTCATCTGTGAATTTCCTACATCACTGAAGTTTCAGATGTAGTTTCTACTTCTATTATTATTTTTGTTTTAAACACACATACATGCATACACGTATGTGTATATATTTTACATCTATGTATTACATTTGTATGTGTATATATACATGTAAACTGTCTTTGGATGACTTTCTTAGTCACTAAACATAGATTTCTTTTGTCTAATATAGAGAATGTTTTCCAAATAAAAATTCAAAATTTTTCACTAAGGTATAATTAGATTTAGTCCATAATTTCCAGTACTGCCCCTTAAAAAGCCCATCCATAGGAGTACCCAATAGCCCCTCACTCCCCTTCCCAGTAGAGCCCTTCCCCTCTGCTGACACAGAAACCTTGACTGGGTTGCAGATTCCCTAGTCATCAGCCCTAGGGCTAGATCTACCAATACCACGCCTTCCATTGTCACTTTTCCCTTGCCTCAGAGGCTATTACAGAGTAGCCCAAGGCTACTCTGCCTACTCTGGGCAGCTAGGTGGTGCGGTGGATAGAGTGCCAGTGAGAGCCTGGCATCAGGAGGACCTGAGTTTAAATCCAGCCTTAGACACCAGCTGTGTGATCTGGGCAAGTCACTGAACCTTGTTTTCCTCAGTGTCCATATCTGTAAAAGAGCTGGAGAAGGAAATGGCCAATCATTTCAGTATCTTTACAAAAGAAAACTCTAAATGAGGTCAAGGAGAGTGATTGAACACTACCACCACCACTCTATATACTCTAGATCAGAGGTTCTCAAACTTATTTGGCCTACCGCCCCCTTTTCTTTTTTAAAAAAATTAATTTATTTTTAGTTTTTGACATTCATTTCCATAAGATTTTGAATTTCAAATTTTCTCCCCCTCCCCAAACATGCAGTACGATATAGGTTCTATTTATGCATTCATATTAAACATGTTTTCACATTAGTCATGATGTAAAGAAGAGTTAGAACTAATGGGAAGGACCACAAGAAAGAAGAAACAAAACAACAAAAGAAAAGGAAAGCAAATAGCGTGTTTCCATCTGTATTTAGACCCCCAAGTTCTTTCCCTGGATGTGGATAGCATTTTCCATCGTGAGTCTTTTGGGGTTGTCTTAGATCCTTGCATTGCTGAGAAGAGCTAAGTCTATCAAAGTCAGTCATCACACAATGTGGCTATTACTGTGTACAGTGTTCTCCTGGTTCTGCTCACTTCACTCAGCATCAATTCATGTTAAGTCTTTCCAGGTTTTTCTGAAGTCTGCTTGCTCATCATTCTTTATAGCATGACAGTATTCCATTACATTCTCATACCACAACTTGTTCAGCCATTCCCCAATTGATGGACATCTCCTCAATTTCCAATTCTTGGCCACCACAAAAAGAGCTGCTATAAATATTTTTGTAAATGTGGGTCCTTTTCTCATTTTTATGATCTCTTTGGCATACAGCCCTAGAAATGGTATTGCTGGGTCAAAGGATATGTGCAGTCTTATAGTCCTTTGGGCATAATTCCAAATTGCTCTCCAGAATGGTTGGATCAGTTCAGAGCTCTACCAGCGGTTCATTAATGTTCCAATTTTCCCACATCTTCTCCAACACTTATCATTTTCTTTTTTTGTCATATTAGCCAATCTGATAGATTTGATGTAGTACCTCAGAGTTGTTTTCATTTGCATTTCTCTAATCAATAGCGATTTAGAGCCTTTTTTATATGACCATAGATAGCTTTAATTTCTTCCTCTGAAAACTGCCTATTCATATCCTTTGACCATTTATCAATTGGGGAATGACTATGTATTTTAGAAATGAGAACTTTATCAGAGACACTGGTTGTCAAAATTCCTTCCCAACTTTCTGCTTCCCTTCTAATCTTGGTTGCATTGGCTTTGCTTGTGCAAAACCTTTTCAATTTAATGTAACCAAAATTGTCCATTTAGCATTTCATAATGTTCTCTTTCTCTTTTTTTGGTCATAAATTCTTCTATTCTTCTATTATCTGAAAGGTAAACTATTCCTTGCTCTCCCATATTGCTTATAGTATCAGCCTTTATAATCTAAATCATGTACCCATTTTGACTTGCTAGACAGTGTAAGATGTTGGTCTATGCCTGATTTCTGCCATATTATTTTCAGTTTTCTGAGCAGTTTTTATCAAGTAGTGAGTTCTTATCCTAGAAGCTGGAGTCTTTGTGTTTATCAAACAGTAGGTTACTGTAGTCATTGACTATTATGTCTTGTGTACCTAAGCTATTCCACTGACCCACCATTCTATTTCTTAGCCAGTATGATGTTTTGATGATTGCTGCTTTATGATACAATTTACGATCTGGTATGGCTGGGCCACCTTCCCTTGCATTTCTTTTTATTTATTCCTTTGATATTCTAGACCTTTTGTTTTTTCCAGATGAATTTTGTTATTTGTTCTAGGTCTACAATTTTTTGGTAGTTTGATTGGTTAGGCCCCACACTTCTGATAAATCAACTTGACCCCCTCAGTGGAATAATTCATATCAGCTTCTAGAGATAGCGTTTGCATTTTGATTGACACTACATGCAGTAAAGAGGGGAAAAATACCTATAATTTCATTTTGGGAGTGTATGCATATGTCTTGATTTTTCATGTATCTTTGTCTTTGAGTAGATCACCTTTCACCACACTTCATTTCTGATGCATCTTGGTGAAATGGAGATGATCCTGGGTTCCTAAAGGCAATGCCAGTAGAGCGTAGGCTCAGAAAGGTCCTATGGAGAGGGAAAGTGTCTGACCATGGGGGCAGAGATAGACTGCATGCCATTCTACTTGGAGTATTGTATAAATAAGTCCAGTTGAAGATATGTCCCAAAAGGTTGCATAGAGATATGGCTCCTGTAGCCCTCAGAATCTATTAGTAATTTTTTGAAAGATCTTAGTTTTATTTATTTTGCTTTTTTGTTTTGGTGCGTGTGTGTGTGTGTGTGTGTGTGTGTGTGTGTGTGTGTGTGTAGTGTTTTCTGTACAACTCTGAAATTCTCTTGAAAGTATGGAAGATATTACCCTTTGGAGTGATGTTTTATGAATACGTGACCAATAGTCTTTCTGTATTTCAGGTTGCAATTATTTGGCCAGATAATTAATATGAATGGTTTTGACCTAATAGGATTAAATCAAGAAGAAATTCAATCTGCATTTGATAAAATGGAAGATAGCTGTCAAGTAGATGCATTTTCCTACATTCATTGTGCTTCGAAGATTGTTATCTCTTCCATTTGGAAAATTTCATACAAGTTAAAATTACAAAAATGGGAGAAAGGAAACATTGTGGCATTTCCCTCCCTAGCTTTTGTTGTTGTTGTTAGAGGTAAAACGGCCTCTTGTTGTTCAGTAAACTGAAAGATTTTAGGATGCATTGCTACACTTTGTTCAGAGGGCCTCACGGCGTCCCCACAAGCATTTTTGGAGAACTCTACAATGACTTTTACTTTTGACATATTTTTAGTTGATGAATTATTCTTCTGGTAATTAAATAGTACCCTAGCCTAAAGAGCTTTTTGAAAGCCCGAAAGGCCATACAACTGCATATTCAATTTGTTCCTATTTCTATTTTATGGACAGGAAACTGGACGTGACTATATTCTGGTTTCTCGGATTCAAATTTGGAAAGAACCCCCTGAGATGATGGAGAAATCTATCAAATATCTCCTAAAAGTGGAGGAACTAAAAAAGGTTTCCTGATCAAACTCAAGGTATTGTATGAACCACCTAAAAAGGACATAACACAGTTTGTTCCATTATCCTCCATTCTTTCAAAGATCATTTAAATATAATTTCTTTAACCTTAAACTCAACAATCTGAAATATCAGCAAATGACTTGAAATTTATCATGTCGCTTTTTTGGCAGGTGGTGGTGGAGGGGTTTATGAAGTTTATTGAAATATTTTGTGTTTATAAACTAATTATTTCCACATGTATAGCCTCAGTTTCACAACTGAGAAACTGTTTCTTGTCATACAAACATACATGCAGCCATGCACACATATGCATACATAAATATAACCATGTGGACATACAAGCACATACATACATAGATGCTTGATAAATAAACAAACAGTTCTGCACTAGCTGCCAACATCACCGCATGTGATAGAACATACAACATTCTGCATCTGTAGCCCACAGCCTCTCTACTGAGTGAAGGGAACTGTATTTCATTTGCTGTTTTCTAGGCTAGGGCTCCTATTTTTCAATACAATTAATAAGAGAATGGCAAACTTACAGTGTTTCATACATTTGTATTGATTTCAGTCATACTGGATAGTCTCCTTATTTTTCTTCCTTTATTCTGCAACATTTGATAAAAACTTTAGCCAAGCTGCTCTATAAATTTATGGTCTAAACATCTACTTCGTATCAGTTTGGATGTGTGGTTTACCAATTGAGTGTGAGCTCCTTGAGAGCAGGAGACTTTGTTTTTGCCTTTCTTTGTGTCCCTAGAGTCCAACAGAGTGAATGACACATGGTAAATGCTCAATAAAAGCTTTTTGACTCTCTGAACATATCTCATTTTATTCATGTTCCTTGATTTATTCAGCCAGTCTCTGATCAATAGGCATCTGCTTTGTTTCCAGATAGGAAAATGTGTGTATGGAACCTTTTTCTTGCCTTCAATGTCCTTGGACTATAGGTGTCGAGGAATGGGATCAGTGATTCAGAAGGGAGGGTTATTTGAATGACCTTTCTTACATAATTCCAAATGTTTTCTCTACAACAATTAGTTTTCAGCTCCTTCGATAGCATGTAAACAGTAAACTATCTTCCCCCAGTTCTCCCAGTATGGATTTATTTGGTCATTTCCCAAATATTATTATCAGTTTTCCCAATTTGATTTGGATGAAGTGAAAACCTTGATAGTTTGATTTACGTTTCTCTTCCTATTCCTGAGATAGTGTGCTTTTTTATAGGGCTTGTTCATGGTCTTTATTTCTTCTTTGGAAAGCCATTTGTTTATATTATAATTGGACAATTATCTACTGATGGGAAGAAGAATGATATTAAAGACCATAGTCCTATCAATTTATATTAATTCTTTAAATCACTTGAATAGTAGAGTTTGTAACTGAGAGAATGAATGCAAAGACTTTTTCCACTTGAGAGTTTTCCTTTTGGAACCTGTATTGATTCTTTACATCCAAAAGTTTGCTGATGTAATATAGTTAAACTATCTTTTTCTTTTATGATGACCTTTAATCTTAGTTTGGTTGTAAATTTCCCCCACAACCATATCACAGAAAAGAACTTCTATTTTACATGATGTTTGAATATTCTATCCATACATTAAAGGTAGCTATGCCCCCAAGAGATGATCATGTTAGAGTGGGCACGATACTGTTCTAAACCTACTTTGTGACTAACTGCTTTACAGGATTTTTGCAGTTTCTCTAGGACAAGGAATCTTTCCCACACTCATTTGTGTTCTTAGGTTCCATGCATAATAGTCTTCTGAGTTTGTTTTGGTCTTTGTTGTCCAGTCTTTTTTCCTCAACTACCTTCTTTTTCCTTTAACTATAACCAAGGAATTTTGATGAAGACTGTTTTATGATATAGTTTCCCACGTAATAATGGTGGCCCTTTTGATCCCTATTTTTCTTCTAATTTTTCTACTGAAAATGTTCAGCAATCTTTAAATTTTCAATCTTATGGCTTTTTCTCAGTTTTTGTAGTTTCTTTCTTCCCAACCACTTCTGACACAGAGGAGTTCCCCTTCCACATACAGATTTCCTCCTCCATGTTTCCATGATACTACTCTCTCCTGCTATCTCTCCTACTCAATTGTATACTTTTATTTATCTATGTTATACCATCTCTCTCCTACTCACTAAGATTGGGTGTCCTCAAGCATTCTGCTTCATGTAATCATCTCTCTCTAAACCTTCTTTCTTGCTGATCTCATCAACTCCCTTTGGATGAACGATTATTTCAATACAGAAGACTCTCAATCTTTAGAACCAAACACAAGCTGTCTCTTGAGTTCTAGACCCAATCAATAAATTAATTAATCAACATGCATCTCATACTCAACACATCCAAATTCCCTTCACTCAAAACTTGTTACTGCACTCAACTTTGCCATTTCTATTGAGGGCACTTCCTTTTGTCCAGTCACCCAGGTCTCTGAACTCAGACTCATTTTTACTTTTCACTCTCCCTCACTTATACCTGTATATCATCATATCAGTTATCAATTCTTACAACTTCTACCTATGTGACATATGTAGCACATCCTCACTCCTCACACAATGCTACTTAACCTGGTTTGCCGTCCTGTCACTTCTCATTTGGACTATTGAGATAACTTCATTTTGTAAAAAATTAAAAAACTTATTGGTGGCTTTTTTTTAAAGTCACCACAGTTTCTCCTAGTTTCCCATCTCCCTTGCACAGATGTTCACATACTTTTACAAGAGATATTTTAAAACAATAAAAGAGAAGAAGAAAAGGAACCCAATTGGCAAAATGCATTGAAAAGTTTGAAAAAAATAGGCAATATTCTACCCCTTTCTATCTCTCACCTCTGGAAATGAGTGAGGGAAGGGAGTCTCTTCTTTCATCTCTATCTCTATCCTCCACCTTTGCTATTTAAAGTTTGCAAAATTATCTGCATTGAATTGCAGAGATGAAAGAAAATTTTGTACAGATGTGTCAGTAGAATTTCTTTTTTGAGCTTGTCAATTTGGACTGTTGGGCATTGGCTCCTGTGTGTTTGTTAGGATGTTTCCCCTCTACGAAGTTGGTAGCCTGGATGCTTTTGAACTGAATACTCTTGCTTGGACTCCATTTTTCGTAAGTTGGTTCAGAGTTCATATTACACTTTTAAAGGTTCTCCCTTGGAGGGACTTTTGAGGAAACGACATCACCTTCAGAAATCTCTTCTTCCTCTCTTCCTCAGTTGTACCTATATATCATCATATCCCTTATCAAATCTTGTCAATATCTCGGTTTTTATTCCTTTCTCTTTACTCACAGCAGAACTAACCCTGATTCACACTCCTCTAATCTCTTGCTTGAACTATTGAAATAACTTTTTTTTCCAAAAATTTAAAAATTTTGTTGACAGCTTTTGTTTTTGAAAATCACCATAATTTCTTCTATTTTCTCCCCGTCACAGAAATTCCTACACATTTTATAAGAAATAATATTTTAAAGCAATAAAAGAGAAGAAAGGAAAACAATCAGCCAAAACAGTCAATGCATTGAAAAAAGTTTGAAATCATAGACAATATTGTACCTCCTACCTCAGTGAAAGAGTGAGGGAGAGGGAGTGGCTTTGGGTCATACTTGCTCTTTAAGGTTTGCAAAACTATCTGCATAGAGTGGCAGAGATTAAAGAAAATTTTGTACAGATGTGTCAATAGGATTTCCTTTTTGTGCATGCAATTTGGACTGTTGGGCTTGGCTCCTGTTTCTTACAATATCTACCCTCTGCAAAGTTTGTAGCCTGAATGCTTTTTAGTTCTTAACGCTATCTTACTTGGACAACACTCTTTGGGAGTTTTTTCAAAGTCTATATTGCAGTTTCACTGATTCTGCTTTAAAAGGGTTATTTTAAAAAATGTCTATTATCTCCTTCAGAAATCTTTCCTGTCTGGGGGTGGGGGTGGGGGACTTCATCACAACATAAGTTCAGAGTAACCTCATTTTATTGACTTCACATATTTGGCTTTCTCATTAGAAATACATTTTTCTTGTCTCTTTCTAAAAATGTTTCTTTCCCACAGGAAAGTATTGACGATAGAGAACAGGAAAATGTTACTAACAAGAAAAACATAATTTATGAATCTTTGACTCTGGCACACTGGAGATCCAGGTACACTAATGTACCATTAGTGGGGTTTGAGAGTGGTAGACTATCTATGAACTACCATGGCACTATCCTGGTTAGGTTACAAAAATAAGAGTGTCCAGTGGTGGGATTCAAATAAATTAACAACCGGTTCTCCAGGAAACCAGGCCGAGGAGCTACCGCTGCCCTTGATGTGGGCGGATGCAGGCCCCACTCCCTCTAACTACCCGTTAGCCCAACTCAACCTAAAACTAGGTACCAGTTCTACCGAACGAATGAGAACTGGCTGAATCCCACCACTGAGTGTACCCCACCTTTGTTCTTGTCTTCCTTTTATTGAGAATATACCAAATGGAATGTATTATGCGAACAGGTAAAAAGAGTTATATTCTATTCCTTTGTTATGTTTATGTACTGTTCTTTTGTTAATCCAAAAAACTGGAGATGCCTGAAAAACCTGACAAGTTGAAACTGACTAAAGAAATTCTAGGAAGATCAACTAAAAAGAATGATACCAGGAATTAAAATCAATGAGTATAAGAAAAAGGAAAATACCAGAAACATCTTTGTGAATTAATGTGAGCACAGAAAACAGAACCAACTTAAAAGCATTTACTGCAATTTAGTAACCATCTGCAAGGGAACATATATATGCTTTGAATTAAAAAAGAAATACTATATATATATACATATATATATAGTGATGAATGGAAAAATGTTAAAGGGGACACACAAAAGGATAACTGATAAGAGATGTCAATATTACATAGATTCAATGAATGTAATCCAATAAAATCGATGCATTCAGTTCTATCAGTGGAAGAACTGGGATAAAAGCCAAGACTTTTCATACCCAATTCAGCACACTCCCTGCTTAAAACACATACACTGTTGTTTTTTGTTTTCTAGAGGAATAGAATTTAAAAAAACCCAACAGGCCATAACAACACTTTTGAAAAACAAAGTCCACAGATTCTTTGAAGAAATTAGAGTTATGTATTATGGTGAGAAAGTTTAATTCATGGGTATTTTTTCCATTTGATTTCCACAAGACTTCATTCATAGCCTATAAGCGTATAGTCTCCTGAAAATTATGGGATGTAGTGAGGAGGATTTAGAAAGGGAATTATAGCAATGCCCCCAATTTAAAGATGCTGGAAGTTTCTTTGGGAATCCCAAAACTTAAAAATGTTTCTGCAGAGGCAGTGCTATTATTTCCCTGTTTCTAGGAATTCTGAATTAGTGAAGAATCATTTTTTCAGCATTGTTAACATTTTTCAAAATTTTTTCTGAAACTTAAATGCACAATGAGAAAAAAGAAATATATTATAGACTTAAATATTAAAACTTAAATACAAAATAAGAAACGAAAAATAACACGTTCTGTGAACAACAGAACGCAAGAGGAGATTCAAAATATACAGTAACAAATTTCCATTTTAAGAAAGGCTGTAGAATAAATACTCCCCCTGTTGTACTGGGAGCTATCCAACTTTTTCTTTTTCTTTTATCCAAGTTTTCTTTTGTTCTCTGCTGTGAACTTTTTACTTTGTTCTTTTTTCCTCCTTCTTCCCCCCTGCCCCAAAAAGCTACAATTAAGCATGGATATATTTACATATAGAGAGATATACATGCACATATACATATGTATATATATATATATATATGTATATATATATATGTATGTTCCCTAAGAAATTCTCCTGGTCTTTGTTTTATGTTTGTGTGTATCTCTTATATCTTATTCCTCCTGTCTCCTCCACTTCTACTTGCTACCTTGCCCTCCTGCTACTTAACCTACTACCCTCTAAGAATCCTTCCCTTATGCTCCCAATTCCCATCAATCTAAACAACCTTTTATACCCCACTCCTTTAACTTATTCCCTCACCTTTTCTTCTAAAGATCTCTCTCTTATCTCCCCCCCATCCCCTTAGTATTTTATTTCTTTCTGAATTTAGAAGATTTTTATACTCTTCTAGATATTTATGTATTATTCCCTGTTGAACCCATTCCTGATGAAAGTAGGTTTCCTGAACTAACAGCCTTCCCTCCCCCATCTAATTTCCCTGTGTCAGTTCTTTGTCTTTCACCATATCTGTATAAGATACTCATTTTAGCTGTTCCTAAACAGTTTTACTTTTTTAAAGTTGTATAATACTCAGGTCCACCCCAATCTTTCTGACTAACTACCCAATTACCAATAATGATCTTAGACATACATTTTACATTTTGAATACATAAAAGGTAAACAGTCTGTCCTTATTAAGTCCTTTGTAATTAGCCTTTGGTGCTTGGCCTTGTATGTCAAATCTTCTATTAAGTTCAGTTTTTTTTTAAACAGAGTCCTGAAAGTCTGACAATTCATTAGATGTCCATTTTTCAGAATTATGCTCAGTTTTGATGAGTATGCTATTTTTGGCCAGATCCCCAGTTCTTTTGCTGTTTGATACATAGTGTTCCAAAACCTGTGGTCTTTGAGTGTGGCCACTGCTAAGTCTTGTGTGATTCTAATTGTGGCACTTCCATATTTAAATATTTTTTCTTAATATTTTATCTTTGAGCTGGGGGTTTTGGAATTTGACTATAATATTCCTCTGGGTTTTCCTCATAGCATCCCTTTTAGGTAGTGATCAGTGGATTTTTTCTGTTTCTTTTTCTTCTATTTCCCCTCTCGTTTTAATGCTTCAGGACAATTTTCTTTATTTCTTGTATTATTGTATCAAGATTCTTTTTTTGATCATAGCTTTCAGGTGGTCTGATTATTCTTGTGTTTTCTTGATCTGTTCTCTAGACAAATTGTTTTTCTTATAAGATGTTTCACATTCTCTTACATTTTTTCATCCTTTATATTTTGTTTCATTATTTCTTGATCTCTTATAATTTTGCTGGCTTCCCCCCTTGCCTGATTCTGAATTTCGAGGAGTCATTTTCTTCCTTAAAATTCTGGATCTACTTTTCTAATTGGTTGACTTTCTTTTCATAATCTTCTTGTTTTTCTTGGATTGTCTTTTTTTTTTTTTTAGTTTTTCCTCAATCTCTTTCATTTGATTTTTAAAGTCTTTTTTAAGTTCTGTGAATTCTTTTTGGGCAGGTGACCATTTGACATTATTCTTTGGGGTAACCGAAGAGGGTTTTCTTTGCTTCAATATCCCCCTCTGAAGATGAACTTTGGTCTTCTCTATTCCTATAGTAACTGTATGGTTAAATTCTTTCTCCTTTGCCTTTGCATTTTTTTTTATTTGTAGTAGTTTAGTTTTTGTAGTCACCTCCAGTCCTGGGGCAGGGAGGATGGTGCCTCTGGCCTTAGATCTCCCTTCAGTTCTCCTCTCTGGCCTGAAACTGAAATCAAGACCTCTAGCTCCCTATAAGTGCCCACAACCAGTGGTGTCCCTACCCCAGTGCTTCTGCACTCACAGGGTAGGTGCTGGTTGCTTCTCACCCCCACCGCATTTCTGCAGCACACCTGGATCTGGTGTTCTTTTTCAGCAGAGGATCCCTCAATCTTCCCCAGCTCAGATGCACAACTCCCCTCACTGTTTCCTGGGGGAAAAGTTCCTGTGGCTAGGGCCGAGGCATCCTTTCAACCCAGCTAAACCTAGGGCTTGCTACTTGTTATTTAAGTGGTCCCTAGCCTGGAGATGTTTAGTCTTCACAGGGACCAAACCTCTTCCTGGGATTTTCTTCACATCTCCACTTGTCCCAGAAGGACCCCTGTTCCGCCCCTACTCTTATGTATTTTTACCCCCGCTCCTCTATGTTTGCCCTGAGGCACTATTTTATCTGTTTTGTGGAGGAATATCTTGAGAGCTTAAATTTTTCTTTCATCCTCTGTCATCTTCCCAGAATTCTCTCCCTGTAATTTTTTTTCAGATAGAAATAGTAATATATATATTCACTACTTTTTCTAAAAGGATTATTACACAAACAAATCACTCTTATGAGCTTCAGCAATTCAAAACACTAGTAAACATTGTCAAACTCAGCAACTCGGTTATTTTGGGGAAGAGTTGTTTATAAAGTTTATTGTTACGTTATGTATTTTATAACCTGGTCATTCTCAGATTTATACCCATAGTTTCGCCATTGAGCACATTCTTGTAATATAAAGATGTATACATACATATTGTGGAACATTTTATACCATTTTATATCATTTTTATAATTTCAGTAAGACTTAGAGTCTGAACTGATTAACCAGAACAAAAGCTTGAACCTAACAGTGCCTTTGCTCTCTGAGTAAGCTCAGAGATGCCTCTTCTTATGTCAACACACTCAGAGTATTCCTTTCTCTGTCCATGGCCATTAAGGGTGAAAACCTGGACCACAGACACTATGTTGAATTATGTGACTTTTCCTTATCTTAGTATTTTATGGGCTTATACTATGTTATGGAATGTTAATGGCAAATTAAACACAGAGATCCTGGGTTGTAATTTCAATTGACACTTTGTCAACTATCTGACTTATTGTATTTACAATCTACTCCATTAAGGAAAATCCATGTCTTGTATCATAATTAACATACATGGGGGTCATAAAAGTGATGTAATGCAGGCTGCTGTGTTAGGACTAATAAAAATGTATTTAAGCTTACTCATTTCTTTTTAGAGGAGTCAGACTTAATCTGGCCCCCATGCATGTATCTGCTACGTTTAAAGGGAATGAATAAATATAAGTAATACAAATTTTTCTATCCCCTATCTTGTTTGTTTCCTTCAACCAACTTTCAGATTTAACAATATACATATACATACACATACATACATATATAGTTTGTAAATAAACAGTTTAGCAAAACTACCAACATGACCGAATCTGAAAGAATATACAAAGCTCTGTTTCTGCAGCCCACAGCTTCTCTACCAACATGGCAACTGTATTTCACTTTGTTTCCCAGGCTAGAGCTAGGATTTTTCAAAACAAGTTAATCTTTCAAGTGTTGTTTTCATTTCCATTCATTTTAGCTACAGTGAATATTCTCTTTACCCTATTCTGCATCAGTTCATTAATGTTTACCTAGGCTGCTCTGAAATCTTTGATTATATCATTTCTGATAGCTCTAAAGCTACTCTCCAAAGATACCAGTAACAACTTGTGGTCTAAATCAAAAGGTTGTGTTCATTTCTCTACGGCTTTTGACAGCACTGATCATCCTATTCTCTGGGACAGGCTTTCCTCTCTAAGTTCTTGTGACACAACTCTCACCTGGGGTTTCTCTGATTTGTTTTTAGCCCGCTTGAGTCTTCACATCCAGGCCATGCCCCACTCAACATGGATAGGTGTGTCCCCGTAAAGCTTTGCCCTCTTCTTCCTTGATTTCTCTCTTCCTACTAACTTGCTTGGTAGTCGTGTCAGCTACCATGAATTTAATGAACCATCATCACTTCATGTAAACAATCTCTTGCCCAAACTTCTCACTTCTACCTACACAATATTTCTCTTTTATGTCCCCTTTTCTCTATCTACTCAGGCATCACATTGGTGCAGACCCTCTTTATACCATCCCCAGATGATGGCAAGAACCTCTCCCCTCCTCAAATCTCTCTCCACTCCAATTCATTCCACCCTCACCTACTACAATGATCTTTTGAAAAGCAGGTCTGACTAGACTTTTGCCCCATTCCATAAAATCCGGAGCCTCCTTGATGAAGCAGAAAATACCATGTGACCTTCACCACCTGGCCCCTTTCTAACCTTTTCAGTCTTCTGATGCTTTCGTTCCTCCCCCACCCCCCAAGTCAAGAGACTGGGGGCTTCTTGCTTTTCCTCAGACACCACACTACTTGTCCCAACTCCATCCTTTCTCAATCTCTGTTCCCTCTCTCTGGAATGTTCTCTGTCTTCATCTCCTCCTGGCTTTCAAATCCTACAAGACTCAGATTCTACCTTCTCAAAGAGCCTTTTGGTAGTGATCCTTTCTCATCTATACCCCACCCCTGGCTAATGCCTTTCTTTGGAGATTATTTTCCATTTATGCTCTATATGTCTACTATGTATAGCTCTTGAGATTTTGCTTTCCAATTAAATGGGAACTTGTTGAGGGGAGGTAACTATGCTTTTGCCTGTCTTTGTATTCCCAGACTTCAGCACAGGTGCTGACACATGATAAATTCTTCTTGACTGTCTGAACATAATATCACCTTATATTCATGTTCCAGAAATTGTTCAGCCAATCTCTGATCAAAAAGCACCCACTTTGTTTCCTGCCAGCAAATTTGGCTGTATGCATGAAACCTTTCTCTTGTCTTTGATGTACTTGGAAGGGGGATCAATGATTCAAAGAGCATGGTCATTTTCATGACCTTTTTAATGTAATTCCAGATGTTTTCTCCATAACTATTAGACCCTTGATAGCTCCTCCAGTCTGTTTTCCTATATATAGCTGGATGAAGTGAAAATCCAGTTTAGTTTGACTGGCATTTCCTTTCTTATTCAGGATGTAGTGTGCTTTTTCATAGGGCTGCCAATGGTGTTTAATTCTTCTTTGGAAAACCATTTGTTTCTATTGTAAATGGACAATTTTCTCTCCTTCTGCAAACCTTGCCCTTTCTTCATGGGCAGCTACAAACTCTTCATGAAGACTCCCTAATATATTCTACCAGTTGCAAATCTGTTCCTCATGGTCATTTCTGTTTGTTCAGTTACACATTTCTGAAGTAATCGTAATGTTTTCTTTTCATTGTTTGTGTTTATCTCTTTCACCTCATAATTGGTTTAATGCTGAAGGGACCTTATGAGTGGTGACAAAGTTAATTTAGAATGGCCATTTATATGCATTGTGTCTGATGGGGAAAATAAAGATTCATTAATAATTTTAATGACCTGTTATTGAAAATAGACTAGCTGATATAAAATATATTGAAGGAAATATATTTTTTAAGTTTCTAACTTTAGATCTTAGAGTGATTTTCAAACTAACCCACAAATAAGTCTTCTTCAAAGAAGTCTTTTAGGTTGCTAATCTCTTACAATTCCTTATCTTTTTAAAAAAATTATTTTTGGTTTTCAACATTTACTTCCATAAGATTTAAATTTTCTCCACCTCTCTCCCCTCCACCCTTCTCCAGATGCCATGCGGTCTGATATAGGCTCTATATATACATTCTTATTCAACATATTTTCACATTAGTCATATTGTATAGAAGAATTAGAAGGAATGGGAGCAACTGTGAGAAAGAACAAACAAAACAAAAAAAGAGAGCAAATAGTATACTTCAATCTGCATTCAGACTCCACATTTCTTTCTCTGGATGTGGATAGCATTTTCCATCATGAGTCTTTTGGAGTTGTTTTAGGTCCTTGCATTGCTGAGAAGAGCTAAATCTATCAAAGTCAGTCATCGCACAATGTGGCTGTTACTGTGTACAATGCTCTCCTGGTTCTGCTGATTTCATTCAGCATCAGTTCATATAAGTCTTTCCTGGTTTTTCTGAAGTCTGCTTGCTCATCATTCTTTATAGCACAATAGTATACCATTACATTCATATACCACAACTTGTTCAGCCATTCCCCAGTTGATGGGCATCCCCTCAATTTCCAGTTCTTGGCCAACACAAAAAGAGCTGCTATAAATATTTTTGTATGTGTGGGTCCTTTCTCCATTTGTATGATCTCTTTAGGATACAGCCCTAGAAGTGGTATTGCTGGATCAAAGAGTATACACATTTATATAGCCCTTTGGGCATAGTTCCAAATTGCTCTTCAGAATGGGTGGATCAGTTCACAACTCTACCAAGAATGCATCAGTGTTCCAATTTTCCCACATCTTCTCCAGTGTTTATAGTTTTTCTGTCTTGTCATGTTAGCCAATCTGATAGGTGTGCTGTGGTACCTCAGAATTTTTTTGATTTGCATTTCTCTAATCAGTAGTAATTTAGAGCATTTTTTCATATGACTATAGATAGCTTTAATTTCTTCCTCAGAAAACTGCCTGTTTATACATATCCGTTGACCATTTATCAATTGGGGAATATAATTCCTTATCTTAAAGAAATAGTTCTTTCCAAATTTGGGAATTGGTTCCCTTTCCTTATCTTCCATTCCCTTCCTCCCTTTCCCTTTTCCTTCCTCTTTCTTTTCTTCCCCTTTCACTTTTCCTTTCTCTTCCTTCATGTGGCTTTCCTGTTCTTCCCATTTCTCTTTCTTATCTTCATCTCTTTTTTTTCTTTTTATGTGGTGAGAGAAGGCATGATAAATTGAATAGATCCATAGAAGCCAAACATTAAGATGACAGACATAACTTTAGTCAAAGATTTAATAAGATTTTAAGATTATGGAACCAAACTTCCACCCACATAAAACCATCAAGAAGTAGGAGACTGTGCGAGAGAAGTTTAGAAGTTGTGGTTATCACATTCTTCCTTTTATACATATATATGGTCCATGCTGCTTTCTCTTCTTCCCATGTTATCACAAGATTCATTGCTTATCATAATTTTCTATATAGTCCCCCTGTCCTTCATGATTGGCCATGTCAAAACTAAGCATCCTTCCATCACCTTCTGCCAAATATAAAAATCTCTCTCGCAATACTTCTGACAGAGAGTCCTCTAGCTTCTACCAGAACATGGACAGTCATGTTGGCCCACCCTGTTGCCTTATGAAATAGGCCCTTCTATTACTGAATGGTTCTAAACTTTAGAAAGATTTCTATTAAGAATTAAAACAAAACAAAGTGTCCTTTATACCATTTACTCATACTTCCTAGTTGTATCTTCTAGAAAGATAAAAGAAAAAATAGCTTATTTCTGGTGCCCCATGACATTTTCTGATATTTGCACATAACTATGTTTTCCCATCTTATATTTTCTTTCATCATAATTGTGATTTTCTCCATCCAGGTCTTGCACCTTTAATCAACTCTCATTCCAGCTTGTTGGGATGTTTTTGTCTCACAATTCTGTTGTTCAGTGTGTTGGTGGTCTCTGTTTTAGGTCGTCGATAACTCTGAGGTGCATTCTTTTTGTCTCCATTCAAAATAAAATATGGGAGGGGTCTTGTTCAAGGACAAAATCAGAGAGTTTCAAACCAAATATCATACAGGAACAACTGTTGAAAATCATAAGTGTAAAATGACTGTGACATTTTTAAACTTTGTAAGACTTTTAAATAAATGATTCCACTTTCAAACCCTAAACAAAAATAACCTGGGTTACTCATACTACCAACTTCCATTTGTAAATTGCTATACGATATTTTAAAGAGTGAAACAGTCTCTACAGGATAGGACAACGTTGGGGCACCTAAGAAAATTAAATGTAGTAAGCTTCAATGGTAAGGGTATATACTATGATTTTTTTTTTAATTCAGTAACAGAAATCTAGGAATACTCCCAATTTTCCATCGTTGGGATTATTAATATTTTTTTACCCCTCTTTTTAAGGTTTTTGTTTCTTTGTTTATTCCTATAAGTTTAGCCTCATCAATTGAGAGAAAACTGGCAAATTTAGACTCGGTGTTCGCCTTAAATTTTGCTTTTATCAATGGTTTGAATCCATCTGCTCTTTGAAATGGCTGATGTGGCCCCTGGCTCAATGTGCTGGCTTCATGCCTGCCCAAGTTGGTGGCGACAGCGCTGGAGACCAGAGGGCTGTAACTACAGAGCCAGCGAGGCAGAGAGCCTGAGGCCCCACTGCCGCCGCCACCAGCGGTTGTGACACCCCTGTCCACGCTGCCGCTGCTCGCGCCCCTCGTCCCCGTTGCCCTCCCGCCCCTAGCTGCCCTCCCTCGGCCAACCGTCCCAGCGGTCGGTCACCCTCCTGCAGCCCGGCAGCGCCCGCCCCGCGCCCACGCCCACTAGAATGGTGCAGCCCGGGCCGCGCTCGCGATCATGAGTGAGAAGCTGGAACTGAGGCTCAAGTCGCCTATGACCGTGGCCCCTGCCGGTCTATGACAAACACCAAGATGCTGCGCATGAAATCATTGAGACCCTTCGATGGGTCCACGAAGAAATATGAATCTCAAGCTTGCCTTGGAAAATTATATTTTAATTGACTATGATAGCCAAAGCTTTGAAAGCATTCCGAGACCCAGTGTAAGTACATCCAAGCCACTGATAACATTCGTCAGCTGTGGAAAAGAACCATCCAGCCCATGAAATCGAACACTTGGCCGGCAGTCCAATGGGCTTCTTGGACATATCTTACGATAAGTACGGTATATAACCACTCTGTCACAGATCAGATAAACTCCACAAGTTTGAGCCCTTTTCTCCTGAAGTGTATGGAGAAACTTCATTCAACTTTTTTGCCTAAATGATTGATAAGATTAAAATGACAGAGGATGATTGGTTTGTCGATTTGGGCAGTGGAGCGGGGGAGGTAGTTTTGCAAGTGGCCGCAACCACAAACCGCAGACATCTCTATGGCGTGAAGAAAACAAGACATCCCATGCTGAGACGTTGGACAGGGAATTCAGAAAATGGATGAGATGGTGTGATAAGCATGCAGAATACACACTGGAAAGAGGTGATTTCCTTTCAGAAGAATGGCGGGAAAGAATTGCCAACACAAGTGTTATTTTTGTAAATAATTTTGCCTTTTGGTCCCGAGGTGGATCACCATCTGAAGGAGCTATTTGCTAACATGACGGGAGGTGGCAGAATCATGTCGTCCAAACCTCTTGCACCTCTGAACTTCAAAATAAACAGTAGAAATTTGAGTGATATTGGCGCTGTAATGAAAGTTGTGGAACTATCACCACCGAAAGGGTCGGTTTCATGGATTGGCAAGCCAGTTTCTTACTACCGGCATACTATTGATCGAACCATACCTGGAAACTATTTTTCTAGTCTCAAAAATCCAAAACTCAGCGAGGAGCAGGAGGCAGACTGCAGCTGGTAACAAAGGGAAAGCAAGAAACATGACGACTTCAATGAAGGTCCAACAAAACAAGGGAACTGTTGCCTTGGAGCCTCGAGTGGATTCTGGTGCTGAAGAAGATAAAAATGGAACGGCTGCTCTTAAAAAGCCATCTTCTTCCAAGCCTTGGAAAAAACAAAATGAACTAAGAAGAAGGAAGATGGCAGGAAGAAAACATGGATGTCCAAGAAAATGAGTGCTGCAAACCCTGATGAAAACCCAAGAAGACTCCCAATACATGCTTCTGCATGCTCAGACTATGTCCCAGGTGGCTGCGTCCTCTCCTCAGGATGCAGATGAGTCACCTCATAGTCCATATTATCAACTGCCTCCTAAAGTGTAACAGCATTCCTCCAACAAGCTATTGGCAACACCAATCCCACCTGTACTCCAGAAGCTGTTAGAATCATTAAAGTTCAGTACCTGCAGTTCCTGGCCTACAGGAAAACCTCTCAGTACAAGGCAAACCTGCAGTAGTTGGTGGAGGAGCAGAAGGAAAAGAAAACTCAGTTATTAGGTACAGCCCAGCAGTTCACCCATTGCCAGGCTCAGAATGAAGGAGATCAAGAGACTTTCAGCAGAAACTCGATGAATTGGGAGTTAAGGCTCTGACCTACAATGTTCTGATACAAGCTCAGAAAGAGATCTCTGCTCACAACCAACAACTGAAAGAACAGACAAAGCAGCTAGAAAGTGATATCAGTGAACTCAGGAACCAAAGCTTGCAGCTGCTAAAGGCCTGGAATGAAGGACTGAAGCTAGATTGGTCTACTCTCTCACTGGAAAATTTGCTGAAGAAGAAGAGGGCATGGAAGAATCAAATTCCTGAGAAGCAAAAGCACTGTCTGGAATTCCAGAGCAGCTTTGTGGAGCCTGAGAAAAGGCAAAGGCAGCAGGAACTGCTGCAGCTGGAATCTTGCACACCCAGCTGATGAGGCACTGTCTGTCCACCTATGAAGTAAAAGCAGCTTCAGCTATGAGCTGGAGACTGACTCTACCGAGTTCCAGGGGGAACTCAAATGTTCCAAGTTGTCCTTGCCCAACATCAATAGCACGAGCCCTGAACTCCCTATGAATGGCGATGCAACCACCTATGAGGTTCATTTAATATGCTTAGCTGTTCTTCCAAACAAAACATTCCACAGTATCTGACCTCCCACCTGGACCAAGAAATAGTTCCTTATACACCCATTCATAACAACAGACTGAAGGAAGACAAATTATCAAGCTTGTCCTTACCTAATTCCACCAGATATTCCCCTGCTAAGTTACTCCTAAGGAGACACTTGAATCAGGATCATGTAGTCCATGGAAAAGCTACAACTAATGGACTATACCACAGAGCTGAACATGCAAAAGAGAATGGCCTGACATATCAGAGGCCTGGTATATCAAATGGCCAAAAGCTGAGCCCTCAGGAAACTTGGCCTTCTTCCTCCTCGGCCCTATAGATTGCAGGAGAGAAGACCAGTGACAAGATTTGAAAAGAGCTATGCCAGCAATGGAGAAAGAATCACCAGCCTTGCTATCAGTATAGTGCAACCCAATAAACTTGCTGTCAGTATCCCATCAGCCAGCGTAGAGAAAGTGAGGAACACACCTAGTCGAGTTCATCAGAATTGACAGTCTACTTTAGCAACACTGAAAAACAGTTTGGTGCCAATTCCCATAATGGTATGAACAATGCTGTACAGAATAAGTTCCTTGCTTTGGCTACTTCAGGTTTTTATTACAGTGGCTCCTTGGCAGTCAATGGCACACTTTCCAGTAGCCCAGCCCATCTTAACCAGGGTGTTGAGCAGGCAGCCTTAGATGATTCCTCCAATTCAGGGAGCCTCTTTAATTCAGTGGGTTCCCAGAGTTCTGTGCCACAGCACCCATCTTTCCTCATGATGCAGTCCTAGAACTCTAGCCAGAACTCTTTGGCCCACATGCTTGCTGCCACCCTGAGCTTCAATGAAGCTTCTCAAAGCATGATGGGGATTTTGCAGAACAAAATTTTTCTCTGAAGGGAACCTGAAGCAGTCTCCTTCTAATAAATATAGCCCTCTGGCAGCTAGCATCTGCACAGTCTTTGGAAAGGCTTGTATGCAGCAGGTCAAGAAGATGGGCAGAGAAGAAAGCAGTCCTCCATGGGGAAGCCCAGTTCAAACTCTGCAGTATTTCCCAAGCGCAAGCCCTTACTGTCAGAGGTAGGCCTCTTCACCCAGTCTTCAGGCTTGCCCCTTAACATCAACTCTATAATCAATAACATTAATCAGCCTTTAGAAATAATAGCCATTTCCTCCCCTGAAAACTCCTTGAAGAACTTTCTTATTCCTTATCAGGACAATGACCAGCTTCCTGTGCTGAAAAAGAAGCCCTTGATCCAGATGAATATTCTCTTCTGACCTCAGATGAAGAGCAAAGATCTGAAGATGAGCTCAATAGCACCAGAATAGATGTTACTCCAAGGAAAATTTGTAGCTCTTAAAGAGCACACTTCAGTGACCGTTAGAGATATTTCAGTGGTTTTTGGTGTGTGTAAGTCAGGTGTTTCAAGGATTATTTAAGTGCACAATGAAACATCAGTCACAATGAAACACAAAGGAAAGTAGGGTCATAAACATGCAATGGGAAGCAGGGTGAGACTTGTTGCTGTTTTTTGTTTTGGAGTGCTTCTCAGTACTCAGGCAATCAAGTGCCTTTGAGTCTTGATTGTGTTTCAATCAAGAGTCTTTGATTGAACCAGGCATCTTTGATGACCTGCTTAAGTCACAAGAAAGCCGAGTTCACATGGGTTTGAGTTGCATGGTTGTGATGCCCTCTGACCCTGAAAAAGCATAAATATACTCAGGGGTTAGCATTTTGCTTTTGGGGGCACACTCATTGAAAGAGTATTGGTGTGGAGACTCTGGGTAGCTGTTAAAGGCACCCCCCCAGCTTTGAAAACCCAGATGTTGGTGCTTCTCTCTCTGGTAACTATGTATGTATTGCTATGGACAGTATTGCTAGAAGCCTGTCTGCTGATTTGTGTTATTTGCTCTGTTTATATAATTTGTGCTTGTGTTTTTTTTCTGAAATTCAGGTTGCTGGCTTTCCCCCCTCAACTAAGTGAATAATATATGTATGTTTAATTAAAGTAAGATTAACTCCTTAAAGTTGCTTTCCTTAGAAAAGCTGATCAAAGAACTTGTGCTAGCAGCCCTCCTCAGTGCTGGTGTTGTTGGTCTTGTTGGTCTTTCACCTCCACAGCAGCTGCTAGCAACATTGTTGTTAAAAAACACAACATGATGCCAAACATTTCCTGAAAGACAGCCTAATTAAACTGCAGAAAATAAGCATAGACCAGCAGAGGCACCAAATGGCAAAAGGGGCTGATAGCAATTCCTCTACAGTGTAAGGAAAGCTTCTTGAAGCTGGAAGACAAGTGAGAAGACCAAAAAAAAATCTAGCTACTTACCATTCTTACAAAGAAGAAACATTGTCATGGCCAAAACAGCTCAAAAACTAGAGTCCTTAAGATGAGAAAAGTAGTTTTTATTGATGAATGAAGCTCTATTTTCCATTCAAGGCTACATCAAAATCATTGTCAGAAGTCGAGGCCATCCATTGAAATCTGGGCATGTCAAAAATAGTGTAAAACATGCACCCCACAAAACAATGTTTTGTGGATTTTTTTTTTACTTCCAGTGTGCCTGAAAGTCTTGTCTCCTTTGAAAGGATGGAAATCTCTGATAATCATTGATAGAAGGATTAAAATTCCTGAATAGAGACAGAATTCAGTAACACCTTGTAGGACCATGCTATATATCATGACACTTTAAGGAGATTTATCCAAGAAATAGAGATAAATATGACTGTGTCCTGGAAACCCACCTGATACAACCCCATTGAAAATTTATGGCCAATGTGGAAATTATTTCGAACTATGATCCAAAAGCAACTAAACTGCACCTGTCCTTTGACCCAATGATACCTCTGTAGGCCTGTTCCACAGAGAGATCAAAAATAGAGGAAAGGGTCTCATGAATAAAAATTTTATATAGTTTCCCTTTTTTGTAGTTAAAAGGAACTAAACTAAAGAAGGGCCCTGTACTTGGGAAGTGGCTGAATAAATTATCATAAATAAATATGATGGAATATTATTGCAAAACAAAAAATGACAACAGATGGTATCAGAGAAAGCTAGGAAGACTGTGAGGCAGATTGAAATTAGCAGAAACAGAAGTACAAGTCAGACAATAACAGCATCATCAAATGACAAACAACTTTGGAAGACTTAAGAACTCTAATTATAAATGCCCAATGAGCATCCATAACTTCAGAGAACCATTGATGAAATGTGCTGCTTACCTCCTGACGGAGAGGTGATACACTCAGGAGGCAGAATAAGTCTTATTTTTGGACATGGCCAGTGTGGGAATTTGTTTTGCTTTCATATGCATGATTGTTTTGCATTTTTCCCACAGTAGTTTTATGAGGTGAGATGGAGAGACTTATTTTTTGTTTATTTAAAAACACACGTGTATGTGTATGCACACACATATACATTTGTGAGCACGTTGTGTGTGTGTGTGTGTGTGTGTGTGTGAGAAAGAGAGAGAGAGCAATTTTTGCATACAGCCAGTGACTATGTGTATTTGTTACAAAGTTTTGTCTCTCCCTACAACTCCCCTAACTTCATGGTGGGATGGGAGAAGGGAGAACATAAATTGTTGTTAGTTAAATTTTTTAAAAAAGCGAAATAAAAATGACATTTAAAAAACTTTTTTAAAAAAAAGAAAAGAAAAGGGTGGTGGGGAGTAGCTTAAGGATAGGACTCCTAAAGGTTTGGTCTTTATAAAATGTATATGTCTAAACAAAAACCAAATAAAATGTATATGTGTCTACATATTTTGCAGAGAAAGGAGTCCTTGGAAATGTTTGCTCATTTGTCATTCAGTTCTACAAGATGTGCTTTGTGGATCCTGTCACCTTTTTGGAATATAGAAAAGGGGGCCAAGCACACAGCGTTTCTAACATTCTGGCAAATGAGATTATCAATTGTGGGACTAAATTTTAAAATATTATTCATCTCGATGATTTGTAAGTTTTTAGTTTTAAGGTATGCATGTAAAGCAGCTCTTGATACACGTGTGGGCATGTTTGTATGTATGTGTATATATGTGTATGTGTAAATGTATAAATATACACGTATATGAGTGGATATATTTATTTAATGGAAATGGAGACCTGCCCTCTCTCTGTCTGATCACACCCCTCCTACCTCCTCTTAATACAGAAAGAAAAACCAAATTCTTGTTGCAAACATATATTGTCAGCCTAAACAGATTCCCGCATCCCACATGACCAAAGAAAAATAATGTCTCAGTCTCTAATGACCTCAGTCTAAATGGATCCTCTTCCTTATCCTGAGCCTGTTTTGTCATGAGGCCTCTAGAGTCATGGTTGATCTTGGTGTTGATCAAAGTTGCTAAGTCTTTAAAATAATTTTTTTCTCTCCTTCATTCCGCATTGCTTTCCAGAATAGAGCCACTCGAAGCTCCACCAACTGTGCTTTCTTTGTAATGGACTCGTTTTTCCATGTGCCCTCCAGCATACCTCATGCTCTTTTTCATCAGCTTTGCCAATCTGATAAATAGGATGTGGAACCTTAGAGTTTTTTATTTGCTTTTCTCTGATAATTGGTTAAAAGCACTCTTATATATAACTTTTCATGTTTGTTTTTTGGTACGTCTCTCGACGATCCTACGTTTGCTCTTCAGAGATTCTTTGCGGCTCTGGTTTTTCATCAGGTGTATTTGGAAGTTCTCTATTCACTAAAGTTCCATGTTTTCAGTTTTAGGAACTCAGTTATACTCAGTTTTACTGATTAAGTTATTCTTCATTATAAACCTAATACTGCCCTGGGGCAGTGACAATAGCTGCTTCTAGGGCTCTCAGCCCACAGACAGTAAGGGGGTTGAACAACTGATCAGAAGGAGATTATAGGGGTCTCTTTGATGACATTGAGGCAGGGTTCTGTTGCTTTGCCCATATTTGGATTTGGGTTGCAGTCCTAGGTGGCATTCCAGGGGCAAGGAGGAGCACTGGTACACCAGAGTTTGTGGCAACAGTGGAGAGGGAACCCTCCTAGCACTTCCAGGGCAGAAAAGAGTTCTTGTGGTTACTCAAAGACCAGAGCACAGGCCAGGAGAGGAGTAAACACCTCTCCTTGGATGATAACCACCTTGGAAGAACTGAAAACTTACAGGTTCCTAGAGGTATCTCTGAAACCAGCTGCACAAAACCCCTGAAGCTCGGGACAACATGCACTCCACACTGAAAGCAGAGACCTACCTTAATAAAGAGTTAAAAAGTCAAGTAATTGGCTAGGAAAATGAGCAAACAATGGGGGAAAAACCTCAGACTATATAGAATATTACTTTGGTGACAAGGAAGATCAAAACATACACTCAGAAGACATCAAAGTCAAAGCTCCTATATCCAAAACCTCTAAGAAAAATATGAATTGATCTCAGGCCATGGAAGAGATCAAAAAGGATTCTGAAAATCAGAGAAGTAGAGGAAGAATTGGGAAGAGAAATGAGAGTGATACATGAAGAATGAATGAGTCAACAGCTTGCTAAAGGAGCCCCAAAAGATACTGAAGAAAAATAACGCCTTAAAAATAGACTAGACCAAATGGCAAAAGAGGTCCAAAAAACCAATGAGGAGAATGCCTAAAAAAGCAGAATTGGCCAAATGGAAAAAGAGGTACAAAAACTCACTGAAGAAAATAATTCCTTAAAAATTAGAATGGAGTAAATGGAAGGTAATGAGAAATCAAGAAATTGTGAAACAAAACTATAAGAATGAAAAAATAGAAATCAATGTGAAATATCTCAATGGAAAAACAACTGACCTGGAAAATAGATCTAGGAGAGATCATTTACAAATTATTGGACTGCTTGAAAGCCATGATAAGAAAAATGAGCCTAGACATCATCTTTCGAGAAATTATCAAGAAAACTGCCCTGTTGTTCTAGAACCAGAAGGCAAAATAGAAATTGAAAGAATCCACTGATCACCTCCTGAAAGAGATCTCAAAAAGAAAACTCCCAGGAATATCACAGCCAAGTTCCAGAGTTCCCAGGTCAAGGAGAGGATATTACAAGCAGCCAGAAAGAAACAATTCAAGTATTGTGGAACCATGATCAGGATAATACAACATTTAGCAGCTTCTACATTAAGGAATCTGAAGGCTTGGAATATGACATTCTGGAGGTCAAAGGAGCTAGGATTAAAACCAAGAATCACCTAACCGGCAAAACTGAGTATAATTAATGAGGGGGAAAATTGATATTCAATGACATAGCAGAATTTAATGCCTTCTTGAGGAAAAACCAGAGCTAAATAGAAAAATTAACTTTCAAATACAAGGTTCAGGAGAAACGCGAAAAGGTAAGCAGTAAAGAGAAATCATAACGGACTTATTAAAGTTGAACCATTTACATTCCTACATGGAAAGATGATATTTGTAACTCATGAGACCTTTCTTAGTATTAGGGTAGTTGGGGAGAATATATAATCAGAGGGCACAGGGTGAGTTGAATATGAAGGGAAAATATCTAAAAACCAAAATTAAGGGGTGAGAGAGGAATGTACTGGAAGAAGGAGAAAAGGAGAGGTAGAATGGGGTAAACTATCTCACATAAAAGAGGCAAGAAAAAGCTTTTACAATGGAAGGGAAGAAGGGAGAGGTGAAAGGGAATGAGTGAACCTTACCCTCATCAGATTTGTCTTAAGGAGCCTCAATTGAGTATGGAAATCTATTTTACCCAACAGGAAAGTAGAGGGGAAGGAAATAAGAGGTAGGGGTAATAGAAGGGAGAGCAGACTGGGGGAGGGGGTAATCAGAAACAAATACTTTTGAGGAGGGACAGGGTGAATGGAGAGAATAGAATAAATGGAGAGTGACATAGGATGAAGGGAAATATAGTTAGTCTTTTACAAAATGACTATTATGGAAATGTTTTGCATGACCTATATCCAATTGCTTGCCTCCTCAATGAAGGTGGGTGGGGAGGGAGGAAGGGAGAAAATTTGGAACTCAAAGTTTTAAAAACAAATGTTAAAAATTGTTTTAACATGTAACTGGGAAATAAGATATACAGGCAATGGGCTATAGAAATCTTTCTTACCCTACAGGAAAATAGAAAGAGAAGGGGACACGACAAAGTGGGGATGAGAGAAGGAAAGGCAGATAGGGGGAAGGGGTAATCAGAGAAGCAAGACACTTGAAGAGAGACAGGGTGAAAGGAGAGAGAGATAGAATAAATGAGGGTAGGGGGAATAGGATGGCAGGAAATTCAGGTAGCCATAGTAACTGTGGAAAAAAATTTGAAGCAAATTTCTCTAACATATAAAGAACTGTGTCAAATTTATAAAAATAACAGCCATTCCCCAATTCATAAATAATCAAAAGATATAATCAGTTTTCGGATGAAGTGATTAAAGCCATCTGTAGCCATAGGAAAAATATTCTAACTCACTATTGATTAGAGAAATGCAAGTTAAAATAATTCTGAGGTACTACCTAATACCTATTAGACTAGATAATAAGACAGAAAAGGTAAATGACCAATGTTGGATGAGATGTGGAAAAAATGAGACATTAATGTATTGTTGTCAGAGTTGTGAATCGATTAAACCATTCTATAGAGCAAATTGGAACTATGCCCAGAGGGCTATAAAACCATGCCTACCCTTTGACATAGCAATACCACTACTAGGTCTGTATCCCAAAAGAGACAAAAACAAAACAAAACAAAAAGGAAAAGGACTTATATGTATAAAAATATTTATAGCAGATCTTTTCTTGGGGTAAAGAATTAGAAATTGAGGGGATGCACATCAACTGGGGAATGGCTGAACAAGCTGTAGTATGTAATTATGATGGAATACTATTGTAACATAAGAAATGATGAGCAGGACGCTCTCAGAAAAACTGAGACTTACATGGGTTAATGAAAAGTGAAATGTACTGGGTACAAAGTAATAGCAGTATTGTAGGCTCTGAATTATTTAGCTATTCTCAGCAATACAATGATCCATGACAACTCTAAAGGACTTAGGATGAAAAATGCCATCCATCCCCAGAGAAAGAATTGACTGTGTGTGAACATAGATGGAAGCAACTTTTTTTTTCAATTTCTTCAATTTTCTTGATTTTTTTGGTCTATGTTTTCTTTTCAACTTGACTGTTATGAATATGTTTTGCATGACTACACATATATAGTCTATATGGAATTGCTTGCCTTCTCACTGAGGAGGGATGAGGAGGGAGAAAGGGATAGAATTTGGAACTCAAAGTTTTAGGAACAAATGTAAAAACAATTAAAAATTATAAAAGAGAAAGCTACAGAACAAAAGAGTACTTGAACCAAGGCTTGAACAAAAAGATTTATTCTAGCTCTGGTATTCTAGAATTTCCAGATTGTATGACATTCCAGGATTTTAAATCATATTCTCTCCTTCTTGTATTGGCATGGTCAAGGACTTTGTCCCATGAGAAACCCAAAGACTTTAGTCTGAGCACAGCATTTAGCTCATGAGGGTAGAGGGCTTTTTTGTGAGAACCATTAAAAGCAAGAGATGGCTTCTGAGTATTGTGATGGGCAAAGGGCCATGGTTTGCCAATGAGGTGGGCTCTGCCCATGCAGTCTCCAACGTCAAAAGACACCAGCAATGATGGAATTTTCTATGGGAGGAAAGGCGATGAAGGTGTCAGTGAGAATGACATAGAAATGGTTCCAAAGACTAAAAAACTGACGTGCCATCCATTCACACATCCAGTGATATGGTTTGTGTTGGTTCTCCAGAAACAATGGCCCTGATGCTGAAAAGCAGTACTGATGAGAAATGTCCTTGACAGAAACTTCATCCAGGTAAGACCTCTGAGGCCCTAATAAATCAATCACACCCCAGCCCCTAGCTAATAACCTACCACAAACCGACCACAAAACCACAGAAGGACTTTCCCAACTTAGCGCCTGAATAGTACCTATCATTGCTTACCCTATAGTAACTTAAGAGCTAATTAACATGCTGCCTTTTCCATCAGCAAATCCTAGGCACCCTTGCGCTACAAAAGAGCCGCTTTCACCCTGGCTACTCCTGCCACCCCTAAGGAGAAGAGCCTGCCTGATTCATTACCACAAATAAGATGCCTTTATTTGACTTGGAGACAGCCTAAGTGTATTCTTTCAAGACAACACCACAATATACATGCCTTGCACCCTAATAGCATGATTTGGAAGAAAATTCCCAAGGCCCAGCAACGAAAGCACCTCTGGGAAATTGGTCTGTCTGAGGACCACCATGTGATCTGTGCCTTCTTTGTCTCCTTGAGAATTTGGCTTGCCTAGGGAATGAAGAAACAACTAGTCTGAGGCTTTCTTTTCACACTCACAAGTTGTGTATATTCCACCTTCTAATTTCAGCCATGGAGTACATCAGGAGGACACTGCTGTCAAGGGATAACAAGGTAAAGGATGTGTTCCTCCCAATAGAAGCGTTTGTTGAACTTTGGAAAATCCACATAGATTCTATACTCTTTCTCTGTGAAGTAGCAGTTGGAAAGAATCTTCTAGGAAGAGCATATCGTCAATGAAATTATCTTGTCATGTGTTCACTAGAATATAGCTTCTCTATTCTACTTTCTTTGGCTCCAGATCAAATGAATGAATAGATCTGGGTAGGGAAGGGAAGCTAATAATCCTGAGACAGCTGAGGCTGCATTCGTGTATATTAATAATTTAAA
>CM053622.1:709979236-709995037 GCA_028646595.1 Phalanger gymnotis
CCTTCCTTCCTTCCTTCCTTCCTTCCTTCCTTCCTTCCTTCCTTCCTTCCTTCCTTCCTTCCTTCCTTCCTTCCTTCCTTCCTTCCTTCCTTCCTTCCTTCCTTCCTTCTTTCCTTTCCAAAACCTGATCACCATCCAACTCCTCCAAAAACCATATTGCTCTGCCCCCATCCCAACGAGAGACCTCTCCTGGTCAAGTGCCACCTGAAAGTAATGGTCAAGAAGAATGAGAAGGCAACCAATTACAAGAGCTTTGAGTTTGAAATCCCACTTATTATTTCCTTGGGATTCTTCTCTGATAGACAAATTTGTATGCATACACATGCACTGTCCATATATACATATATGTATGTATGTATGCAGGTATGGCTGGCTGGCTGTGGTCCCATTAATTCAAATTGAGATGGCAAAAAAAATGCTGGATAATATGTGTCTGCCAACTTATCACATCTATTCCTTGACCTTAAATCTTCCCTTCCAATTGATATACCCACTTGCCGATATTGAGTGTCTTTTCTTCTGTTGGAATTCTTGTTTTTTTTCTGGAGTACAAGTGGCTGAGAAAGGAAAAGGATCATTCTATCAGTGTGAGAAAATGGGGATTTTCCAAACATGCTAACCCTGATCAAGCCCCAAAATTGACAATGGCACAAAGAGGTTGATCCAGAGAAAAGGCTTCTCATTGCCCATAACCACATTTCCATCCCAATTTAATATTCGACTGCCTGGGTGGCAATGGGAACCAATGTCACTCTATTCCTGAGATGTCTTTTGTGGGAATCATTGGATCTTGGAGATCTCTAATTTGTAGCCTGTTTTCACTCCTGATTTGCTCCTCAGAGAATGCCACTGGGCAATCTGGGCAAATCAGCAGACCTCTCTTGGCATCAATGGCCAGAGTAATCAATCAGGAACAGAGGATGTGGGGACTAGTAAACCTCTGAAAGGTTCCCACTATTCTCTTTGTCCCCCATGCTTTACGGGCCATAAACTGTTGATCATGACGCTGTGCCTACAGCTGCAGAAATGGAACCACAAAAACTCTTAGCTTGTCTGATGAACACCATGAACCAAAATGGCCCAGAAATAAAAGCAGCACATACCTACTTGGTCAAAAATGGCTCCTAAGATCAAAGATAAGGAAGATCGATGGTGCGCCAATACACCTCTCCTAAAAACCACCACAACAAAAACTACCCTACACCAGAGGTCCTAATCTTCCCTGAACACACCCTACACCCCATCATGTGAAATGTATATCGAAGTAGTATAGAGAGACACAAGAAATCAACCCAGGACAGATTTCATGGCCTTTATGCAGATCCAGAAAAGGAGCCTGAGAAAGAGTGAACAGATATCAATATTCACAATCCATGCCACAGTAATGAGTACTTGATTAATTTTATCTTATTATAATCATGGCTTCCCAGTTAGATCATGAGGTCTATGGCAGCGGGTTCTGTGTCTCCTCTGTATCTCTGATCGTCCCCAGCACAATGCTGGACACAATCTCAGATAACATATCAGATCAGTAAGTACTTGTTAAATTGAAAAAGGGAATGAAATTTATATTACCTCAGGTCTCCAATTATTCTGCAGTTTTTACAGAGTGGGAGACATTTCTGGGACAATCCTGCCCTCCAGTGGTTGGCAGAGGAACTGGAGAATGGCTATACTCTGGATACACCAAGGATCTAGGGAAAGTTTCTGGAAGTTGGATACCCTCCCCATAACTGGCTTGGGATGCTCTGAGGAGTTTACACTACAAGACAGAAAGAACATTTAGGTTTCCACATCACTGCTAGCCTTCCAATACTTAGAAAACTGTATAGATTTCCCCATAGATGGTTCAACAGAAGCCTAACTACTCTGGGAGTCAGAATGGTAAAATGGAGTATCACCTGTTTTGTGTCCTCCCTCATTTCTCTTCTTTTTCGCCAACAAGCCCCTTTTTTGAGCCAAGGGATATAGGTGGAGTGCCTTGTGATTCTAGAGTGTCTTGGAAGTCTTAAGCTTCAATCTACTTCTAGGTAATAGGAATTTTCTAGAGAAATGAGATACCTCCAATAGATTCTCACCAGGAATCACTATTTTTTTCCTTTTATTTACAAGAGTGGAGATTTTTCATCTTTACTGGGGATCCTAGCCCTGACAGTCAGGAAGCAGTCTGAACATCTCTCTTAAGGATAGAGAATGGGAAAAGGATTGCTATCCATCCTTTAGAATCAAGCTCCAATGCTACCTTCTCCTGAATGCCTTCATTCCCCCTCCCCCACTCAGAAATATTTCTTCCTCAGACCTCACTTAGCACATCTTTATTTGTTTATCTGTTCATAATGCTCTGTTTCTAAATTATAGTTTCTTGTGAAGGTGCCACTTGCCCCTTACCAGACTGCAAAATCACCTATAGGACTATAGGGATATCCTATAGGGATCATATAGGACTATATTAGTGGCACAATGGGAACCAGAGCTGCCTTTCAATTGCAAGCGAAAGAGAGCAGGGATTGTGCGTCTTTATTTGTCCCTCAGCACTTAGCACAAAGCCTCTTCTATAGGAAGGGTTTAATGAATGTTGGTGGAATTTCCTTTAGTCTAAACCTTGTGGTTTCAACCACTAGGATCCTGACCAGCAAGTGTTATCAGAAAATTGGATCCTATAATGATCAACCAGTAAGCATCTATTAAGTGCCTACTATATGCCAGGCACTGAGTGAAGCTCTTGTCACAAAGACAAATTGCCTCGCCTTCTTTTTGCATGGTGCTCTCATTTTACGAGGCACCTGCTCTGGTCACTGACTTTGGCCTAGCAGAACATAAACTGCCTCAGTTTCCCCATCTGCCAAAGGACAAGTTTGGCCTACACGATCTCTGAGTTTCCTTCAAGCTCTAAATTTTGATCCACTGATCCAGGCTGAACTTTTACTGTTCCCCCCAAATATTTGACGATTCTTGCCTACCTACCTTTGTTCACACCTTTCTCAGAATTATTTTCTTTTCCTAGATGCATCTGTTAACTTTAGACAGCCCCTCGGTTTTTCAAGGTATCCATTCCCCTGCTTGCCTTCTCCCAAGAAGCCATTTTTCAATCCCTCAGAACACAGAATGCCATGGAGATTTTATTTTTACCAGTTAGAGAGGTGATTAAATTGTCTATGGCCACACTACTGGTGAGTAGCAGAACTACTGATTCCTATTTTTAAGGTGGATGGTCACAGATTTGAAGCAGCAAAGAAGATCCCTATGTTTTCCTTTCAAGTCCTCTTATTGCATAGGTGGCTAACCGGAGTGAAGTCCAAGTCTATATCACCATCCCCCACCCCCAACATGCACACAAATTATAAAGGATTCCTTTCTTTTTAAAAAATTCATTTTTACTTCCAATTCCATATTCTCCTTCCAACTTTTCTCCCTCCTTCCCATGGAGGATACAAGAAAAACAAAAACATTACAAACATATATAGCCAATAAAAACAAATTTCTACATTAGTCATATCCATAATAAAAAAATTGTTTCAATCTGCACTCTGGTCTATTACCTCTCTATTTGAAAGTGGGTAACAATTTCCATGAATATTGTACTGATCCAAGCTTCGGCCTTTCAAAATCATTAGTATTTGCAATATTGTTAGCCTAGTTCTGCTCACTTCACTCTGCATCAGTTCATACAAGTATTCCCAGATTCCTCTGAAACATTCCCTTTTGTCATTTTTTACAGTACAAGTACAGTTTTGCTATTACACATATGACATATGCATTTCCCCAAAGCACCATTATATGAAAAATCTAGCAATAAAAAACACAGAGTTTATGGGGAAAATGGAGGCATTAGGCACACAACACTCAAAATCTTTATTAGTGACTCATGAAAAAAGATGGGAACATAATAAAATGGTATCACAGTTTTATGCATGTTAAATAGTCAAGAAATACCTAAATGACAAAGTAGGGAGTGGCAACAGCCTCAAGCAGCTTGCTGCTCTGCCTGATCAAGCCAGTTGAGCAGGCTGCAGCTCTGGGACTGGGGCAGAAGCCTTGGCAGAAAGAGGTGGAGGTAGGAGTGGGGGTGGAACCCTCCTCAGTCTCGACAATAATTATGACACTTTACCTTGACAAAGACCTGAAATTTGCTTGTGGAAGTGGTTTCAGCTTGTAATTGTTGAGTGGGGCAGTTTTCTGACTTCTCTTGATATTTTATTAGAAGAAACTGTACAGAAACAAACTCAAAACTCTAGTTATGCTCAAAATATTCCCTAACATACCACTCAAGATAGAACAAATTTGGAATTTTAAAACAAATGTTCTAGTTAGAACTGATTTTATTCCTTCACCTTCATATTCCATAACTGTTCAGTCATTCCCCAGTTTCTAGTTCTTTGCCACCACAAAGAGTTGCTATTATATTTTTGTAAATATTTTTGAATTCCTTTTCCTCTCTCTTTGATCTGTTTGGGTTATACGCTAAGTAGTGATATCACTGGGTCAAGAGGCATGCACAGTCTAAGAGCTTTGGAGGTATAATTCTAAATTTCTTTCCAGAACAGCTGGAATATTTTATAGCTCCACCAACAGTGCTTTGAGCAGCTAGGTAGAGCAGTGGATAGAGCACTGGGCCTGGAGCCAGCAAGACCTGAGTTCAAATTTGGCCTCAGACACTGTGTGGCCCTGAGCAAGTCACTTAACCTTGTTTGCCTCAGTTTCCTCATCTGTCAAATGAGCTAGAGGGAAAAAATGGCAAACCAGTTCAGTATCTTTGCCAAGAAAACCCCAGATGGAGTCAGATTTGACTAAACAACACCAATGTTTTCCTGGATCTGTTTTCCCATAGCTCCTCCAGCATATGTCTTTTTTTTTCAACTTTGCCAGTCTTATGGGTTGCTGAGTTGGTACTTTAGAATTGTTTTTAATTTGTATTTCTCTCATTATTAGTGATTTAGAGCATTTTTTCACGTGGCTATCGATAGCTTGGAGTTCTTCCTCTGAAAGCAGCCTGTTAATATCTTTGAGCATTGCTCAGTTGGAGAATAACTCTTAATTTTATAAATTTGACTCAATTCCCTTTATATATAGAAAGGCCTTTATCAAAGAAACTGGCAATGAAGGTTTTTTTTTTCTTTTCAATGTTCTGTTTCTATTCTAATTTTAGCTATATAGTTTTCCTAGGGAGTTCATTGATGGCATGCTCATTTTCTATTTCTGAGATGGGGTTATTTAAGTAATTTGCTTCCTCTTCTGTCAACTTGGGCAATTTGTGTTTTTGTAAATATTCATCCATTTCCCTAAGGTTATCAAACTTACGGGCATACAGTTGGGCAAAATGATTCCTAATTCTTGTTTTAATTTCCTCTTCATTGGAGGTGAATTCACCCTTTTCATTTTTGATACTGGTAATTTGGTTTTCTTCTTACATTTTTTTAAATCCAATTGCCCAAGGGTTTATCAATTTTATTGTTTTTTTTTTTCATATAACCAGCTCTTAGTTTTATTGATTAGTTCGATAGTTTTCTTGATTTCAATTTTATTAATCTGTCCTTTGATTTTCAATATTCCTAATTTGGTATCTAATTAGGGATTTTCAATTTGTTCTTTTTCTAGATTTTTCAGTTGCATGCCCAATTCATTCATCTCCTCTTTATTTTATTCATGTAAGCATTTAGAGATATAAAATTTCCCCTCAGAACTGCTTTTGCTGCATCCCATAAGTTTTGGTATGCTGTCTCATTATCATCATTCTCTTAAATGAAGTTATTAATTGTTTCTATGAATTGTTCTTTGGCTCACCCCTTCTTAAGGATTAGGTTATTTAGTTTCCAATTAATTTTTAGTTTATCTTTCCATGGTCCTTTATTACAAATAATTTTTATTGCATCATGATCTGAGAAGGATGCATTGATTATATCTGCCTTTCTGCACTGGATGGTGAGGTTTTTATGCCCTAGTACATGGTCAGTTTTTGAGTATGTGCCATGTACTGCTGAGAAAAAAGTATATTCCTTTTTATCTCCATTCAGTTTTCTCCAGAGGTCTATCATATCTGCCTTTTCTAAAATTCTATTCACCTCCTCAACTTTTTTCTTGTTTATTTTGAGGTTATACTTATCAAGTTCACAGAGGGGGAGGTTGAGGTCCCCCACTAGTATGGTTTTGTTGTCTGTTTCTTCCTATAACTCCCTTAACTTCTCCTCTAAGAATCTGCATGCTATATCACTTGGTGCATGTATGTTAAATAGTGATATTGCTTCATTGTCTATAGTGCCTTTTAGGAGAATGTAGTGTCTGTCCTTCCTTATCTCTTTTAATTAGGTCTATCTTTGCTTTTGCTTTGTCTGAGATCAGGATTGCTACCCCTGCTTTTTTTACATTAGCTGAAGCACAATATATTCTACTCCAGCCTTTTACTTTTACCCTGTGTGTACCCCATTTCAAATGTGTTTCTTGTAAACAACATATTGTAGTTTTATGGTTTTTAATCCATTCTGCTATCTGCCTCCGTTTTATGGGAGAGTTCATCTCATTCACTTTCACAGTTACGATTACAAGCTGTGTCTTTTTCTCTATCCTATTTGACCCCCCATTTATGCTTTTATTTCTACCTTCTCCCTTCCATTCCTCAAAAGAGTTTTGCTTTTGATCACCACCTTCCTTAATTTACCCTCCCTCTTGATTCCCCTCCCTTATACCATTTTCCACTTGCTACTTCTTCCCTCCCTTCTGGCCACCCCCCTCCCTTTTTTCCCCTTTTCCTCTCCTACTGCCTTTTGGAATATTGTATTTCAATTTCTCTTGTCATTTAATGTAGAAGCTGAAAAATCCTGAGTCATCCTGACTGTAGTTCCACGATATTTGAATTGTTTCTTTTTGGCTGCTTGCAATATTTTCTCCTTGACCTGATAATTCTGAAATTTGGCTATAATATTCATTGGAGTTTTCAATTTGGGATACCTTTCAGGGAGTGTTGGATGGATACTTTCGATGACTATTTTCTCCTCTGGTTCTAGGACCTCAGGACAGTTATGTTTGATGATTTCTTGGAAGATAATGTCCAGGCTCTTTTTTCCATCATGGCTTTCTTCTTAGAAGAGTATGGAAATGCTTTTTTACTTGGTATTAACTTCTAGAATTTTAAGAAAAAATGAAAAATTCAAAAGTTTTTTTTTTTAAAAAGGTAAGTGAGTGGGAAGTATGACGTAAAGTAAATAATACAGATAACTTTTTCCACATCATTTGGTCATGAATGAAAAGAGGATAGATAGGTTAAGGTGATATTAGAATCAAGCAAATGAAAGGTGATTTTTGTTCATTTATTTTTAGAGAAGCAGGTATGTTTTGTAAGTAAGAATTTGTGGAAGAAATCAAGGAGTGAAAATTAGTGGTAGAGGGGGGTGTTGGGGTGGGGGGAGGTTTGAGCCAAGATGGCCATGTGAAAATAGCATCTTACCCGAGCTCTCTCACAAATTCTCTCAGATACCTCTAAAAAAGTGAATCCGAGCAGATTTCAGAGAGTTAGAAGCCACTTATGCTAGCTTTGCTGGGTATGATATTTTTGACTAGAACCCCAGTTCTCTTGCTCTTTGGTATATCATGTTCCAAGACCTATGGTCCTTCAGTGTACTGCTGCTGCGTCTTGTGTGATTCTAATTGTGGTGGTGCCATATTTAAATTATTTTTTTCTTGTTACTCTTAATAATTGTACAAAACCTTTAAAATTTTATGTAAAGCTACTCATTTTACTTTCTGTGAGTGATATCAGCAAGGCAATAATCACAATATAGATGACAATTGTAATTATGCCTATATAGTTCTGTATTGCAAAATATAAGAGATTCTCCATATAGAAGGTAGAAGAAGTAAACCATTTATTCAGACACCAGAGAACCAGATGCCCAAACCAATAAGTCTGGCCCATCTAAGCAGCAAGCAAATTACAGCAAAAAACCTGAAACACGGCATCACAGCAGGGAGCCAAGCCATCCTAAAACCATTCCCACCCCCTTTGGGGTCCTGCCACCGATAAGAACTCACAGCACAGTTAACACACGTCTGCTCTGCCCCTCAGCTCTAACTGCTCTGAGCATTTCCTGCTCCACCCTTCTAGTTCCTCTTGTTCAGTAAGCTCCTCCTACCACATGTGACTTGGGCCAGTTAGTGGGTGGGAAAGATCTTCAAATTTACATTACCATTACATGAGCCTCTTTATTGTTTGGTCATAAACTATTCTCCATCCATAGATCTGACAAGTGGTTTTTTTCTATGCTCCACTAATTTGCTTAAGATAGCTCCCTGAAAGGGAGTTTATTAAAAAACACCTAGGCAGAAGTCATTGTCCACTGGGATTCAAAAAGATCACTGCTTTTAAAAACAATACATGTGACTTCAGACTGGTGAATACTAATTGGACTAGCCACATTGGAAACAATGGGGACACCACAACTGAGTGATCACAATTTCAATAAAATACAAAAAAAGTACTATAAAATATATATGAAACTATACAAAGTCTATAAGGATACAAATACTATAAAACATCTTAAATACACTCTTACATTCCTTTTTTTTACCATTGGAGTTTTACAATTACACATCCAGAATGTTGTTGCTGTTGTTTGATTTCTTTCTGGAAGAGGACAAATGAAGTCAAGAGGGGTGTGTCTTAACTTGCTAGTGAATTAGCTTTAAAAGAGGCAGAGCTGCTCAGAGTTGTCAGCTTAGCCCTACCCTCCAGAGACATTTGAGTCCAGTGGCAAGACAAAAGTCAGGAAGACTAGATGGTCCAGAACACAGTGGGTGACATTGTCCTGTTTAAATTAAGGTCTTTCCTGAGCCTCAGTTTGTCTGAGGCAGTACCAGAACAGGAAACAATTGCTATTTAAACTCTTTCTAAGCTATCAAAATCTAAACCACGAGCAAAGAAGCCTTAACTGGGGCCCGTCAATTGGCCATTCAATGAAAGACAGAGTAAATAATGTTTAAAAGCTACTAGAGTTGATCCTTTCGATTCACAATAAGGTTTTTAAAGACCTGTTTTTTTCAGAGATATATTTCAAGAAATTGTAAATGAAAACTACACAAGTCCCAGCTTTTAATAATAATAATAATAATAACTGTGAGAAATGATGAGAGAAGTTTTGTTTCCACAGAGTTGAAAGTATCTCCCCTACCGTCAGCTTTAGAGGAGAGACCAGGCTTCTGATTGGGTTAAAGGTTAGAGGCTTGTACGCATGCTTAAACAAGCTATTTGAGGAGAGCATGACATAGGCAGTCAGGGGGTTGCATTTGGCCAATGAAGAGCCAGGAGAGAGATTCCAATTGGGAGCCAATAAAAGGAATGACATTTGTCTGAGTCCCTTCTACTTTCTCCTGTACTCTATTCAGGGAACGTACCCATTTATTCATGTACTTTCTCCTGTACTCTATTCAGGGAATGTACCCATTTATTCATATAAATGTAAGATATAATTAAAACCTTCTTGGCCTACCAACGAGTATTGTTTATATGTTTCTAACAGTAATGATAATAATTTTTAAAAAAATCAACCAAAAAAAATATCTCTATTATAGAGAGAGCCCATACATAAGAGTATGACACCCCAAATGGAGAGATGTGAGGAGGAGGAGGAAGAAGAAGAAAAGGAGAAAGGGCTGCATTCCCCAACTCAAACTGGCAAAAATATGGTAAAGACAGTGAATGCAAAACTTCTCCTAAAAACCTGGTTCATTCCTTCTTCCAAATAGGTCCCAAGCAGATCTTTTGGTATTCTTGTCCTGACTTGCTGCTGAACTGGATTGAAGTGAGGCAGAGCAACACAAAGTCTTCAGCCTCACTCTTTCCTCCAGTCATCTGACCTCCTTATTCTTGTTAAGGAAACATTTAAGATAGAAATATTGTTTTCTAAAACAAATATGAATTGAAAAGACCAACTGGACAAATAAAAATCTTCCTGGCAGAGGGTAGGGTAGAATGCCTGACAATTGAAAGGACGGCTCTGGTAATAGGTGACAAATAAGGGGGACCTGGTTCCAAGTAGGTTCCAACTGCCTTCAGGATATGACTCCCAGGGGAAGCCCCAGCTATGCCCCCTCAGTCTCAGGGCCTCAGTTTACCAGGGCAGGAGCATGGGCAGGAGATTACCTCATTCAGGACAGAGGAGCTGAAGGCAGTGGTGGGAGGAGCTGGCACCTGGGACCAGGCTGCTTCAATGAGCAGACAAGGGTGATGCATGAGAAGTTGGAGAGACTCAGTTTTTGGGTAACTAATCATTTTATTAAGGAATATTAATAAAAGGATGGTCACTTGGCTTCCTCTGATAAAGCAAAGATCCCTCCTGGAGGCATCTTGAAGCGGAAAAGTGAGTGTTTCCAAATCAACTCTGACTGGTTAATATATTCTAATGAGGGGCTGGAAGACATGACTTTGATTTTGTCACTCATAGACAAAGATAGACTCATCTAGAACCAGAATATATTCCCTAGCAATCTATACACAAAGATCTTCCCCCACACCTTCCACCCCCCACCACTCAAGACTGACTGAGTAGAATATAACAGGCACAATTCAACTAAATTAGATTATCTTCTTAAGGTTTTTCTAGTTGGGTGGGGGAATAATTCCACCTAGATAAGATGGTCTAGGTGGGTGTTTCAATGATCTGGCTAGCAGCTGTTGTGCGGGTGAAAGACCAATACAAGCCCAACAACAAGCACTCTACCAGCACACTGCAAAAGCCCAGGTTCTTTTGATCTGCATTAGTAAGGAAAGCAACATTAAGGGGTCGACAACTTTACTTTAATCCAGCATACAAATATCACTCACTCAGTTCAGGGGAAAAAACCAGCACCCTGAACTTTGGAGCAAATACAAATTACAAACATCGACAGACAAACCAAATACAATTCATAGTTACCAACATCTAGGTTCAGCCCGGGAGCTCATAACAAGGGCTGGCCCAGAGTCACAGCGAGCCACCATGGCTGTGGGTAAGAGCTCCGAAGAAGAGAAATCCATCCCCTGGTTTTATATCTTTTTCAGGGTCAAGGGTGAGTCACACATGCGACTCACCCACATGCCCTAGAATCGTCACAAAGAGGTGACTTAAACCCACACGGTCTAAAAGCCTCTGATGTCCCAAACATGTCACTCAAACTCATGTGTAAACTAGGCCCTCCCCTGAGGCAAGGAGGTCACCATGACTCCCATATCTGATCAAGGAAACAAAGGCCAAACTCTTCAAGGGCACTTGGTTGAACTGAGAGCTAAGAGCCCATTTTGTTTACCAACATGGTGGGATAAATTTTTGGGCAAGGTCAGTAATGTCATTCAAAGACTGGCTATATAACCTACAGGAATTTGTTTCTGAATGAGGAAATAAAAAAGCTCAATTAATAATGTTTTTAGTATGAGAGAAATAATAATTTCCCTCGCAAGTGAAATACAGATGAGAGAAAGTCCAATTCACACCTAGAAATCATTGATTAAAATAATTTATTCAACTCAAAATTATGAAATTCCTAGAGTCAGCCTGTGGGTGAGTAGGCCTGGAAAAGGGACTGGGTAGGGGGTCATGGTGGCTAAGAGTAAGAAAGAGTAGATTAGGACATCTAGGGATGGACTGGGGCTGGTGCCTGAGACCAGGTCTCCATTCAAGGATTAAAGGGAACAGCTCTGGAAACAGGCTGCCTGGCAAAGGGCAGCCCCATCAATCACCATGCTTCCACCTATACCTAGAAAGTTACCCCAAAACCAATTCTTGGTTGGGGGTGTGTGGAGGATTAGGCAGAGGTTAGAATATGGTGTAATGGCAAGCAAAGTGAGACTTCTTCACTGTTTTTTTCTTTTTTGAATACTTCTCAGCACTGAGACAATCAAGTGTCTTTGATTGAGTCTTGCCATTGTTTCAATCAAGAGTATTTGATTGAATCAAGAGCCTTTGATGACCTGTTTAAGTCACAAGAAAGCCTAAGTCACATGATTTTGAGTCACATAGCTGTGATGCCCTCTGACCCTGAAGAAGTGTATATATACTCTGAGGTTAGCATTTTGCTCCTGGGGCTCACTCATTGGAGGAATGTTCATGTGATTTGGCCAGATGAGACTTTGGGTAGCCAATAAGGAGCCCCCTGGCTTTGAAAACTCAGATGTTGGTGTTTTTCTCTCTCTGGTAACTACATATGTGTTGCTATGTCTGCTGATGTTTGCTCTGTTTATATAATTTCTGCTTATAATTTCTATTTGTGTTTTCTCTGAAGTTCAGGGTACTAACTTTTCCCCCTGAACTAAGTGAATGATATATGTATGTTTAATTAAAGTGAGATCGTAAACCCCTTAAAGTTGCTTTCCTTAGAAAAGCAGATCAAAGAACCTGTGCTAGCAGCCCTCCTGTGTGCTGGTGTTGTTGGTCTTATACCTCCACAGCAGCTGCTAGTAACATTGGTGTTACATATGGCTAAGAGGTTTCTCCCCAAGAGTCCATCCTTCTGATTCACAGGGGATAATCATCTTTGGCACAACCAGCATATCACAGAGATCACTCAGAAGTTTCTCTGTCATCCCAGCACAGCCCAGGTCCCTCAGCCAGGGCCAGACCACATGCTCAGAGACAAGGAAGGTGCCCTAGTCCAGCAAATGAAGGGAACCTCAGATCCCTCTCACAGCAATAATCAAAGGGTCTGGTGTGTAATGGAAAGACTAAAGGCCTAAGTAAGGCCAGGGTCTTCTCTTACCTCTGGTTCTCGGTAGTGGTGCTTTGCAGAAGAAATAAACCACTAAGATGCCAATGAAGACCAATGCGAATAAAAGAAAAATCTTTTTATGAAGTGTCTTCTGATCTGTGGGAAGATTCTCTGAAAAAAAAAAAGTCCCCAAAGTCCATTACTGTGGAAATCAGACAAAGGGAAACCCTGGTACCTGATCCCTGTGGCCCAGGTTAGGGTTGGGAGCATAAAAGGCATCAGGATTCAGGAAATCCTGAGCAAGGATAATGGCTTTGTGCAAAGATGATGCAGTCTTTTCCTCCCTCCACTATCGTCTAAACATCCCCCAAAACCAAGCTTCCTTGGGACTTAGAATCTAGCTCAGCTGCCTCAGTTTACAGAGAGGAAAATGGGAGAAAGAGGCCTTCCATCCTTCAGTCCCAGAGCCAGGACTGAAGCCTGGGTCTTCTGACTCTCAGTTCAGGCCTCTTTCTACTACCTCACGGCTGTGTCTTTACAGATTTAGAGACTTTCAGGGGATGATGGGACCTTTGATGGCATCTATTCCAACCCCATCATTAGACAGAGGGCCAGAGAACAGAGAGGGCAAGAGACTTTTCCAAGGGGTTACATGGAGGTAATGATAGAGACAGGACTGGGCCCCAAGTCTCCCAGTTCCAGAGGAAGCTCCTCTCTTCTGAAGTCCAGCGTGGGTTTGGTTCTTATATCCTCATTGAGAAACTCTCTCTGGGTCTTAGCTGATGAGCTTGGACTCTAGCAGCCCTGGGGTCAGCTCTCCACTAAATTGTCACACTGGTCCATTGTGCTCTCTGGACCTTGGTTTGACCAGCTATAAAAGAGGGTATTTGGGGCAGCAGTATCATACAGAAGAGAAGAAACAGTTCCAGCCTTGGAAAATCAGAAGATCTGTTTGCAACTTGTGACTTTGTCACTTGGTGGCTAATTGAACTTTGACAAGTCATTGGCCTTCGCCTGGATAACCTCTAAGGTCTGTCCCAGAGATGATATTATTCAATGACAAAATAGTCTCTGTCAGCATCTTTCCCCTCTTTTAATAACCTTCCCTCCCCCTGTCATAGCAATTTAGATTTGAAGATCTTTCCAACTCATTAATAGGCCATGTGACTTGCTTACGTGACAGGAAGCCTAAGTCACATGTGGTGGGAGGAGCTTGTTGAGAGGAAAAGGAAGTTGTGTCACAGGAAATGCTGAAAGAGCTACAACTGGTTGTAATAGAGAATATATGTGGCCTACTGCAGGTAGACCCCAGTATTCACTTAGGGACTGTATGAGAAAGTTAAAGGAAGAGGTTATGAAGATCACTGTTATGATGGAAAATGCAGATACATACTATAACACTCCCTTGGGAGTCTCTCACAGAAATTTGATCATTAAAATGGCACCCCCTACTTATAAATACCTAATTTTGACTCTGCTAATTGCATAAGTAGAGAACCCTTTTTCAGAGGTGCTGGATAAGATTTCACAGTTGAATGACTTAGGAGACTGGGGAAAAGATAAATTTCCTCGAGAAAGAAGGATAGAAAGCTAGTGGATTCAATGTTAGAACAGAATGACAAGAAAAGAAATGTTTACTACTCTGTTGAGAGCAGGGGTAGATTTTAGAAGAATAGAGGGTGTTCCAACTAATGAGCTATACAAAATGTACCAAGATAAGGATCTTAATAGCAGACAGAATACAGAAGTAAGAACTACCCCTACAAATCCTACAGATCTTGAACCCTTGCATCCAAATGAGTCACACCTTCAGGGAGACTAAGAAATAGGCTAAGCCCAGTTCAGATTAAAGAAACATACAGACAGGATTACAGATCCCCTATTAATCTGACTATATAGAGGAAAAATGGATCAAATACTATAACTAGGTCATTGATAGACACTGGAGCAGAGGCCACCTTGATTTATGGAAACCCTGACAAATTTAAACATGGAACTCCTATTATCCTAACAGGACTAGGAAGGGCTGAAATATCAGCCAGACAAGTCAAACTGATGATGAAAATTGGAAAATTGCCTAAGAAAGAATATACCATGGTCATTGTACCCATTCCTGAAAACATCATTGGAATAGATATATTGAAAGGTATGACTGAATTTACCTGAGGGGAAATATCAATTTGCAGTAAGGAAGATATGAATTGATACAGTTTTAGTGGGAAAAATAAAAATGGACCTTCTTTACCTGGACCTTCTGAAGTAATCACTTTGAAGCAGTATCATGTGCCAGGTGGGCAAGATGAAATTGCCAATACTATAAAGGAAGATGTTGAAGCAGGAGTGTTAGTCCCTACAACCACTTGATGGAATAGTCCTTTATGGCCACTACGAAAGTCAGATTGAACAGGGAGAATGACAATGGATTATAGACAATTGAATAAAGTGACTCCTCCCTTGTATGCTGCTGTTTCAGATAATATTACCTTAATAGAATGGATCCAGAAATATGATGGGACTTGGTATGCAGTTATTGATTGGCCAATGCTTTCTTTACAATCCCAATAGACACCAAACAATGGAACCAGTTTGCTTCCACATGGCAGGGCTGAAAATATACTTTTACCCACCTGCCACAAGGATATCTGCATAGCTCAACTATTTGTCATAGGATCGTGGCTGAACATTTGGGTGAGTTCAAGTTACCTGGCATACAGCTCACCCACTACATAGATGATATTTTGATACAGAGAGAAAATGTAAAAGAAGTGGAGAAGAGTTTGTTACTTTTAATTGAGCATATGTAAAGCAAAGGGTGGGAAATTAACCCTGCAAAGATTCAAAGACCAGCTCAAGCTGTAAAATTTTGGGGTATACAATGGAATAAAGGACTGTGAGAAATTCTCCCACAAGCTTGACCAAAGATTCAAGATTTTCCTATCCCCACCAATAAGAAAGAGGCCCCAAAGTTTATAGGACTGTTTGGATATTGGAGGCACCACATTCTACATTTAGGACAGATTTTGAAACCCTTTTATAAAGTTACCAGGAAAAAATATGAATCTGACTGGGGACTTGAACAGAGTAAAACTTTTGAAGAAGCCAAAGCTGCTGTACAATTGCCTCTAGATTTATCGC
>CM053622.1:709995537-710019248 GCA_028646595.1 Phalanger gymnotis
AGCTGACTGCAGGATGAACTTACTGAATTCATATCTTAAAAAATCATTTCTGAGGCTTATTACTTCAGAAAGAAAATGACTTAACAGCAAGGCAAGCAAGTTACCATTAAATTAGGTCAACTTATCCCTCAGTGATTAGTGACCATTTGACAGGTTTACATAGCTTATTTTATAACAGAAAAAAATGAACTACATTCATGAGGCTGATTCATAAGTTTTTACAGAGATTTGCTATATTTAGCTCCTGGGCATATCAGGGGCATCATGGAGACTTTCTAGGGTGGGATAACTGCTAGATTCAATATTTCATTGGTATAGAAATCATGTCTATCATTCTGTGAGTTTTTAAAGATTAAATTATTTCATTTTAAACTTAAGAAAAAAAAGTAACAATTCCCATAACAACGTGGGATAGAAAAAGAGAGGATTGCACCTGAAATCACAGATCCATTAAGGACATCTTGCTATTCCTTTCAAACATACAACAAAATTATCATGTAATTTTTTTTCCCCTCCCCACACCCCACCTCACCAAACTTAAGGATGGCTAACATTAGACAAAAATTTGTATGCGTGTATATTACATACATAAAATACACAAACAAATGTATACATAATACATATACACACATTAATATATACATAAACATGTGTGTGTGTATACATACACACATATATATGTCCATTCTATTTTCTGGATGCAAACAACATATTTCTTCATAGGATCTTTGTGGTTAATTTGGGTATTTATAAATGTCAGAATAACTTGGTCATTTAGTTGTTCTTCATTTTTTTTTTTGTTTTTTATTTTTGTTTCTGGGGGAGGGAAGGCAGGGCAATTGGGGTTAAGTGACTTGCCCAAGGTCACACAGCTAGTACATGTGTCAAGTGTCTGAGGCTGGATTTGAACTCAGGTCCTCCTGACCCCAGGGCTGGTGCTGTACCCATTGTGCCACCTAACTGCTCCCACTCAATTGTTTTTACAACAATACTGCTGTTACTGTATACAGTGTTCTCTTGGTTCTGCTCATTTCACATTTCATTATTTCATGGAGGTCTTTCCATGCTTTTCTAAAATCACTAAGCTCATCGTTTCTTCTAGGAGACTAATATTCCATCATGAACATATACCACAATGTGTTTAGCTGTTCCCCAATGGACAGGCATCCCCACAATTTTCAGGTTTTTCCCACCACACAGACAATTGCCATAAATATTTTAGGACATATAGGTTATTTTCCTTTTTTCCCACTCATCTGTAATGTTATTTAAGGTGGGACTTTTTTGCTGTTTTCTATTTTGGAATGCTAAAGTAATCAAATGCCTTTGATTAAGCCTTACTAGGTGCAAAGCCCAGGGCCCACACCCTTTGGCTGATTAGGTGTGAATCCTTTGGGCCCTGAATAGAGTTTAAAAGCTCAAAGGTTAGCATTCTGTCTGGGGCTCTCAGCTAGTGGAAGAGTGGCTTGGGACTCTGGGAAACCAATCTTAGAGCCTCCCAGCTTGTGAACCCAGATGTTTTTCTGGTAACTATAAATTGTGATTTGGCCTGTTTCTTTCTTTTTTTTTTTTTTTTTGGCCTGTTTCTAATGTATGTTTGCAATCTGTTTGTATTTGCTCCAAAGTTCAGGTTGCTGGCTTTTCCTCCTGAACTAAGTGAATGATATTTGTATGTTGGATTGAAATAAAATTGTTAACCCCTTAATGTTGCTTTTCTTAGTAAAGCAGATCAAAAGAACCACTGCTGGCAGCTCTTGTTGCTGGTCTTGTTGGGTCTTACACCCCACAACAGCTGCTGCTAGCCAAATTCTTGCTCACTTTCCCCTTCTATCATTTTAGCCAATTTGATTTCTCTCTGATTTTTAGCGAATTTGCATCTCTCTGATCAAAAATGATTTAGAGCATTTTTTCATATGACCATAAATCATTTTGATTTTGTCATCAGAAAACTGCCTGTTCATATCCTTTGACCATTTATCAGCTGGGGAATGACTTGTGTTCTTAGAGATTTGACAGATTTCTTGATATAATTGAGATATGAGATATTTTTCTGAGGAATTGTCTATAAAACTTTTTTCTCCCACTTTTCTGCTTTCCTTCTGACCTTGACTGCATTTTTTTTATTTTTACGAAACTTTTTTAATTTAATGGGATCAAAATTATTCATTTTACATAGGGCTCTCTATCTCTTGTTTGTTCATAAATTATTCACCTAAGCCATGTCTGATAGGCAATACGTTAGATGTTCTTCAAATTTTCTTGTGATCTCTCCCTTCGCATCTAGGTCATGTATCCATTTCGACCTTATCTTTGTAAATGGTGAAAGACTGGTCTATGCCCAATTTTTAACAGACTGCTTTCCAGATTTCCTAACAATTTTTTTTTTACCAAATACTGAATTCTTATCTGTAAAACTTAAGTCTTTACACTTGTCAAGCACTAGGTTACTATGTTCATTTGTGGCTATAAATTGTATGTTTGCTCTGTTCCACTGAACTTCCTTTGCATTTCTCAGCCAGTACCAGAGAATTTTCATAATCACTGCCTCAGAATATAGTTTAAGGTCTGGTTCTGCTAACCTTCTCTGAGTATATTTTAAGAAGTCTATGCCTATGACTGACTGACTGTAAAATCTAATGCCCCTTTTCCCACTTTTTATCTTGACCTGAGATGCCATTGACACTGTTGATCACCTCTCCTCCTTGACTCTCCCTCTCTCTAGGGCTTAGTGACATTGCTCCCTCCTGGTTCTCCTGTCTGGTTGCTCCTTCTCAGGCTCCTTGCCTGGATCTTCACTGAAGTCTCACTCACTAAGTGAGGTGCCCCCCCCCAACTTTTTCCCAAGTACTCTTCTCGTCTCCTTCTATGCTCTCTCCCTTAGTGATCTTGACTCCCATGGATCCATTTGCATTTCTATGAAGATGATTCCCAGCCCTGTTCTTTCTCCTGAATTCCAGTGTTCTTATCCTTCACTCTCCCCCATGAAGTGTATGATCCAGCTCTACTGGTCTTGTGGCTGATACTCAAATCTGATGCTCAGTCTTCTGAGCTGAGACTCTGAGGGAGCCAAAAGGAAGAAGCTTCTGCCATCCCTAAATTAAGTCTATACCTTGGCTGAAAGAGCTTTTGACTCCATGGAGATGAAGCAAACATCTGAGAGAAGGGACACAAAAGGCCTGCAATTGGGAGTGGCCTTGGCCAGGTCTGTCTCCTACACTTGGGTCCCACTCCCATGTCCCTCAGGTTGCTGCCCATTCTTTCCCTTCCTGGACACCAGGTACATTTCTGGCAAAGTGTGCCCCTGGTATGGGGGAGGGGAAATGATTTGGATTGGGTTCTTGCTCTGAAGGTTGAGTTGATACCTTATTAAAGCTCTGAGTCAGGTGGCTGATTGTTAAGGTGGACATAGCTGGAGGCTTGTGGCCCAGTGCTGGGTAACAGCCACCCACAGGATGACCCCGAGAATCCTAGGAATGAGGGTGTGAGTTGTATAAGGGGCCTCAAGTTATTGTCACAGATGTACTTTCAGTAAGTTCTTACTGAAGTTTGAGTTTCACGTGCTCTAGATATCCTATATGTATGTCCTCCTTTTAGAGCCAGCCATTCTAACAAAGAATTTAAAAAGAAGTGTATGGGACAATAATTCCCTCAAAATGAAATAACAATCAAAAGTTTCTCAAGGTAAACACAGAGGCTTTATTTGCAAGTCTCACGTGATAATTGGGCGTCACCCACTCCAGAGTGGTCTGGGGTAGGGAGGCAAGTTTCAGAAGGCAGACATGTAGTTTATATACCCCTTAAAGGCCCTGTAGTAGGAAGGTCAAATTTATGATCTCAAATATAATCATATATATATTTGAATGGTTCGAAATCGCAAGGTATGAGAGATTCTCTAAGTAGAAAGCAACAAAACATTTACTTAGGCCCCACACCAACAGATTCGCACACCAGCCTCCCCATTCCAACATCTTGACCAAAAGACCCCAGGCCCAGTAAGCCCGCCTCACAAGAGTAACCAGAAGGCCACAGAAAAACAAGATAATATTTAGCCAAATTATATTTACTGGTCTCAAGTCCTTCCTCGCACTCCTGGGTCTACACACGGGGTCGGCTCTGCTTTGGCTTCAACTTTTTTCAGCTTCAGCTGTAGTTGTCTCTTAGCTTGCCTCTCCTCCCAGCTGGCCTTCTCAAGCCCCGCCTCAATGACTTTGGTTCCTGAGTTGGCCCCTCTTAAGTCATTAAACTACACCCACACAGGTTTCATACCTGATAGGGCTTTGGGCCTGGGGCTTAGCACTTAACAGCTGAAAGTACTTTCACTCAAAGTAAACAAAAGCCAAACTCCCCAAGTGCTAAAGAGGCCATTTTGCCTTACTGACACAAGCCCCATCCCCAAAAACCCCTTAAAAAACAATTCTAAGAATCCCCAAAAAACCTCTGGACCTCTATCCCCATCCGTGGGGGTAGTTGGCCTCACATTCCTCACATTCTTGAAACAAAGAAAGATTCTTAATCTAACCCTTAACCTCAAACTAACCACAGTTACAGGCATGCTCACCCTATGCGTATGCAGGGTGTGGATATATGTGGTGTATATGCAAGTTTAAGCAGGGTGGGGGGTTTAATTTTTAAACTTAAAGATATAGTTCAGGCATTATAGAAGCTAAAATATTAAGTATTCTTTTCCTTAAATGAGAGACTTTCATCCATTCCACTCAGAAGAAAGAGGAAGAGGAAGAAGAATAGAAAACAAAACAATCTCTGAAAAAACTCATGTTTTATGCAGTGTTCCATATGCATGGACTCAGAGATATGAAGCAGTGTATGTGTGTGTGTGAGCGGGAGGAAGGAAGTTTCTTCTCATATTTCTTCTTTGAAGACAGACTTTTTAATGTTACTTTACCTACCTCTACTTTTGTTTTGCTGCCTTTAATTTACTCCTTGTTTCCTGTGGTCCCCATAACAACCCTATCAGTTGGGACCAAAAGTCTGGTTGTCTCCATATTGCAGATGAGGAAGCAGCAGCAGGGAGATACTGACTCTGTCTGGGTCCCACAGCTCATAAGGGAGCAATTCACGTTTGAACTTGGGTCTTCCTGGCTCCAAGCACAGCAGGCTCTGCACCAAGCTGCTTCAATGCCTAGATCTGTAACTGAAAGGGGCCTCAGAGGACATCTGGTGCAGCCCCCTCAGTTTGTAGAGATATGAGTTAAGTCTCATGGAGAGTAAAGGGACTTCCAAAGGTACCACAGGCAGTTAGCCTCAGAGGCAGGATTCGAACCCAGGTCCTCTGACTCCAAAGCCAGTTTATTTCTATTAGAACAAATTGCTTCATAATATTATCTTCATTTTACAAGAGAGAACATTAAGATTTGGACAGGGAAGAGTCTGACCCAAGGTCACACATCTCTGCCAGAGTCAGACCTCAAACTCTGGACTCCAAGTGCTGGGTTTGTTCCTCTATGCCAACCTCCCCCCCCCCCCCCGGACAATCATGGGCTCAGCTGTGGGAAGGATCTCAAGGGCATCTGGTCCAACCCAACCCACCACAGAAATTCCCCTTCCAACATCCCCAACAAGGCATCCTCTAGCCTCCACTGAGAGACTCCAGTCCAGGTCTCCTAAGGCTGAGCTTCCTGCCATATCCTGCTGCTACTCAAGATGAATCCAAGAAATAGAAAGAGTGGGGAAAAGCATGACCGGTTTGTAAACAAGCTGGCAGAGAAGCCACTTTTGAAAATCTCCCTATAACACATCAGCTCAGATACAGGAGCTGACTTTGAAAGACAAAGATGACAACTCAACGGTTTAGCTTTGGCAAATAGAGCCATGAGTTTGTCAGAGATTTGAATAAAGGAAGAGAGAAAACACTATGTCTGGGGCTTCTGAAGGAAAGAGAGCCTTTTAGCCTGGGGCTAAATGAGAGCCATTTGGCCAGATCACCAAGAATCCACTTTCATAAGGAACTACATGCTAAGGGCTTTTTCCAGCTTCCTACAGTAGAAGTAAGATGAATAATGTCACCAGAGTTTAGAATGCAGTTGCAGACAGGATCAGTCTCTAACCTGAGAATGGACTGAGCTGAATAGAGCAGGCTAGAAGTGGCTGTGTCAGGACAAAGTAACACTATCATTTATTTCAGAGTGAGGAAAGTGACTTGCAAGTTGTTCTTAAAACAATATTGCTGTTACTGTATACAATCTTCTCTTGGTTTTGCTCCTTGTACTCTTCATGATTTTAGGGTTGATCCATGTTTTTCTAAGATCATCAAACTCACCATTTCTTATGGCACAGTAGCATTCCATCACCGTCGTATACCACAATTTGCTCAGCCATTCCCCAGTTGATGGACGTTCTTGCAATTTTCATTTCTTTGCTATAATAAAGAGAGTGGCCATAAATATTTTAGAACAGATAACTTTTCCTTTTTCCCTAATTATCCTGGGAATCTAACCTACTGATGGTATTGCTAAGTCAAAGGGTATAGTCAGTTTAATTACTATTTGGGCATAATTCCAGATTGCTCTCCAAAAGGGTTAGATTCCTTCACAATTCTATCAACAATGAATTAGGATTAGAATCAACAATTTTTTCAAATCCCCTCAAACATTTGTCACTTTCCCCTTCAATCATTTTAGCCAATCAGGTAGGTGTAAAATTATATCTCAAGCTTGTTTTAATTTCTCTAATTAACAGTGATTTAGAGCATTTTAAATGATTATAAATTCTTTACATTTCTTTGTCTACAAAACTGCCTTTAACATATACTTTGACCATTTATCAATGGGGAGGTCAATTGTTAATCAGCCCCTTCTGATCACCACGTCTACAAGGCAGGCTGAATTGTAAGAAGAAGCTTGGGGAGCAGCCTGGCACACTGGACAGAGGACTAATCTTGGACCCAGGAGTCCTGGGGTCCATTCTTTCTTCAAAGGCATCATTGTCATTTTTATTCCATTGTGATCAATAAAGTATATGCTTACAATTTTTTTCCTATATTCAAGTATGGAATCTTAGGCTGTAGCACATGGATAGTTCATGTAAAGATGCCATAAATAGCAGTGACATATAGAACCTTCATTGTACTCCCACTCAAGTAATCACAAGACATCTAACATATCTTACTCTCTACAGATGAACTCAGGCTATTAACTCCCATCCTTTGGTTAATTCGTATTTTTGAATGATCGAATAAAATGAAATCAACACCACTAGCATCCCAGGTACCAGCCAGGGAGGTACAGAAAGCCCAACCCCAGCATTTCTAGAAAAGCCTTTGCCAACAGTGTTGGCCATAACAAAGGGAACTGTATTCCACATTCATCAGTGAACTGCCATCTAAAAGCTGGGCCTGTAAGGATTTAGACCTGTGCCCAGTTACTGAGTACAGAGGACCAGAAAGAGGAGACACAGTCCATACCCTCACAGCCCATATGCTCTGCTTAGGGATACTGATAACAAGGGTAGAAGTCAAACCAAGTCAAGAAGCATTCATTAAGCACCTACTGTGTGCCAGGTGCTGTGCTATTAGACACAGGGCTTACCATGAAAATCCAAATAGAGTCCCTGTTCTCAAAGACCTCACAGTCTAATCAGGGAGACCACAGAAACCCTTATGTAAAACAAGATATGTGGAGGATAAATTGGAGATAATACTAGGACAGAAGACACTAGCATTACGAAGGATGAGAAAAGTCTTCTGGTAGACAGTGAGATTGGAACTGAATCTGAAGAAACCCAGAGGATAATGGACATAGAAAGAAAGAAAGAGGGAGAATTGAGGTACGGGACAAAGTCCCTGAAAATGCTTTGAGTAGAGAGGTGGAGTGTATTGTATGAGGAACAGCAAAAAAGCAAGTGTTGCTGGGTGGGAGAATCCTCAGGGGGAAGAAGGTGTAAGAAGACTAGACAGGTAAGAAGCGGTCAGGTTTTGAAGGGCTCTCAACACTAGAGGGATTTTTATTTATCCTAGATGTGATAAGGAACCACTGTATGTTATTGAATTGGGGGTTGGCATGGTCGCACCTGAACTGTAGGGAGATCTTTTTGATAGCTGAATGCCAAATTCTGGAGAGCAGAAGAGCTGGAAGCAGGGACACCAATGAGATGAGAAAGTTCTGCATGAGGATAGTGGAAGTATCAGAGGAGAAGAGGAGATGGATATGAGAGATGTTAGAAAGGTAGACTGGACAGGGTTTGGCCACGGAGGACTAGAGATGGGAAGGCAGGGGAAGAGAGAATAAGGAGTTGAGAATGACACCTAGGCTGGAGCCTAGTGCTGTCCTTGACAGTAATAGAGAAGGTAGGAAATTGGGAATGTTTAGGGGGAAAGAGAGTGAGTTCAGCTCTGGACATGTTGTGTTTAATGTCTCTGGGACATCAAGGTCAGAGCGTCCAACAGGCACTAGAGGTCAGGAGAAAGGTTAGGGCTGGATCAGGGAAGCTGAGAGGCCATTGTATAGAGGAAATCATTGAATCCATGTGAGCTGCTGAGATCCTGAAGTGAAATATAGAGTTACAAGGCCAATGAGCAAGAACTTAATGTAACAGGTCTTCAGGGAGCAGGTTGCCCATTGAAAATAGACACTGAAATATTTGAATAAGTAGAAAGGAGCAGGGAAGACATTACAGGCTAGAAGAAATATTGAGCTGAGCTGTGGAGGTTGAAATGAATACGGTCTTTGTGGGGACCAGCCTGACCTGTGAGACCTGTATCAGGGAGGGGAGATGAGGTGGGATGGATACAAGCTGGACCACAATTTCTGTGCTGTTTAATGTATGGCTGCCCAGACTCTGAGACAACACTCCTGATTCCTAGGGAGAAGGGGTCAGTGGGAATTATTTTCTGACTCTATTATCCTCTTCTTCACTGACAACATCCTTGCTTGTTCTTAGCTTCTCCCTACTTGGGCTCCTGTCAACCATGATCTGGACCATGAAGTGGAATCACCAGCCAGCTTCCTACAAAAGCCCCACTCTACCTTTAGACCTCATACACTTCATCCTTGCCCTTTCTGGTGTTCCTAGCTCAGGTAAGTCTACTTTGGTCTCTGCAACTGTGGCCTCCATATCACTACCAATTAATATTTCAATGTGATTAAACCGTCAATTCAAGAAGCACTCATTTAGCCCCAATTGCTCACAGAGCCTTGTGTTTTAATATAACTGGAGGTTAAAAGTTTAGGAAAGGCATGATCTCTGACCTTGAGGTCATTGCCGCCCCCCAGGCATCTTCACAATATTGGCTGTACAGAATCATAGGATTCTAGAGTTGCAGGGGATTTCATCCACTTCAAGTCCATTTTGTTCCAGGCCTGTGAAGGATGGAGACACATTTGAATAGAAGGATCTCTCATAACAGGGATTCACATTTGTCAGTAAAGGGGGAAGATGTCATTGTTCAGATCAGCTCTTGAATAGAAGGGCAAAAGTTGGTAATTTTTTACAATATATGAGGGGTCAATGAGGACAATATGGAAGGACTTTCAGTTATCTCTGAGTATGCATCTAAACTTTGGCACTTTAAATTTCTCTCTGCTACATTAATAAACCATATTAAATATTCATAATACAGGAAAACTAGTGGAGATTTTTAGGCACTCCCCAAAATGGGTTTGGGGAATATAAGCTAACAACCAAGGAAGTGATGGGAATTCCAAAATATTTTATAACTTTAAGTAACTTGGTCTCTGGGACCAGGGATCCTGAGCCACCATGCTTAGCCAGACATTCAACAAAAGCCATGAGAATGTTACAAGCTAAGATTAGCTTTTTTTTTAATTGTCTTGGTCAAGTGCTCACTGGGCATGTTTGGTTCCATGCAATTCCCAACTCCTGTTTCTTTTATTTATTTTTACATGGAACATAGCATAATAAAAAAAAGGTGATTGCACATAAAACTACTAATCTATTACATACAACTAGCTATTCCTTTTAAATATATGATAAAGTTATCACAGGAATTTCTTTTTTTCCTGTCTTTTATTTCTCTCCCCCCACTCTACCCAAGAGATGGACACCATTAGACACAAATATATATATATATATATGTATATATGTATACACATACATATTATGTAAAATTATTCTAAACATACTTCTATTTATCAGTTCTTTCTCTGGATACAAATAGTGTCTTCCTTTATATGTTCTTTCTGGTTTATTCGGGTATTTATAATAGTCAAAATGACTTATTTGCTCAAAGTTGTTCATAAAGCAATATTGCTTTTATTGTACACAATAGTCTCTTGGTTCTGCTCACTTTGCTATTTATTATTTTGTGCAAACCTATCCATGATTTTTTCTAAGGTCATCGAGCTCATCATTTCTTATGGCACACTAGTATTCCACCACATTCATATACCACAACTTGTTCAGCCATTCCCCAATTGATGGACATCCTGCAATTTCCAGTTCTTTGCCACCACAAAGAGAGCTGCCATTAACATTTTAGAATATCTAGGTTCTTTTTTCCCTTTTCCCTAATCAACTTTGGAAATAGACCTAGTAGACTATCTACTTCCTGGAGCCAAGATGGAGAAGTTAAGTGAGTTACAGGAAGAAATAGATAGCAAAACTATACCAGTAGAGGACCTCGACCTCCCTCTCATCAAACTAGACAATTCCAACAACAAAATAAAAAAGAAAGAAATTAAGGAAATAAATAGAATTTTAGAAAAACTAGATATAGTAGACCTCTGGAGAAAATTGAATATGGATAGAAAGGAATATACCTTTTTCAAAGTGGTACCTGGCACCTACACAAAAATTGACCATGTACTAGGGCATAAAAACCTCACCAATGCAGAAAGGCAAAATTGTAAATTCATCCTTTACAGATCATGATGCAATAAAAATTACATGTAATAAAGGGGCATGGAAAGACAGACTAAGAATTAATTGGACACTAAATATGCTAATCCTAAAGAATGAGTGGATCAAAAAACTAATAATACAAGCAATCAATAACTTCATCCAAGAGAATGACAATGATGAAACAATATAGGGAAACTTATGGGATGCAGCCAAAGCAGTTCTTAGGGGAAATTTTATGTCTCTGAATGCTTATACGAACAAAGTAGAGGGAGAGGTGATCAAAGAATTGGTCATGAAATTAAAAAGTTAGAAAAAGAACAAATTAGAAACTCCTAATTAAATACTAAATTTGAAATTCTGAAAATCAAAGGAAAGATTAATAAAGCTGAAATTAAGAAAAGTATTAAATTAATAAATAAAGCTAAGAGTTGGTTTTATGAAAACACCAATAAAATAGATAAACCGTTGGTTAATTTGATGGAAAAAAAAGAAAGAAGAAAACCAAAATACCAGCATCAAAATTAAAAAGGATGAATTTATGACCAATGAAGAGGAAATTAAAACAATAATTAGGAGCTATTTGGCCCAACTGCATGCCAATAAATCTGACAATGTAAGTGAAATGAATGAATATTTAAGATAAAAGATATAAAAGAGAAATTGCCTAGGTTAACAGAAGAAGACATTAAATACTTAACCCCATTTCAGAAAAAGAAATTTGATAAGCCATCAATGAACTTTCTAAGAAAAACTCTCCAGGGTCAGATGGATTTACAAGTGAATTCTACCAAACATTTAAGGAATAATTAATTCCAATACTATATAAACTATTTGGAAAAACAGGTAAAGAAGGAGTCCTACTGAATTCTTTTTATGATACCAGTATGGTACTGACACCTAAAACAGGAAGAGCAAAAACAGAGAAATAAAAATGACAGACCAATTTCCCTAAGCAATATAGATGCAAAAATTTGAAATAAAATATTAGCAGAAGGCTTACAGCAACTTTTCATGAAGATAACACACGATGACCAGGTGGGATTTATACCAGGACTGCAGGGCTGGTTCAATATAAGGAAAACTATCAGCATAATTGACCACATCAATAACAAAACTAGCAGACATCATATGATTATCTCAATAGATGCAGAAAATGTTTTTGACAAAATACAACACCATTCCTACTAAAAACACTAAAGAGCATAGGAATAAATGGAGTTTTCCTGAAAATGGTAAGTAGCATCTACCTAAAACCATAAGACTTATATACAACAGGAATAAGCTAGAAGCATTTCCAATAAGATCGAGGGTGAAACAAGGATGTCCATTATCACTACTATTACACAATATTGTACTAGAAATGTTAGCTTTAGCAATAAGAGAGGAAAAAGAAATTGAAGGAATTAGAATAGGCTATGAAGAAACAAAACTATTATTCTTTACAAATGATATAATGATATTCCTAGAGAATCATAATCAACTAAGAAACTCCTTGACATGATTAACAATTTTACCAAAAATTGCAGGATATAAAATAAACCCATATAAAGCATTGGCATTTCTATATATTAGCAACAAAGACCAACAGCAAGAGATTAAAAAAAAGAAATTCCATTTAAAACAACTATAGACAACATAAAACATTTGGGAGCAAACCTGCCAAGACAAACTCAGGAACCAAATGAACAAAATTTTAAAAAAAAACTTTTCACATAAATAAAGTCTGATTATAAACAATTGGAAAAAAATCATTACTCATGGGTAGGCCAAGGATAATGCTGCCTAAATTAATTTACTTATTCAGTGCCATATCAATCAAACTATCAAAAATTTATTTCATAGAGATAGAAAAAATAATAACAAAATTCATTTGGAAAAACAAAAGGTCCAGAATATCAAGGGAATTAATGAAAAGAAATGCAAAAGAAGGTGCCTTGCCACACCAGATCTAAAACTATATTATAAAGCATCAGTCATCAAAATTACTTGGTACTGGCTAAGAAATACAGTGGTGAATCAGTGAAATAGGTTAGGCACACAAGACACAGTAGTCAATGACTACAATAATCTACCATTTGATAAGCCCAAAGACTCCACTTTCTGGGATAAGAACTCACTATCTGACCAAAAATGCTGAGAAAACTGGAAAGCAGTGTGGCAGAAACTAAGCATAGACTTAATATACACTGTATACTAAGATAAGGTCAAAATCGTTACAAAATCTTGACATGAGAATGGTATTATAAGCAAATTAAGAGATGAAAGAATAGTTAACCTGTCAGATCAATGGAGAATGGAAGGATTTATGGCCCAACAAGAGATAGAGAACATTATGAAATACAAAATAGATAATTTTGATTAAATTTTAAAGGTTTTGCACAAACAAAACCAATACAACCAAGACTAGAAGGAAAGCAGAAAGCTGGAAAACAATTTTTACATCCACTGTCTCTGATAAAGGCTTCATTTCTAAGTGAATGACAATGAGACAACATATCAAAACAAAAAAAAGCAAAAGTAGTTATCAGAAGAAATTGTGTACCCCTAAATGCTTATGTCAATAAAATGAAGAAAGAACAAATTAATGAATTGGATATGACATTTAAAAACTAGAAAAAGAACAAACTGAAAGTTCCCAATTAAACACTAAAATTTTCACCCTAAAAATTAAAGGTTAGAGTAATAAATTTGAGTGTAAAAGCCCATTGAATTAATAAATAAAACTAGGAGTTGATTTTATGAAAAAAACAATAAAATAAATAAACCATTGCTTAATTTTATTTTTATAAAAAAGAGAGAAAACCAAATCACTATTATTAAAAATGAAAAGGTTGAACATACCACTAGCAAAGATGAAATTAAAACAATTAGAAGGCATTATTTTGCCCAATTATGTGCCAATAAATTTAACAATTTATGTAAAATGGAAGAAATTAGCAACAATATAAGTTGCCTAGATTAGCAGAAAAAGAGAATATCTAAGTAGACTCGTTCTAGGGAAAAAAAAATTGAACAAGCCATAAATGAGCTTCCTAAGAAAAAGCAACAAGACCAGACAGATTTAAAGGTGAATTCTATCAAACAGTGAAGGATCAACTAATTCCAATGTTGGATAAATTATTTGGAATATTAGGCAAAGAAGGGATACTACCAAACTCCTTTAATGAAACAAATATGATAATGATACCTAAACCAGGAAGAGTAATTGTAGAGAAAGAAAATTATGGACCAATTTCATTAATAAAAAATCCTAAATAACATAGCAGCTAAAATATTACAACAACATATTACAAAGAATATATATTAGTTGGGATTTATGCCAGGAATGCAAGGATGGTATATAATAAGGAAAAGTATTAACATAATTGATTTTATCAATAATAAAAGGCTAAAAAAAACCATATGATTATATCAATAGATGCAGAAAAGGCTTTTCTTAAAGTACAACATTCATTTCCTTTTTTATTTTTATTTTTAGTTTACAACACTCACTTGCACAAGTTTTTGAGTTCCAAATTTTCTCTTCCTCCCTCTTTTTCCCTCTCCCCCCAAGATGGCATGAAATCTGATATAGGTTCTACATACACCTTCACATTAAACTTATTTTCACAATAGTCAAGTTGTAAAGATTTATAACCAATGGAATGAACCACGAGAAAAAAGAAACAAAATAAAAAAAGAGAGAGAGAGAGAGAGAGGGAGAGCAAATAGTTTGCCTCAATCTGCATTCAGACTCCATAATTCTTTCTCTGCATTTGGGTGGCTTTTTTCCATCATGAGTCTTTTAGAGCTGTCTTTGGAGAAGAGCCAAGCCTATCAAAGTTAGTCATCATAGATACCATGTGTCTATAATCATGTATAATGTTCTCCTGGTTCTGCTCCCCTCATACAGCATCAGATCATGTAGGTTTTTCCAGGTTATTATAAAGTCCATCTGCTCCACATTTCTTATAGCACAATAGTATTCCACTACATTAATATACCCCAAATTATTTAGCCATTCCCCAACTGATGGACATCCCCTTGATTTCCAATTCTGTGACCCTACAAAAAGAGCTGCTATAAATATTTTTGTACATATGGGTTCCTTTCGCACTTCTGTGATCTCTTTAGGATACAGCCCTAGAAGTGGTATTGCTTGGTCAAAGAGTATGCACATTTTTATAGCCCTTTGGTTATAGTTCCAAATTGTGCTCCAGAATGTCTGGATCATTTCACAACTCCACCAACAATGTAAGAGTGTTCCTATTTTCCCACATCTTCTCCAGCATTTATCATTTTCCTGTTTTGTTATGTTAGCTAATCTGACAGGAGAGATGTGGTACCTAAGAGTTGTTTTGATTTGCATTTATCTGATCAATAGTGATTTAAAGCAATTTTCACATGACTATAGATATCTTTAATTTCTCCCATTGAAAACTACCTGTTCAAATCTTTTGACCATTTATCAATTGGAGAATACAACATTCATTTCTATAAAAAAAACTTGAAAGTAGAGGTATAAATGGATTTTTCCTTAAATTGTTAAAAGCATTTCACTAAAACCATTAGCAAGCATCATTTCCAATGGGGATAAGGTAGAAGCCTTCTCAGTAAGATCAGATGTAAAGCGAGGATGCCCACTGTCACCATTATTCAATATTATATTAGATATCCTAGCAATAGCATGAAAAGAAAAAGAAATAGAAGGAATCAAAGTAGGGAATGAGGTAATAAAATTCTCCCTTTTGCAGGTGGTATGATGACGCACTTGCAAAATCACAAAGACTCAAAAAGTCAATTGAAAAAATTAATAATTTTAGCAAAGTAGCAGGATATAAAGTAAATCCCACAAATCATCAGCATTTCTATATGTCACAAACAAAACCAAGAAGAGAGAGTAAGAGATGTTCCATTTAAAATAACTCTAAGCAGGATAAAACACCCAACCCTCATTTTATAAGCAAAGCGACTAAGGTTGGGGCTAGTTGGGATTTGCTTAACATGGCGTGATAGAAGCAGGTTGTGAACCTGAATCTTCTGATGTAGAGTTGAGGCTTCCCAGGATTCTGCTTCTCTGTGGCATATAGGACTTCTCTGATTTCTGTCTTAGCCAGAGACAAGACACATTAAGTGAGTCCTGAAAGGCTTTTATGTCTGGGCAGGTTTTCTTCAGGGGCTCAACAAAGCCCTTTGCAAACACTCCCTCCTTCACCACCAAGGGTACCAACATGTGCGGATGATTAGGGCCCTGGGCCTAAGGAAAGCCACCACTGGGGAAGAAAGAGCAAGACTGAAAGGTTTGGAGCAAAACCTCAGGCCAAGCCAGGTCAGGACCCAGAGCTTTTCATGGAGATGCCACATACAGGGCACTTAGGAAAACAGACATGGATGGAGGTTTCAGCTAGAAAGATGTGCAGGGTTAGAGGAGGCCCAGGACCAGCAGTGTCAATGAGATGAATGCCTGATGCAATCTGCATCCCAGGAGCTCTGCCTTCTAATCCCAGCACTGACCATTCCCCACTCCTGCCTCCCTCTGATGGGCAGACTTCTAAGGGAGCTTGTGTTCAGACTACGACCTGCCCTCTTGACATGTGTGAATGAGGTTGTGAGAACAAATGCCCTCCATAGATGCAAGCTTACCTAGACCCACCCAAGAAAAAGGAAATTTAGACTGCATCATTGAGGGATCAGCTGTTTCTTCCCTTCTGACAAGGAGGAAAAAAGGCCAGCTTTATGTGGACTCTGTACCAAATCGCTGCAAAGAGATTCTTTCCAGAGACAAATACAATCAAAAAGAAAACGGAGATAGCAACATAGTTTTAGAACTGGAAAAGGCTGCAGAGATACTTGAATTCCACCCTCTCATTTTACTGAAGAAACAGAGGCCCAGAGCAGTCTAGGGCCCATCCAAAGTCATACAGTGAGTCATCAGCAGGGCTAATATTTGAAATCAAATCCCTTTCTTCTGAGCCCAGTAACCCAGGATGCCATCAGTACAGTAATGCCCAGGATGCTCCCCACATTTCCAGAATCACACTCCTCCTCCCCACTGGGAGGCACTGCTCTGTCACATAGGGGTGGGTCTCCCATACCTTCCTGGCTCATCCTCCTTCTAAAGCCTCAGCTGCACAGCCACAAGATGAAGGCAAGTCCAACCCCAGACCAGAAGTCTGGGCTTTCTCTGCTTTAGCAAGTTATCTCTGGGCAGCTTAAGTGGTGGGGCAGAGGCTGGTGCCTCCAGGGGACCATTGACAGGAGCTGTTGCCTTCCTGCCTTCACTCCAAACTTTCAGCTCCCATCAGCTGCTCTTGCTCCCTGAATATACAAGAGAGTGAAGGGAGAGAATGTCTTGTCTCCATCTCACAGATGGGTCACAGTGTACAGAGTGATTCCACCAAAGAAGGGCTAAAAGCAGAGGAGGGCCTGGGCAGGAACACATTCAGAGCTCCATTGTCCTGGGTTGACCTGACCCTTGCTCTGGAGGCCACATTAACTCCTCCACACCAGTGTTCTCTTATTCTCTGCTGTTTTGTCCCTGGTTCTCCAAACAGGAAGATTCACAGTATCTGGTCCTCTGATCCATCCCATCCTGGCCTGGGTGGGGGAAGATGTCCACCTCCCCTGTCATCTCTCCCCTAAGATCGATGCTCAAGGAATGACTGTGAAGTGGGTCAGAGGCCCACTGGTTGTGCACTTTTATCGCATGGGGCAGGAGATGAAGGAAGTCCAGGCCCCTGCATTCCAGGGCAGGACAGAGATGCTGAGAGAGGACATGGCTGAGGGGAAGGTGACTGTCATCATCCACCAGCTTCAGCTCTCTGACACTGGCCACTACACGTGTTATTTCCAGAGAGGCACCTTTTACAACGAAATCAGCTTTGACCTTCAGGTAGCAGGTAGGTCCTATCTGAGTCATGGGTTTTCTCTAGAGCTGGAAGGGACCTTCAGACATTGACACTGGCACAGATCTTTAGAGCGTCCAAGGTCCTTTCCATACATTGTCTCACTGGAGTCTCCCAACTACCTTGTGGGTTAGTATTTCTGTCACAAGGACCCCTCAGGCACCCACTGACCAAAGGCCAGGTCTGTTATTCTTCAGCCTTCAGGACCCCTGGTACTTTTAATGGGGTTTGGTATATCCAGCCGCCCTGTCAATGGCTCCACCCCTCCAATGAGTTTCTCCCAATATTAGAAGCTCTGCTGTCCCTTTATTCCATGTAACCACTTAATAGTCTGATTGGTTTTTCTACAGTAATGGTTAATGGTTCAATGTCATGAGAACAAATGCACAAATGACACTTTCCCTGACACCCAAGGACATCGTCCTCCCCACACAAGTCGTTTCAGTCTCTGGAGAGTTGGGGGGTGATGGGTGTTCAGTTTCATAGCTTAGCCCAGTTCCTACACAGTGCAGTCCCCCCAGGTTCCATGTCCAAAAGCCCCTTAGACTCAAGTCCCAGGCAGCCTGGCTTCTCAGGGCTTTCCCTCTGGGCTGCTAGCAGCATTTGTCCTTGATTCTTCCATCCCAGGTCTCCATGGCTTGGGTTTTGGTGGCATGGGGAATCCCAAATCTGTGCCTACAAGTGCAAAGGACCAACAAATAGCCCCTACCCACACCCTAACCCTGTTTCTGGAGGGACACAAGGCCTAGATTGGGAAAGGAAAGAACATTCTTCCTTACCCAGCTCAGTTCATGTGCTCTATGGGTGAATAGGACTTTCACCTCCCCTGGACACAGCTGGACAGAAAGAGAGGTAAAAAGGGAGAAAGAGAGACAGAGACAGAGACAGATAGAGAGACAGAGAAACACAAACAAAGACAGAAAGACTGAGAGACAGAGACAGAACAAAGAATGAATCTTAGTCTGCTAATTTTCAAGGCAAAGCTTCTACCAGCTTTGCAGCCAATACAAAGTGGCTACTCCCAACCCAATGGTAACGAAACACAGAATGGCTTCACCCTGACTCAGGACCCTGGAGTCTCCCACATGGGTCCCTCCAGGTTAGGTCATCTGGGCAGGCACAAAGCAAAGCCCCTTTCTCCATCTCTCTCCATTTCAAATATTTGCATCTTTATCCAATATGCAGGGATACATTCTGAACCCAGTTCCTGTCCCCAGTTCAGAACAATCCTCTGGGGTCTCTGGGCAGCCATGAGGGACTTTCTTTCACCTGCTTCCCCAGGGCCCTACAGGAAGGACTCAGAGCAGCCAATGGTGGAGGGTCATACACAATCCCACAGACTCAGAAGACAACCACAATCATCCCTAAACACTACATTTTGTAGATTCAATAAACCCAGGCACATGTTACAATGCCTGTCTTTTTACAATGCCTACTACTGCCTGTCTAGTCTCAGCCATTCAGGGCCTTTCTCAACCCATTTTCTCTCCAGCAATGAAAGAGCAAAGACAAAGAAAGCCAGATGCTCCTGTCTGGTGGAAGCCCAGGTCCCTCTGAGCTTTCTAAACCATGTGGAGCTCTCCCCACAGAGAGATCATTCAGGCCTGGGGTTTCCCACTGACAGGTTGGGGGATTTGCTCTTGGGCCTGGCCTCAGAGAACTGGGATAAAGGCCTGGACTGACACCCAAGTCCATGGATTGAGGAGGATATGGAGCAGGTAATGATTTCTCTCTGGTCTTCTGCCCACATTCTGTGCACATCAGTCCAACCACAAATATTCAATAAATGTCTCCTGTGGGTACAGCCTAGTGTTGTTGGGAAGACCAAAGAAGGCCCCATGAATCTTGCTCCTAGGAGGTTTATAGACTATGGGAAAATGAGGGAAGAGCTACCAGATGATATACATACAGGGCAGCTGGGTGGTGCAGTGGATAGAGCACTGGCCCTTGAGGCAGGAGGACCTGAGTTTAAATCTGGCCTCAGACACTTACTAGCTGTGTGACCCTGGGCAAGTCATTTAACCCTAATTGCCTAAAAAATAGATATATCCATATATATGTATGTGTGTATATATGTATGTATATGTAAAGTAAAATATTAGACTTGATATAATGAGCTTCTGAATAATTATCCATCTGTAATTAGTTCAATTAAAAGACCTGGAGGTACGAAAACCTACATCCTCATCCAGAATCAAACACTTACCAGGTGTGTGATCCAGGGCAAGTCATTCATCTTGGTCTGCCTCAGTTTCATCATCTGTAAAATGAGCATATTAAGAGCTTTTACTCCCCAGCGATGTTGTGGGGATCAAATCAAACAGTATTCGTTTCACCATCTTGTTGACATTGTTCTGTTGGTCCAGCCCTGTCCAGCTCTCTGCAACCATGTTTGGGGTTTTCTTGGCAGAAATACTGCAGTGGTTTGCCATTTGTTTTTTGCAGCTCATTTGACAGAAGAGGGAACTGAGGCAAACAAGGTTAAGTGACTTGCCCAGGCTCACAGAGCTAGGAAGTATCTGATGCAGAATTTGAACTCAGGTCTTTCTGATTCCGGCCCCAGAGCTCTATCCATGGAGCCACCCAGCTACCCTAAAAGGCACTATACTAATTTGAGGTCCTATTATTTTTTATTGCTGTTGTTATTTATTAACCACTTACTGTTTTCATGACCCTGAGCTGAGTGCTGAGGGAGATGAAATGTTTACATTTAACAGAAACACTGCCGTCACGGAGCTTTGTCTGCAGTAAGGAGATGAGACGCACCAATAAGTACAATCAGTAATATATGCTAAGGGCATTAGCAGGGTGCAAAATTAAATGCTGCTGGATTAAATTCAGCAAACATTAACCACCTTCTGTATATGACCCTCAGTCCTAGGTAATATTTAAAAGTGAGGATTGTTATAGACGGGGGACCAGGCAAGGCTTTCTATGGGCAGTGGCATCTGAGATGGGCTGTAGAGGATGGGGGGCAGTGGAAGAGAAAGAGAAAGGAAGAAGGCATGTCACTGACAGGAGACATAAACATCTTCATCATCATCATCTTCTTCATCATCTTCATCACCATCATCACTATCATCTTCATCTTCACCAACATCATCATCATCATTGCTACCATTTCAACAATGCTTCGATGTTGACAAAGCCCTTTATAAAGAATCAATCAATCAGTAACTTTTATTAAGCACCTACTATGCGCCAGGCACTGTGCTGAGCATTGGGAATACAAAGAGTTTGCAAAAAGAGTCCCAGCTCACAGTCTAATGAGGAGACCCCAAGCTAGCAAACACACACAAAGCACAGCACAGGCACGATGAACAAGGAATAAAGACAAGGGGAAGGCGCTGGCATTGAGGGGCTGGCCAAGGTTTCTGTTGGGACTTGAAGGAACCCAGGGAGGTCAATCATCAGAGTGGAGGAAGGGGAACGTTCCGGGCATGGGGAACAGCCAGAGAGAATGGCCAGAGTTGACAAAGGAAATGTCTTGTTTGTGGGAAGGCCAGGAGGGCTGTGTTCCTGGATTGAAGAGCATGTGTTGGGGAGTAAGACTGAAAAGATCAGGGTGATAGGAGGGGCCTGGTTTGTGGAAGGCTGTGAATTCAGACCAGGGCATGTTGAATTTTCCCTCTGAGGTAATAGGGAGCCATGGGTGTTTAATGAGTAGCAGAGGGACAAGATCAGACTTTAGGAAAATCCCTTTAGTGGCTGGATGAGGGTAGATTGGGGTGGGGAGAGACTTGAGCCAGGCAGACACCAGCTGCTAATGCAGTAATCAAGGTATGAGGTGAGGAAGGACTGCACCAGGTGGTGGCCATGTGAGAGCAGGCAAGGGGATTATGAAAGAGAGGTTTCAAAGGTGAGATCCAGAGGCCTTGACAGAGGATTGGATGTGTGGGATGAGAGACAGTGAGGAATTCAGGATGAGTGCCAGAGTGTGAGGAGGCCAAGGGGCTGGGAGGTGGGTGGTGTCCTCTACAGTCATAGTGAAGGCAGGATGTGGGGAGTGTGTAGAGGAAAGATGATGAGTTCTGTTTAGGACATGCTGAGTTTAAGATGTCTACTGGACCTAGACTGAGATGTCTGAAAGACAGAGGGAGATCTGGCATTGGAGGTCAGCAGACAGACTGGGGCAGGAAAGGTAGACTTGAGGATCACCAGCAGAGAGACAGTGATTCAATCCCTGGGGGCTGATGAGATAACCAGGGAAGTCCTACAGAGGGAGAGGAGAAGAGCCCTGGGGATAGGACCCTGAGAGACACCTCCAGGGAGAGGGCAGGACCTGGGCGAGGATCCAGGAAGGAGATAGGGAAGGAGCAGGCAGCTAGGGAGGAAAACACAAGGACAGAGAGGGTGTCATGAAAACCTTGAGGGATGAGGGCATCTAGTTAGAGAGTATGATAAGCGATGTCTAAGGCTGCAGAGAGAACAAGGAGGAGGACTGAGAAGAGACTCCTGGATGTGGCAGCTATGTGACTCTTGGTAACTGGAGAGAGCAGTGTCAGTGGAGGGAGGAGGGCACCGGATTGTAGGAGGTTTCAATGCCAGGAGGAGAACCCAAAAGGAAGGAGAAAACTGAAATGGACGGACCGAGAAACACAGACCAAGCCAAGTTAGAATACAGTGAGCATCATTTATTAGCCGGCCGGCGACTGCCTCATGGACCTCAAGTCCAGAGGAGAGAAGCCCCGAGCACAAAGATCTGGAGCCTTTTATACCTGAGCCTAGAGCAGGTGCAAGCAAGCCATTACAGAAGCAGGATATTGTGGTTAAGCAGAGTGCATCTAGTTCTGCCCATCGGGTGCCAAACACATCTTGAGCAAAAACTGGGGGATTTACGCCAAGTGTTTGTTCCAGGAAGCTGAGTTTGATCTGGGGTCACAGAGTTCCTGGTAAGTGGAGTGTTACTACACGCCCCTGTGCAAGGGGGCATTTCAAAACCACTGAAGACGTGTGAAGAGAGGAGTGGCGTGGTCACTTCTAGGTCTAAATAAGGTGAACCCAGAGCCCAGGCCAACTGGGAAGGGGCACTGCAGGGGGAATCTAGAGTCAGGAACACATATAAGTCAGTCAGTCAGTCAGTCAGTCAGTCAGTCCACAAGCATTCATTAAGGATTGAAGGCATCTTGGTGGCAGAGCAGACGCTCAGACGAGGAGCTGAGCACACGGAAATCCAAAACCTGCCAGACATTTACTAACTGTAGACCCTGGGCAAGTCACTCCAACTCTTTCAGCCTCAGTTTCCTCATCAGTAATGTGGGAGTAATAACAACCAGCATGTCTGTGGCACTGGGAGGTTTGCAGAGCACTTGACAAAATGAGTGCTTTTTCATCCTCGGCCCTGGCAAGGGTGCTTTTTCTGATCCAGTTTTACCCGTGAGCACCCTAAGGCAGGAAGGGGTGGAGGGGCTAGTGAGTGTCTGAGGCTGGATTAGAAGTCAGGTCTTCCTGCCTCCAAGTGCAGTGCTCTGTTTACCCACTACCCCCAGGGCTGTTAGGAGGACCAAGTGAGATCACCCATGGAGGGTGCTTTGGAAATGTTGAGGGCTGTATAAACAGGAACTATGATGGTCATTATTATTCCTTGTCTCGTAATTATTGTCATTATGTTGTCTTTATTAGAAAGGTTGTTGTGACAATCAAGTGAGAGAATAATGATAAAGCCTTTAGCACAGCACCTGGCACATAGTAGGTGCTACAGGAATGTGAGGGATTCTTATTATCACCATGCAGCACGTGTCCTGGTAAGCACTGGGGATAAACAGAAAAGCCTGACCTCAAGGAGCTCACCTTGGGATGGGAGAAACAACCTGCAAAGAGCTGCAGAGGTCAGATGGAGACAAGGTCAATGGAGGCACCATGAGGTGAACCAGTAGTAGGTGCCATGTGGGGAGAACCAGCACTGGCCTCCTACGGGAAAAGGAAGTGAGCTGAGTCTAGAATGAAGCCAAGGCAGCCAAGAGGCAGAGGGGAGGAGGGACAGCATTCCAGGCAGGAGGTACAGGCAGTGCA
>CM053622.1:710019748-710038266 GCA_028646595.1 Phalanger gymnotis
AATTCAAACTCTTGTGAAAATCAATGCTGAAAACTAAACATATTAAATAATAAAAAAAATATTGTAAAGAAAAATAAAAGAAAAAAAAAGAAATCTGAGGGGATGTGGTAGTAATGGTTGGACTCACTTGTTACATGCTGCTTCCTGTCTCTTCCTGAGGATTTTTACTGCTTTAGGAAGGGGTGGTCAACAGTGTCACTCATGGCAGAAAGCTTCATATGAAGGATAAGAATTGAGAAAAGACCATTGAATTTACTAAGATCATTGATGACCTTAGCAAGAGGAATTTCAGTGGTATTTGGAGTCAAATTATAAGAGGTTAAGGAGTAGGAGGTGAGGAAGTGAGGGCAATAGGTGTAAATAGCTTTTTCTAGAAGTTTGACTATGAAAGGAAAAAGATAGATTCAGGTTTATACCTTGAGGGCATGGCCGAGTCAAGTTCAGAATTTTTTTTTAAGATGGAGAAGAGGGATACAAGGTAGAGAAGATGGTGACAGAAGGCAGCATGTACAAAATGGGTTAAACAATTGCTACCACCTCCCTTCAGATTTCAATGGAAACAATTCATAGTGCCCTCCAGACCACTAGCTATTTTTTCTCCTTGGCCCAGTAGAAGCAGTTCTGACTTCTGGATCAGCTGCTGCTCTGCTGTGGGCCCACTTTTGGGCAAATCCCTTTGCTTCCTGTGATCCCCTTGGAGACAAGACATTCTCTCTCCTGACCGCTTCCTATGGTCAGAAAGGAAGGAAGCTTTTTGGGTGCTGGAGTTTTAGGGGTCAGGCCAGAAAGGCAACAAATGCCATCTTACAGGTGCAGATGGAGCCCAGGCTCCTGGGGTGGGGTTTGCCTGGCCCTTGGGTGATTATTGTCTGTGCAGCTGAGTGAGAAGGAGGGTGGGCCACAGAGCCAGGTGAGGGCTCCATGTGCAGGAGTAGTTCAGCACACTGGGGAGTTGTGGAGTCTGGTCACCTGGATAGATGAATAGGTCTGTCTGGTGTCCTCGTCAGGTCTTCCCTGGCTAGCATTGCCAAGGGTTTGATGGATAGGTCTGTCTGGTGTCCTTGTCTAGGTCTTCCCTGGCTAGCATTGCCAAGGGTCTGATCCATTCATTCTTGCCAAAGCGTTATGACAGAAGATGGCTTAATGTGCCAGTCCCTGCCAGAAGTACCTAGACTTTAACAGGACATTCCCAGACTGTAATGAACAGAGAATCTATGAGAGCTGAAAGACTTAGTTTCTGGACCTGGCTCTGCCCTCACCCTCCTGTGTGACTACAGGCAAGTCCTTCTCCCTCCCCTCCCCACCATTTTAAGAATCCTCTTGGTCATTTTCATTTTCCACCTTGATGCTGTGGGTCCATCATCTCCACCCAACCCCAAACACTCTCCTTACCTTTCCACATTTGGGGGCAGAGACTCTTTTTGCCCTTCTTTTTTTTTTTAACATTTTTTTTCTAGAGGGGGCAAGCCAGGGGAATTGAGGTTAAGTGACTTGCCCAAGGTCACACAGCTAGTACATGTGTCAAGTGTCTGAGGCCAGATTTGAACTCCGGTCCTCTTGACTCCAGGGCTGGTGCTCTACTCACTGCGCCACCTAGCAGCCCCAACCTTTCCACATGTGGCCCTGAGCTCTGTAACTGAAACAACACTAACCATTGCCTCTGGGGAAAATGTGTCAATGGACTGCACTACTGTTCCACTCCCCAAACTCCCCAAACCACAGCTCCCTTCCCTGGCCACCCCTCCTCCCTTTCTGTTGTCTCTCCTGTTGGAATGGAAGCTCCAAGAGCGCAAGGACTACATCACTTTGGTGTTTGTGTATCCAATGCTGGCAAGTAGTGTATATTTAATACATGGTTTTCTTTTATGTCTAGGTAATCAATTAACTAATTAGGTGTTTCCACACCACTTTTTATTCATTCATTCTCTAGGCTTCAATTTCTTCCTCTGTAAAATGAGGGAGATTGAAACAATGTCCTCTAAGGCCCCTTCTTGTTTCAATTATGTGGATGATGTCATAATTACTAAAGTCAGCTTTCTCTTTTTTCCTCACTTAATAGTATTTTAATTTTTCCAATTACATGTAAATATAATTTTCCACATTCATTCTGATAAAATATTAAGTTCCCAATTGTCACAAAATTATCCATTTTACATTTCAGAAAATTCTTTATCTTGTTTGGTCATAAATTCTTCACTTCTCCATATTTGACAGGTAAACTATTTCTTGCTCTCCTAATATTCTTATAGTATCACTCTTTATAGCCAAATCATGTACCCATTTTGGACTTATCTTGGTATACCATGTAAAATGTTGGTCTCTGCCTAATTTCTGCATATTGTTTTCCAGTTATCCCAGCAGCTTTGGTCAAATAGTGAGTTCTTATCCCAGAAGCTGGAGTCTTTGGGATTACCAACAGTAGATTACTATAGTCATTGACTATTATGTCTTGTGCACCTATTCTATTCCAGTGATCCACCATTCTATTTCATTGCCAGTACCAAATACTTTTAATGACTAATACTTTATAATATAATTTTAGATCAAGTGTGGCTAGGCTACCTTCCTTTGCATTTTTTTCTGTGAATTTCCTTGATATTCTTGACCTTTTGTTCTTCCAGATGAATTTTGACATTTTTTCTACCTCCATAAAATGAGTTTTTGGGAGTTTGATTGGAATGGCACTGAATAAGTACATTAATTTAGGTAGAAATGTCATTTTTATTATATTAGCTCAGCCTACCCATGATCAATTTATAATTTTCCAATTGTTTAGATCTGACTTTATTTGTGTGAAAAGTGTTTTGTAATTGTGTTCATACAGTTCCTGTGTTTGCTTTGGCAGGCAGACTCCCAAATATTTTATATTGTCTATAGTTATTTTAAATGGGATTTCTAATTTTGGGATTTGTAATATTTACAAATGCCCACATGAGAGAGACCTTTCTTCCCAACCTTCTAAGTTCTCTTGGGCCATAAAATTGTTTTACCATATCCTTTGGTTGGTTCTGCCACTCCAGAATTCATTTTGAGGTGTCATTTGAAAGTTGTTTAGAGGGGAATTTGGAAGAGTTGAGGTCAGTCCCTGCATTCACTACATCATCATGCCTCCTTTTTGTTGCTTTTAGATATGCTTATGAGACCCCCTACCATAGCAAGTCTCAATCACACCTGAGGCCCCAGATGCCATTCTATTGATTGGCATGCCAGCTTATGTCCCTCTGAACTAGAGGGATGAATGGTGATGGTGATGGGAGGGGATCTTAACCAAGGTTGGGGAGGTGGAAGAGTCTGGATTAATGGGATTTATTCTTTTTGTGCCCTTTTCCCAAATACCATCACACCTACACCATTAAACCTGCCTGAGGATTAATGTGTCTACTTGTAAAATGGAGATTATGATACTATTATACCCATATCACATTAGTATTAGGCAGGAAATAAATATTGATTTGTGACTATTATGTTCCAGACACTGTGCTATGGGCTTTGAAAATACTGTCTCATTTGAGCCTAACAAAAACTCTGTAAGACAGGTACTGTTATTATCCCCTTTTTACAGTTGAGGAAACTGAGTCAGAGAGAGGTTAAATGATGTGCCTAGGGTCACCAGGCTAATAAGCATCTGAGCCTGGCTTAGAACTCAGGTCTATCCTTACTCCAGGCCCAGTGGGCCACCTCTGGGGCCTCTCCCACCACTGGGAGTAGTAGTAGTCAACGCCATTCTCATAAACCTAAAGGTGTATTAGAAATAGTAGCTGGTATTATTATCCAAATCATTCCGCCAAGGCTCAGAGACTCTGCATCTTTTGATACTCACAGTCACATAGATCCCTTAGACATTGGGAATCTCACTTACCTCATCTAAAAACTCATCCTCTTTCCCTCCAGCCTCCCCACCCCCTTCTTCCAAATTTCCCTCCTTCTGTTAAGGACACCACTGTTCTTCTCACCAACTGAGGATCACAGTCCTCCTCACCTCCTTCCTGTCTCCTCCCACATAGGCTCTTGTCAATTATGGAAGTTTCTGCCTCCACCACATTTCTCACTTCCTACCTCTCCCTCCACTCAGGCAGCCCCAACACTAGCTCTGCCCTCCTCATCTCTCCTGGAATACCTGCCATGGCCTCTCACAGGTCTCACGTCAAGTCTTTCCCCTTCCATCCATCTTCCACTCACCTGCCAAAGTGTTTTTCCTGAAGGATTAGTCGGACTATGTCCATCCCTGCTAAAGAAACTTCAGTGGTTCCCAGGTACTTCTAAGATCAAAAGCAAGTGCTGCCATCTTTTTACACCCTCCAAACATGGCCCCCACCTCCCAGCCCAGCCTTATCACCTCACTTTCCTCCATATATACTATGGTCCAGTCATACTGGCCTTACTCTTCTCACACATGAAACTGCTCTCCATCTCCCCTGCCTCTGGGTCTTTGCACTGCCTGTACCTCCTACCTGGAATGCTTTCCCTCCTGCCCTCTGCCTCTTGGCTGCCTTGGCTTCATTCCAGACTCAGCTCACTTCATGCTGTAGGAGGCCAGTCCTGGTTCTCCCCACATCGCACCCGCTGCTGGTTCCCCTCAAGATGCCTCCATTGGCCTTGTCTCCATCTGAAGTCTACAGCTCTTTGCAGATTGTTTCTCCCATCCCAAGGTGGGCTCCCTGAGGGCAAGGCCCATGTGGTGGCTTTTCTGTTTACCCCCAGTACTTACCATGACACCTGCTGCATGGCGATAATAAGAATCCCTCACATTCCTGTAGCACCTACTATGTGCCAGACACTGTGCTAAGGGCTTTATTGTAATTCTCTCATTGATCCTCACAACTGCCCTCCTCATAATAGTGATACCAGGAATATTAATAAACATGTTAGTGTTTATATAGCCTTCAACATTTCCAAAGCACCCACCATGGGTGATCTCACTTGGTCCTCCTAACAGCCCTGGGGATAGGGAGGTGCTAGGTGGGTAGACAGAGCACCGCACTTGGAGGCAGGAAGACCTGAGTTCTTTCTTTTTTTTTCTGAACAAAGACTCAGAGCATTTATTAAGTATATTCTTTAGAAAGAATTCCTAACAATCCAACACAGAGAACAATATATGAAAATTATCATGTTGAAAAACTAAACAAAAATAAGCCTGAACTAAAATGTTTCTTCTGGGCTGCCACATGTGCTCAGCATGATATAGAATATACAGCATTCATCTAAATCTGCAAGTCCCATTTCTATTAATGACATGTGAACTGGATATTGTTCATCTTCATATAAGGTCACTATATAATCTGGTGACTGAGTCAATGAGGACGCATAAAGCTGTTTTCCTTGAAGACGGTCTATCACAGCCCACATGTCTTCCATGCTCCACTTGGGGCAATATGGAATTCTAGTCTTTTCTGAATCTTTTAATGGAGGTTTAAATCCAGCCAAAAGAACTTTTACAGCCCGAGCAGGATATTTCATAAGGTGGAGAGGAATCTGACGCAGTCGGAGCTCTCTCACAAGTTCTGTTGGATTCGTATAAAGAGGTGAATTTGAGCACATTTGAGAGAGTTAGAAACCGCAAGAAGTCTGAGTGGGGCAAATTTCCCAGGCAGGAGAGTCTGAGAGGCCAAAGGAATGAATCTGTGGGCTAGAAGAGTGCTCGGCGTGCAGAGCTCCTCCAGACCGGACAAAAGCGGAAGCAGCTGAAGACCTGAGTTCTAATCCAGCCTCAGAAACTCATTAGCCCCTCAACCTCTGCCTGCCTCAGGGTGCTCATGGGTAAAACTGGATCAGAAAAAGCATGCCCTGCCAGGGCCAAGGATGAAAAAGAGGCATTTTGTCAAGTGCTCTGCAAACCTCCCAGTGCCACAGACGTGCTGGTTGTTATTACTCCCACATTACTGATGAGGAAACTGAGGCTGAGAGAGTTGGAGTGACTGGCCCAGGGTCTGTGGTTAGTAAATGTCTGGCAGGATTTGGATTCCCGTGTGCCCAGCTCCTCATCTGAGCATCTGCTCTGCCACCAAGATGCCTTCTGGCCTTAATGAATACTTGTTGACTGACTGACTGACTTACTGTGTTCCTGGCTCTAGATTCCCCCTGCAGTGCCCCTTTCCAGTTGGCTCGGGCTCTGGGCTCACCTTATTTATACCTAGAAGTGACCACACCACTCCTCTCTTCACACGTCTTCAGTGGTTTTCTACTTCCTTCTGGGTTCTCCTCCTGGCATTCAAAGCCCCTACAATCTGGTGCCCCCCTACACTTCCCATCTATTGCACTTGGCTCCACTCCTAGTACTCTGGGCTCTGGCTGCACTGGACAGCTCAAGGTCCCCTGAAGACACTAGTTCTTCTCAGCTACCAAGCCTCTGCTCATGAGGCCACTAGGTGGCGCGGTGGGTAGAGCGCTGGTCCTGGAGTCAGAAAGACCTGAACCTGATCTCAGACACTTATTAACCAGGTGACCTGGGCAAGACACTGAATCTGGCTGCCTCGGTTTCCTCATCTGTAAGATGGGGATAAATTTGCCCCTAACTTTTTGCATCTCTCCTGCCCTTTGTAGCTCAACTGCTCCTCCTGCCAGGCACCTCCTCCTCCTCTCCTCCACTTTCTCATTAACCCCTTACAGTCTGGTTTCTGCCTTCCTCACTCCATTGACACTGATTTCTCCATTTACCAAGAGTCACATAGCTGCCACATCCAGGAGTCTCTTCTCAATCCTCCTCCTCCTTGTTCTCTCTGCAGCCTTTGATATCGCTGATCATGCTCTCCAACTAGATGGGCTCGTCCCTTGAGGTTTTCAGGACACCCTCTGTGTCCTGGTGTCCTCCTCCCTAGCTGCCTGCTCCTTCCCTGTCTCCTTCCTGGATCCTCACCCAGGTCCTGCCCTCTCCCTGGAGGTGTCTCTCAGGGTCCTATCCCCAAGGCTCTTCTCCTCTCCCTCTGTAGGACTTCCCTGGTTATCTCATCAGCCCCCAAGGATTTAATCACTGTCTCTCTGCTGGTGATTCTCAAGTCTACCTTTCCTGCCCCAGTCTGTCTGCTGACTTCCAATGCCAGATCTCCCTCTGCCTTTCAGACATCTCAGTCTAGGTCCAGTAGTCATCTTAAACTCAGCATGTCCTAAACAGAACTCATCATCTTTCCTCTACACACTCCCCACATCCTGCCTTCACTATGACTGTAGAGGACACCACCCACCTCCCAGCCCCTTGGCCTCCTCACACTCTGGCAGTCATCCTGGATTCCTCTCTGTCTCTCATCCCCCACAACCAATCCTTTCTCAAGGCCTGTGGATCTCACCTTCGAGACATCTCTTTTATGAGACTTTTGTCTGCTCTCACATGGCCACCATCTAGTGCAGGCCCTCCTCACCTCCTGGCTCAAGTCTCTCCCCACCCCAATCTACCCTCATCCAGCCACTAAAGGGATTTTCCTAAAGTCATTAAACACTCATGTCTCCCTATTACCTCAGAGAGAAAATTCAACATGCCCTGGTCTGAATTCACAGCCTTCCATGAACCAGGCCCCTCCTATCACCCTGATCTTCTCAGTCTTACTCCCCAACACATGCTCTGCAATCCAGGGCCACAGTCCTCCTGGCCATCCCACGAACAAGACATTCCCTCTCTCAGCTCTGGCCATTCTCTCTGGCTGTTCCCCATGCCTGGAACGTTCCCCCTTCTCTACTCTGATGATTGACCTCCCTGGCTTCCTTCAAGTCCCAACAGAAACCTCGGCCAGCCCCTCAATGCCAGCGCCTTCCCCTTGTCTTTATTCCTTATTCATCGTGCCTGTGCTGTGCTTTGTGTGTGTTTGCTAGCTTGGGGTCTCCCCATTAGACTGTAAGCTGGGACTCTTTTTCAAACTCTTTGTATTCCCAATGCTCAGCACAGTGCCTGGCGCATAGTAGGTGCTTAATAAAAGTTACTGATTGATTGATTCTTTATAAAACGCTTTTCCAATATTGAACCATTGTTGAAATGGTAGTGATGATGATGATGATGGTGATGATGGTGATGATGGTGATGATGGTGATGATGATGGTAATGATGACGATGATGATGATGCTGATGATGCTGAAGGCGATTATGTCTCCTGTCAGTGGCATGCCTTCCTCCTTTCTCTTTCTCTTCCACCGCCTCTCATCCTCTTCAGCCCATCTCAGATGCTGCTGCCCGTAGAAAGCCTTGTCTGCTCCCCTGTGTACAACAATCCTCACTTTTAAATATTACCTTGGACAGAGGGTCATATACATAAGGTGATTAATGTTTGCTGAATTTAATCAAGTAGCATTAATTTTGCAACCTGCTAATACACTTAGCATATATTACTGATTGTACTTATTTGTGGGTCTCACCTCCTTACTGCAGACAAAGCTCTGTGGGGGCAGTGTTTTGGTTCAATGTAAATGTTGTTTCTCCCTCAGCACTCAGCTCAGGGTCATGAAAACAGTAAGTGGTTAATAAATAACAATAGCAATAAAAAATAATAAGGCCTCACATTAGTATAGTGCCTTTTAGGGTAGCTGGGTGGCTCCGTGGATTGAGCACCGGGGCCAGAATCAGAAAGACCTGAGTTCAAATTCTGCATCAGACACGTCCTAGTTCTGTGAGCCTGGGCAAGTCGCTTAACCTTGTTTGCCTCAGTTTCCTCTTCTGTCAAATGAGCTGCAAAAAACAAATGGCAAACCACTGCAGTATTTCTGCCAAGAAAACCCCTAACAGAGAGCTGGACAGGGCTGGAACAACAGAACAACGTCAACAAGATGGTGAAACAAATACTGTCTCATTTGATCCCCACACCATCCCTGGGGAGTAAAAGCTCGTAATATGCTCATTTTACAGATGGGTGAAACTGAGGCAGGCAGCAGTGAATGACTTGCCCTGGATCACACACCTGGTAAGTGTCTGAGTCTGGATGAGGATGCAGGTTTTCCTACCTCCAGGTCTTTTAATTGAACTAATTACAGATGGATAATTATTCAGAAGCTCATTATATGATGTCTAATATTTTGTTTTACATATACATACATACATAGACATATACATACATATGGATATATCTATTTTTTTGGCAATTAGGGTTAAGTGACTTGCCCAGGGTCACACAGCTAGTAAGTGTCTGAGGCCAGATTTAAACTCAGGTCGTTCTGACTCAAGGGCCAGTGCTCTATCCACTGCACCACCCAGCTGTCCTGTAGGTGTATCATCTGGTGCCTCTCCCCTCATTTTCCCATAGACTATAAACCCTTTAGGAGCAAAATTCATTGGGCTTTCTTTTGTCTTCCCAACAACAATGGGCTGTACACACAGGAGACATTTACTGAATGTTTGTGGTTAGACCGATGTGCACAGAATGTGGCCAGAAGACCAGAGAGAAATCCTTGGCTACTCCACACCCTCCTCAGTCCATGGACTTGGGTGTCAGTCCAGGCCTTTAGCCCAGTTCTCTGAGGCCAGGCCTGAGAGCAGGTCCCCCAACCTGTCAGTGGGAAACCCCAGGCCTGAATGATCTCCCTGTGGGGAGAACTCCATGTGGTTTAGAAAGCTCGGAGGGACCTGGGCTTTGACTTTTGGGGCCCACTCATGGAAGGAGTGTTGAGACTCTGGGCAAGCTGCAAACTGCCCCCCAGCTTTGCAACCCAGAAGTTGGCACTGGTAACTCTTGTCAATCCTTTCAGATTATTTGAACCCCAATAATATCCAAAGCATTCAAACTGCTTTTGCTCTTTTCTAAAAATGCCCCTTTCCTGCCTCAGAAACTTCAAAGATCAGATAAGATCCACAAATGGTATCTTGTCTGTGGTGACAGAATATCTGCAACCAGAACAGTGGGATCCTTATATTCTAGAGACATTTGCATCTTGTGTTCGTAATCTCTAAGTGACCCTACATTGTCAATTGTCTTGTTTACCTAAGAACTTCCTTTCTTTGATATGGAGATCATAAACTGCAGTTGAAATTTTTTACTTAAACCTTGTCTTTCTTGTTCCAGTCAATCAAAAGTTTCCTTCTGATTCCATGATAATGTTCTGCTAGCTTAAAGGGAATGAACTATATGAATTTATATCACCTACTCTGTTTGCCTACTTTAAACAAACTATCAGGTTGACACCATGTATTGTGATTTGAATCAGACAAAGTCTGTCTGTTGATATTTGTAATTTCTGTGTGTATTTACTTTGAAGTTCAGGGTGCTGGCTTTTCCCCCTGAACTAAGTGAATGATATTTGTATGTTTGATTAAACTGAGATTGTTAAACTCTTAACGTTGCTTTCCTTAGTAAAGCAGATCAAAGAACCTGTGTTGGCAGCTTTCTGGGTGCTGGTTGTTGGTGGATCTTACACCCCACAGCAGCTGCTAGCACGCTTGTTATTACCGGCATCTCCATGAAAAGCTCTGGATCTTGACCTGGCTTGGTCTGAGGTTTTGTTCCAAACCTTTCAGTCTTGTTCTTTCTTCCCCAGTGGTGGCTTTCCTTAGGTCTGGGGCCTTAATCACCAGCACTTATTGGTGCCCTTATTGGGGAAGGAGAGAGAGTTTGAAAAGTGCTTTGTTGAGCCTCTGAAGGAAACCTACGCAAGGTATTAGAGTCTTTCAGACCTCACTTAATGTCTCTTCTTCCCTCTGGATAAGACAGAGCTCAGAGAAGTTCTGTAAGCCACAGAGAAACAGAATCCTGGGAATCCTCAACCCTACATCAGAAGATTTAGATTCACAACCTGCTTCTATCATGTCATGTTAAACAACTCCCAACCAACTCCAACATTAGTCGCCTTGCTTATAAAATGAGGGTTGGGTGTTTTATCCTGCTTAGAGTTATTTTACATGGAACATCTCTTATTCTCTCTTCTTGCAGGGTTTTGTTTGTGACATATAGCAATGCTGATGATTTGTGTGGATTTACTTTATATCCTGCCACTTTGCTAAAATTATTAATTTTTTTCAATTAACCTTTTGAGTCTTTTTTCCAAGTACATCATCATACCATCTGCAAAAAGGGGAATTTTATTACCTCATTCCTTACTTTGATTCCTTCTATTTCTTTTTCTTTTCATGCTATTACTAGGATTTCTAATATAATATTGAATAATGGTGACAGTGGGCATCCTTGCTTCACATCTGATCTTACTGAGAAGGCTTCTACCTTATCCCCATTGGAAATGATGCTTACTAATGGTTTTAGTGAAATGCTTTTTATCAGTTTAAGAAAAATCCATTTATACCGCTACTTTCAAGTGTTTTTTTTATAGAAATGAATGTTGTATTCCCCAATTGATAACTAGTCAAAGGATATGAACAGGCACTTTTTAAGAGGAAGAAATTAAGGATATCTATAGTCATATGAAAAAATGCTCTAAATCACTATTGATTAGAGAAATGCAAATCAAAACAACTTTTAGGTACCACATCTCTACTGTCACATTGGCTAACGTGACAAAAAAACAGGAAAATGACAAATGCTGGAGAAGATGTGGGAAAATAGGAACAGTATTACATTGTTGGTGGAGTTGGGAAATGATTGAGACATTCTGGAGAGCAATTTGGAACTATGCCCAAAGAACTAAAAAAATGTGCAAACGCTTTGACCCAGCAATACCACTTCTAGGGCTGTATCCCAAAGAGATCACACAAGTGGGAAAGCAACCCATATGTACAAAAATATTTATAGCAGATATTTTTGTGTTGGCAATGAATTGGAAATCAAGGGGTGCCCATCAATTGGGGAATGGCTAAATAAATTGTGGAATATGAATATGATGGAATACTATTGTGCTATAAGAAATGAGGAGCAGACAGACTTCATAATAACCTGTAAAAACTTACATGAGCTGATGCTGAGTGAGGGGAGCAGAACCAGGAGAACATTATACACGATTACAGACACACAGCATCAGTGATGCCTAACTTTAATAGACTTGGTCCTTCTCAGCAATACAAGATTCTAAGACAGCAAATGATGGAAAAAGCCATCCACATCCAGAGAAAGAATTATGGAGTCTAAACGCAGATTGAGGCACACTATAGGCTGGCTCACTCTCTCTCTCTCTCTCTCTCTCTCTCTCTCTCTCTCTCTCTCTCTCTCTCTCTCTCTCTCTCTCTCTCTCTCTCTCTCTCCCTGTCTCTCTGTCTGTTTCTGTTTCTGTCTATCTCTCTCTTTTCTTTTTTAGTTTTGTTTCTTCTTTCTCATGGTTCATTCCATTGGTTATAATTCTTCTTTACACCTTGACTATTGTGAAAATAAGTTTAATGTGAAGGTGTATGTAGAACCTGTATCAGATTACATGCCATCTTGGGGGAAGGAGAGAAGAGAGAGAAGAAAAGAAAATTTGGAACTCAAAAACTTGTGGAACCAAGTGCTGTAAACTAAAAATGAAAAATTAAAAAAAGAAAAAAAGAAAATTAAGGAAAAAGAAATCAAAGTTGTACTTTATGAAAAGCCTTTTCTACATCTATTATTACAATCATTTGACTTTTAGCCTTTTATTATTGATAAAATCAATTATGCTAGTAGTTTTCCTTATTATATACCATCCTTGAATTCCTAGTATAAATCACAATTAATATATATTCTTTGTAAGATATTGTTGTAGTATTTTAGCTGGTATGTTATTTAGGATTTTTCATTAATGAAATTGGTCCAGAATATTCTTTCTCTACAATTACTCTTCCTGGCTTAGGTATGATTATCATCTTTGTTTCTTTAAAGGAGTTTGGCAGTATCCCTTCTTTGCCTAATATTCCAAATAATTTATTCAACATTGTAATTAGTTGATCTTTCAATGTTTGATAGAATTCACCTTTAAATCTGTCTGGTCTTGTTGCTTTTTTCTTAGGAAGCTCATTTATGGCTTGTTCAATTTTTTTTCCTACAATCAGTCTACTTAGATATTCTCTTTCCTTTTCTGCTAATCTAGGCAACTTATATTTTTGTAAATTTCTTCCATTTTACTTAAAATGTTAAATTTATTGGCACATAACTGGGCAAAATAGCACCTTATAATTATTTTTATTTCATCTTTGCTGGCAGTATATTCAACCTTTTCATTTTTGATAACAGTGATTTGGTTTTCTCTCTTTCTTATAAAAATCAAATTAACCAATGGTTTGTCTATTTTATTGTTTTTTCATAAAAACAACTCCTTGTTTTATTTATTAACTCAATGGGTTTTTTACACTTAATTTTATTAATCTAACCTTTTTTTTTAGGATAAAAATTTTAGAGTTTAATTGGGAACTGTTTGTTCCTTTTCTAGTTTTTTAATGGCATATCCAATTCATTAATCTGTTCTTTCCTAATTTTATTAACATAAGTATTTAGGAGTATACAATTTCTTCTGAAAACTACTTTTGCTTTTTTTGTTTTGATATGTTGTCTCATTATTGTCATTCACTTGGAAATAAGATCTTTATTAGAGACATTGGATGCAAAAATTGTTTCCCAGCTTTCTGCTTTCTTTCTATTCTTAATTGTATTGGCTTTGCAACCCGTTTTTAACTTAATCAAGATTATCCATTTGTATTTCACAATGTTCTCTATCTCTTGTTTGGCCATCAGTTCTTCCATTCTCTGTTGATCTGACAGGTAAACTATTCCTTGCTCTCCTAATTTGCTGATAGTATCACTCTGTATGTCTAGATTTTGTACCCATTTTGACCTTATCTTCATATACAGTGTAAAATGTTGGTCTGCGCTTAGTTTCTGCCACACTATTTTCCAGGTTTCTCAGCATTTTTTGTCAGCTAGTGACTTCTTATTCCAGAAGCTGGAGTCTTTGGGCTTATCAAATGGTACATTACTATAGTCATTTACTACTATGTCTTATGTACCTAACCTATTCCACTGATCCACCTCTCTATTTCTTAGACACTACCAAGTAGTTTTGGTGACTGATGTTTTATATTATAGTTTTAGATCTATAAAGTCCTGTACCAGGAGGGCCTGGGATGGGTGCTTCCTGGCTCCACCACCATGGCACTTAGGATCTCCTGCTGGTTTGCTGAGGTGGGGCTAGTTGCTGGCTTGCTGGGATGCCTCCTGTCCTGGACTACACTCCCCTTTTACCCGAGTGAGATGGATCTTTCTTGCAGATCCTCCAAGTTTCCTGGGCTAAAAGACTGCTCCACCCCATCTTACCACTGATTCCCTGTTCTAAGACTTTTCCTGGAGTGCTATTTTCTGTTTTTTTCAGAGGTCAATAAGGGAGAGTGACAGCTATTTACTGCGTACTCCACCATCTTGGCTCCTGGAAGTAGATAGTCTACTAGTTTTATTTCCAAAGACGATTAGGGAAAAGGGAAAAAGAACCTAGATGTTCTAAAATGTTCATGGCAGCTCTCTTTGTGGTGGCAAAGAACTGGAAATTGCAGGATGTCCATCAACTGGGGAATGGCTGAACAAGTTGTGGTATATGAATGTGGTGGGATACTTCTGTGCCATAAGAAATGATGAGCTCGATGACCTTAGGAAAAAAAAAACATGGATAGACTTGCCCAAAGTAAAGAAGAGGAAAGTGAGCAGAACTGAGAGACCATTGTATAAAGTAACAGCAATACTGTTTTATGAAAAACTTTGGGGGAATAAGTCATTTTGATTATTATAAATACCCAAATAAACTAGAAAGGACATATAAAAGGAGACACTATTTGTATCCAGAGAAAGAATTGATAAATAGAAATATATATAGAATGATTTTACATAATACATTTTACATAATGTGTATATATTTGTGTCTAATGGTTGCCATCTCTGGGGTTGAGTGGGGGTAGAGAAGATAAAAAAAAGGAAAGAAAAGAAATTCTTGTTGTAACTTTATTACATATTTAAAAGAAATAGCAAGCTGTATGTATGTAATAGATCAATAATTTCATGTGCAATCATCTTTTTATTATGCGATATTACACTCCATAAATTAAAAATTAAGTAAATAAAAGAAACAGGAGTTGAGGATTGCATCAGAGTGAGTGTAAAAGTAGCCATTTAATTGAATTAGCCATCTAATGCTCTGTGACTCTCTAGTCTACATTTTCCAGTTGGGAGATGTCTTCTGGACATAAATGATCAATACATTTGCTGATAGATTTGCCTTACAAATATACAAATGTGAACCCTCTGCTTCTATTAACTCTTCTTCTTGTCCCTAGATTTCTTTCAGGGCCAGTCAAAGAAGATCTTGGTAGTAAGATTAGGTCTTTGCATCCTAACCTCCAAACAAGACCTGGAGAGTTATTGAGATTTAGAGGAATAGGAATTGGGGCCCGAAAATGCGTCTGTGGACATAGGCTCTTATGCAGCTATTTCATAGAAGTTCTGAGGGATTTTCTGTCCCCTAATCAGATAGTTACCTGGAACCAAACATCCCCACTGAGCATTACAGCAAGACAATTAAAAAAACAGCTAATCTTAGCTTGTAACATTCTGATGGCTTTTGTTGAATGCCTGGCTAAGTATGGGGACTCAGGATCCCTGGTCCTTGAGAACAAGGTTACTTGAAGCTACAAAATTTTTTTTGGAATTCCCATCACTTCCTTGGTTGTGAGCTTATATTCTCCAAATCTATTTTGGGAAGTGCCCAACAATCTCCACTAGTTTTCCTATATTGCGAATATTTAATATGACCTGTTAGTAGAGCAGAGAGAAATTTAAAGTGCCAAAATTTAGATGCTAAGAGATATTTGAAAGCCCTTCCACATTGTTCTCATAGACCCCTCATATATTGTACAAAATTATCAGACTTTTCCCCCTCTATTCAAGAAGAGAGAAGGAGATGGACGTGATAGATATCAGAAAGGTAGACTGGACAGGACTTGGCCAGGGAAGACTAGAGATGGGGAGGCAGGGAAAAAGAGAATAAGGCATTGAGATTGGCACCTAGGTTGGAGCCTGGTGCTGTCATGGACAGTAATAGAAACAGTTTCCCAATTTGCTGATAAGCATGAATCCCTGTTATGAGAGATCCTTTTATTCAAATGTGTCTCCATCTTTCATGGGCCTGGAACATAATGGACTTAAAGTGGATAAGATCCCCTCCAACTCTACAATCCTATGATTCTGTATTGCCAGTATTAGGGAAGATACCTGGAGGGGGGCAATGACCCGGAAATCAGAGACAATTCCCTATCTAAACTTTTAACCTCCAGTAATATTAAAACACAAGGTCCTATGAGCAAATGGGGCTAAATGAGTGTTTCTTGAATTGATGGTTGAATTAAATTGAATTGAATTGAAATATCAGTGGGTAGTGATATGGAGCCACAGTGGCAGAGACCAAAGTAGACTTACCTGAGCTAGGAACACCAGAAAGGGCAAGGATGAGGTATATGAGGTATAAAGGTAGAGTGGGGCTTTTGTAGGAAGCTGGCTGGTGATTCCACTTCATGGTCCAGATCATGGCTGACAGGAGCCCGAGCAGGGAGATGCTAAGAACAAGCAAGAATGCTGTCAGTGAAGAGCAGGATAACAGAACCTGAAAATTGTTCCCACTGACCCCTTAGCCCAGGAATCAGGAGTGTTGTCTCAGAGACTCTAACTCAGTGGGCCACCTGCTCCCTGAAGTCTTGTTACATCAACTTCTTGCTCCTTGACCTTCTAATTCTGTATTTCATTTCAGGATCTCAGCAGCTCACAAGGATTCAATAATTTCCTCTGTGCAGAGGCCTCTCAGCTTCCCTGATCCAGCCCTAACCTCTCTCCCAACCTCTAGTGCCTGTTGGACCCTCTGATCTGGATGTCCCATAGACGTTAAACACAACATGTCCAGAACAGACCTCATTCTCTTTCCCCCTAAACATTCCCAATTTCCTACCTTCTGTATTACTGTTTAGGACAGCATCAGGCTCTAACCTCGGTGTCGTTCTCAACTCCTCATTCTCTCTTTCCCTGACTCCCCATCTCTAGTCCTCCATGGCCAAGTCCTGTCCAGTCTACCTTTTTTTCCCCTTTTCTTTTTTATTAATATTTAATTTATTTAATATATTTAGTTTTCAGAATTGACTTTCATGAGAAATTGAATTACAAATTTTCTCCCCATTTCTACCCTCCCCCCCACTCCAAGATGGCATATATTCTGATTACCCCGTTCCCCAGTCAGCCCTTCCATCTGTCACCCCACTCCCCTCCCATCCCCCTTTCCCTTCTCTTGTAGGGCAAGATAAATTTCTACACCCCATTGCCTGTGTATCTTATTTCCTAGTTGCATGCAAAAACTTTTTTTTTTGTTGTTTTTGAATGTCTGTTTTTAAAACTTTGTGTTCCAAATTCTCTTCCCTCTTCCCTCCCCATCTCCCCTCCCTAAGAAGGCAAGCAATTCAACATAGGCCACATGTGTATCATTATGTAAAACCCTTCCACAATACTCATGTTGTGAAAGATTAACTATGTTTTACTCCTTCCTAACCTATCCCCCTTTATTGAATTTTCTCCTTTGACCCTGTCCCTTTTTGAAAGTGTTTGTTTTTGATTACCTCCTCTCCCTGTTTGCCCTCCCTTCTATCGTCCCCCTTTTTTTATCTTCTTCCTCCTTCTTTCCTGTGGGGTAAGATACTCAATTGAGTATGTATGGTATTCCCTCCTCAGGTCAAATCTGATGAGAGTAAGATTTACTCATTCCTCCTCACCTTCCCCCCTTCCCTTCCTAGAGAACCGCTTTTTCTTGCAAGTTTTATGCGAGATAATTTACCCCATTCTATCTCTCCCTTTCTCCCTCTCTCAATATATTCCTCTCATCCCTTAATTTGGTTTTATTTTTTTAGGTATCATCCCTTCATATTCAACTCACCTTGTGCCCTCTCTCTCTCTCTCTCTATCTATATCTATATCTATATCTATATGTATGTATATATACACACACACACACACCTACATATATACACACAAAGACACACACATATGTATATATATGTATACACACACACACATATATATATATGTATATATATGCATATTCCTTTCAGCTACTATGATACTGAGGTCTCATGAATCATACACATTATCTTTCCATGTAGGAATGTAAACAAAACAGTTCAACTTTAGTAAGTCCCTTATGATTTCTCTTTCTTGTTTACCTTTTCATGCTTCTCTTGATTCTTATGTTTGAAAGTCAAATTTTCTATTCAGCTCTGGTCTTTCACTGAGAAAACTTGAAAGTCCTCTATTTTATTGAAAATCTATATTTTGCCTTGGAGCATGATACTCAGTTTTACTGGGTAGGTGATTCTTGGTTTTAATCCTAGCTCCATTGACCTTCAGAATATCATATTCCAAGCCCTTTGGTCCCTTAATGTGAAAGCTGCTAGATCCTGTGTTGTCCTGATTGTTTTTCCACAACACTCAAATTGTTTCTTTCTGGTTGCTTGCAGCATTTGCTCCTTGACCTGGGAGCTCTGGAATTTGGCCACAATGTTCCTAGGAGTTTTCTTTTTGTGATCTTTTTGAGGAGGCAATCTGTGGATTCTTTCAATTTTTATTTTACCCTCTGCTTCTGGAATATCAGGGCAGTTCTCCTTGATAATTTCTTGAAAGATGATATCTAGGCTGTTT
>CM053622.1:710038366-710050325 GCA_028646595.1 Phalanger gymnotis
GGATCTATTTTCCAGATCAGTGGTTTTTCCAATGAGATATTTCACATTGTCTTCCACTTTTTCATCCTTTGGTTCTGTTTTATAATATCTTGATTTCTCATAAAGTCACTCGCTTCCACTTGCTCCAGTCTAATTTTGAAGGTAGTATTTTCTTCAGTGGTCTTTTGGACCTCCTTTTCCATTTGGCTAATTCTGCCTTTCAAGGCATTCTTCTCCTCTTTGGCTTTTTGGAGCTCTATTGCCATTTGAGTTAGTCTATTTTTTAAGATGTTGTTTTCTTCAGTATATTTTTCAATATTTTTTGGTTCTTCTTTAGCAACTCATTGACTTGTTTTTCATGGTTTTCTTGCATCATTCTTGTTTTTCTTCACAATTTTTCCTCTACTTCTCTAACTTGCTTGTCCAAATCCTTTTTGAGCTCTTCCATGGCCTGAGACCAGTTCTTGTTTTTCTTGGAGGCTTTTGTTGTAGGCTCTTTGACTCTGTTGACTTCTTCTGGCTGTATGTTTTGGTCTTCTTTGTCACCAAAGAAAGATTCCAAAGTCTGAGACTGAATCTGAGTGTGTTTTTGCTGCCTGGCCATATTCCCAGCCAACTTACTTGACCCTTGAGTTTTTTGTCAGGGCATGACTGCTTTTAGAGCAAAGAGTACTTTGTTCCAAGCTTGAGGGGATGCGCTGTTGATTTCAGAGCTATTTCTATATAGCCAGCTCTGCCACACCAGCACTCCTCCTTCCCCAAGAACTACCTACCTGGACCTGATGCAAATCTTCAGCAGGCTCTGCACTCCTGCTCTGATCAGCCACTTAATTCCTCCCACCAGGTGGGCCTGGGGCCAGAAGCAAGTGCAGCTGAATTTCTAAAGCTGCCCTGCCTCCGTTGCCTCAGGGGCAGTGGCCGAACCCTCAAACTCAGTCCTGAAGCTTTTCCCACTAACCTTCTGTGTTGTCTTTGCTGTTTGTGGGTTGTGAGGTCTGGTACATGCCACAGCTCAGTAATTCAACATGCTAGGGCACTCTTGGCTCCACTCCTGGTCTCGTCAGTCCGCGGTCTGCCGCGCTGCGCCTCGCGCGCTGGGCTCTGCTTGGCTCAGCTCCACTCCCCTCAGCTGGGAGCTGGGAGTTCCGTGCGGGACAGACCTTACCCCGAGGCCATCCAGGCTTTCCTGGGCTGGAGCCCTGCTTCCCTCTGCTACTTTGTGGGTTCTGCAGTTCTAGAATTGGTTCAGAGCCATTCTTTTATAGGTTTTTGGAGGGACTTGGCAGGGAGCTCATGCTTGTTACTGCTTTCCAGTCGCCATCTTGGCTCGGCCCCTAATGATTCCTTTGAAAAAGAATTGACCCCAGGACTCCTGGATCCAAGAGTAGTCTTCTGTCCAGTGTGCTAGGCTGCCTCTCAAGCTTCCTCTTACAATGCAGCCTGCTTCTTAGACATGGTGGTCAGAAGGGGCTGATTAACAACTGACCTCCCCATTGATAAATTGTCAATGGATATTAACAGGCAAATTTTAGATGAATCAAAAGAATTTATAGTCAATTGAAAAAATGTTCTATATCACTGTTGATTAGAGAACAACCTCGAGATATCATTTTACACCTAGCAGATTGGCTAAAATAATTGAAGGGGAAATTGACAAATGTTGGAGGGCATTTGAAAAAATTGGGACACTAACTCATTGTTGATAGAGTTGTGAACTGATCCCAACCATTTTGGAGGGCAATCTGGAATTAAGCCCAACATGTTATTAAACAGATTATGCCCTTTGGCCCAGCAATACCACTATTAGGTTAGATTCCCAGGATAATTAGGGAAAAAGGAAAAGAAACTATGTGTTCTAAAATATTTATAGCCACTCTCTTTATTATAGCAAAGAGCTGGAAATTGCAGGAACGTCCATCAACTGGGTAATAGCTGAACAAGTTGTGGTATACGATGGTGATGGAATACTACTGTGCCATAAGAAATGGTGAGTTTGATGATCTTAGAAAAACATGGATCGACTTGAATAAAATCAAGAAGAGTAGAATGAGAAAAACCAAGAGAACATTGTATACAGTAACAGCAATATTGTTTTAAGAATAACTTGAGGGAATAAGTTATTTTGACTATTATAAATACCCGAGTGAACTACAGAGAACTTATGAGACATACGCATTCAGAGAAAGAACTGACAAACTGAGGTAGATATAGAAAGATTTTAGATATATAAATATATTTGTGTCTAATGGTGGCCATCTCTAGGGTGGGGAGGGAGAGGGAAGAACAAAAAAGAAAAAAGTAATTTCTGTGATAACTATATTATATATTTAAAAGGTATAGCAAATGGTATATAACAGAGTCACAGTTTCATGTGCAATCATATTTTTTATTATGGTAAGTTTAAATGCTTGTTTTATTTCATAAGTTACAAATTACATAAACAAAAAATTTTAAAAAAAAACCTGACTGACATACATCCAAGTTTCTGAGACTGTGTTACAGCCCAGAGAAGAGTGTCCACCATGAAAATGAATAAAAATCCTTGGGAACAAAGCCCCTTCCAATAAAAGAACTACCCCAGCCACCCTCAGAGGTTAAACTGGGGCCTCCTTCTGAGGGACGTGTGACTCACCTTGCTTTCTACTGAATAACAATTATCTGAGCACATTCTCAGTAAGAAGTAGGAGAGAATTCATCCTACCAGGAAGAGAAAGATCTGTTCCCTTTCTAGCTGTTGTCAAAATATTTTGGAGACACCCTGTTTGCCAGAACTAAGGCCAGCAGGCAGGTAGTGCCCTGAGCTTGGCATAACAACAATCCTTTGCTCTCTGGATGATCTTATCCTGTTGGCAAAGTGTATGCACCATGTGTTCACTATCTCTATTTCCCAGGGACCTGAGAGGAAACATCCATCACATCTCTGACATGTTCACAATCCCTATTCCTTGTGATGTACTTCTGTTCCATCACAGAACTCTGGTTCTGTACCCCATAATCATGCCCCCGCAAGACTTGGGACAACATTGTTCCAACAGGACCTGTGGGCACAGTAACTCAAGACCTAAAACTGATTATGTCATAGTCTAGCCCATTTATGTATATTAGCATGGCCTGTACCCCAACATGTTAAGGCTCCCCTCTGGGGATGAGGGTTTCTTGCATGCAAATCACTTTCCTAACTCTGAAATAAATGATAGTGCTACTTTGTCCTGACACAGCCACTTCTAGCCTGCTCTATTCGGCTCAGTCCATTGTCAGATTAGAGATTGATCCCCTCTGGACTGCATTCTAAACTCTGGTGACATTATTCGTCTTGCTTTTGCTGTAGGAAGCTAGAAAAAGCCCTTAGCATATTGCTCCTTATGGGAATGGCTTTTTGGTGATCCTGCCAAATGGCTCTCATTTAGCCTCAGGCTAAAAGCCTCTCTTTCCTTCAAAAGCACCAGACATAGTCTTTTCTCCTCTCCTTATTTACTCAAGTCTCTACAAACACATGGCTCTACTTGCTGAAGCTAAACCTTTGAGTTGTCATCTTTGTCATTCAAAGTCAGCTCCTGTATCTGAGCTGGTGTGTTATAGGGAGATTTTCAGAAGTGGCCTCTCTGCCAGCTTGTTTACAAACTAGTCATACTTTTCCCCATTCTTTCTCTTTCTTGGATTCATCTTGAGGGGCAGCAGGGTATGGCTCGAAGAGCAGCCTTAGGAGATCTGGGCTGGAGTCTCTCAGTGAAGGCTGGAGGATGCTTTGTTGGCGATGTTGAAGGGCTGGGTTGGACCAGGTTCTCTTAAGATCCCTCCCACTGCTGGTCCCATAATTGTGAAGGGGTCAACATAACTGAAAGAACACCACACTTGGAGTCCAGAGTTTGAGGTCTGACTCTGGCAAAGCTGTGTGACCTTGGATGAGACCCTTCCTTCTCTGAATCTTAACATTCTCACCTGTTAAATGAAGATAGTACTATGAAGCAACTTGTTCTAGTAGAAATAAACTGGCTTTGGAGCCAGAAGATCTGGATTCAATCCTGCCTCTGAGGCCTAACTGCCTGTGGTACCTTTGGAAGTCCCTTTACTCTCCATGGGACTTAATTCATATCTCTACAAACTGAGGGAGCTGGGTCAGAGGTCCTCTGAGCCCCCTTTCAGTTATAGATCTAGGCATTGAAGCAGCTTGGTGCAGAGCCTGCTGGGCTTAGAGCCAGGAAGACCCAAGTTCAAATGGGAATTGCTCCCTTATGAGCTGTGGGACCCCAACAGGGTCAGCATCTCCCTGCTGTTGCTTTCTTATATGCAAAATGGAGACAACCAGAACTTCAGTCCCAACTGATAGGGTTGTTATGGGGACCACAGGACATAAAGAATAAATTACAGGCCCCAAAACAAAACTACAAGTAGGTAAATTAAATTAAAATGTCTATCTTCAAAGAAGAAATATGAGAAGAAACCTCTTTCCTTCGACCCTCTCTCTCTTTCTCTCTCTCCCTCTCTCTCTCTCTCTCTCTCTCTCTCTCTCTCCCTCTCACACACACACACACACAGACACACACACACACAAACATTGCTTCATATCTCTGAGTCTATGGATATGGAACATTGCATAGAAAGTTATTTTTCTCAGAGGTTATTTTGTTTTCTACCCTTCTTCCTCTTCCTCTTTCTGCTTTTAAAATTCTTTGTTAGAAGGGCTGCCTCTAAAAGGAGGACACACAGAGAGGAAATCTATGCTGTGTGGAACCCAAGCATCAGTAAGAACTTACTTAAAATAGGTCTGTAACAATACCTTGGAGCCCACTCACACACCTCACACCCTCACTCCTAGGATTCTAGGGGTCATCCTGTGGGTGGCTCTTACCCAACACTGGGCCACCAGCCTCCATCTATGTCCTTCTACCTTAACAATCAGCCACATGACTTAGGGCTTTAATAAGTTATCAACTCCAACTTCTTAGCAAGAACCCAGTCCCAATCATTTCCATGGGCATAATTTGCCACAAATGCACCTGGTGTCCAGGAAGGGAAAGAATGGGCAGCAATCCAAGGGACAAGGGGAATGGGACCCAAGTGTAGGAGACAGACTTGGCCAAGGCCATTCCCCAGTGCAGGCCCTTTGTGTTCTTTCTCTCAGATGCTTTTCTCATATCCATGGAGTCCAAAGCTCTTTCAGCTGAGGCATAGACTTAGTTTAGGGATGGCAGAAATTTCTTCCCTTTGCCCTCAGAGTCTCAGCTCAGAAGACTGAGCGTCAGGTCTGAGTAATAGCCACAAGATCAGTAGAACTGGGTCATACACTTCATGGGCGAAAGAGAAGGGTAAGAAGACTAGAGTTCAGGGGAAAGAATAGGGCTGGGAATCATCTTCATAGAAATGGCAAATGAATCCATGGGAATCAAGATCACTAAGTGAGAGAGCACAGAAGGAGAAGAGAAGAGTACTTGGGAAAATGTCAGGGGGGGCATCTCACTTAGTGAGTGAGACTTCAATGAAGATACTGGCAAGGAGCCTGAGAAGGAGCAACCAGACAGGATAACCAGGAGGGAGAAATGTCATTAAAGCCTAAAGAGACAGAGAGAGAGAGAGAGAGAGAGAGAGAGAGAGAGAGAGAGAGAGAGAGAGAAGGAGAGAGAGTGTGTGTCAAGGAGGAGAATTGATCAACAGTGTCAATCTCATCTCAAGTCAAGAAGAATAAAAAGTGAGAAAAGGCGCATTAGATTTTACAATCAGTCAGTCATAGGCATAGACTTCTCAAAAAATATTGAGGGAGGTTTAGCAGGGCCAGACCTTAAACTATATTCTAAGGTAGTAATTATCAAAACTCTCTGGTACTGACTAAGAAATGCAAAGGAATCTCATCGGATTTGACCTGAGGAGGGAATAACATACACACTCAATTGGGTATGTTACCCCACAGGAAAGAAGGAGGAAGGAAATAAAAAATGGGGGGACCATAGAAGAGAGGGCAGATAGGGGGAAGAGCTAATCAAAAGCAAACTCTTTCAAAAATGGACGCGGTCAAGGGAGAAAAATGAATAAAGGGGGATAGGATAGGAAGAAGCAAAATATAGTCTTTCACAACATGAGCATTGTGGAAGGGTTTTACATAATGATATAAATGTGGCCTATGTTGAATTGCTTGCCTTCTTAGGGAGGGGAAGTGCGGAGGGAAGAGGGGAGAGAATTTGGAACTCAAAGTTTTAAAAGCAGATGTTCAAAAAAAAAGTTTTTGCATGCAACTAGGAAATAAGATATACAGGCAATGGGGCATAGAAACCTATCTTGCCCTATAAGAAAGTAAGGGAAATAGGGATGAGGGGGAGTGTGGTGACAGATGGGAGGGCTGACTGGGGAATGGGGCAATTAGGATATATGCCATCTTGGAGTGGGGGGAGGATAGAAATGGGAGAAAATTTGTAATTCAAACTCTTGTGAAAATCAATGCTGAAAACCAAAAATATTAAATAAATAAATAATTTTTAAAAAATAAAAAAAAAGAAATGCAAAGGAAGTTCAGTGGAACACAGTATACATACAATTTATAGACACAAATGAATATAATAACCTAGTGTTTGACAAATGTAAAGACTTAAGTTTTGGGGATAACAATTCATTATTTGGTTAAAAAAAATGTTAGGAAAGCTGGAAAACAGTCTGGCAAACATTGGACATAGACCAATATCTTACATTTACCAAGATAAGGTCAAAATGGATACGTGATCTATATGTGAAGGGAAATATTATAAGAAAATTTGAAGAATGTGGAACATCAGTCTTATCACTTAGGTGAATAATTTATGAACAAATAAGAGATAAACAACATTATGTAAAATTAATAATTTTGATTCCACTAAATTAAAAAGGTTTTGTAAAAATAAAAAAATGTAGCCAAGATCAGAAGGAAAGCAGGAAACCAGGAGAAAAAATTTTATAGGCAGTTCCTCAGAAAAATATCTCATATCTCAATTATATCAAGAACTCTGTTAAATCTCTAAGAATATAAGTCATTCCCCAACTAATAAATGATCAAAGGATATGAACAGGTATTTTTCTATTGATGAAATCAAAATGATTTATAGTCATATGAAAAATACTCTAAATCATTATTGATTAGAGAAATGCAGATTGGCTACAAATCAGAGAGAAATCAGATTGGCTAAAATGAAAGAAGGAGAAAGTGACAAATATTGGAGGAGATGTGGAAAAATTGAGACCTTAATTCATTATTAATGGATCTGTAGGCTGATCCAACCATTTTTGTAGAGAGATTTGGCATTATGCCCAAAGAGTTATTACACTGACTGTACCCTTTGACCCAGCAATACCACATTAGATCTTTCCCCAGATGATTAGGGAAAAAGGAAAAGAACCTACATGTTCTAAAATATGTATAGCAGCTGTCTGTGTGGTGGCAAAAACTTGAAATTGTGTGGATGCCTGTCCATTGGGGAACAGCTAAACACATTGTGGTATATGTTCGTGATGGAATATTAGTCTCCTAGAAGAAATAATGAGCTTAATGATTTTAGAAAAGCATGGAGAGACCTCCATGACATAATGAAATGTGAAATGAGCAGAACCAAGGGAACACTGTATACAGTAACAGCAGTATGGTTTTAAGAACACACCTGAGTGACCAAGTCATTCTGACGTCTATAAATACCCAAATTAACCACAAAGATTCTATGGAGAAAGATGTTGTTTGCATCCAGAAAAAAAGAACTGACATATATATGTGTGTATATATACACACATGTGCTTATATATATATGTATACATATATGTACATTTGTGTGTATTTTTATATACATATATACATATAAAATATACACACACTCAAATTTGTGTCTAATGTTAGCTACCTTGAAGTTTGGTGGGGAGGGGGAAAAAAGAAAATTACATGATAATTTTATTCTATGTTTGAAAGGAATAGCAAGACATACATAATGGATCTGTAATTTTATAGGTATCTCTCTCTTTTTCATCCCATGTTGTTATGGAAATCCTTCTTTTATTTCTTCAGGTTAGAATAAAATACGGTTTTAAAAACTCACAGAATGATAGATATGATTTCTAGACCAATGAAATATTGAATCTAGCAGTTATCCCACCCTAGAAAGTCACCATTATATCCCTGATATGTGCAGCAGCTAAATATGGCAATTCTACCTACTTCTCTGTAAAACTTATGAATCAGCGTCATGAATACAGTCCCTTTTTCTGTTATGAAATAAGTTGTGTAAACCTGTCAAATGGTCACTAATCACTGAGGGATTAGTTGACCTGATTTAATGGTAACTTGCTAGCCTTGCTATTGTCATTTTCTTTCTGAAGTAATAAGCCTCAGAAATGATTTTTTTAGATATAAATTCAATAAGTTCGTCCTCCAGTTAGGTGTCAAAATGACTTTCTTATATTTCAGGAGTGACCATGCCAAACACAAGTTCCATAAAATACTGTGGCTCCCTATCACTTCTAGGATCAAATGAAAAACCCTCTAATGTTGAAAGCCCTTCAGAACCCGGCCCTGTCTCACCTTTCTAGACTTTTTATGCCTTCTTCCCCACATGTATTCTGCCACCCAGTGCCACTGGTTTCCTTGCTATTCCTCTAACAATACACTCGACCTCCCAACTCAGAGCATTTTCACTGGTTGTTAGACAGTGAATTCTCTCTCTTCATCTCTACGTCTTCACTTCCTTGAGATCTCAGTTAAAACCTCACCTTTGCAGGAAGCCTTTCCTCATCAACTTAATTCTAGAATCTTCCACCATAAAATTATATCTAATTAATCTTTCATTCATCTTGTTTTGCATAGAGGTTTGTGAGTTCCTTGAGAGCAGAGACTCATCGTAAACCCTGTGCTTACCATGTTGCCTTGCACATAGTAGGTGTTTAGCGAATGGTTCTTGAGTTGGCTTGCCTTCTACCCTTCCTATCAGTATCATGGAGCAGGGCAGATGTGCTTTGAGGGTATGGATTGCATCTCCTCCTTCTGCTCCTCTACACTGAGTGACTGGGCAGAGATCCAAGTCCTCGCATGCCCAGTAATGCATAATAACTGATTCATGACTGTGGAATACAGGTCCCTTTTCTATGGGCAACACTGTTGGCTAAGGCTTTTCTAGGAATGCTGGGATAGGGGCTTCTCTAAGTCCCAAACAGAGGCCTTGGTAGCTGGGGGTGCTAGTGGTTTAGGCTTCATTTTGCTCAATCATCTAACAAATATTTGGAATTTAATATATAAGTGCATAAATATACACACATGTTTTTATATATATGTATATACATATATGTGCATTTATGTGTATTATATATATATACATATATATATACATACATAAAATATACACACACTCAAATTTGTGTCTAATGTTAGCCATCTTGAAGTTTGGTGGGGAGGAGTCTGGGGAGAGAAAAAAAAGAAATATGGAAGTTAACAGCTTGAATAGATCGATAGAATGTGAGATATGTTATATCTCTTGTGATTACTCAAATGAGAATATAATGGGGTTCCATGTGTCACAGCTAGGAAAGGCATCTTTACAGAAATTAAATTGGGCATAAGATTCTACACTTAAATACAGAAAAATTAAAATTTTAAGTGTACACATGGAATAAAAATGACACTTAATGAGTCTTTTGAAGAAAAAATTCAAACTTTAAAAAAATAAAGTAATTTAATTCAAAAGAACTGTTGGGTCAAACAACAAATCATAAAAAGAATAGAATTTATTCAAAGAAAATGACAAAAATGAGACAATAAACTTTTGGGACGCTGCCAAATCAGTCCTTAGAGGAAAAGTATAAAGGTAGTGGGTTTTTTTTTTTAACAGAGAGCTGTGGGGATAAAAATCATGCAACTTACAAAAAGAGAAACTGAGGCAGAGCTCTGAGCCAATGGTACTTTATTAAAGGGTGCATGGTCCCCTCTAATGAAGTAGACCTCAGATCTTCCTTGGAATCTGAGCTGCCCACTCCTTCCTGGGCCCTATTTTTGTAGGGTTTGATATGTAAACGTTCAAAACCAGCTATACCAGAAACAGCATAACTTCATATGATTGACATATGATGCATAAACTCAAATGAGCAAAACAATGTATCAGCAGAGTCACGAATTGGGCAAAGCAAAGAATATCTCCACTGAGTACATGATCATAACATGGTTATAAGATGGGCACCTGTTTGTGTTGGACAAGAGAGAATAGTCAGGAGGTAAAAAAATAATTTGGGGGGACTTTCTATATAGTTGGGTCATTCTGCCACGTTGGGCTTGGTTACCATGACAAGGAGAAACAAGGGTGGAAGTCCTCCAGCCAGCTTCCCATGATTATGCAAGTGATATTAACATCTACAGTTCACAGCTCTGGGGCCAAATATACAGAATTTATAATCATATCACATTGATTGATACTAATTGGAATAGAATGGTGGGTCTTCAATGGATCAACTTCCTCAGAGCAAAACTAATTTACCACTATCAAAAACAAAAAAGAAATTTTATAACAAATGAAGAGAAAAAAAAGAATTTAGTAGAAATTATTTTGCCCAACTATATACCAACAAAATAAACAACAAATAGTGGATAAATGCTTAGGTTAAAATGTAAAAAATAAAAAATTTCAATTACTTAATATCAGAAAATGAAATCAAAGAAATTACAAATTAAATCTAGAGAAAATAAAGGAAGAAAATTTTGTCAGATTCAAAGAAAAAGAAACATGTCATAATTGGCCTTCAGGTAGTATAGGCCAGGACCATCATTCTTACACTTAAAAACCCTTAAGATATAGAAATTCACAATTTGTGCTTTGATACACAATCCTTCTTTTCTCTCCTGCTCTCCTTTATAGATAAAATGCTCATTTTTGCTTGTATTTGTCAAGTACAAAAGTATAAAACAAATTATTAATATTTAAACATAAATTAACCAAAGGTAGGAAGCTATATAAGGACCAATTTTGATTCAGTAGAAAGAAAATCTTTCACCAAGCCTATTTCTATGCATCCTTTTCATAGGGTTGTGACCTTTGTTCTCAAAGGCCATTCCAGGTCTTACAAGTTCTACCATATTTGAAAGGTTTATAGTTCAAGACTAGAAACAGTCTGAGATGGTTGCCTGAGGACCAGACTAAGAGCAGAGAAGATTCTTGCCAGTGGTGTGGCCAATGAGGGATAAATTTTTGGCCAAGGCAATGCAAGAAACCTAGGCAAATGCAAAATATACCTTCTCTCTGTGGAGCCCCCTGCACAGTCTCTGCAAAGTGGCAGAAAAGGAAGCAAAGATTACTATGCGTTCAACAGTTATTGGACTGCCTGTAATATTTAACTTGACTATCAGTATTCTCATGGTAATAATCTGGTCCAATGGCCAATGTGGGGAGATACAACTGGAGAAACTGAACCTTGTAAATCTTGAATAAAACTAAAAGAAACACGTTGGAGGTAAAAGGAAAGAGATCAGAGGTTCCCACTGAAAAAGCAACCAAAGAACCAGTACAGTAGATTTTATTTTATTTTTTTTTAAAGTTGATGAAATGTTTTTTTTTCATTGCATACAGTTTTATTAAAATAGTTCTATAGTTCTATTAAAAATCGCTCATACCAAATGACCTCCAATTGGTATTATTTTTTTTGTTAGATCTGATATATATATATTTTTTTAAATTTATTTTTGACATGTTTGGTTTTCAGCATTGATTTTCACAGGCGTTTGAATTACAAATTTTCTCCCCATTTCCTCCCTCCCCCACTCCAAGATGGCGTACATTCTGGTTGCCCTGTTCCCCAGTCTGCCCTCCCCTCCGTCGCCCCATTCCCCTCCCATCCCCCTTTCCCTTCCTCTCTCCCCTCTTCCCTTCCCATCCACCCTCCCTAAGAAGTCAAGCAATTCAACATGGGCCCCATGCATATCATTATGTATAACCCTTCCACAATACTCATATTGTGAAAGACTAACTATATTTTGCTTCTTCCTAACCTATCCCCCTTT
>CM053622.1:710050825-710154240 GCA_028646595.1 Phalanger gymnotis
TAGCAGGTGCTTAATAAATGCTCACTTCCTTCCTTGCCTTCTTCCTAATTCTACTGCCCAGTCAGGTAGTGCCTTGGGACACGGATGTTTGGGTAATCCATAACCTTTTGTTGTGCATCTACAACATGTTAGGTAACTGCTTTAGAGCAAAAGGTCTAAAGAGAAAAATGAAACTCCTGAACCTCAAAGAATTTGCTTTAATCTTGGTAGTAGGATGAAGTGAGTTAAAAAGTGGAAATAAAATAGAAAATACAATCATAAGAAAATAATAATAATAAAGTACAAATAAAGAGAAATAAACAATAAAACATCAGTGGGCTAGAATTATCTGCCTGGCTAGTCTGTGCTCCCAAAGAGCTTAGACAATGGAGCCAAAAACTCTAGGAGCTGACGTACCTGTCTCTTTATGACAGAAATCATTTGAATGACCACACAAAATAACTCATGATATTATGTTCCTTATTGCCTTTGGGTGCACAATAAAATAAAATCTACTCTACTGGTTCTTTGGTTGCTTTTTCAGTGGGAACCTCTGATCTCTCTTTCCTTTAACTTCGACTTGTTTCTTTCTTTCAGTTTTATTCAAGATTTACGAGGTTCAGTTTCTCCAGTTGTATCTCCCCACATTGGCCATTGGACCAGAGTATTACCGTGAGAATACCGATAGTCAAGTTAAATATTACAGGCAGTCCAATAACTGTTGAACGTGTAGTACTCTTTCCTTCCTTTTCTGCCACTTTGCAGAGACTGTGCAGGGAGCTCCACAGAGAGAAGGTATATTTTGCATTTGCCTGGGTTTCTTGCATTGCCTTGGCCAAAAATTTATCCCTCAGCAGCCAAACCACTGGCAAGAATCTTCTCTGCACTTAGTCTGGTCCTCAGGCTGTTTCTAGTCTTGAACTATAAACCTTTCAAACATGATAGAACTTGTAAGACCTGGAATGGCCTTTGAGAACAAAGGTCACAACCGTATGAAAAGGATGCATAGAAATAGGCTTGGTGAAAGATTTTCTTTCTACTGAATCAAAATTGGTCCTTACATAGCTTCCTACCTTTGGTTAATTTATGTTTAAATATCAATAATTTGTTTTATACTTTTGTACTTGACAAATACAAGCAAAAATGAGCATTTTATCTATAAGGGAGAACAGGAGGGAAAAAAAGGATTTCTAACAGTCAAAATAACTTATTCGCTCAAATTGTTCTTAAAACAATATTGCTGTTACTGCATACAACGTTCTCTTGGTTTTGCTCATTCCACTCTTCATGATTTCAGGGTTGATCCATGTTTTTCTAAGATCATCAAACTCACCATTTCTTATGGCACAGTAGTATTCCATCACCATCGTATACCACAACTTGTTCAGCTATTCCAAAGTTGATGGACGTTCCTGCAATTTCCAGTTCTTTGCTATAATAAAGAGTGGCTATAAATATTTTAGAACACATAGTTTCTTTTCCTTTTTCCCTAATTATCCTGGGAATCTAACCTAATAGTGGTATTGCTGGGCCAAAGGGCATAATCTGTTTAATAACACGTTGGGCTTAATTCCGGATTGCCTTCCAAAATGGTTGGGATCAGTTCACAACTCTATCAACAATGAGTTAGTGTCCCAATTTTTTCAAATGCCCTCCAACATTTGTCAATTTCCCCTTCAATTATTTTAGCCAATCTGCTAGGTGTAAAATGATATCTCGAGGTTGTTCTCTAATCAACAGTGATATAGAACATTTTTTCAATTGACTATAAATTCTTTTGATTGATTTAAAAAGTTGCCTGTTAATATCCATTGACCATGTATCAATGGGGAGGTCAGTTGTTAATCAGCCCCTTCTGACCACCACGTCTAAGAAGCAGGCTGCATTGTTAGAGAAAGCTTGAGAGGCAGCCTAGCACACTGGACAGAAGACTACTCTTGGATCCAGGAGTCCTGGGGTCAATTCTTTTTCAAAGGAATCATTAATCGTCATTTTAATTCCATTGTGATCAGTAAAGGATATGCTTAAATTTTCTTTCCTATATCTAACCTCGGACAATAAGCATTATGCCACAGCACACAGTTAATTCTTGCAGAGATGCCATACATAGCTGTGACATATGGAACCTGCATTATATTCCCACTCAAGCAATCACAAGGTATCTAACATATCTTATACTCTACAAATGTATTTAGGCTCTTAACTCCCAAACTCTGGTTAATTAGTATTTCTGAGTAAAATGAAATCCAAACCCTTAGCAGCCCAGCTACCAAAGAACCAGCTGAAGACTTACAGAAGGCCCAACTCTGGCATTTCTAGAAAAGCCTTTGGCCAACTTTCTATGTTGCCCATAGAAAAGGGAACTGTATTCCATATTCATCGATCATCTGTCATCTATATGCAGGGCCTGTGAGGTCTTAGATCTGTTCTCGGTTACTCAGTGCAGAGGAGCAGGAGCAGGAAACACAGTCCATACCCTCAAAGCCCATATACTCTGCTTGGTGATGCAGCTAACAAAGGTAGAAGTCAAACCAAGTCAAGAAGCATTTATTAAGTACCTACTGTGTGCCTGGCACTGTACTATTAGACATAGGGATTACCATGAAAAGCCTAATACAGTCCCTGCTCTCAAGGAGCTCACAGTCTAATGAGGGAGACCACACAAACCTTTATGCAAAACAAGGTATATGAAGGATAAATTGGAGGTAATATTAGGACAGAAGATGAGGAATGAGGAAAGGCTTCTGGCAGAAGGTGAGATTGGAGCTGGATCTGAAGGAAGCCAGAAGAGCCAGGACATAGAGAGGAAGAGAGAGAATTGAGGTATGGGAGACAGCCCTTGAAAAAGCTGCAAGTAGGGAGGTGGAGTGTATTGTTTGAGGAACAGCAAAAAAGCCAGTGTTGCTAGGTGGCAGAATCCTCGGGGGAGGAAGGTGTAAGAAGGCTAGACAGGTAAGGAAGGGCCAGGTTCTGAAGGGCTTTCAACACTAGAGGGATTTTTATTTATGCTAGATGTGATAAGGAGCTACTGTATGTTACTGAATTGGTATTGTCATGGTCACACCTGAACTGTAGGGAGATCTTTTTGATAGCTGAATGCCAAATTCTGGAGAGCAGAAGAGCTGGAAGCAGGGACACCAATGAGATGAGAAAGTTCTGCCTGAAGATAGTGAAAGTATCAAAGGAGAGGAGGAGATGGATATGAGAGATGTTAGAAAGGTAGAATGGACAGAGCTTGGCCATGGACGACTAGAGATGGGGAGGCAGGGGAAGAGAGAATAAGGCATTGAGAATGACACTGAGGTTGGGGCCTGATGCTGTTCTTGACAGTACTAGAGAAGGTAGGAAATTGGGAATGTTTAGGGGGAAAGAGAGTGAGTTCAGTTTTGGACATGCTATGTGTAATGTCTATGGGACATCGAGAGCAGAGTGTCCAACAGGCACTAGAAGTCAGGAGAAAGGTTAGGGCTGGGAAGCTGAGAGGCCTCTGCATGGAGGAAATCATTGAATCCACGTGAGCTGCTGAGATTCTGAAGTGAAATGCAGAGATAGAAGGTCAATGAACAGGAAGTTGTTGTAACAAGACTCTGAGACAACACTCCTGATTCCTGGGTTAAGGGGTCAGTAGGAACAATTTTCAGGTTCTGTTATCCTGCTTTTCACTGAAATCCTTGCTTGTTCTTAGCCTCTCCATGCTTGCGCTCCTGTCAGACATGATCTGGGCCATGAAGTGGAATCACCAGCCAGCTTCCTACAACAGCCGCACTCTACCTTTATGCCTCATACACCTCATCCTTGCCCTTTCTGGTGTTCCTAGATCAGGTAAGTCTACTTTGGTCTCTGCCACTGTGGCCTCCATATCACTACCCAGTGATATTTCAATTCAATTCAATTAAACCATCAATTCAAGAAACACTCATTTAGCCCCCTTTGCTCACAGGACCTTGTGTTTTAATATTACTGGAGGTTAAAAATTTAGATAAGGAATTGTCTCTGATCTCTGGGTCATTGCCTCCCTCCTAGGCATCTTCACCAATATTGGCAATACAGAATCATAGGATTGTAGAGTTGGAGGGGATGTTATCCACTTCAAGTCCATTAAGTTTCAGGCCCAAGAAAGATGGAGACACATTTGAATAAAAGGATCTCTCATAACAGAGATTCATGCTTGCCAGTAAAGGGGGAAACTGTCTCTATTACTGTCCATGACAGCACCAGGCTCCAGCCTAGGCGGCATTCTCAATTTCTTATTTTCTCTTTCCCTGCCTTCCCATCTCTAGTCCTCCATGGCCAAGTGCTGTTCAGTCTATCTTTCTGACATCTCTCATATCCATCTCCTTCTTTCCTCTTGAATAGAGAGGGAAAAGTCTGATAATTTTGTACAATATATGAGGGGTCTATGAGAACAATGTGGAAGGGTTTTCAAATATTTCTGAGCATCTAAATTTTGGCACTTTAAATTTCTCTCTGCTCTACTAACAGGTCATATTAAATATTCATAATATAGGAAACCTAGTGGAGATTGTTGGGCATTTTCCAAAATAGAGTTGGAGAATATAAGCTCACAACCAAGGAAGTGATGGGAATTCCAAAAAAATTTTGTAGCTTCAAGTAACCTTGTTCTCAGGGACCAGGGATCCTGAGTCCCCATACTTAGCCAGGCATTCAACAAAAGCCATCAGAATGTTACAAGCCAAGATTAGCTGTTTTTTTTTTTTTAAATTGTCTTGCTACAATGCTCACTGGGGCTGTTTGGTTCCAGATAACTATCTGATTAGGGGACAGAAAATCCCTCAGAATTTCTATAAAATAGCTGCATAAGAGTCTATGTCCATAGACCCATTTTCACGCCCCAATTCCTATTCCTCTAAATCTAAATAACTCTCCAGATCTTGTTTGGAGGTTAGGATGCAAAGACCTAATCTTACTACCAAGATCTTCTTTGACTGTCTCTGAAAGGAATCTAGGGACAAGAAGAAGAGTTAATAGAAGCAGAGTGTTCACTTTTGTGCCTTTGTAAGGCAAATCTATCAGCAAATGTATTGATCATTTGTGTCCAGGAGACATCTCCCAACTGGACAACGTAGACTAGAGAGTCACAGAGCATTAGATGGCTAATTTAATTAAATGGCTATTTTTACACTCACTCTGAGGCAATCCCCAACCCCTGTTTCTTTTATTTACTTAATTTTTAGTTTATGGAGTGTAATATCACATAATAAAAAGATGATTGCACGTGAAATTACTGATCTATTATGTACATATAGCTTGCTATTTCTTTTAAATATGTAATAAAGTTATCACGAGAACTTATTTTTTTTCCTTTTTTTAATCTTCTCTCCCCCAACTCTGCCCCAGAGATGGCAACCATTAGACACAAATATATACACATTATGTAAAACGTATCATGTAAAATCATTCTATACATATTTCTATTTATCAGTTCTTTCTCTGGATACAAATAGTGTTTTCCTTTCTATGTCCTTTCTAGTTTATTTTAATATTTATAATACTCAAAATTACTTATTTGCTCAAAGTTTTTCTTAAAACAATATTGCTGTTACTTTATACAATGGTCTCTCAGTTCTGCTCACTTTCCTCTTCTTTACTTTGGGCAAGTCTATCCATGTTTTTTTTTTTTCCTAAGGTCATCGAGCTCATCATTTCTTATGGCACAGAAGTATTCCACCACATTCATATACCACAACTTGTTCAGCCATTCCCCAGTTGATGGACATCCTGCAATTTCCAGTTCTTTGCCACCACAAAGAGAGCTGCCATGAACATTTTAGAACATCTAGGTTCTTTTTCCCTTTTCCCTAATCATCTCTGGAAATAAAACTAGTAGACTATCTACTTCCAGGAGCCAAGATGGTGGCTATTTACACAGTAAATAGCTGTCATTCTCCCTTATTGACCTCTGAAAAAGACAGAAAATAGCACTCCAGGAAAAGTCTTAGAACAGGGAATCAGTGGTAAGATCGGATAGAGTAGTCTTTTAGCCCAGGAAACTTGGAGGATCTGCAAGAAAGATCCATCTCACTTGGGTAAAAGGGGAGTGTAGTCCAGGACAGGAGGCATCCCAGCAAGCCAGCAACTAGCCCCACCTCAGCAAACCAGCAGGAGATCCTGAGAGCCATGGTGGTGGAGCCAGCAAGCGCCCATCCCAGGCCCTCCTGATACAGGACTTTATAGATCTAAAACTATATTATAAAGCATCAGTCACCAAAACTACTTGGTAGTGTCTAAGAAATAGAGAGGTGGATCAGTGGAATAGGTTAGGTACATAAGACACAGTAGTCAATGACTATAGTAATGTACCATTTGATAAGCCCAAAGACTCCAGCTTCTGGAATAAGAAGTCACTAGCTGACAAAAAATGCTGAGAAACCTGGAAAATAGTGTGGCAAAAACTAAGCACAGACCAACATTTTACACTGTATATGAAGATAAGGTCAAAATGGGTACAAAATCTAGACATACAGAGTGATACTATCAGCAAATTAGGAGAGCAAGGAATAGTTTACCTGTCAGATCAACAGAGAATGGAAGAACTGATGGCCAAACAAGAGATAGAGAACATTTTGAAATGCAAAATGGATAATCTTGATTAAATTTAAAAGGGGTTGCAAAGCCAATACAACTAGGAATAGAAGGAAAGCACAAAGCTGGGAAACAATTTTTGCATCCAATGTCTCTGATAAAGGCCTTATTTCTAAGCAAATGACAATAATGAGACAACATATCAAAACACAAAAAGCAAAAGTAGTTATCAGAAGAAATTGTATACTCTTAAATACTTATGTCAATAAAATGAAGAAACAATGGATTAATGAATTGGATATGCCATTAAAAAAACTAGAAAAAGAACAAGCTAAAAGTTCCCAACTAAGCTCTAAAATTTTTATCCTAAAAAATTGAAGGTTAGATTAATAGAATTGAGTGTAAAACCCATTGAGTTAGTAAATAAAATTAGGAGTTGCTTTTATGAAAAAAAATAAATTAGATAAACCATTGGTTAATTTGATTTTTATAAAAAAGAGAGAAAACCAAATCACAATTATTAAAAATGAAAAGGTTGAATATACCGCTAGCAAAGATGAAATAAAAGCAATTATAAGGTGTTATTTTGCCCAATTATGTGCCAATAAATTTAACATTTTAAGTAAAATGGAAGAAATTTACAAAAATATAAGTTGCCCAGATTAGCAGAAAAGGAAAGAGAATATCTAAGTAGACTAATTTTAGGAAAAAAATATTGAGCTGCCTAAGAATAAAGCACAAAGACCAGACAGACTTAAAGGTGAATTCTATCAAACACTGAAAAATCAACTAATTCCAGTGTTGAATAAATTATTTGGAATAGTGGAAAAGAAGGGATACTACCAAACTCCTTTAATGAAACAAATATGATAATGATGCCTAAACCAGAAAGAGTAAATGTAGGCAAAAGAAAATTCTGAAACAATTTCATTATTGAAAAATCCGAAATAACATAGCAGCTAAAATATTACAACAATATGTTACAAAAATATATATATTATTTGGGATTTATACCAGCAATGTAAGGATGGTATATAATAAGGAAAACTATTAATATAATTGATTTTATCAATGATGAAAGGCTAAAAATCATATGATCGTATCAATAGATTTGAAATGGCTTTTCATAAAAGTACAACTTTCGTTTTTTAAATTTTCTTTTTTTAATTTTAAATTTTTAGTTTACAACACTCAGTTGTAAACTTCACAAGTGTTTGAGTTCCAAATTTTGTCTCCCTCCTTTTCTTCCCCCCTCCCCCACAAGATGGCATATAATCTGACATAGGTTCTACATACACCTTCACATTAAACTTATTTTCACAGTAGTCAGATTGTAAAGAAGAATTATAATCAATGGAATGAACCATGAGAAAGAAGAAACAAAACTAAAAAAGAAAAGAAAAGAGAGAGAGAGAGAGAGAGAGAGAACAAATAGTTTGCCTGAAGCCTCAATCTTCATTCAGACTCCATAATTCTTTTTCTGGCTGTGGATGGCTTTTTCCATCATTAGTCTTTTGGAGCTGTCTTAGAATCTTGTATTGCTGAGAAAAGCCAGATCTATCAAAGTTAGGCATCACAGATGCTGTGTGTCTGTAATCATGTATAGTGTTCTCCTGGTTCTGCTCCCCTCACTCAGCATCAGATCATGTAAGTTTTTCCAGGTTATTATGAAATCTGTCTGCTTCTCATTTCTTGTAGCACAATAGTATTCCATTACATTCACATATCACAACTTGTTCAGCCATTCCCCAATTGATGAGCACCCCTTGATTTCCAATTCTTTGCCATCACAAAAAGAACTGCTACAAATATTTTTGTACATGTGGGTCCTTTTCCCACTTGTGTAATCTCTTTGAGATACAGCCATAGAAGTGGTATTGTTGGGTCAAAGGGTATGCACATATTTTTAGCTCTTTGGACTTAGTTCCAAATTGATCTCCAGAATGTCTGGATCATTACAGCAATGTAACAATGTTTCTATTTTCCCGTATATTTTCCAGCATTTATCATTTTCCTGTTTTGTCATGTTAGCCAATCTGACAGGAGAGATTTGGTACCTAAAAGTTGTTTTGATTTGCATTTCTCTAATTAATAGTGATTCAGAGCATTTTTTCATATGACTATAGATATCCTTTATTTCTTCCTCTAAAATCTGCCTGTTAATATGCTTTGACCATTTATCAACTGGGGAATACAACATTCATTTCTATAAAAAAAAACTTGAAAGTAGAGGTATAAATGGATTTTTCCTTAAATTGTTAAAAGCATTTCACTAAAACCATGAGCAAGCATCATTTCCAATGGAGATAAGGTAGAAGCCTTCTCAGTAAGATCAGATGTAAAGCAAGGATGCCCACTGTCACCATTATTCAATATTATATTAGAAATTATATTATATTATATTAGAAATCCTAGCAATAGCAAGAAAAGAAAAAGAAATAGAAGGAATCAAAGTAAGGAATGAGGTAATAAAATTCTCCCTTTTGCAGATGATATGATGATGCACTTGGAAAATCCCAAAGAATAAAAAAGTTAGTTGAAAAAAATAGTAATTTTAGCAAAGTAGCAGAATATAAAGTAAATCCACACAAATCATCAGCATTGCCATATGTCACAAACAAAACCAAGAAGAGAGAGTAAGAGATGCTCCATTTAAAATAACGCTAAGCAGGATAAAACACCCAGTCCTCATTTTATAAGCAAGGCAACTAAGGTTGGGGCTGGTTGGGATTTGCTGAACATGACATGATAGAAGCAGGATGTGAATCTAAATCTACAGACATTCTGTTGAGGATTCCCAGGATTCTGCTTCTCTGTGGCTTACAGGACTTCTCTGATTTTTGTCTTATCCAGAGGGAAGAAGAGATACTAAGTGAGGTCTGAAAGACTCTAATACCTTGGACAGGTTTCCTTCAGAGGCTCAACAAAACACTTTGCAAACTCTCCTTCCCTTCCCCACCAAGGGGACCAACATGTTGTAATATTAATTAAGTTGGGTGTCTTTGATCGAGTCTTACTAGGTGCTAAACCCCAGGCCCAAACCCCTATCTGCTAGGTGCTAAGCCTATGTGTGCATGAAGCCCTCAGGATGCAAAGGGGAGTTGCTAAGACCAGAGCCAATAGCAGAAGCCTGAGTTCTGGTAGCTCAGATGACGTTTGATGACAACTAAAGAGTGTATAAAAAGAGAGAACAGAGCTATTTGCTTGGGGCTCTCACTCTTGGTGGAGTGCTGATGTGGAGTCTCTGGGCAGGTGTAGTTAAGAGCCCTCCAGCTTATAAACCCGGATGTTCAGACTTTGTTAAACTCTGGTAACTATGCATTGAGATTTGAATCAGACGAAGTCTGTCTGTTGATGTTTGTAATTTATTTGTATTTGCTCTGAAGCTCAGGGTGCTGTCTTTTTCCCCTGAACTAAGTGAATGATATTTGTATGCAGGATTAAAGTAAAATTGTTAACTCCTTGACGTTGCTTTCCTAAGTAAAGCAGATCAAAAGAACCTATGTTGGCAGCTTTCTGTGTGCTGGTTGTTGGTGGGTCTTACACTCCCCTTCAGCAGCTGCTAACAGATTGTTTCAACACACGTGCTGGTTATTAAGACCCTGGCCCTAAGAAAAGCCACCACTGGGGAGAAAAGAGCAAGACTGAAAGGTTTGGAACAAAACCTCAGGCCAAGCCAGGTCAGGACCGAGAGCTTTTCATGGAGATGCCACATGCAGGGCACTTAGGAAAACAGGACCTGGATGGAGGTTTCAGCTAGAAAGATGTGCCAGGGTTAGAGGAGGCCCAGGACCAGCAGTGTCAATGAGATGAATGTCTCATTCAATCTGCATCCCAGGAGCTCTGCCATCTAATCCCAGCACTGACCATTCCCCACTCCTGCCTCCTTCTGATGGGCAGACTTCTAAGGGAGCTAGTGTCTAGACTAGTACCTGCCCTCTTGATCTGTGTGTGAATGAGGTTGTTAGAACAAATGCCCTCCATAGGTGCAAGGGTCCCACCAATTCTCATCCAGATCCACCCAAGAAAATAGGAAAGTTAGACTGTGTTAATGAGGGATGTTTCATCCCTTCTGACAAGGAGGGAAAAAGGCCAGCTTTTTTGTTGACTCTGTACCAAATTGCTGCAGGGAGATTCTTTCCAGTGACAAATAAACCAAAGAGAAAACAAAGATAGAAACATACTTTTAGAACTGGGAAAGGCTGCAGAGATGCTTGAATTAAATTCTCTTATTTTACTGAGGAAATAGAGGCCCAAAGCAGCCTAGTGGCTCATCCAAAGTCATACAGCGAGTCATCAGCAGGGCTAATATTTGAAATCAAATCCGTTCCTTCCAAGCCCAGTAACCCAGGATGCCATCAGTACAGTAATGCCCAGGATGCTCTCCACATTTCCAGAATCACACTCCTCCTCCCCACTGAGAGGCACTGCTCTGTCACATGGGGTGGGTCTCCCATACCTCCCTGCCTCATCCTCCTTCTAAAGCACTCAGCTGCACAGCCACAGGATGAAGGCAAGTCCAACCCCAGACCAGAAGTCTGGGCTTTCTCTGCTTTAGTAAGTTATCTCTGGGCAGCTTCAGTGGTGGGGCAGAGGCTGGTGCCTCCAGGGGACCATTGACAGGAGCTGTTGCCTTCCTGCTTCCACTTTAAACTTTCAGCCTCCGTCAGCGGCCCTTGCTCCCTGAATATACAATGGAGTGAAGGGGGAGAATGTCTTGTCTCCACCTCACAGATGGGTCACAGTGTGCAGAGTGATTCCACCAAAGAAGGGCTAAAAGCAGAGGAGGGCCTGGGCAGGAACACATTCAGAGCTCCATTGTCCTGGGTTGACCTGACCCTTGCTCTGGAGGCCACATTAACTCCTCCACACCAGTGTTCTCTGATTCTCTGCTGTTTTGTCCCTGGTTCTCCAAACAGGAACATTCACAGTATCTGGCCCTCTGATCCAGCCCATCCTGGCCTGGGTGGGGGAAGATGTCCAGCTCCCCTGTCATCTCTCCCCTAAGATCGATGCTCAAGGAATGACTGTGAAGTGGATCAAAGACCCACTGGTTGTTCACATGTACCGCATGGGGCAGGAGGTGAAGGAAGTCCAGGCCCCTGCATTCCAGGGGAGGACAGAGATGCTGAGAGAGTTCATGGCTGAGGGGAAGGTGACTGTCATCATCCACCAGGTCCAGCTCTCTGACACCGGCAACTACACGTGTTATTTCCAGAGAGGCACCTTTTACAACGAAACCAGCTTTGACCTTCGGGTAGCAGGTAGGTCCTACCTCGGTCATGGGTTTTCTCTAGAGCTGGAAGGGACCTTCAGACATTGGCATTGGCACAGATCTTTAGAGCGTCCAAGGTCCTTTCCATACATTGTATCACTGGAGTCTCCCAAATACCTTGTGGGTTACTATTTCTGTCACAAGGACCCCTCAGGCACTCACTGACCAAAGGCCAGGTCTGTTATCCTTAAGCCTTCAGGATCCTCTGGTACCTTTAATGGGGTTTGGGATATCCAGCTGCTCTGTCATCAGCTCCACCCCTCCAATGGTGTTCCCCCAATTTTAGAGGCCTTCTGTCCTTTATTCCATGTAACCACTTAATAGTCTGATTACTTTTTCTACAGTAATAGTTAACGGTGCAGTGTCATGAGAACAAATGTACAAATGACACTTTCCCTGAGACCTGAGGACATTGTCCTCGCCACACGGCCCATTTCAGTCTCTGGAGAGTTGGGCAGTGATGGGTGTTCAGGTTCATAGCTTAGCCCAGTTCCTACATAGTGTAGTCCCACCAAGTTCCACGTCCAAAAGCCCTTTGGACTGAAGTCCCAGGCACCCTGGCTTCTCAGGTCTTCCCTTCTGGGTTGGTAGCAGCATTAGGCCTTGATACTTGCCTCCAAGGTCTCCATGACTTGGGTTTTGGTGGTATGGAGAATCCCAAATCTGTGCCTACAAGTGTAAAGGACCACCAAATAGCCCCTACCCATACCCTAAGCCTGTTTCTGGAGGGACACAAGGCCTAGATTGGGGAGGGAAAGAACATTCTTCCTTACCCAGCTCAGTTCATGGTATTTGTACCCTATGGGTGAACAGGTGTTTCACTTCCCCTGGACACAGCTAGAAGGAAAGAGAGGGAAAGAGGGAGAGAGAGAAAGAAAGAGAGAGAGAGAGACAGAGACAGAGAGAGAGACAGAGATAGAGAGACAGAGACAGAGAGAGACAGGGAGACAGAGAGAGACAGAGACAGAGACAGAGGCAGAGACACAAAGAAAGATAGAGACAGAAACACAGAGAGACAGAGGCAGATTGAGATAGAGAGAAAGACAAACACCTAGAGACAGACAGAAACACTGAGAGACTGAGACAGAGAGCATAGAATAAATCTCAGTCTGGTAATTTTCAAGGCACAGCCTCTGCCAGCTTTGCAGTCAATAGAAAGAGGCTAGTCCCACTCTAGTGGTAAGGAAACACAGAATGGCTTCACCCTGTCTCAGGCCCCTGGAGTCTCCCATATGGGTCCCTCCAGGTTAGGTCAGCTGGGCAGGCACAAATCAAAGCCCCCTTCTCCATCTCTCTCCATTTCAAATACTTGCATCTTTATCCAATAGGCAGGGATACATTCTGAACCCAGTTCCTGTCCCCAGCTCAGAACAATCCTCTGGGGTCTCTGGGCTGCCATGAGGGACTTTCTTTCACCTGCTTCCCCAGGGCCCTACAGGAAGGACTCAGAGCAGCCAATGGTGCAGGGTCATACACAATCCCACAGACTCAGAAGACAACCACAATCATCCCTAAATACTAAGTTTTGTAGATTCAATAAACCCAGGCACATGTTACAATGATTACAAACCATTATTGCCTGTCTAGTCTCAGCCATTCAGGGCCTTTCTCAACCCATTTTCTCTCCAGCAAAAGAAAGAGCAAAGACAAAGAAAGCCAGATGCTCCTGTCTGGTGGAAGCCCAGGTCCCTCTGAGCTTTCTAAATCACGTGGAGCTCTCCCCACAGGGAGATCATTCAGGCCTGGGGTTTCCCACTGAGAGGTTGGGGATCTGCTCTCGGACCTGGCATCAGAGAACTGGGCTAAAGGCCTGGACTGACACCCAAGTCCACGGACTGAGGAGGGTGTGGAGCGGCTAAGGACTTCTCTCTGGTCTTCTGCCCACATTCTGTGCACATCAATCCAACTGCAACTATTCAGTAAACGTCTCCTGTGTGTCCAGTCTAGTTGTTAGGAAGTTGTTGAGAAGACCAAAGAAGGTCCCATGAATCTTGCTCCTAGGGGGTTTATAGTCTATGGGAAAATGAGGAGAGAGGCACCAGATGATATAGATACAGGGCAGCTGGGTGGTGCAGTGGATAGAGCACTGGGCCTTGAGTCAGGAGGACCTGAGTTTAAATCTGGCCTTAGACACTTACTAGCTATGTGACCCTGGGCAAGTCACTTAACCCTAATTGCCTAAAAAATAGATATATCCATATGTATGTATATGTGTATACATGCATGTATATGTAAAACAAAATATTAGAAATGATATAATGAGCTTCTGAATAATCATCCAGGCTATAATTAATTTAATTAAAAGACCTGGAGGTAGGAAAACCTGCATCCTCATCCACACTTAGACAGTTACCAGGTGTGTGATCCAGGGCAAGTCATTCACCTTGGTCTGCCTCAGTTTCACCATCTGTAAAATGAGCACATTAAGAGCTTTTACTCCCCAGGGATCTTGTGGGGATCAAATGAAACAGTATTCGTTTCACCGTCTTGTTGATGTTCCAGCCCTGTCCAGCTCTCTGCAACCACGTTAGGGGTTTTCTTGGAAGAAATACTGCAGTGGTTTGCCATTTGTTTTTTGCAGCTCATTTGACAGATGAGGAAACTGAGGCAAATAAGGTTAAGTGACTTGCCCAGGCTCACAGAGCTAGGAAGTGTCTGATGCAGAATTTGAACTCAGGTCTTTCTGATGCCAGGTGGAATGCTCCATCCACAGAGCCACCCAGCTACCCTAAAAGGCACCATACAAATGTGAAGTCTTATTATTTTTTATTGCTGTTGTTATTTATTAACCACTTACTGTTTTCATGGCCCTGAGCTGAGTGCTGAGGGAGAAATAACATTTACATTGAACCAAAACACTGCCCTCATGGAGCTTTGTCTGCAGTAAGGAGGTGAGACCCACAAATAAGTACAATCAGTAATATACGCTAAGGGCATTAGAAGGGTGCAAAATTAATGCTACTCAATTAAATTCAGCAAACATTAACCCCCTTCTGTATATGACCCTCAGTCCTAGGTAATATTTAAAAGTGAGGATTGTTATAGATGGGGGACCAGGCAAGGCTTTCTATGGGCAGTGGCATCTGAGATGGGCTGTAGAGGATGGGGGGCAGTGGAATAGAAAGAGAAAGGAGGAAGGCATGCCACTGACAGGAGACATAATCTTATTCATCTTCATCATCATCTTCATCATCACCATCATCATCATCAATGCTAGCATTTCTAGAATGGTTCAATGTTGACAAAGAGCTTTGTAAAGAATCAATCAGTAACTTCTATTAAGCACCTACTATGCGCCAGGCACTGCGCTGAGCATTGGGAATACAAAGAGTTTGTAAAAGAGTCCCGGCTTACAGTCTAACGGGGAGACCCCAAGCTAGCAAACACACACAAAGCACAGCACACGCAGGATGAATAAAGAATAAAGACAAGGGGAAGGTGCTGGCATTAACAGGGGTTGGCTAAGGCTTTCTGTAGAAGGAGAGGTTTCTATTGGGCCTTGAAGGAAGCCAGGGAGGTCAATCATCAGAGTGGAGAAGGGGGAATGTTCCAGGCATGGGGAACAGCCAGAGAGAATGGCCAGAGCTGAGAGAGGGAATATCTTGTTTGTGGGATGGCCAGGAGGCCTGTGTCCCTGGATTGAAGAGTGTGTATAGGGGAGTAAAACTGAGAAGATCAGGGTGATAGGAGGGGCTTGGTTTGTGGAAGGCTGTGAATTCAGACCAGAGCACGTAGAATTTCCTCTCTGAGGTAATAGGGAGTGACAGATGTTTAATGAGTAGCAGAGGGACAGGATCAGACTTTAGGAAAATCCCTTTAGTAGACTGGAGTGGGGAGAGATGTGAGCCAAGCAGACACCAGCTGCTAACGCAGTAATCAAGGTATGAGGTGAGGAAGGACTGCACCAGGTGGTGGCCGTGTGAGAGCATATGAGGGGCTTATAAAAGAGAGGTTTCAAAGGTGAGATCCAGAGGCCTTGACAAAGGATTGGATGTGGGGGATGAGAGACAGTGAGGAATCCAGGATGACTGCCAGAGTGTGAGGAGGCCAAGGGGCTGGGAGGTGGGTGGTGTCCTCTACAGTCATAGTGAAGGTAGGATATGGGGAGCGTGTAGGGGAAAGATGATGAATCCTGCTGAGTTTAAGATATCTACTGGACACCTAGACTGACATGTCTGAAAGGCAGAGGTAGATCTGGCATTGGAAGTCAGCAGACAGACTGGGGCAGGAAAGGTAGACTTGAGGATCACCAGTGGTTAAATCCCTGGGGGCTGATGAGATAACCAGGGAAGTCCTACAGAGGGAGAGGAGAAGAGCACTGGGGCCAGGACCCTGAGAGACACCTCCAGGGAGAGGGCAGGACCTGGGTGAGGATCCAGGAAGGAGGCAAGGAAGCAGCAGGCAGCTAGGGAGGAGGACACCAGGACAGAGAGGGTGTCACGAAAACCTTGAGGAGCGAGGGCATCTAGTTAGAGAGCATGATCAGTGATGTCAAAGGCTGCAGGGAAAACAAGGAGAAGGAGGATTGAGAAGAGGCTCCTGGATGTGGCAGCTATGTGACTCTTGGTAAATGGAGAGAGCAGTGTCAGTGGAGGGAGGAGGGCAGAAGCCAGACTGTAAGGGGTTAATGAGAAAGAGGAGGAGAGGAGGAGGAGGTGCCTGGCAGGAGGAGGAGTTGAGCTACAAAGGGCAAGAGAGATGCAAAGAGTTAGGGGCTAATTTATCCTCATCTTACAGATGAGGAAACCGAGGCAGACAAATTTAATGCCTCGCCCAGGTCACCCTGTTTATAAGTGTCAGAGATCAGATTCACAGTCAGGTCTTCCCAACTCCAGCACCAGAGCTCTACCCACTGCGCCACTTAGTGGCCTCATGAGCAGAGGCATTTTAGCTGAGAAGAGCTAATGTCTTCAGGGGACCTTGAGCTGTCCAGTCTAGCGAGAGCCCAGAGTGCTAGGAGTGGAGCCAAGTGCAATAGATGGGAAGGGTAGGAGGGCACCGGATTGTAGGGGGTTTGAATGCCAGGAGGAGAACCCAGATGGAAGTAGAAAACCACTGAAGACGTGTGAAGAGAGGAGTGGTGTGGTCACTTCTACGTATAAATATCATGAGCCGAGAGACTGGGCCAAGCGGGAAGGGGCATTGCAGGGGGGATCTAGAGCCAGGAACACATGTAAGTCAGTCAGACAGTCAACAAGGATTCATTAAAAACTGAAGGCATCTTGGTGGCAGAGCAGACGCTCAGACGAGGAGCTGGGCACACAGAAATCCAAATCTTGCCAGACATTTACTAACCGTAGACCCTGGGCAACTCATTCAACTCTCTCTGCCTCAGTTTCCTCATCATTAATGTGGGAGTAATAACAACCAGCATGTCTGTGGCACTGGGAAGTCTGCAGAGCACTTGACAAAATGCCTCCTTTTCATCCTCGGCCCTGGCAGGGGGTGCTTTTTCTGGTCCAGTTTTACCCATGAGCACCCTGAGGCAGGCAGAGGTAGAGAGGCTAGTGAGTGTCTGAGGCTGGATGAGAACTAAGGTCTTCCTGCCTCCAAGTGCAGTGCTCTGTTTACCCACCTAGCACCTCCCTACCCCCAGGGCTGTTAGGAGGACCAAGTGAGATCACCCATGGAGGGTGCTTTGCAAATGTTGAAGGCTGTATAAACACTAACGTGCTTATTAATGTTCCTGGTATCATTATTATGAGGAGGGCTGTTGTGAGGATCAATGAGATAATAATGATAAAGCCCTTAGCACAGTGTCTGGCACATAGTAGGTGCTACAGGAATGTGAGGGATTCTTATTATCACCATGTGGCTGGCATCGTGGTAAGCACTGGGGGTAAACAGAAAAGCCACCACACATTCCTGCCCTCAAGGAGCTCACCTTGGGATGGGAGAAACAACCTCCAAAGAGCTGCAGAGGTCAGATGGATAGAAGGCCAATGGAGGCATCTTGAGGGGAACCAGCGGCAGGTGCAAGGAGGGGAGAACCAGGACTGGCCTCCTACAGGAGGAGGAAGTGAGCTGAGTCTGGAATGAAGCCAAGGCAGCCAAGAGGCAGAGGGGAGAAGGGACAACATTGCAGGCAGATGGTACAGCCAGTGCAAAGACCCAGAGGCAGAGGAGATGGAAAGCAGTTTCATGTGTGAGAAGAGGAAGGCCAATGTAACTGGACCATAGTATATATGGAGGAAAGTGGGGTGATAAGGCTGGGCTAGGAGGTTTCAGCCATGTTTGGAGTGTGTAAAAAGATTGTGGCATTTGTATTTGATCCTAGAAATACCTGGGAGCCACTGTAGTTTCTTGAGCAAGAAGGGATCAGCCAGACCAACCCAAGAGGGAAAATACTTTGGCAGTTGAGTGGAGGGTGGAGGGGAAGGGAAGAGATTTGACATGAGACCAGTGAGAGGCCATGGCAGGAATTCCAGGAGAGATGAGGAGGCAAAACAAGGGTGGGGGCTACCTGGGAAGAGGGAAGAGGTAGGAAATGAGAAATACTGTGGAGGCAGAAACTTCCAGAACTGACAAGAGCCTGCCTATGTGGGAGGAGACAGGAAGGAGGTGAGGAGGACTGTGATCCTCAATGGATGAGAAGAACAGTGTTGTCCTCAACAGAAGGACAGAAATTTGGAAGAAGCGGGTTGGGGAGGCTGGAGGGAAAGAGGATGAGTTTTTAGATGAGGTAAGTGAGATTCCCAGTGTCTAAGGGATCCATGTAACTGTGAGTATCCAACAATGTGGAGTCTCTGATCCCTGGCAGAATGATTTGGATAATAATACCAGCTACTATTTCTAATATATCTTTAGGTTTATGAGAATGGTGTTGACTACTACTACTCCCAGAGGTGGGATAGGCACCAGAGGTGATCCACTGGGCCTGGAGTCAGGATAGACCTGAGTTCTAATCAAGCCTCAGCTACTTACTACCCTGGTGACCCTGGGACATCATTTAACCTCTCCCTGACTCAGTTTCCTCAACTGGAAAAAGGGATAAAATAACAGTACCTGTCTTACAGAGTTTTTGTTAGGCCCAAATGAGATAGTATTTTCAAAACCCATAGCACAGTATCTGGAACATAATAGTCACAAACCAATATTTATTTCCTGCCTAATACTAATGTGATACAGGTATAATAGTATCATAATCTCCATTTTACAGATAGATAGATTAATCTTCATGCAGGTTTAATGTTGTAGGTGTGATGGTATTTGGTAAAAGGGCAGAAAAAGAATAAATCCCATTAATCCAGACTCCTCCACCTCCCCAACCTTGGTTAAGATCCTCTCCCATCACCATCACCATTTATCCCTCTAGTTCAGAGGGACATAAGCTTGTATGCCAATCAATAGGATGGCATCTGGGGCCTCAGGTGTGATTGAGACTTGCTATGGTAGAAATCTCATAAGCATATCTAAAAGCAACAAAAAGGAGGCATGATGATGTAGTGAATGCAGGGACTCACCTCAACTCTTCCAAATTCCCCTCTAAACAACTTGCAAATGATACCTCAAAATGAATTCTGGAGTGGCAGAACCAACCAAAGGATGTAGTTAAATAATTTTATGGCCCAAGAGAACTTAGAAGGTTGGGAAATAAGATCTCATTGGGGCATTTGTAAATATCATTAGCAAAGTCCAGCAACCAGTGATAGAGAAATCCCATTTAAAATAACTATAGACAATATAAAATATTTGGGAGTCTACCTGCCAAAGCAAACACAGGAACTATATGAACACAATTACAAAACACTTTTCACACAAATAAAGTCAGATCTAAACAACTGGGAAATTATAAATTGATCATGGGTGGGCTGAGCTAATATAATAAAAATGACAGTTCTACATAAATTAATGTACTTATTCGGTGCCATTCCAATCAAACTACCAAAAACTTATTTTATAGAGCTAGAAAAAATGACAAAATTCATCTGGAAGAACAAATGGTCAAGAATATCAAGGAAATTCACAGAAAAAAATGCAAAGGAAGGTAGCCTAGCCACACTTGATCTAAAATTATATCATATCATATCATATCATCATATCATATCATATCATATCATATCATATCATATCATATCATATCATATCATATCATATCATATCACTTATATTATTTATATTATATATAAAATTATGTTATATAGTCTTAATCATCAAAAGTATTTGGTACTGGCAATGAAATAGATTAGTGGATCAGTGGAATAGATTCCACTGATCCACCAAAACACAATAGTCAATGACTATAGTAATCTATTGTTGGTAATCCCAAAGACTCCAGCTTCTGGGATAAGAACTCAGTATTTGACCAAAGCTGCTGGGATAACTGGGAAATAATATGGCAAAACTAGGTATACACCAACACTTTACATAGTATACCAAGATAAGTCCAAAACAGGTGTACGATTTAGACATAAAGAGTGATACTATAAGCAAATCAGTAGAGCAAGGAATAGTTTACCTGTCAAATATGGAGTAATGAAGAATTTGTGACCAAACAAAGATAAGAGAATGATATGAAATGTAAAATGGATAATTTTCAGATAATTGGGAACTTAATATTTTATCAAAGTGAATGTAGAAAATTATATTTACATGTAATTGGAAAAATTAAAATACTATTAAGTGGGAAAAAAGAGAAAGGATATATACTACAGCCGAGAGTTAAGTAATTATGACATCATCCACATAATTAAAACTAGAAGGGGCCTTAGAGGACATTGTTTCAATCTCCCTCATTTTACAGAGGAAAAAATTGAAGCCTAGAGAATAAATGAACAAAAAAGTGGTGTGGAAACACCTAATTAGTTAGTTGAATAGCTAGAAATAAAAGAAAACCATTTATTAAATACGTACTATATGCCAGCATTAGACACACAAACACAAAAGTGAGGTAGTCCCTGACCTTATGGAGCTTCCATTCCAACAAGAGAAACAACAGGAAGAGGGGAGTGGTGGCCAGGGAAGGGAACTGTGCTTTGGGGAGTTTGGAGAGGGAAACAGTAGGGCAGTCCATTGACACACTTTCCCCGGAGGCAATGGTTAGTGTTGTTTCAGTTACAGGGCTCAGGGCCAGATGTGAAAAGGTAAGGAGAGTATTTGGTGCTGGGTGGAGATGATGGACCCACAGCATCAAGGTGGAAAATGACCAAGAGGTTTCTGAAAATGATGGGGAGGTAGGAAGGATTTGCCTGTAGTCACAAAGGATGGTGAGGGCAGTGCCAGGTCCAGAAGTCAAGTCTCTCAACTCTCATAGAATCTCTGTTCATCTCAGTCTGGGAGTGTTCTGTTAAAGTCTAGGTACTTCTGGTAGGGACTGGCACATTAAGGCATCTTCTGTCCTAACACCTTGGCAAGAATGAGTGGATGAGACCCTTGGCAACACTAGCCAAGGAAGACCCATACAAAGACACCTGACAGACATCTAGTAAGATGACAAGACTCCACAACTCCCCAATGGGCTGCACTGCTCCTGCACCTGGCTCTGTGGCCCTCCCTCCTTCTCACTTAGCTGCACAACCAATAATCACATAAGGGCCAGGCAGACACCAACCCAGGAGCCTGGGCTCCCTCTGCACTCGTCCGTGACCCATGGCCAGTTTCAGAGCAGAGGCTAATACAGTGCCTCCCTCAAGGCCATGGATGACATTTGTTGCTTCCCTGTCCAGACCCCTAAACCTCCAGCATCCAAAAATTTTCTCTCCTTTCTGAACATAGGAAGCAGTCAGGAGAGAGAATATCTTGTCTCCAAGGAGATCACAGAAAGCAAAGGAATTTGCCCAGAAGTGGGCCCACAGCAGAGCAGCAGCTGATCCAGAAGTCAGACCTGCATCTGCTGGGGTCCCCCAACTTCACAAACAAATATTCTTAATCCTTGGCCTACATTGTCCTCTGATTTTCTTCTGCTCTGTCCCTAGAATGCCAGAAAGGAACGTTCTCTATGATTGACCCTGCTCAGCTCATTCAGGCCAAGCAGGGGGAAGACGTCAAACTGTCCTGTGAAGTCTCCCCTAAAATGGATGCCCAGGACATGGCTGTGAACTGGTTCAGAAACCAGACCCTGGTGCTCAGGTACCCCAATGGGGAGAAGCTGGAGGAATCCCAGGGCGCTGAGTTCCAGGGGAGGGCGGAACTGCTGAAACAGGATATGGCTGAGGGGAAGGTGACCTTGAGGATCCAGCAGGTCCAGGTCTCTGACTCTGGTCCATACACTTGTTGTGTCCAGTCACCTGACAATTGGGATGAAGCCCGCCTTGAACTGCAGGTAGCAGGTAGGTCCTGCAGGGTTTATGCGTTTCTTCTGAAGCACAGACTGTTAGAGCTGGGGGCGATTTTAAAGAGTCAAAAACCCCCATTTAACAAATGAGGAAAATGGGGCCCTGAGAGGGGAAGGACTTTGCACAAGATCATACAATTTGGAAATGCCTGGACTGGGAATGAGACTTGGCTCTTCTCACTCAGGTCTGGCCATATTCTTCTCCCTGACACATCCCTTGGATCCTGTCTGTGTGAAATCACAGGCTTTGAGAAAGGGACAAACTACCTTTGGGAAGTGAGTGTTAATCCATGGTTTTAATTTTTTTTCGGCCCCTTGAATCCTTCAGGCCTGATGTTTTCCCCTAAAAGATGGAGGCCTCACTTCTGTCCTGGATCTCAAAAACAGGGATGATTTTATTCTCTCTTTCAAAGATACCAGGAGTCACCAGGCACTCAAAAGACATACACTAAGTAGGATACAAAGGGTCTGAGGCTTTCTTGACTGTCGTCTGCATGGCTTCCATCCACATTGACCTAGTGACAAATGTTTACTAGATGCCTACTCTGTCCCCAGCCCCATGCTAGGTGAGGCTGTAGGGAAGAGAAGGGAAGAAGACTTGACCTCATGCCTTGATGGAGCTGGGGAAGTATGATGCTCAACCCACTTTAAAAAATTAGTATATGACAGAGTAAAAGGGAGTGTGGCAGAGTAGATGGTGTGCTGACCTTAGAGGCAGGAAGAACTGGGTCCAGATGCTGCCTCTGACTCTTATTATCTCTGTGTGACTGAGGGCAAGTCATTGAAATGCTTTGTGCCAACTTCTATACAAAAGACCTTTCTAGCTGCTCCCACACTGACAAATACATAGGCCCTTAATGTATAGATGCACTCACCTGGATCATCAGCAGTCCCAATTTAATACATTTCTGTTCATACTAATTGAATTCATAATTATTTAAAATGTGGTCATTGGTTCCAGCACAATGGAAACATGCAGGGGGATTTCAAATAATGCAATCACTTCAGGAGATTCCTTCACCAAACTAATCTGGACCTCTCTCTATAATGAAGGGATAGATCATTTGGAACACAATTTAGTTCAATTCCCAAAACTTTTATTTATATGCAATTGAGTTCAATTTATATTTATTTACATATTTGGTTCAATCCTATATAATTTAGTTCCATTCAATGACTACTGTGTACAGCTCCCTATACTATATTGGGGGAGATAAAAAGTTCACATAAGACAGGCCCCCCCTGCCCTCAAAGTGCTCAGTTTAGGGACACGGCAACTTACAGCAAGAAAGCAAAAGACATAAGTGGAACATGCAGTAATACAAGATAAGTGCGTGAGAAGGGTGTAAAATGAGATGTGAAGACTGATAGGGAAGGTGTTAGTGACACAGGAACCAGATAAGGCTTCCTAGAGGTGGTGGTGATTACATTGGATTTGAAAGGAAGAGACTGAGGAAGGGCATTGCCAGCACAGGGAACTGCATGAGCAAAGACATGGTAGTGGGAAGAGCAGGGCATTGTTAGGGCACCAGGTCTAGTCCGGTCTGACCAAATCACAGAGCACATGGAGGAAGAAGGGATGAGGTTAGAATGGGAGGATGACACCAGATTGGGGAGGTGTAGCCCAGTATGAAGCCCAAGCTAAGTAGGGTTAATTCCACAGCTCAGAACCCCTGCAGCTTTTGGAGGGCAGAAATGGCCCAAGCAGGGCAGAGGAGCCTGGTAGCTGATGGAGGGAGGGAGCAGAGGTGGGGAATCATGTATGTTAGCTAATGGAAGATTCCAGGCAGGCAGTAAGGAGGGCTTGTGCCGGAGTGATCCTAGCAAGCATAGAGAGGAGGGGAAGGCTGGGAAAGCTGTTCTGGAGGCAGGATGCAGAGGAATTGGTAGTGGTTTTGATGTTCCAGGTGAGGAAGACAGTGGGCATCAGAGATTCCTCAAACAAAGGGAAATGGGTGAATAATGGTGCCTCTGTTATGAGAATGGTGAAATCAGAAGGAGGAACAGATTTAAGAAGAAGAAATATGAACTCAGGGTGTGATATGGGGAGTGTGAAGTGCTGAAAAGACATCTAGATGGAGATCTCCCGATGGGAGGTGGAGATGAGAGTCTTGGCAGAGAAGAAAAGTAGAGGCTTGAGAAGGAGATTTGAATGTCACCTGGCTTGAAAGGGCAATTTAAATTATGAGGAGAATAAAATTGCCAAGAGCAGTCTTTGAGAGATAAGAGGGCTAAAGACAAAGGCTTGACCAACATCCACCTTAACCTAATGTGGTAGAGACGAAGATTCTGGAAACAGAGAAGAAACTGTCAGAGAAATGGCAGGAGAACCCGGAGAGTGTCTTGTCCCAGAAGTCAATGGAGGAGAGTAAGAGAAAATAACTGAGAAGAGATTGGGGAAAGCCAATAACATCAGACACTCCAGAGAGGTCAAAGACAATGAGGACTCCAGGGAAGTCCACAGGATCCGTGTGTTGGGAGGCCAGTGATGACTTTGGAGAGAACATTTCAACAGAACAGTGTGGGGGAGAAAGCCAGACTGAAGGGGATAGAAGGGAAAGGTTGGTAATGAGGCAAGAGAGACTTTTTGAGTACTGGCAGCTTTGCCCCCAATTTTAGCAGTGAAGGGATAGTTACTGGATGGGGGTAAAAACATCATGGAAAGCCTTAGGGCTGAGGAGTCCTAGGCCAGTGGGAAGGAGCCACTGGAAAAAAAGACCCAGAAGATGTGTAAGAAAGGGGAGGATTATGGAACAGCATCCTGGGGAGGGAAGGAGAAAAGGGGACAGGATGAATGGCACCAGGAGAGGGATCAGCTTTAATGAGCAGGGAGGCCTCTCCTCCTGTGGGCAGAGGAAGAGAAGAGAGTGAGTGAGGATGCAGAGGAGCTCTGAGGATGAAGGAAGGGAAGGGAGAGGCCTCCCACTCAGGCTCACACTGGACTGTCTCACCAGGACTCAGCTTCCTCACAGAACCTCAGGGCTGGAGGGGAGCTCAGAGACAGCCTCGTCCTACCAGTTATTGAAAGGAAACCCCTGAAATGTCTAAAAAATCCAGGACACATGGTCATCTAGGCCCTGGCCGAACACCTTCAGGAGAAGGAGGCCTTGGCCCCTTCTTATTTTTTTTTAAATTTATTTTATTCTGGACTTAGGAAATAAAGCAGTGATTTTTATAACAGTAGAACAGTAAAAAAAAAAATTGATGATTGCACATCGGACTGCAAATCTATTATCCACAACTTGCAATTCTTTTTACAATATAATAATGTTTCGTGTAACTTTTTTCTTTTCATTTTCCATATCCTCCCACTATAGAGATGGCTACCAATATACATATATATGTATATGTGTGTGTATATATTCACATATAAATGCATAATATGTAAAATCATTGTATAAATACTTCTACTTTTCTGTTTTTTCTCTGCAGATAACATGTTCCTTCACAGTTAAAACAAATGAGGTGCTCAAAGATGTTCTTAATACAATGTTGCTGTTACTGTATCCAACATTCTCTTGGTTCTGCTCATTTCCATCTTCATTGGCCCCTCCTAAGGCACCCCTCCCACCTCAGGCACCTCCCTTGAGCAGGAAGGCTAAATAGGCCTCTCTATCTCTTCTAGCTACTGTGCCCAACTCAGCCTCTGGGGCCACAAGGAAGAAATCAGGCCTCTTCCCCAGGACACTGGTTCATCTGGGCAAAGTCAGAGATGGGGTCTCTAAGCAGTTGGAGGGCTGTCTCTCTGTACTCACAAGCAGACCCTACAGTGTCATCTGGCTCACACAATGTCTTCACAGGAGTTAAGCTCATAACCCCACCTAGACTCTGAGCTACTCAGTGGCAGGGCCTACATTGATTGACTTTTCTTCCCTGTTCGTTTACTACCCTGAGAGCCTAGGACAGGCCTGGTCAGGCCTACAGAAGACTCTCAGTAGAGACGTCTTACCTTGATAGAAAAATCCTCCTCTGAATCATTTTAAGAAGTGTCCTGAGGCAGGGAGGGTATATTTCTAGACTGGAGACCAGGTTTAACCCTGGCTTTTGGCATCATCCAACCTCAAGAGAATGTCCCTCTGGCCATGGTTATAGCTCAGAAGATAATTAGCCCCCTGAAAATCTGCCCTTCTCTAGAACAGAGCAGTTCCAACCTGGCTTTCCAGGTGGAAGGGACCTTAGTTATCATTTAATTCAAAGCTCATTACACGTTTGGGAAACTAAGGTCCATAGCACCAAAGGGACTTATTTACCCTTAGTGCCTGAAAAGGACCAGAGATGGGATCTGACCCTAGTTCTCCTGACACCAAATCTAGCTTCCAATTTTGTTTCAAAGGAGAGTCTCCATTTTCTCCTTTCACCAATATATCTTGTAAGGCTGCCAGATTCATCTTCCTAAAACACAACTCTGGTCATGTCACTTCGCCTGCTCAAGAAACTTCCATGGCTCCCTATTGTCTTAGAGTCCTCCACAATCTGGCCCCACCATAAGTGTCCAATGTCATGGCCCTTCCTTCTGCTCTATTGTCCATGTTACTGATGAGGACAATGAAGCACTGGGCTCCTGGGAGGTTGAGTGGAGTGAAGTTTATCAAAAGAAGGGAAAGATGCTGAGTGAGACAATTTTGTCATTGAAGAATGTCATCTCTGGAAGGGACCTCAGAGTTCATCCAGTCCTCTCCTCTATTTACAGAGGAAGAGACTGAAGCCCAGTGACCTGTTAAAGATTAATTAGCCACCAAGTGACAAAGTCACAATTTGAAACCAGATCTTCTGATTTTCCAAATATGTGGTTGTTTCTTCTCTCTTGTATCATACTGCTGCCCCAATCCCCTCCTTTTATAGGTGACCAAACCAGGGTCCAGAGAGGGCATTGGACCAGTGTGAGAATGTAGTGGCGGGCTGGCCCTAGGGCTGCTGGAGTCCAGGCTGCTCAGCTAAGAGCCAGGGAGAGTTTCTCAATGATGATGTAAGAAGCAAACCCACACTGGACTTCAGAAGAGAGGAGCAACCTCTGGAATCAGGAGACCTGGGGCCCAGTCCTGTCTCTGTTATTACCTCCATGTAACCCCTTGGACAAGTCTCTTCCCCTCTCTGATCTCTGGCCCTCTGTCTAAAAGTGGAGTTGGACTAGATGTGACCTAAGGTCCCATCATCCCCTGAAAGTCTCAATCTGTAAGGACACAGCTGTGAGGTGGTGAGAAGAGACCTGAATTGGGAGTCAGAGGACCCAGACTTCAGTCCTGTCTCTGGGACTTACAAGCTGAAGGATGGAAGGCCTCTCTCTCCCATTTTCCTCTCTGTAAACTGAGGCAGCTGGGCTAGACTGTCTCTAAGCTCTCTTCCAATTCTTACATTCTCTTCTCTGAAGTTCTGTGGAAGCTTGGTTTTGGGGGATGTTTAGAGTTTGGTGGAGGGGTAGGAAGGCTGCACCCTCCATGCCAAAGCCACTTGCCCAGGATTTCCCGAATCCTGATGCCCTTTATGCTCCCACCCCAAACCTGGGCCACAGAGATCAGCTACCAGGGTTTCCCTTATCTGATTCCCTAAGTTTTGGGGTCTATTTTCAGATGATCTCCCCACATCTCAGAAGACATTTACAATGATTGTTGCCATAGTCTTGCTCTTCATTGGTTTCCTCTTCATGATTTATTTCTTCTGGAAAAGAAAACTACAGAGAACCAGGGGTAAGAGGCTCAGGGCTTTAGTCATTGCATTACTCACCAGACCCTCTGATTATTGCTGTGAGAGGGATCTGAGGTTCCCCTCATTTGCTGGACTAGGGCACCTCCCTTAGCTCTGGACATATGGTCGGCCCTGGCTGAGGGACCTGGGCTGTGCTGGGATGACAGAGAAACTTCTGAGTGATCTCTGTGACATGTTGGTTGTGTCAAAGATGATCATCCACTGGGGGCCAGGAGAATGGACTCTTGGGAAGAAACCTCTTAGCCATGTTCTCACCTCAGCCTAATCCTCCATATACTCCCATCCAAGAACTGGTTTCTGAGGAAATTTCTAGGTCGTGGTGGAGGGATGAGGATTGCTGGGGCTGCCTTTTGCCTGGCAGCTTGTTCCTAAAGCTGTTCCCTTCAATCCCTGATTGTGGCCCTCATCCAGTCCTAGTCAATCTTCGGATGTCCTAGGCTCCTCTCCCTTACCACTTTATATCACTATTTTTTACCTTCTAATTTGGTTATTATGGAACCTTTTCCATTTTATTTTCTTACATCCTGTCTGGGTGACCCTGGGCTAGTCACTTACCTCTCCTTGCTCTCTGAAATTAGAGGTACCAGAGGAGGCACAGACCTGCATTGCTACTGGAAATTCCTCCTGCAGAATTCCCTACACTAATGAAATCCCAACCAATTCCCTTATCCTTTAAGGAAAATCAGTTACATTTACTTTTGAAATGTTCCATTTTTTCAAATATTTATCTTCAATCCATATTGTTTTAAATGGTTTTTATTTCTTGTTTTTTTTTATTTAAAAAGGTATCCATTTACTTTATCGAGATATTGTTAACCCTTCTAAAACAATTGGCTTTGTTTAATTGACAGCAGAGGTACTTCAACGTGACCAATTCCAGGAGGAAGACAGAGAAGCAGCAGGGACCAACGGGGACTCCCCTGCCTCTCCTGAGGACCTCCAGCTTCCCCCAGGGCTGCCAGCAAAGGACTCTGTCTCCCCTTTTTGTGATCCAGGAAGGGGAAGGTGGCACAACATTAGCACAGAGGAGTGTCTATAAAAACCCCTTCTTTTGTGCCCATTTCCCTCCCTAGGACTTCTAGCAATGCTGGAAGTGTACTGTTTCTCTTCCCACCCACTCCCCCAAAACCCATCATCAAAGACAGTATGTAGCAGCTTATAGATGCCTAGGCAAGCCCGAGAGAGCCTGAAATCTCTGGCCACTTCTGCCTTTTAATTTCCTCCTTGAGTAGCATCCTAGAGGGTAGAGACTTCAGAATTTGGGATTTGATTAAGAGTTGGCAAGACAAGATTTCTGCAGAAGCACCCTGCTCCAAAGAGAAGATGGCCACCTCTGAACTGAAGGACTCCAGAGGGCTATGCCAGGCTGGCCGGGACATCTGGACTCATGCACAAAGTCACTCAGTGCAGATCCAAGGTTCATCTGAAATACCTATTCAGAGGTTCCACATTGGGTCTTTGCCTTCCAAAATCAGTCAATTAATATTCATTAAGTCCCTATAATATACCTGTGTAAGTAAGGAGGATTTTGTTATCCTTCTTAGAGTTTAGTTTCCCAGGATCCATAGCTGTGGCAATCTCTAGGTGTTAGACAATCAGTCTTTTTTTTTTTAAGATAATAGGTTTTTAAAATTGTTTATTTATTTTTAATTTTCAACATTCACTTTTATAAGCTTTAAATCTTTTCTGCCTTCCTCCCCCTCACCCTCCACAAGATGACATGCAGTCTGATATAGACTCTACATACACATTCTTATTAAACATATTTTCACATTAGTCATATTGTGAGGAAGAATGAGAACAAATGGGAAGAACTGTGAGAAAGAAAAACCAAAACAAAACAAAAAAGAGAGCAAAAAGTTTGCTTCTATCTGCATTCAGACTCCATGTTTCTTTCTCTAGATGCAGATACAATTTTCCATCTTGAGTCTTTTGGAGTTGTTTTAGAGAGAGGGAAACTTGGGAGCTGTGTCAGTGAAAAGTTTCAAGGCTTGCTCTTTGCAATAGAACTAGCACTTAACCATTCCCTGCCTCACCTAAAGAGAAAAGTTCTGGTGTATCGGGACACAACCAAAAGGCAATTGAATTCATCCTGGTCTCATTTTAAGAGAAATATGTCTCTCCTAATTTGATGTTTAAGCTAAGGCAGAATTTATTTTTTTTGTGTAAGGTAATTTGGAAATGCATTCAACAAGGTCGAAGTTACCTGATCTATAATGAGTTTGTTGTAAGTTTCAAATACATAATATTGTTTCAACTTGGTAAGCTTTTGCATTGGTTGCAGAGAGTATGTGGTTTACACCAGTCCAGAGGGAAAATATCAGGAGTGGACATGCAGTCCCTTCTCTGGAGTCTCTGTCATCTCCCCTTATCTTGTAAACTTGTTAGATCTCTGGAAACCATCTGTGTGGGCAAGGTCATCAGCCTCAGGAAAAAGAGCTTGTTTGGGCCATGGAATTCCTAAACAATGAACTTGACTTGCTGAGAATTTGCAAGTTTCTGTACAGTACATAGGAATGAACTCTAGCAATTGACTTTTATACCAAGACGAATTTAAATTCGAGAGTCGGATGGTAAGTTAAATCTCATGTCTATAAATCCTGGTAAATTTTTATTGCTTATTGCAACTCCATGAGAGTAAAAATAACCATATCTGGCCCTAAGTTGTGATTGGAGAGACTTGCTGCTTGAGGTAAAAGGCTCTTGGGGCTATATACTTTTCTGATGGATCATAATAATCCATTAATAATCAATAGTCAATAATCCACCATTTGAGAGAAATGCCACAAGCTACTCAGAGGGAATGTGATGCTGTGCTGATACAAGTGGAGGTCTGAATGTGGGAAAAACCATGAGGACAACTTTAGCCTCAGTCTAAGAAGAGCCTCCTGGCTCTTTAGTACAGTATGCATTCATTCTGAACCTTGGTATTTGCTCTGAAAATATGTAAATAATTTTTTCAAAGTCATTGTCTTAATTCGGAGTTACACATGAGTATTAAGCTTGTTAGAATACTCATTAGAAATCTCAAAAATTGTCTCAAATATGCATGCTTTCTCTGTACATTGCTAGATTGATTCCAAAGCATTTTGAGTAAAATAATCATATACATCTTAACAATTATGAAAAACATATGCTAATTTGGCCTTCATTTATTTTAGAAAAGTACAGGGAATCTAATGTTCATTCCATGGCATGCCAACTTTTGATCATTTAAAATTTCAGCACAAACTGATTACAAATCTAGAAGAACTAGAAAATACTGCTTAGAAGTTTGGAATCCTAATTATCAGTTGGGGAGAAATCTTTTTGGAAAACTTGCCAACAGTTCTTCAAAGTATATGGGAAACATAATTTATAAAAGGGCTGATTTAGCATACCAGTTCATATTCTTTGAGTGAACATTTTTTTCCCAAATTTTTTCTTCAAAACAGTAATCACAAAAATACTTGACATTTGTTAAGAAGATGCTCTGCAGAATGAAAGGGAGAAAAAAGTTTCCTTCAAAGTAGTGGTATAAGTATACCTTAAAACCAATTGCTTTCAAACACTATCTTCCTACAGAAGTAATAATTCAGTAACTACACTGTCTGTAAATATTTGTTTGGTCCGGCACTACTGTAAATTCTGCTTTTACGCAGAAGATTTTTTGTTTATTGTAGAACAAAATAAAAATGCAACATCTGACAGAATTTGTTTTGATTTGGCCACTCTTCAAAAACTAGCCTGCCCAAAATGAAAGTGTAATACTGTGTATTTTTAAGAGGAGGTTGTAAAAAGTAGAATTCTAATGTTTCTCAGATTACTTGTAATGCAACTGGTGTGTAATATAAAACAGAATAAAGTTATTGTTAGCCTTGTGACCCATTGTTAACTCAGACTAAAATTAAATATAAATATTTTTTTAAAAAAGCCTCCTGGCTCTTGGTTTCCCTACTGTGTTCCTTTGTAAAGGAATGTTTCTCACCTGGCTATTCCTGAGTCTGTTTATGAGGTGCAATTGATGCCAGATGGTTGGTTGGAAAACTCTTAACTGAATTCAAAGAGAGGTAGGTATGTTTTATCCTGTTGTATTGGTATGTCACACGGCCCTGCTTTTTCCTTTTTTAGCAAATTTCTATAATCAGGTCAAGTGGTTAGTAAAAGATATGAGCACAATATAAGTATGTGAAATATGCTGTTTTGATCTGCGTTTGTAGATATTTCATGGCCCAAACAACAGTTAAATTACAGTTTGAACTTATATGTATAAGGTTAAATTCCTGAAGTATAAGTCATGAGCTTCAAAGCAGGATCCTTTTGTTTTGTTTAAGGCAGTACAGTTACATTAGTGAAGAGTAATAACATATGTGCTATCTCGTGCTATGGTTGAAATGTAAAGGAAAGTTGAGTAGTCTGAGTAATGGGTTTGAAAGATTTGGAAAGATAAATAAAGGCTTGATTGGAAATATGGAAGGCAGATAAGAAGGTTTGGGGACAAATGAGAGACACCCAAGTCCCTCCTGTCCCTGAATAGTTGCTTTGGGTACCTTATGCCAGCTTCAGATGGTTCAAGTATGTTGAGAGGGTGTAAGGAAGTTTGACTGTATTTTAAGAAGAAAGGAAAGGCTATGTGGCTAGATTTGAAAGTTAATAGCTCAATACCAGCCCATAATTGCCCCACTTCTGGTCATTTTCCTCCTATGCCTTTTTGGCCTTTATTTGTTTAACCTCCTTGCCAGATTTGTCTCCTCTAAACTCCAGGCCACCCACTTCCAGATTGTTACTCAGGCTTGGTACCAACATCTGTCTGAGATCATGACCCCTCACCCATTGCACCTGGCATCAGCCAGGTTCCAAACACCAGCCAAAGAACTAGCCTTTTGAACGGGACCCCAAGAGGCAGGGTCTCTACATCCAATCTTAGCAGGAAGCAGTTTCAGAAGCTGAGACCTTTATCCCTTACCCCAAAAGATTTTGGGTCCCATTTGTTTGAAGAAGAATGATGGGGTACTAGCGCTTGGACCCCAGACCTGGGACCATGTCTCTGCACAGCCCAAAGACCTTATCTCTTGCAATAACTCATGAATGGGCCCCAATGAGGCAAACTATCTCTCACTGTCATAAGGACAAGCTGACATCTGTAGAATTTCCCTTGTATGAACAGGGCTATCTTGTACAAACAGAGCTATCACGTACTGATTCCCACAGTTACCCTATACAATCCAGAGGCTAAGCTATAGATGTCAACTCCCAAGGCTATCTTATTACAGACATAGGTGTACAGACATACATACCCTTTAGGACCCCTGCCCTGCCCCACCGCCCACGCCATGCCAGTAGTGAATGACATCTGTGCCCAAGGCATAGAAACCATATGTTCACCACCTAATTAGCATACTTGGCACACCACTCATTGAACTTTTCCTATATAAGCTTTAGCATCATTCCTGTTAGGTTGTGAGTTATATAAAGGGGCTCTACCTGCCTTTATTAGCATTAGAATAAACTTTTTGCCACTTGACTCCAAGACTGCTTGAGTCCACAAATTCTTTCCAAACGACTACACCCTGAAGCATGGTATTTTGGGGTCCCTGCAACTCCAAACCACATCATTTAGGTAACCACTTTCTCTTCTCTGTGACTCACTTTCCTTCAATAGAAAATGGTTTGCACATGAAAATGCCCTTCAACCCAACTGGAAATGATGTTGTTGTTAGGCCATGTCTTACTCTTGGTGACCCTTTTGGGCTTTTCTTGGCAAAGATGCTGGAGTGGTTTGCCATTTCCCTCTTCAGCTCATTTTACAGATAAGGAAACTAGGTAAACAAGGTAAAGTTGGTGGGGTGATGGGACTTGGGCCCCTAAAAATAACTATGTCTCTGGAAGCAACCCAGTCCTCAGATAGAAGACCATGCCTCTGGCAAACCTTTTTCTGAATTTTCCCATAAATTTCAGCAGCCCAGATCACTGGGACCTCAGCCCAAGGCACTTGGCCCACTCCAGACCCACCTAGATCACCTCATTAGCCTAGTAGATATTCCTTCCACTGTTGCACCTGGGCCACCCCAGACCACTTGTCATTCCTTAACCCACTCAAATCTTTTCACTGTCCTTTAGTATATGAGCATCATTCTCACCAGCTTTAAGCTGCAAGTTCAGTAGGAACCTTGCCCACTTCTGTTGGCTGCAATAAACTTTGCCACTTGAGTGGAAGAGTCTGAATTCTTGCAGGCCAATGCCCTCCCTCTATCCTGACATTCTTGGGGCTCTCAGCAACCCCAAACCACGTTAAAGTGACTTGCCCACAGTCACACAGCTAGTAAGTGTTTGACATCAAATTTGAATTTACAAACATGAGTCTTCCTGACTCCAGTATCGGTACTCTGTCCACTGTGCCACCTAGCTGTTCAGGTTGGCACACAGTGCTTAATAAAGGCTTGGTTCCTTCTTTGTTTTCCTTCCGTGGAGGGAGCAATATGGCACAGTGGTTAGAATACTGGGCCTGGAGTCAGGAAGGAACACATTCAAAGCTGACCTCAGACACTTACTAGCTGTGTGACTGAGCCAATCATTTGACTTCTGTTTGCCTCATTTTCCTCAACTGTAAATTAAGAAGACTAATAATATTAGTTCCCAGGATGATTGTGAGGATTAAATGGGAAAATAATTGTAAAGGCACATAATCACAGTGGGCTTAATAATAGGGGCTTAATAAATATGTTTACTTTATTTTTCCTTCCTTTCTTTTCTTCCACACTTCCTTTCTTTCCTACTTTGCCTTTCTTCCTTTTCTTCTTTCCCTTTCCTTATTTCCCTCTTTTTTTCTTTCCTTCCTTTTTTCCTTCATTCCTTCCTGCTCTTCCTGACTCATTCCCTTCTTCTCAATTCTGCCTCCCAGGGTTGTTGTGAGGTCAAAGCTATGTAGTTCTGAAAGCACTAGAGATATAGGAGCTCCTGAAAAAGAGAAAACCAGATCTTTCCTCTCTGATCCATCCTCACTGACCTGGGTCTCTTGTCCTTCCTCATGCCTTTGCCCTTCTCCTCTGAAACCTGTTTTTCCTACTCAAAGTGACCCACAATATCCCCATTCCTCTCTCTGCTCCAGGCCACATCTCCCTCTCTCTACCATCTTGTCTCCATTGATAAAGAGGTCAGCCATGCTGTGTCCTCCAACCTGGAATTCCTTGCCTCTTGTCCTGCCACTGCTCCTGCCAGGTCTTCAGTCCTCAGCCCTGGGTTAATGCTGTGGAGATTTTCAAAATTTCCTGAAATTCCCATCAATTCCTTCAATGTGGGCTTATATCCCCAAAACTCATTTTGGGGAGTACCTACCAATCACCATCAGATATGCATGCATGATTCTGAGGCTCAAAGTGCTACTCACTCCCAAGATGTTCTTAGATTGGCATGCACATGTGTCAAGCAAAAAACAAAGCTAGGTGAATCAGGCAGCATCCAAACCCTTTTACGTATATTTATATATACATGCATGTGTGTGTGTGTGTATACATACAGATATATATATATATATACATATATATATATGGCAGGAACTTAGATGCATATGTATGTATTTATATATCTGATTATGTGATATGCGTATAGATAAAGATATAACATCTGACTTACATAAATATATTTGTCAGCCACAAAAGCATGGATTCTTTATGGATTATATTCCAGGTTGGCAAAAATTCCCTGGTTTTCCTATATTATGCAATTTAATATGACCTGTTCATAGAACAGAGAGAAATTTAAAGTGCCCGAGTTTAGATGGATCCTCAGAGATATTTATAGCCCTTCCATATTGCTCTCATAGACTCCTTATATTTATTTTGTACAAGAATACCAAAAGTTTCCATTCTCTCCAAGTGTTGAACTGAACATTGACTTTGTCTCCCACATTTCTGACAGTCTGAGTCCCTATTATGAGAGATCCTTCTATTCTATGTTTCCTCCCTTCAGGGCCCAGTAACACAACTGGACGAGACCCATCCAGTTCCACAGTCCCAGGTGCAGGTGGTGGTGGAGGTGCCTAGTGGGGGAACAATGTCCCTGACATCAGAGACCTTACCTCATCTAAACTTTGTACCTCCACTAGTGTTACCACAGAGGCCTTTGAGTGCAATAGGGGATAATGTTTCTTGAATTGATGGTTTAATTGAAGTGAATTCTAGTGATATGTAGAGGCCACAGTGGCAGAGACCAAAGTGAATTTACCTGAGCTAGGAACACCAGAAACGTCAAGTATGAGGTGTATGAGGCATAAAGGTAGCATGAGGCTGTTTTAGGAAGCTGGCTGGTGCTTGCACTTCATGGTCGAGATCATGGCTGACAGGAGCCCAACCAGGCAGATGTTAAGAGCAAGCAAGCATGTTGGCAGTGAAGAGCAGGATAATTGCAGCAACAATCTGCTAGCAGCTGCTGTAGGGGTGTAAGACCCACCAACAACCAGCACACAGACAGCTGCCAACATAGGTTCTTTGATCTGCTTTTCTAAGGAAAGCAATGTTAAGGGGTTAACAATCTCAGTTTAATCAAACATACAAATATCATTCACAGTTCAAGGAGAAAAGATCAGCCCCCTGAACTTCAAGGCAAATACAAACAGAAATTACAAACATCAACAGATAGACCTTGTCTGATTCAAATCACAACACAGTTACCAGAGAAGAACCAACATCTGAGTTGTAAAGCTGGGGGGCAGTTGCAGCTTACCCAGAGTCTCAACACTTCTTCCTTGAGTGTGCCCCCAAAATCAAATGTCAAGCTCTCCTCAATTATATCCTGTTCAGAGCCCTGAGGGTTCTGACCTCACCCAGGCTGGGTGTGGGAAAGTTCCCCATCCCCAGTATCACATCATATACAAATCAATGACTCCCAATTGTCTCAGTCCTGAGAAATATTCCAAGACAAAAAGATCCCACTTTATCTGCCCCATTCAAACAAAGGCCAGAATCATTAAAGGCACTTAAGAGAAGAACAGCAAAAAGTCTCACCTTAATTACTATTACAATAATAGAGCCTGAAAATTGTTCCCACTGACCCCTTATCCCTAGGAATCAGGAGTGCAGTCTCAGAGTCTGGGCAACCACACATTAAAGGGCATAGGTACTGTGGTCCAGCCTGTGTCCATCCCACTTCATCTCCCCTCCCTCATACAGATCTCCCAGGTCAGTCTGGTCCCCACACACCCCATATTCATTTTAACCTCCACAACTCAGCTCACACTATGTTTTCTAACCTGTAAATTCTTCCCTGCTCCTTCAATATTTCACTATCTGACTCAATGGGCCACCTGCTCCCTAAAGTCTTATTACATCAGCTTCTTGTTCATTGACTTCTATCTCTGTATTTCACTTCAGGATCTCAGCAGCTCACATGGATTCAATGGTTTCCTCTATGTAGAGTCCTCTCAGCTTCCCTGACCCAGCCCTAACCTCTCTCTTGACCCCTAGTGCCTGTTGGACACTCTGATATGGATACCCCATAGACATTAAACGTAGCAGGTCCAGAACTGAAGTCACCTACTCTGTACCAGATACTGTGCCAGTTAAGTTATTTCACTCTAGTCTCACTCTTCCTGGCCCCATTTGGGGTTTTCTTAGCAAATATATTGTAGTAAGTTGCCATTTCCTATTCCTGCTCATTTTCAGATGAGAAAACTGAGGCAAAGAGGGTTAAGTGATCTATTTCCAAGTTAGTGGTTTTTCCAATGAGATATTTCACATACTCCTATTTTTTCATTCTTTTGATTTTGTTTTATAATTTCTTGATTTCTCATAAAGTCATTAGATTCCATTTACTCCATTCTAATCTTTAAGGCATTATTTTCTTCTTTTGGACCTCTTTTTCTATTTGGCCAATTCTGGTGTTTAAGGCATTCTTCTCTTCATTGGCTTTTTGGACCTCTTTTGCCATTTGGTCCAGTCTATTTTTAAGGTATTATTTTCTTCAATGTTTTTTGTGTCTACTTTAGCAAGCAGCTGACTCATTTTTTCATGATTTTCTTGCATTACTCTCATTTATCTTCCCAATTTTTCCTGTACTTCTCTTACTTGATTTTCAAAATCCTTTTTGAACTCTTCCATGGCCTGAGACCAATTCATATTTTTTTAAGAGGCTTTGGATGTAAGAGTTGAGTTTGACTTTGTTGAGTTCTTCTTCTGGTTGCATGTTTTGGTCTTCTTTGTCACCAAAGTAAGATTCTATAGTCTTAGTTTTTATGTTGTTTGCTCATTTTCCCAGCCAATTACTTGACTTTTTAACTCTTTGTTAAGGTAGGGCTCTGCTTCCAGTGTGGAGGGTGTACTGTTCCAAACTTCAGGTGTTTTGTGCAGCTGTTTTCAGTGATACTTCTAGGGACTTGTAAATTTTCAGCTCTTCCAAGGTAGTATGATCAAAGGAGAGGTGTTTACTCCTCTCCTGGCCTGTGCTGTGGTCTGTGAGTGACCACAAGCACTCTTTTCTGCTTTAGAACTGTGAAGATTCTCTCTTCACCACCACCACAAGCTCTGCCACACCAGCACTCTTCCACACCCTAGCACCACCAACCAGGACCGAGATGCTAATCCAAGCATGGAAAAAGTAAGACAATTCTGCCTCAGTGCCAGCAAAGAGATCCCTGCAATCCTCCTCTGATCAGCCACTTGATCCTCCCACCATCTAAGAGCTGAGAACTCCAGAAGCAGCCTCTGCTGGTGCCCTGGGGCTGGGCCTGGAGCTAGACCACACTTCTTTCTCACCTAGGTCCAACAGACCTTTCCTACTGACCTTCTAAGTTGTCTTTGGCATTTTTGGGTTGAGAAGTCTGGAAACCACCACAGCTGCCATTGATTCAGTCTCCTGAGGACTGCTCCAGGTTTGCTGAGACCCAGACTATGCTGGCACATTTTGTGTTGGACTGCTTTCCTCTCTTAGACTGGTGCAATGGATTTTTCCTGTGAACCTTCCAGGTTGTCTTGGGCTGGAAATTTGTTTCACTCTGTCATTTTGTGGGTTCTGCTGCTCTAGAATTTGTTTATAGTCATTTTTTACAGGTATTTGGAGGGCTTTTGAGGAGAACTCAAGGAAGTCCCTGCTTTTACTCCACCATCTTGGCTCTGCCCCCACCCCCCACTTGAAACTGATTTTCTACAGGATAAGGGAATGGACTTGGGATTTCATTGGTCCAGGGAACTTTAGAGGAGGAACTCCCAGTAGCAATGCTGGTCTGTCCCTCCTCTGATACATCTTGTCTTACAGAGCACTGAGAGACAGGTAACTAGCCCAGGATTACACTACCAGGATGTGTGAAAATAAAAATGGAAAAGGATCCATAGGAACCAAATTAGAAAGAAGATTTTTAAAAAGTGATATAAACTCAGAAAATGTTGGGAAAATACATTTTAAAATAGGAATAAGTTGTTTTTCAAAACAAATATGAATCAAATTGTTGTTCCGGCTTTTTAGTCATGTCTGACTTTTGCGACTCCATTTGGAGTTTCTTGACAAAAATACTAGAATGATTTGCCATATCCTTCTCCAACTCTTTTTGAGGACCTGAGGCAAGCATGGTTAAGTTACTTTCCCAGGGTGATACAGATAGTAAATATCTGAGGCCAGATTTGAACTCAGGAAGACCACCTGGCATACTTAAGGGTAGAATGTCTGACAACTGAAAAGACAAAGCCTAAGGCAACAGGTGACAAATCAGGGGGACCTGGGGTCACCACCTGAATTCCAAGTAGGTATCCTATTGCCCTCTTGTAAAAGCACCAGCTATTGGCCCTCAGACTCAAGGCCTCAGTTTACCAGGTCAAGGAGCACAGGAAGAAGGCTGCCTTATTTAGGACAGAGTTACTGGAGCCAGGGGAACAATGACAGAGAATGGGCTTGCTAGGAGTCTGGGAAGAAGAGCTGGCACCTGGGACCAGACTGCTTGAATCAAGAACATAAAGAGACTGAGATGAGGGAAAAATCCAATCCACAGCTGGAAATCAAGTGAGCCTATGGGCGGGCAGGCCTGGGGAAAGCACAGGATATGGGACAAATGTGGCTGAGCAGTGGCCAAGGCAGTAAGGGAGAGCAGCCTAGGACATGCAAAGGTTGACTAGGGCTGAACCAGGTCCCCATTCAGGGATTGAAGGGAACAGCTCTGGGAATAGGCTGCCTGGCAAAGGGCAGCCCCAGAAATCCCCATCCCTCCACCTAGACCTAGAAAGTAATCCAGAAACCACTTCTTCGATGAGGGTGTATGGAGGATTACACTGAAGTGAAAACATGGCTAAGAGTCCCTCCCTCTGACTCCCAATGGATAATTAACTTGGACCCAACCCAGCTATCACAGAAACAACCCAGGAGTTTCTCTGCCATCACACCAAAGCGCAGGTCCCTCGGCCAGGGCCAGACCATATGTTCATAGCCAAGAGAGGTGCCCTAGTTCAGCAAATGAGGGGAACCTCAGATCCCTCTCACAGCAATAATCACAGGGTCTGGTGAGTAATGGAAGGACTAAAAGCCTGAGGGCAGGCCCTTCTCTTACCTCGGGTTCTCTGTACTTCTATTTGGAGAAGAAATAAATCAGGAAGAGGGAACCAATGGAGACCACCAAGAATACAGCAACAAGGATTACAGCCAGTATATTCCGGGATGTGGGGAGATTCTCTGAAAAGTGGCCCCCAAATTCCATTATTGTGGAAATCAGAGAAGGGGAAACCTGTTCCCTGGTCCCTGTGGCCCAGGTTAGGGGTGGGAACACAAAAGGCATCAGGATTCAGGAAATCCTGGACAAGGATGGTAGCTTTGTGAGAAAGCCAAGTGATAATCCTTTTATTAATTATTCACTAGCCATCATTAGTAAAACGATTAGTTACTAAGTCTCTCCAACTTCTCGTGCATCACCCTTGTCTGCTCATTGAAGCAGCTTGGTCCCAGGTGCTAGCTCCTCTCCCCAGCCTCCTGGCAGCCCTGCTGTCATCACTGCCTCGCTGCCTCCAGCTCCTCTGTCCTGAATGAGGCAGCCTCCTGCCCATGCTCCTGCCCTGCTAAACTCAGGCCCTGAGACTGAGTGGCATAGCTGGGGCTTCCCCCAGGAGTCATATCCTGAAGGCAGTTGGAACCTGCTTGGAACCAGGTCCCCCTGATTTGTATCCTGTTGTCCCTTCAGTTGTCGATCATCGTATGCCATCCTCTGCCAGGAAGATTTTTATTTGTCCAGTTGAATTGGTCTTTTCATTTCTTGCTTGTTTTAGAAAACAATATTTCTATTTTAAATGTTTCCTTAATTTCTATTAGTCTATTTCACTTATTTTTATCTTCTATCTAATTTGGTTATTAGGGAATCTTTTCCATTTTTGTTTTCTTCCATCCTGTCTGGGTGACCCTAGGCTAGTCACTTACCCCTCCTGGCTCTCTGATATCAGAGGTAGCAGAGGAGACACAGAAGAGCATTGCTATTGGGAATTCTTCCTCCAGAATTCCCTAGACCAATGAAATCTCAACCAATTCCTTTATCCCTTAAAAAAATCAGTTATATTTACTCTTGGGAGCAAAGAGAGCTCAGGGGTCATCTAGTACAACCCATGTCAGAAGAATGAAATACGCCAGCATCTAGCCTCTCTTTGAAGACCAGCAGGAATGGGGAGCTCACTAGCTGTAAAAAGTTAGCAAATTCCCCCTTGGAGCAGCTCTATAAACCAGTTCACATCATGTCCTGAGCATCCATCTTAGGGGAGACTTCACAGGACAGTTTGACATCTTCCCCCTGCTTGGCCTGAATGAGTTGAGCAGGGCCAATCACAGAGAATGTTCCTTTCTGGCATTCTAGGGACAGAGCAGAAGAAAATCAGAGGATAATGTAGACCAAGGATTAAGAGTATTCGTTTGTGTGGTTGGCAGCTCCACAGATGCAGGTCTGACTTCTGGATCAGCTGCTGCTCTGCTGTGGGCCCACTTCTGCACAAATCCCTTTGCTTCCTGTGAACCCCTTGGAGATAAGACATTGTCTCTCCTGACTACTTCCTGGTCAGAAAGGAGGGAAGCTTTTTGGATGCTGGAGGTTTAGGGGTCTGGACAGGAAGGCAGCAAATGCCATCAATGGCCTTAAGGGAAGCATCGTATTAGCCCTTGCTCTGATTTGAGTGCCCCTGAATATATAAATTAATTTAAGTAGATATTATTAAGTAATTTAATTTAATTAAGTAATTTAAAATAATTAAGTAATTAAGTAGATATTAAGTAGATAGTAAATTAAGTAGTATAATTTAATTTAAGTAGAATGGTCATTTTTATTATATTAGCTCGGCCTACTCAGGAGCAATTGACATTTTTCCTATTGTTTAGATCTGATTCTATTGGCATTAAAAGTGTTTTGTAATTATATTCATATGGGTCCTGGGTTTTTTCTTGGCAGGTAGACTCGCAAATATTTTATATTGTCTACAATTATTTTAAATGAATTTTCTCTATCTCTTGTCACTGGGCTTTGTTAATAATATATAGACATGACCAACTGAGACAGACATCTCCACAACCTTCAAAGTTGTTGTGGGCTCTAAAATTATTTCTCTACAACCTTTGGTTGGTTCTGCCATGCCAGAATTTATTTTGAGGTGTTATTTTAAAGATTTTGGAGGGGAATTTGGAAGAGTTCAGGGGAATCCCTGCATTTACTCCACCATCATGCCTCCTCTTTGTTGCTTTTAGACATGTTTGTCAGAGCTGTTACATAGCATGTTTCCACCCCACCTGAGGCTCCAGATATCATCCTGTTGATTGGCAAGCCAGCTTATGTTCATCTGAGCTAGAGGGACAAATTGTGAGGGTGATTATGATATGAGGGCATCTGAACCATGGTCTGGGGAGGTGGAGGAGGCTGGATTAATGGGATTCGCTTCTTTTTGTGCTCTTTTCCCAGTTACCATTACACCCACGCCACCAAAACTGTCTGGCCATTAATCTGTCTACCTGTAAAATGGAGATCACAATACTATACTATTATACCTATATCACATTAGCAGTAGGAAGGAAATAATTATTGCTGTACTGACTACTCTGTTCCAGATATCGTGCTATGGGCTTTAAAAATATTATCTCATTTGAGCCCAACAATGACCCTAGAAAATAGGTGCTTTATTATCCCCTTTTTACAATTGAGGAAACTGAGTCAGAGGGCAGTTGAATGATGTGCCCAGGGTCGCCATTCTAGTAAGTATCTGAGGCTGAGGCCAGTGGGCCACCTCTGCTGTCTCTTCCACCTCCGGTAGTAGTAGTAGTCAACATGTAATGTTAATGTGATTAAAGATCTTTCCCACCCATTAATATGCCTCACGTGGAGCCAATTAAGGGAAGCTTGACTAGGGGAGGCTTGTTTTGTAGGAAGGCCCACATCTTTTGCTAATTTCTAATTAGGCACTGGGTCATGAGAGTTGTAATGCCCTCTGGCTCTGAGAAGTGTATGTGTACTCTGAGGTTAGCATTTTGCTTTGGGTCTCACTCATTGGAAAAGTGTCCATGTGATTTGGCCAAACGAGAATCTATCTATTTTTTTAAGGGGGGCGGCAAGGTAGTTGGGGTTAAGTCACTTGCCCCACGTCACACAGCTAGTAAGGTGTCAAGTGTCTGAGGCTGGATTTGAATTCAGGTTCTCCTGACTCCAGGGCTGGTGCTCTACTCTACCCCTCTGGGTAGCCATTAAGGAGGCCCCTGCTTTTGAAAAACTCAGATGCTGATGCTTCTCTCTCTGGTAACTATGTATGTATAGCATTGGTCAGACAGTTGGATATGTCTGTTGATCTGTGCTAATTTCTCAGACAGTTAGAAGCCCTTTCTGTTGGTCTTTGCTGTTTGTATTTTCTCTGAAGTTCAGGGTGCTAACTTTTCTCCTGAACTAAGTGAATGATATGTTTAATTAAAGTAAGATTGCTGACTCTTTTTAAGTTGTTTTCCTTTACAAAAGCGGATCAAAGAACGTGTTCTAGCAGCCCTCCTGTGTGCTGGTGTTGTTGGTCTTACACCTCCACAGCAGCTTCGAATGGCATCATCGTTACACGACATCATCCTCATAAACTTAAAGTTAGATTAGAAATAGTACCTGGTAACATTCTCCAAATCATTCTGCCGAGGCTCAGAGACTCCTCATCATTTGATACTCACAGTCACATAGATCTCTTAGACACTGGAAATTCCACTTATCTCATCTAAAAACTTATCCTCTTTGCCTCCAAACTCACCCTTCTTCCAAATGTCCATCCTACTGTTGAGGTCACCACCACTCTTCTCATCCATTGAAGGTCACAGCCCTCATGTCCTCCTCATCTCCTTCCTGTCTCCTCCCATATATATGGGCTCTTTTCAATTCCGGAAGTTTCTGCCTTCACATTTCTTACTTCCTACCTCTCCCTTCTGCCCAGGGAGTCCCCACCTTCATTCTGCCCTCATCATCTCTCCCCTGGAATACCTTCCATGGCCTCTCACTGATCTCCTTGTGTCAAGTCTCTCCCCTTCCCATCCACCCTCCACTCAACTGCCAAAGTGTTTTTCCTGAAGGGGAGGTCAGACTGTGTCCCTACCTACTCAAGAAACTTCAGTGGTTCCCAGGTACTTCTAGGATCAAATAAAAATGTCAACATCTTTTTACACCCTCCAAACATGGCCCAAACCTCCCAGCCCAGCCTTATCACCTCACTTTCCTCCATATGTACTATGGTCCAGTCACACTGGCCTTGCTCTTCTCACACATAACACTGCTCTCCATCTCCCCTGCCTCTGGGTCTTTGCACTGCCTGTACCTCCTGCCTGGAATGCTGTCCCTCCTCCCCTCTGCCTCTTGGCTACCTTGGCTTCATTCCAGACTCAGCTCACTTCCTCCTCCTGTAGGAGGCCAGTCCTGGTTCTCCCCTCCTTTCACCTGTTGCTGGTTCCCCTCAAGATGTCTCCATTGGCCTTGTCTCCATCTGACCTCTGCAGCCCTTTGCAGGTTGTTTCTCCCTTCCCAAGGTGAGCTCCCTGAGGGCAGGGCCCCTGTTGTGGCTTTTCTGTTTACCCCCAGTGGTTACCAGGACACCTGCCACATGGTGATAATAAGAATCCCTCACATTCCTGTAGCACCTACTATGTGCCAGACACTGTGCTAAGGGCATTATCATTATTATCTCATTGGTCCTCACAACAGCCCTCCTCATAATAATGATACCAGGAACATCAACAAGCACGTTAGTGTTTATACAGCCTTCGACATTTGCAAAGCACCCTCCATGGGTGATCTCACTTGGTCCTCCTAACTGCCCTGGGGGTAGGGAGGTGCTAGGTGGGTAAACAGAGCACTGCATTTGGAGGCAGGAAGACCTGAGTTCTAATCCAGCCTGAGACACTCACTAGCTCCTCCACCTCTGCCTGCCTCAGGGTGCTCATGGGTAAAACTGGATCAGAAAAAGCACCCCCTGCCAGGGCCAAGGATGAAAAGGAAGCATTTTATCAAGTGCTCTGCAAACCTCCCAGCTCCATAGACATGCTGGTTGTTATTACTCACACATTACTGATGAGGAAACTGAGGCTGAGAGAGTTGGAGTGACTTACCCAAGTGTAACGGGACAAGTTAGAGCCAACCCCAAAACATCGTTGGACCTCCGCGCCCAGAACCAGCTGAGATAACCTCAGGGCTCTGAGGTATGGGAGGAACAAGATGGAGTGTGGAGGAAGGGTCTCGCCCTTGTTGGCAGTGTGGTGCAGGGTTCTTTTCTGGGTTCACCTGTGCACAGGTGAATCATGGGGAGAGCGAAGGAAAGAAAGGGGAAGAGAATAGGAGGAGAACAGGAGAAGAATAGGCAGAGAGTAGGCGGGGAGTAGGCGGAGAGTAGGCGGATCAAGGCAGTCCTAGTGCTACGTAATAAAGGCTATAAAAATCTGTTCACTGACTTAATTAAATGGAGTTGCTCACCATTCTTGGCTCCCGTCCCTTCATTGCCCGTGAGATCAGGTCTTTGTGTGGTCAGAGAGATCCTTACAAGAGTTGTGGGGTAAGCAAGTCCCCAACAATACCCTTACACCCAAGGTCTATGGTTAGTAAATGTCTGGCAGGATTTGGATTTCTGTGTGCCCAGCTCCTCGTCTGAGTGTCTGCTCTGCCACCAAATGCCTTCATTTCTTAATGAATGCTTGTCAACTGACTGACTGACCGACTTACGTGTGTTTCTGACTATAGATTACCACTTGCGGTGACCCTTCCCATTTGGCCTGGGCTCTGGGCTCATGATATTTATACCTAGAAGTGACCACACCACTCCTCTCTTCACACGTCTTCACTGGTTTTCTTCTCCCTTCTATGTGAAGCTCAGAGTTTTTCTCCTGGCATTCAAAGCGCCCTACAATCCGGTGCCCCCCTACCCTTCCCATCTATTGCACTTGGCTCCACTCCTAGTACTCCGGGCTCTGGCTGTACTGGACAGCTCAAGGTCCCCTGAAGACATTAGCTCTTCTCAGCTACCATGCCTCCGCTCATGAGGCCACTAGGTGGCGCAGTGGGTAGAGCTCTGGTCCTGGAGTCAGGAAGACCTGAATGTGAACCTGATCTCTGACACTTATAAACTGGGTGACACAAAGTATGGAGTGGTGATCAGGGAAGGGAGACTTGTTATGAGGAATCACAAAGATGTTGACTAGAATGATAGATCAGTCCATTGGTCAGTGCTGATTTGATTACATTTTTCAGAGCAAGATGTAGAAAGAAAAAGAGAGTATTTGGGAGTTGGGGCAGTGGTGACATTGTGTCCAAAACAACAGGTTAGAAATTGACCAACTAAATAAGAGGCTGCAACCTCCTAGGAAGGGTGGAGGCTGGTGGCATACCTCTGGAGGTCCTAGTTGGAGATGGGTGCCTGTGTTCTCCAAACCTGTTTCAGAGATTATGGCCCCTCTCAAAGTGGAAGTGGGGAGGGGAGGAAGGGGGAGAATTTGGAACTCAAAGTTTTTTTTTATTACTCCCACTTTATATTTTTCCAATTTTTAAACATTTTTATTTAAAGTTTTGAGTTCCAAATTCTATTCCTCCCTCCCCCATCCAAAGAGATGGTAAGCAAACAGATATAAGTTATACATGTGCAATTATGTAAAACATTTCCATATTAGTCATTTTGTACAAGAATACTTGAGTAAAAGAAAAAAATGAAAGAGAGAAAGTGAAAATAGCATGCTTCTGTCTGTATTCAAACAATATCATTTCTTTCTCTGGAGGTGGATAGCATGCTTCACCATTAGTGCTTTGGGATTGTCTTGGATCATTGTATTGATGAGAACAGCTAAGTCGTCCACAGTTCTTCATTGAACAATATTGCCGTTACTGTGTACGATGTTCTCCTGGTTCTGTTCACCCTCCTTTCATCAGTCCATGTAAATCTTTCTAGGTTTTTCTGAAATTATCCTACTTGTCATTTCTTATAGCACAATAATATTTCATTACAATCACATACTACAGCTTGTTTAGCCATTCTCCAGTTGATGGGCATCCTTTTGATTTCCAATTCTTAGCCACCACAAAAGGATCTGCTATAAATATTTTTGTATAAATAGGTCCTTTTCCTTCTTTTTGGATGTCTTTGGGATATAGATCTAGCAGTTGTATCGCTGGATCAAAAGATATACACAGTCTCAGAGCTCTCGGGGCTTAGGAACTCAAGGTTGGTTTTTTTAAAGATCGTTAAAATTGTTTTAGATGTAATAGGAAATAGTTAATAAATTAAATTAAAATATTAATTAAAACATGCCAATGGAAAAAAATTGCATTCTGTATTGTAGACGAAAGACTGTCAGAAACCATTTTTATTGATTTATGATTACTATAAATCTAGATACCTTCCAGCTTAGAGAGAGGACTATCCAAACAGGATAATCCAAACTGAAACACAAATCATTTTGAAGTCACAATTTACAATGTTCTTGAACAAGGAGAACATTATAACATGATAAAACATATTTTCAAAGATAAAGTAAGGAAAAAGTTAAGTTAGCAACTTGTTTCATCAGAGGGAACAATAGTCACTTAGCTTTCAGCACACTCTTAAAGAATAGTTTTCCCAAAGTCATTCAGTCCTTCTCTGGTCATTCCTTTTAAGGATCTTCTTTTTTCATTTGGTCAAAGGTAAACTCAGAAAATATTACCATTAACTGAAGTATTTAAAAAGACTTCTTACTTCCTGTCATATTACCGTAGTTTAGTCAGTGTGGGTCATTCAAATTACCACTCTGTTTAGCTAAATATTTACCTGAGCTTCAGAGTAGGTCATCTGACCCTGCTTGTAATCTTTCCTGGGCAGAGATTCCTTCCCCAAAGCATTCAGCAGACACAGAGTTTGGTCCCCACTGAGAATCTCACGGACTAGACAAATCCTGAGCTGGGAAGTCTGGAAGTTACTTATCTGGCACATTATCAAGGCCAAGAAGATGGAAAATGTTATAGCATCTTCTCTAAAGGAGTAGGGTTTCCTGAAGGACAGTAACACCTAAAGTGAAGGGGAAGTATTGATCCTGAGTTGGAGTTGACAGTACGGTTGCTGCCCACCGCTGAAGTCCTGAGAGTTAATCTTTTTTTTTGCAATTAGAAATGGGCAGCAGTTGGAACAGCACTTGCCAACTAATCGAAAGACTTCTTGCTTGTACCTCACAATCAGAGACAGAACAGGAAAGCCTGTGTGCTCCAATTTCACTAGTCCCTTAACATTTTAGTCTCCTTTTCACAAAATTTGCCAAGTATCTACATACCAGTCTCCCAAGCTTCTGTTTATATTGAAATAATCCCATGGAGGCTGGAAAACGGGATGAGAAGAGAAAAATAAGACCCTCCAAAAGTTAATTAATGCAAAGAACTATGTCTAGTGCCATTAATAATGGAAAGATACACTGTTTTAGCCTCCTGGGGGTACGAGGGCCACTTCCCTTTGAATGAGCAACTCTTAGGACAGATTAATCGAGGTAATTAGTAAAAGTGTCATCTGCTCAAAGCTATACTTTGCAGAAAGAAAGGGGACTAAAACAGGCCTTATGTTAATGCAAATTTTAATCCCGTAATCTCCTAACTCTGGCTATAGCCAGAAGAGCTGACCTCAGAGTAGCGCTCCTAAAAGCCAGCCACAAGCAGCTAGCTAAAATCCTTTGGCTTGCAACAATATGAACATGCTAGACACCTTCTGATTCTAGTGTCTCCATTATTAAAAGTCTGCACAAAGAGGCTGACCTGTCAGGGTCAACCTGGTGATGAAGAAAATAATAATAATGTAGATAAACAGAAAACTCATCATTGAGGAGATTATACCCATTTTGATAACCACACTTCTTCAGTTTTTTGTTTATAGAGTAGGTGAGCAGGTCACTTTGTAAAAGACGGGAGTAAATAACCTAGAGCCATCCTTGCCCAGGAGACCTAGAAGAGCTGTACCATTAATGATCTAATATAATTCTCAAAGTTGCTAGAATGCTGGCACCGTCTTGTGGGGAAAATGAGCAAGTGCTAAAGATTCGGCAGATCCAAATACAACTGTGAGGGGAGGCAGAAGAAAGACTTGGGTTCTTATCCTGTCTCTGACACTTACTGGGTGATCACATTAATCAATTAAATGGTCAATCAATTAAACTCTCCAGGCCTCAGTTTTCTCATCTGTAAAATCAGGAGATGGATTAAATGGACTATGAGGTCCCTTCTAAGTTTAAATTTATGATCAATAAATGGAGCCCAAGAAGTGAGGGAAGGGAGGTGAAGAAGCAGTATGAGAAGGGAGGATCATGATCTGTCTGGGAAGAGGGGATAACAATGTGCAGCCAACCCGCAGGGAACTTGAACCAATGTTTGACGACATTGAATTTCATTTGGAAAAAATAGTACACCAGAAGGAAAGGTAGCTGGCAGGGGTGTAAACCTCAGTGTCTCCCCTTTTCTAGGGTTCTACTCAGGGAAACAGTATAAGTCAGAGAGACTATAGAGGACCCAAGGGAAGAGAGCTCAGAGATAGAAAAGAGGGGACCGTCACTTGCCTAGGAAATCCCAAGTTCTTCCCCCTTCCTGGCAACCCCACCCAGGGTGGTATTTTAAGGTGCAAAGTCAATATAGGCCCTTGGAGAAGGGAGATGGAGATGCATTGAAAAGGAAAGAGGATGCTTCTTAACTCTCAATAGGCTAAGATTAATTTTCTTTAGTAAATAAAGCTTGGCTTATGAATTCTGCCTATGAGTCTGATGTCCACCTTTTGGGGGAGGGCTTGTCATTTTACAGGTGAGGAATTTGAGGCTTGGAAGGATTGAGTGGCTTGCCCATGTACACCCAGCTAATAAGTGACCAGGACAAGATTCCGAATCTAGAACTCCATCCATCTTAGTGCAGAATTTGGATCTAGGCCTTCCTGGCGGGAAGCCCACCCCTCTGTCTCCTGCGAACCCCCATCCTCATCCAGTGCCCAAATGAAGGAGACAGAAGTCTCTAAGTCTCCAAGGACCCTGCAGAATCCTACCTCTTTCATTCTCTCTTTTCATATAAGGTTTGGAAGGTAATTAGTTTCTCTGGTGAGGACATAGACTTGTCATGTCAGGAGTCCTGGAAAAGCCTTCCCCTCTCCCCCAAAACCCTCCTTCACTTGCTTAGCATGAAATCCTTTTTTCCACAGGGCGAGGCTTTCCTTTCCACTGTAAGGGATGAAATTCAATATGCAAATACTCCTAAGAGGGAAAAAGGGGAGTTCACATTAAGGTGTAAGTAGGTCATATCAAAACATTTTTACCTGGAATGTTACATCTAGAAAGGAGTGTAAATATTATCTCCTTTCCTAAGAGTAAAAAGTGATGAAAGATTGATAAAAAGGTTACAGAAAGCGCCACTAGGAGGAGAAAGGACATATTTATGCAAAAAGATTTATAGTAGCTCTTTTTGTGATGGCAAGGAATTGGAAATTGAGGGGATGCCCATCAGTTGGGGAAGAGCTGAATGAGTTTTGGCATATGAATGTAATGGAAGACTATTGTGCTATTAGAAATGATGAGCAGGTTGGTTTCAGAAAAACCTGGAGAGGCTTACATGAACTGATACAAAGTGAAGTGAGAACAACCAGGAGAACTTTTTACACAGTAACTGCAATATTGCATGATGATCAACTGTGAATGACTTAGCTATTCTCAGCAATACAATGATCTAAGAGGACTCATGATGAAAAACACTATCCACCTTCAGAGAAAGAACTAATGAAGTCTGAGTGTAGATTGAAGCATATTATTTTTGACTTTCTGTATTTTTGTGGGCTTTTTTCCTGTGGGTCTGCGTCTTCTTTTACAACAGGGCTGTCCAAAGTGCAACCCGCGGGCTGCATGCGGCCCACAGTGTGATTTTACGGAGCCCGCTTGTGTTTACTATGGGCATGGAAATTGACACAAATGCTTAAAGCATTTGTGTCAATTTCTATGCTTGTGGTGGACACAGGCAGGCTGCATGGGAGTGCAGGACCCATGTCTTGGAGACCCCTGTTTTACAATATGACTAATATGGTAATATGTTTTGCATGATCGAACATGTATGATCTATATCAAATTGCTTACTGTCTCAGTGAGGGAGGGAGAGAGAAAATTTGGAACTCAAAACATTTTTAAATGAATGTTGAAAATTGTTTTTACAGGGGTGAAACAGGGGTCAGTTGGTGACAGGGGGTGAAATAAAATACTATTTAAACATTTAAAATGAAAGAAAGCACCACTGAGGATAGTGAGAACACTGAAGAAAAACATGACTAGCTTAATAACTTTTATTTGAGATATCTCTTTTTTTAGAGCAAGATTTCAGAAGCTTTGGACCTGGCTCTTGGCCTTAGGCCTTGATGGTCTCAGTTAGCTTCCCAGGACCTTGGAGAAACTCAAGGGGACCTTCCCCTTGGCCCTATAGCTTTCACTTATAACTAATTTCTAAATTTCTTTCAAACCAAACTCCAGCCTGTGGCACCGAGTTCCCTAAGCTTTCCTGTACTGTGAGCCTGCTTGGTTACATGGGCTCAGAGATCTGGTGTCCCCCAACTTCTACATCCCACCCACTTTCTGCTGCTGTCATTGTATCTCCATATCCCATTCTAGTAACTTTTTCCTGGAGTTACTACGCTCCAGATCACAAGCATACATATAGAGACTTTAGACATTATAAAAGAATCACAGAAAGATTCATACAAATGGATGCAAAGTAAAGTGAAGCCTGCCCATGAAAACAATGTACACATGATGATTCTAATATTGGAAATTTTAAAAAACCAAACCAAAATAACAGAAACTAACTCCTGTGAAGTTAAATTGACCAAATTCAGCATCAAAGAAGAGATATGAGAAGATATCCCCTCCTTCTTTGCCAAAGCTGGGAACCATAGATGTATACCATAGATCGTGTTACATTTAACACGATATTTTGTTGAGATGTTGGTTAGTTTTGTGGAACTTTTTTTCTTTCTTCCTCTTTAAAAAAACTATTATAATGGATAGCTCTTTGGGTGAGGAGGAAGAAAGATCAAGTGGGAAGTATAGGTTATGTAAAAGATGTCAATAAAATTTATTTTAAAAAAGAAGGTGGAGGTATAATGCCCTGCCAACATTACTTTGGATTGTGGTAGGTAACTTCCTGTATATGTAATAGTGACTACCTCACTGCCCGAGATCTCAGTATGTCACGTTACCCTTCCTTCAGGATTCTCTGGTACTCTTAACAAAGTTGGGGGCATCTCTCTTCTCTACCCTTGCCCCAAGCCTCTACTGATTAGGTTCTCTTAATTTTGAGGGATCCTAAAACTCCATTTCCATTTAACTGCTTCAGGGTCAGATTAGATTCTGTGAAGTTATATTTGATTCAAAGGTATGGCAAAAACAAACATACAAACATCTCCCCCAACACCTGCAGGGCATTATCCCTCCACCTTAACTGGGTCTCTGGGGAGAGGAGGAGGTTTAGGTTCACACTTTCACTTTGTTCTCATATGACATAGTCCCATCAAGTTCTCTTCTAGTATTGATATTCTATGATTCTGATAACTCATTTGTCATGAGCCCAGATTTGGGTGAAGGAAAGCAGAAACAAGGCTCACGATAGAGCTTTTTCAGGGGCAGCTAAGCGATGGTGTGAATAGAGTGCCTGGAGTTGGGAGAACCTGAATTCAAATCCAGTCTCAAACACTTAGTAGTTGTGTGACTTGGCAAGTCATCTATCTTTTTGCCTCAGTTTCCTCACTATAAAATGAGCTGGAGAAGGAAGTGACAAACCACTCTAATATCTCTGCCAAGAAAACCCCAAATAAGGTCATGAAGAATCAGACACAACTCATTGACTAAACAACAAAATAGAACATTTGCCTAGAATTGGCCCTTTATATCAAAGAGGTTTAATATCTGAAAAGGAAGGGCAATTGAAGGATATGAATAGGAGCATAGTCTTAGGGGCAGCTTTAAATATCTTTAGGGATAGGAGTTATTTTTGGTTTGTTAGGTCCTCCACCCCCCACTGCTCCATCTCTGCTATGCTATGAACTCTCCATGGTCCTGAACAGTCCATCCTGGTCTGATCCAATGATATGCTTATGACATTTCTATGGATTTTTCATGTATCATATCACAACTGACCTTTACAACATCTGGTGAGGGAAGCAGAGTAGGAAAAATCGATGCTATTTTATAAGTTAGGATATAGTTTCTTAGAAGCTAAGTAATTTGCCCACATTCTCACAGCCCACATTATGGAATTTTGAACTGGAAGGAAGCTTAGAAATTGTGAGATTGTAACAGAATTCAGAGCTGGAAGGAATTTCATTCATCATCTTTCCCAACCGCTTTCTTTTTACAAAGCCTAGAGAGGCAAAATGACTTGCCCAATGTGACACACCTGGTAAATATCAGAGTGTGGATTTGAGCCGAGGTTTTTTAACTCCAGTGTTTTTTTCCCCACTTTCACAACACCTCAGAAATTCCTGGATCTTCAGCTTTTGCTAGTTCTATAAGGAATGTTCTTCTGGGGACTGTAGCCAAACAATCTTCTGATCTTCATAATGTCACACAATGAGGGGTCAGAGGTCAAGCAGGTATTTTTCTGCGAAAGTGAGCGCCTAAATAAGGCATTTAGAGTTAAGCACAGGGGGATAGACAACATTTCGATGGACTACATTCCTGCCTACCGGAAAATGCTTTTAAATGGCTTGAGAAATACTGAACCTGGGCCATGGGGGGTAACAGGTATTGGGTTGTGTCCTAATAGGGAATAGGAATTACAATAGCAGGCTAGAGACTAAGGAAAACACAACAATGAATTCTGGGTTACAGGGCATGTGGCATGAAATGGAACTGCTACAGAACTAAGGAGAGGACATCACTAAACACTATGAAGCAGTACTAGAATGTATATGAAGTCCCATGGCTCAGCAACACTGGAGGAAAGTGTGGGGTAGAAAGAGCACTGTATTTGGAGTCAGAGGTCAAGAATTCAAATCCCATGTAAGGTTCTTACTAGTTGTGTTATTAGTGGCATGTCTTTTCCACTCTTGGTTTGCCCATTTGTAAAATGGTGATAATCTACCTGTATTATACCTATCTCAAAGGGCTGCTGTATTTATGAGATATTGTGTGTGTGTGTGTGTGTGTGTGTGTGTGTGTGTGTGTGTGTGTGTAGGGGAGAGAGAGAGAGAGAGAGAGAGAGAGAGAGAGAGAGAGAGAGAGAGAGCACTCGACAAACTATGAAGTGTGATTTAAAGGTCAGCTATTATTCATTCAACAAACACTTAATAAGCAACTATTTGAATGCAGAAAAGATACAAACTTTGGATAAGGTGGGCATAAGACAGAGAATTATAATGGATAATATTATGTGAAAAGTGAATCTGAGTGGTGAAAAAATGTTATATGAAATCCCAGGGAGAAGGTTCTTAACCAATTATAAGGGTCAAAGAAGGCCTCCTATTTGAGCCTGAATTGTGCTTTAAAGGATGAATAGAAGAAATTAAACCATTGAAGGGGGACACTACAGTCATGAGTCAAGCAAAATCAACAAGCATTAATCAAGTGCCAGGTATATGTAGTGCTGATTCCTGGGTATACAAAGAAAGGTACAACCTGATGGGTGAGACAATATGTAAACCACTATATTAAAACAAGATAGACACAAGATAAATTGAAGATAATCAACAGAGAGAGAAAATAGGTAAGGTTTCTTATAGAAAGTGGGATTTTAGCTAAGACCTGGGAAGCCAGGAACTGAAGAGGAGGAGGAACAAGAGGATTCACAAAACAGGGCACAGCCAGTGAAAATGCATGGTGTCGGGAGATGGGCTATCTTGTAGAAGGAACAGCAGAAGAAAAAATAATTCTATTTATGAGAAACAATACTATTGGAGACTGCATGATACAGAGGGAAGAGCATTGGATTTGTGGTCAGAGGACATGGGCATAAATTCCAGCTCTGCCACTTAAAACCTGGGTAACCTTAGGACAAATCATTCAACCTCTCTGTTTTCAGTAACCCTACAGAGGATTGGCCAAATATAAAAGGTAGTTATTTTAACAATTTCTGCTGTTGTCTGAACAACATTAGCTATAAAATAATAATAGCAGGAATAGTGATTTGGAGGAGGAAGAGGAGGAGGAGGAAGAGATGGAAAAGTGACACATTTGTTCTATCTCTGAAAGACAGGCCAGCAAGGTCAAGACTATGAATAAGTAGGAAGCAAAGAAAGAGCTGCAGTCAGCCAATAAACATTTATTAAGCACCTACTATATGTCAGACACTGAGCTAAGCTCCACTTGCTTGATTTTCCCCGTGGTGGCAGAAAATGAAGATATCTAGGCTATGGATTTGGGAGCCAGCTAACAAAGTTGAGAAGGCCCTAGGACCAAGAATAGTGCAAAGTTTTAGTCCCATCAAATCCAGCTTTTGCCTTATGTCCTAAACCTCTACCATATTTGGTCAACTACATATACAGCTAAATGGCATAATGGGTGGCCTTGGAGTTGAGAAAGCCTAAATTCAAATTCTGCCTCAGATGCTTACTAGCTCTATGACTCTGGGCAAGTACCTTAACCTTTTGCAGTCCGAATCCTCAGAAAGTTGGTCTGGAACTTCTTACTAATGTGGCCTTGGCCAAATCATTTTCATCTCTCAGAGCTTCATTTTTCTTCTTTGTAAAAACAAGGGACTATCCTGGATTTTTTAAGGCTTTTTTCCAAACTATACCTTATAACCCTATGGGAGGGCAGTTCCTAAGCTAGGGTCCATGAGCTTGGTTCTTGAATGTTTTGATAACTATATCCCAATATAGTGGCTTCTTTTATTGTCCTGTGTATTTTGTTAATTTAAATGCATTATTCAGAGAAGGGGCCCTGAGATTTCACCAGACTGCCAAAGGCATCCATGGCACACAAAAAGGTTAGAATCCCTTGCTCTCAGAGGCCATGTCAGCAGAACACAAGCCCTAGAAAACCCTGCCAAGATGGAAAAGCTTCAAAAATAGGCCCTGTGACAGACTGCATTTGTCGTCTGAGGTGCAGCCTAGGTAGCTAAGCATGGAGAAACTCATCCGCAGAAGACTAGCTGCCAGGAGGCAAATGTTTTCACTCAGAGCAACTCAACTAAGGCCTGGAAGGCTTACAATGAGATTGAGAAAGTACCACTGTGGTCAATATAAGGAGTCTTTGAAAAATTAATGTATTGTCCATTCTTATGCCTTTGCCACCCCCACTATGGCCAGTCTGGTTCCCTGAGCCTCTGATTCCTAGACCACTATGAGTGGGCATGATATCCACAGTGTGAGATGTCTCCATGTGCCAGGCTCAGAGAGTAATTGGAGTAATGGAAACCCAGATTCTCAGATTCTGGAAGGAACTTTAGAAGTCACCTGGTCCAACCTCCCAACCAGGGCAGGAATATCTTCTATTAAAGCCCGACTGAGGAGTGAGGTGGGCTGAGTCTCCAGACTCCACCAGAACACTTCTAGGAATGAGGCAGCCTGTTTTAGCATTGGATGGCTCTGGATGTTGGATGTCAGAAAAAGTCTCTCCTGGGACTCAGTCACACACACACACACACACACACACACACACACACACACACACACTCCCTCAAAAAGGAAGTAAATAGTGATCCTGCCCAGCCACACAATTGCAACTGGTGGGGGAGGTGATGGAAGAAAGGGGCAGAGATAGAGGAGGCAGAGCAAATTAGGAGGGAAGGAAGTGGAACTAGACCCCCAGCTGCATAATATCCTCTCCCAACAGAGTTTACTCAGGACACACATCCCCACTGGGAAGGCTGAGATGGCCCAGCTTGGGGAATCTGTGCCTGCCACAGCAATGGAAGGCCACACAGTGAAGAGGGTAGCCAAGGTCAAGCTTGCCCATACAAGGAAAAAACTAAAAGATACAAAGTCCAAGGAAAAGCTGCTTCCTTCCTCTCCATCATCTTGGTTCCATTTCCACAATAGCTTTTTCACGGTGGGATTCTCTTTTGTTTGTTCATTCTTCCAGCCTACTTCCTGACTCCAGACTTGATGTTAGGCATGGGCTCTGCCACACTCTGGAGGGAAGATCTGGGCTGGTCTTGTTTCTGCTTTCTTGGAGCATTGACTGTTGTGTTATTCTAGCGTCTTCAAGACAAATGGGAGGTCTGCAAGCTTTCAGTGCTTTCAAAGTGGTCTGATCTGGGGCAAAGCTGAATTGCTGCCCCATCCCCTTGGCCCACACCCAGTCTGTTTGAGTCAGAGCAACAACAGAGTCCTGCTGCACTCAGCCCCTTATCAGCCAGCTGGGAAGCTCTGCTGATTCAGAGGAACAGAACTGTAGGGTTTGGGCTTTGGGCTTTGATTCTCACCCTGGTTATTCCTCCACAGGTTGAGCTAAGTCTCCTAATACCTTCTTTTATAAATTTTGTCTCATTTGAACCATCTGGGAGTTTTTTGCTTCCATTCCCTGTTCTTTGGGGAATCCTTAGAATGTATTGTTCTTTTTATTGAGGCTTTTGGTGTGTTTGCTCCATTTCCTGTTTGTCTTAGAGTCTCACCAATGGTTTATCTGCTTGGGTTCTGGGCCTGAGGCACATACCAGGCCACCACTATGGGGGACAAGTGCCAACTGACAGCTTTGCCGACCATTCCCCTTCACCAGGGTGGTAAAATACCTTCAGATCATGGCAGATGAGGACTATTTAAAGGATCTGGGGTTGTTTATCCTGGAGAAGGTATTGGGATGGGGGGGGGGATTAAAGGTATATCCAAATATTCATTATTTGTTACTGGGAAAAAGAATTAGGCTTGTTTGGTTTAATGGACAAAAAAATCCCATTTGCTTCCTTCCCCAGCCCCAGGCAACCTCCCCAAGTCTCAATACCCTGCCCACCCCTTAAAAGAGGTCCTTTCCAGGAATTTGATAGAAAGAAATAGATTTATTCTCATGTACAAAGCGATCAGCCAACAGGACCATTTACAACATCTGCACAGAGCCCTACATAGTCAGATACAAAAAACGAGTCTCTCTAAAGGCAACTCAGAATAGATAAGGCAAATGAACCCATTCTCTCCCCACCCCACCCCACCCCCCACCCTGCACCCTCCCTGCCCAGCTCTGCCCCAGCCCAAACAACACCCACTCAGAGACACTGACAGAGACAAGACAGAAAAAGAGAGAAACGGGGTAGGGATGGGAGTGCCAAATCCTTGTTTCCTATGGCATCTCCCCAGGACCTTGGGCAGTGGCCAGAGGGAGAGAGGGGAAGGTAGGGGGGAGGTGTATATGGCCTTCAGGATAGAGAAGAGTCCAGTCCCAACTGTGGCTGAAGCCACAGATATGCAGCAAGGCCCAGAGGGGCTCAAGGACTGGGTCCCTCTCTCTGGATGGCTGCAAGAAAGGGATGGAGATCCCAGGCCTGAGAAGCTAATGATTTGTCTGGGGGATGAAAGTGGAAAAGGGACAGAGGGTCCAGGGCTCCTGCTCAGTGGCCAGGGCCTGTACTTAGAAGTCTAAGAAGTCCTGGTGTGATGGGGATGTGCCCTGGTCCCTGGGATCTACTAGGACCAGTGGCTATCTCTGGGAAAGTTGTCAAAGTGTGATGAGGCCTTGCTCCTGGGTCTCCATAATGCCACAGAAATATGGCTATAACCTTAGAGACTGTCAAGTCCAACCCTCTTCCCACCCAACACTATCCCACTTTATAGATAAGGAAACATCCACCTCTAAATCTATGATCCCATGATCCTATGAAGCCCAGAGAGGGCAAGGTTGCCCAGGTACTCAATGACAGAATCCATCCCAGAACCTAGGTCGCTTCACTTCCCATCCACTGTCCTTCCCACTACTAGAAATCACATCGTCTCCCTAGTGGCTGCCCAGTCGAAAGACCTTTGGAAGGGGAGGAGAGAGGACTCTCAATCCTCCACGCCACTCCTAGCCATGAAAAACTGCCTCCCTTGTTTCCCTGGGCAAAGTGGGGATGGGCCTGCTCTGCTCTTGAAGCCTGAGCCTGGATGGTGGGAGGAAGTACTGGCCTCCTCCTTGGGGGTGGCTGGGCCTCTCTCCTGAACTTTGGGGTGGGCAACAAGTTCAAAGAGCTGCCTCATTAGAGCAGCATCACGGCTATCAAGAGAGACATGGCTCAAGATGGGTGGAGGAGGTGGTCTGGGACCCCACACCCTGTCTTCACAAGAGAGAGGGCAGCGCCCTGGAGAGAGCAATCGACTCAGAGTCAGGAGAGATCTGGGTTTGGATCCTGCCTCCCCTATTCACTTGCTGAGGGGCCCTGAGCAAGTCACTTAACCTTGATGGGTCTATAAAAAGGGGATATCTGTACTTGCACTACCTGCCTCATAGGGCGGTGGGGCCGAAAGTGCTCTGTAACCCTTATACGGGACAAAGCACGGTACGGGGGAAAGAACCTGAACCTGAGAATCAGCAGACCTGGATCCAAATCCCAATTCTGCCACTTAACCACCTTTATGACTTTGGACAAGTTCCCCCCTTCCCCACTCTGAACCTCCATCTCCTCCTCTATAAAATAAGGAAGTTGGACTGGAGTATCACCTCTGTCCTGATTTTCACCTCTTACCTCCCAAGTCAATAATAGACTTGATTCTTTCCTCTTTTTCTCCCCGCTCCTCACCCCTCCACCACAGCTCATTCAACCCTTGCAAGGTCAGATCCATAATGACCACAGGTGTCCCTCTCAAATCCCCAGAGATCCGGGAAGAGCCCTAAGCCACGAGAACGAATCAGGTAACATTTGGAGAAATCCCCTAGGCTGCCCCAACGGAAGAGGTGAATTGTGAGTCTGGAGAAAGACGCAACCAGAGAGGCAGATGGGACCCAAGGCTCCCCTAGAGAGAGGGACACCCAGGGCTGATGCCACGTCATCCCCAAGGCCCCCTCAGTTCCTGGATGGGGGTGGGGGCCGAGGGGGCAGCATCTAGAATATTTTAAATAAACATGATTGTCCAAGCCAGAAGCGAAGGACGAATTTTTAAAAGGGGCTCTGGGTCGGGGCTGGAGGGGTGAGGGTGAGGGGAGGCGGGAATGTCCTTTCTCTTGCTCCTGCCTTCCCTGCTCCTGAAGGGAAGGGGAGAGTCTCCCTCACTCTTCCTCATCCAGCTTGCAGCACCCATTGACCTTGTTGCCATCATCACTCGGCTCCTGAATGTCATATTCCTCATCCAGGAAGTCCAGAGAGTTGTTGCTGGGCAGGCCTCGAATGGTAAACTTATGGGACACCTTGGTCCACTGCTCCCGGTTGGTGGCGACACGCTCATACAGTTCTGCAGCTCTGGGAAACAACTCCTGCAGCAGCCTGTGTGGTGGGGGATGGGGAGGATGAGGCTGAGCCAGGACCCCCAGAGAGCAGATGCACCGAGACCCAGGCCACAAGCCAACACCCACATCAAGGGAACACAGCCGCAGAGTGAGGGACAGGCTACAACCCCACACCCACACCCCAAACCTGCTCCCTCCTGACGAGCTGTTCTCCATCACTTCACCTTGCCTCATCTCTGCATCTGATCAGCCTCCAGCTTCTGGCCCTTCTTTCCCAACATCACACCCATCTCCCCTTCTCTAGTCCCATAGGCTAAGCTAAGCCAGCTCCCCTGCCTAGACCTCCTCCATCCTATTGCACAGATGACTCATGCACTACACACCAGCCCTTCCCCTCCTCAGGAACTTGCCATGGCTCCCCACAGCCCATGGTAGACAGCATCCTTAAAATCCTATACCAGAACTGGGAGAGAGCTCAGAGTGCATCTCATCCAATCCCTTCTCATTTCACATAAGAAGAAACAGGCCTAGAGAAGTTCGGTGACCTGCCCAAAGTCACACTGGTAGTAAATAGGAGAGGCAAGACTTGAATTCAGCTCTTCTGACTCCAAATACTATCTTCTTCCCACTGTTCCACACTCCCTTGCCAGACTTTTCAGTCATGGCCCTCTAGGCTGGTCCCAGCTTCATCTCCTCCTCCCAACCCATCTCCACACCATGTAGTCCATCTGTTCAAGGAGAACTGGAGGATTTACCCTTTCCTAAACATATCTCAAACTTTCCAGCCTCCACACCTTTGTCCATGCCTAGAATATCCTCCCTTTCCCATCACCACTTGCTGAAATCTCACCTATCTTCAAGATTCAGGCTAAGGGTGACCAGTGTGATCTGCAAAAGCTTTCCTGATCACCACTATCCCCAGACAGAAGTGACCCTTCCTCCTCTTTGCCTCCCACAGCCATGCGTCTGCATTCTTCGTCTCTCTCATCCCTCCCTGCCTGGTATTAAAATTATGTATACATATCTTATCTCCCTTTCCATGACCTTTCCATACCAGACTGAGCTCCCTAACTGTAGGAAGCTGTGTAGGGAACTGTAGCTCCCTAACTTCCTCTCTGTCTCTCTCTCTGTCTCTGTCTCTGTCTCTCTCTCTCTGTCTCTGTCTCTTTGTCTGTCTGCCTGTCACTCTCTGTGTGTCTTTGTCTCTGTGTCTCTGTTTCTCTCTCTCTGTCTTTGTCTCTCTGTCTCTGTCTCTGTCTGTCTCTCTCTCTGTCTGTCTCTCTCTGTCTCTGTCTCTCTCTGTCTCTGTCCCTCTCTCTGTCTGTCTCTTTCTGTCTCTGTCTGTCTCTGTTTCTGTCTGTCTCTGTCTCTGTCTCTCTCTCTCTCTCTCTTTCTCTCTCTTTCCCTCGCTCCCTCCCTTCCTCCCCCATCGCTGTAGCCGAGCACACACTAGACACATGATGGAGGTTTGCCTAATTGAATCCGAATCCAACTGAATACCCTCTCACTAGCCCTGGGAACAGGAAGGCAAGGCTGCCTTGCACACTCACTTGTAGATTGGCATGGCGATGTGTTCCATGAAGCTGATCTGGAGCTCAGGGATGTAAGCCTTCTCTCGGTCCATCATCTCCATGGGCCGGTTACCCATGGCCTTCTCCTAGGAGAGACACAACCGCACCAGCTCTGTACCAGGCCATTGCCCCTGCCCCACCCCCATATCTTAGAATGGCAACCCCAATCAAACTTCAGTTTGGGGAGACTAGAAACTTCCCACAGGTCAGGCCAGGCCAGGCTGCTCTCTCACTGAAACCTGGGATGAGCTCCTCTCTCTTTCTAGGGATTCTGGAGATTCCCTATGGGCAGACATCCTGACTTTCCCTCAGACTAGGAACTCCCTAAAGATGCTAGCCATGTTTCCCCCTCTCAAACCATAGGCTCCCTAGGAGCAGGAGCCCTTTCCCACCTTAAGAATGGGAGCCCCTGAGGACAGGATACTTCTTTCCTATTGCTCCCTTCCTGGTCCTCAGCCACCTTCCACCAAACACACAGAATTCTTCCTGACTGAGTAGGGGAAGCACTGAGCCTACTCTGACCAACGTCTCTCCTCCCCAAGTGTTCCCCAAACTCCTAGAACTCTGGTCCTAACTATGGTGGGGATAGGTTGGGAATTGTGAAGACTCCCAGCTCCTGCCAGCCACTTGGCCCACGGGTAAGGTGGGAGGACACACATACCAGGTCTCCCTGTGAGAAGAACTCTTTGTAGATCAGCTCCTGAAATCAGAATGCAGACCTGTGAGCTCCCAAATGTCCTTGACTCCCTGCTCCACAAGAAACTGATTCAGGAACCACACTGGGGCCCTGAGTCTGATCTCAGGGATCCTCCTGACAACACCAATGTGTGACCCCTTCAGAATGAGGGGGACTGATGGGAAGGGAAAAACCCACTGAGCTCCTGGGAGTCAGGGGGAGACAAGTTCTGGCCCCTTAAATTCTGATCTGTTTTTTGTGCCTGTTTCTTCCTCAGTAAAATTAGAGAACTGACTTCCATGATCATAAGATTTTGGCCTGGAAAGGATGTTAGAGTACTCCAATGAACACAATAACCAACTAGGATTCATGGACCTTGATGAAGCATGCCGTGGGGCAGGGGTCACACTGTCATGTCAACCAACATATGAGGAGACCCATCAACAGTGAACACGGGAGATCACTTCTCACCTTCTAAAAGAGAAGCAGGAGACGGACCAAACACACGGATTGAAACATGGTCAATGCAGAGATCTGTCTGGCTCAACTATGCAAATTTGTCACAAAGATTTTTTCTTTTTTCCTAATAATCATGGGTGGGGGAGATGAGAGGAAGATGAAATAGACTTTTCACTAATTAAAAAAATTAAATTTAAAAAACGTAAGGACCTTAGAGGTCGTCTAGTCCAACCCCTCATTCTGAAGAGGCAAAATATGCTAACAATAAAGGGGGAAATGACTCACCTAAGGATCACACAGCTTTCTTCAAGTCCCGGCTAAAATTTCACCTTCTACAGGAAACCTTTCCTGATCTCCCTTGACTTGAGTGTCTTCCCTCTGCTGATGATCTCCACTTTCTCATATGTGTGTGTGTAATATATGCATATATGTGTATATACATTTACTTGCATACGTTCAGTCATTTTTCAGTTGAGTCCAACTCTTCACGACCCCATTTGGGGTTTTCTTGGCAAATATATTGGAGTGGTTTGCCATTTCCTTCTCAAGCTCATTTTACACATAAGGAAACTAAGTCACATAATAACTGTTTATTGACTGTCCAACATAACTAGCAAATAGCAGAACTGGGATATGAACCCAGGTCTGCCCAAATCCAATGCCTAAAATCCCTTTCAGTTCTGATATTCTGCTCTGGGATTTCCTCATCCCCATTTTCCGCCCCACCACAATTCACTCCTCCCGAGCATGCCTTCCTCCCTCTTTTTTGGGCAGTGTCTCTCCTATCAATATAGCAATACTTCAAGGCATAGCCCAGGTATCCCTTCCTCCCTAACGAATGAATGAAGTCTTCTCTGATGTCCTCTAGCATTATATGGAATCTCACCCTCCCTGAACCCCATCTGGTATTATTGCTCTCAATGTCTCCGTCTGATTCTCTGTCAAGACTGGGCGCTCTCCAAGGTTGGGGCATCGTCCCTTACCAGCCTGTCTTCCACGTATCACAGAACACCCTGTGGCCCTGTCCGTAGGAGGCAGTTAGCGGGTCTTTGGTGTCTGTAACAGAAGCGATCTTCTCCCATGTTCACTGCTGACGGGCCTCCTCATAGATGGCTGACATGACAATGTGACCCCTGCCCCAGTCCCAGCTTCACTTTCAGAAATCCACCCATCCTCCATGGCCCAAGCCAGATGCTCCATCCTCCCTGAAGAACCACGCCCCTCATCTCAGAGTGGCCAAGCCCCGCACTGAGAGCTGAGCCTTCCGCCTGAGATCGCTCCTCAGGGCCTGGGTATTGAGCTGCGGGATGCAAACAACCCTGCCTGCAGGGAAAGGGGGAGGGAGGCACCCACCGCAATCTTCCGTGTGGTCTTCCAGCCCTTGGTCTGGTCTGAGAGGTCACAAGAGGTCATGAGCAGGCAGAGCAGGAGGCTGTGGTGGTGTTTATTCTTTGGGTCATAACCCACTGCAGGTAGAAAATGGGAGACAGTATTGGGATGCATACAGAGGGGGAGGCATGAGTAAAATTAAAAAAAAACCTTTCCATTCAAGGAACAGTCTTGTCTTCTTATGAGGACTCCTTTCTGTAGACATGGGAGTGATGCTGACACCTGGTGGTCACAGACTAATACTGCGCCCTTACACATACATCCCCGTCCCAGCCTCAAAGGGCCTGTCTCTGCTGAACCAGGCAAGCCCAGGTTAGGGCACGTCTTAGCAAGCTGCGATGAACTGTGGGGTGTGTCTGTCATCCCAGAGCTTAGCACCAGCGAGACGGAAGGGAGAAGATGAGAAGATGCTTCCGCTCACAGCAACTCATGGAATTTGCCGACAGTAAGGGGAGGTCCGGCATTCGTGGAAGTGTGGAATGAACACTGATTCAAACGATGGACTCTGGGACTCAGCACGTGCCTGAGGATTTAGACCTTGGAGGCCATCCAGCCCCACCCCCTCATCATACAGATGAGGAAACTGAAGCCCAGAGGTGCCAAGAGACTTGCCCAAGATCACACAAGCCATAAGTACTGGCACCAGAGTTTGAGCCCAGGTCCATCCGTCTCTCTTCCCACGCCGCATTGCTTCCAGGTACGTAGAACCGCCCCATTTCCTTTAGCGGGCAGAGATACAATTAGCTGTCTCTCACCTGAAGGTGACCCAGTACTGTAGGTGGAGGACAAAGCCGTCGGGAGGCTTCCTGATTGGCTGAGAGTGAATGCTCTACAGAGCCAGGGTGGGAGGTGAGCCTTAACGCTACCCTAAATGGGCTCTGAAGGGAAGCCAACATTCACATTTGGCCAAAGTGAGCCTATGAAATAGGAAGACCCGGGTCCAAATCCCACCCTGACTCTCACTACCTGTGTGACCATGGGCCATTAACTTATCTTCCCTAAATCTCATGGACTCATCTGTAAAATGAGGGAGTTGAACCCTAAGGTCCCCCTTCCAGATTGATGTTTAGGACTCTGGGGAGAATCCTGATGCATGCATTTTGGGCGCATCATTCCTAAATCTTTCTATCTCTCTGTTCTTTTTTATCTTGTAAATCAAGCCAAGAAAACACTCAAGTCTGGAGTGTGCAGAGGCAAGGGGGAAGAGGGAGAGGAGAGCAGATGACTGCATGCTAAGGATGTCCAGTGAGGTGACTGTATCTGGAGAGAAGGGACGGAGATTAGGGCCTGAGTGAGGTAAACCTAGGAGCCAAGCAGGCTCAGGGCCAGTCCTGAGGAGTAGGGGGAGCCTGGAGTCGGCATTCAGAGATCAGGGGTCTTTGGAAAGTAGTGAAAAGTGAGAGCTCCCTTGGATAAGCACTAAAAATTGGTGTCCCAGGATGGTGATGTGGATTGGGGGGCCTGAGGCCCAAAAGCACATCTGTTACAAAGGGCTCTGCCTCTCACCTGCTCTCCCAAGGCCAAATGGATGGTTGCTTCCAAGTCATCAGTTTCTTCTCCACCCCATCTACCCCCCTCCACCTCTAAGGAGTACACAGGGCCTCTAAGGAGTACGAAGGAAAGGTTAGAAGCACTCTAGCATCGGGGTCACTGACAGGCATACCTTCAGCCATCTTCTGAAGATCTTTGAAGATGCGCAGGTGGTGGGCTAGGTCAGTAGCCAAGATAATGTCTCTCATCAGATCCAGCATCCGCTGGTAGTCCTGTGGTGACCAGGAGATGGGCACTAGGTCATAGTTTAGCTCCCTCAGGGCCCCCAGATCTCCCACCCTTCGGATTCCTATGCCCCAAACCCTGACGCTGCCTTAGTCACCTTCCCCTCCTCACTCTGATTTGTCCCCATCCTCCTCCCCCAGACCCTAGGACATAGGATATCACACACACACACACACACACACACACACACACACACACAGCCCAGGACTGAATATCTGTCACCTTCCGGGAGAAGTGATCAAAGATGTTGCAACCCTGGGTGTTGAGGATGGCAATCGCCTGAGCAAAGTGGTGTCTCTGTGGGTAAAAGAAGAGGTAGAGATGGGGCCCTGTGCAAGTACCCATCCAGATGCTTTTGCCCTGTTGTCCCCACTCTTCCCCTTCCCAAGAGGGGATGCTGAGACCCAGACCAGCCAAAGAAACATGGGTTGATCTGGTTGCTGAGTCAACTGGGAAGATGAGGTTTGGGGAATGATGGAGAAGAAAAAGAAAAAATCAGACTGACCTCCAGGCTTTCTGTGAGTGTGATGTTAGCCCAGGGGAATTGTGGGTAAGGAAAGGGAAGAAATGGGAATATATGGGAGGAGAAGGAGCTCTAACCTTAGGGGTAGAAAATCTGAATTCAAGTCCTGACCCTCCAACTTCAAATTTGTATGATTGGATAATTAGAAGCTGTCCCCATTTGTGATTCAAGGAAGAGCTTCACCCCCGGAAATAAATGTACCTCTTCCACTCCCTTCAGTGATGCCTGAATTTCTCAGAATCCCTGAACTACAAAAACATTTGTTAACAACTTCCTCCACACTCTGGAGTGCGAGTGGAGATCTCCCTTCTGAAATCTGCCTCTGACATTTACAATCACCTCACCACCCCTCCTCAGCTTCAATTTCCTTGCCTGTAGGATAAGGGGGCTGGACTCTGGACCTCTGAGGCCCCTTCCAGCTCTAACCCTATGAGCCTAGGATCAACCACAAGTGGTCATCCAATCTCTTCTTCAAGCCCCTTTAGTGTTTGAGATTCCACTGCCTCCCAAGGCAGCCTATTCCAACCCCTTCATCTTACCCATGGGGAAACCGAGGCACAGAGAGGTTAAGGATTGCACAGTTCGAAAACAGTATTTTGACCCAGCTCCCCACCCCCTGCAAGCTGCCTGACGTGGAGTACAATGTTCTCTTCACCACATCATGCAACCTTCCACCTATTCCGACTTCCTCCCCACTCTTCAGAGGTGGAACGGACCTCTGGGTGTCAGAGGGTATCACCTATACCCCATAAAGTCTTTCCAGTCCCTTTTGGCCTGAAACCAACTCTGGCACAGTCACATAGAATACAGGAAAAAGCAATGTCTTCAAATCCTGACACTGACACCTTTTAGGTGGCCTTGGGCAGGTCACTGCTCCCCTCTGAGTCCCAAATCTGTTTCTCTACTGGAGAAAGAAGGTGGGAAAGGGAAGGGAAGGAGAGGGGAGAAGGGCAAGAAGGGAAGAAACAGTTTTTTTTAAAGACAAATATTAATAAAATATTTTTGTTTCATTTTAGGAGGCAATAGGGGTTAAGTGACTTGCCCAGGGTCACATAGCTAGTAAGTGTCTGAGGCCAGTTTTGAACTTGGGTCCTCCTGATTTTAGGGCCAATGTTCTATCCACCATGCCACCTAGCTACCCCAATAAAACATTTTTTAAAAGAAAAGGGGATTTGACTCTAAGGTCCTTTCTAGCTCTAAAATTATCTTATAATGTTCTCAAAGTCTATTCCCAGTGAGATATGAACAAGGCTTATTCTGTAGACTCTCTCTATGGGGGCTGAGTTGGTTGGGGGTAGAGGTGTGAGGGAGGAGAAGGGAAAGATGGGGGAACCAACCTATGGGTCTCTTGAGCTAGCTGGGAAGAAGAGATTTGGGGAAGAATAGAGAGAAAGAGGAAAGGCCAGACTGGCCCTTAGCTCCCTAGTTTTATGTCAGCTTAGGGGAGTACTCTGTAGGGACAGGGGGGAAACAAGCAGCATGGGGGAAGAGAAGGAGCTTGGTCTTGGAAGCAAAAGGTCTGAGTTCAAGTCCTGCGCCTCCTACTGCCTATCTGTGAGACTCTGGATAAGTCGCTTTCATTCTCTGGGTTTGTTTCCTCATTTCTAATATGGGGATGATAAAATTTGCATTACCTACCTCACAGAGCTGTTGGGAGGAAAGCAACTGGTAAATGAGTCATTTATATAATTATTACCTCCATGACAGAGCCTTCAGAGCTGTACAATGCGGCCAGAACGGATTTCTGAAAGAGTCCCCAGGGGATCTGGACGTTAGCTCCACCCCTGGAGCAACCAGATTTCATTCCCATATCTCCCAGGGCAAGCCTTTTCCCCAGTTATCCACCCAACCCCAGAAATGATCCTCCCATGCCTCCTACTTCACCCTCTCTGAGTACCTGAGCTGGGCTAGTTCTTCTTCCCCCTACCCTTCTCCCATACCCAGCACCCCCTCCTCCAGGAAGCCCGTTCTGATCAAGCAACTGGGCTTCCATCCCACGACTGGTTAGAGAAAGCTAAAGCACCCCTTCCACTCCACATGGGAAGGGCTGGAGAGGTGGAAGCCCCAGTGGGCCAGAGGCTCACCGAAGCCACCTGGAAGGAGTTGTTGGTGCCTCTGTGGTCCAGGTCATGGCACATGCAGGAGACAAACAAGGCAAAGATCTCGATGTCACTGAGGGAGGAGATAAGACCCTCAGAGGGAGGCGATCCAGCCTCCCCTCGGCCCCTCCCCCTCTCTAAGGAAAGGGGACAGTTAGACTGAGGAAAGGGACGTCTCAGAACTGCAGGGGCGGCCTGAGTCAGTGCCAGAGCCCTGGCAAAGCCTCTTCCTTAGTCCTTCAAGGCCCAACTGCTCCAGGCCCTGCCTCCTCCAGGAAGCCTGCCCTGATCCCTCCAGCTAAGAGCGTTTCTCACCTCAAACCTGTCACAGCACACGGCCAGGCCCTCCCCTGTGCAGGTATCTCATTCCCCTTCTATCATAGTTATTTCCTATTAGGTTGTAAACCGGTCTTGACCAGGGTCTGGATTGAAGCTTTCTTAAGTCTAGACCAGTGATGTCAAATTCAAATGGAAATAGAGGCCGCTAGCCCCTACCTAAGGACCCTGCAGGCCCAGACTGGCTTAGTTTTACAACGTAATATTATCTATATTTTATTGTATTTTTATTTATTTTGTTAAATATTTCCCAATGACACTTTAATCTGGTTCTAGCCTGGACACCTCTGGGCTGGACAATCAACAAGATGCCGAATGGAGCGCCGATCTGTGGCTTTATTGATTTCCAAGGAAGAAATGCTCACGGTGAAAAGCGAACAATGGAGTGGGAGGTGAGGAGCCGGCTCAGCGCTCCCCTGCCCCTGACTCTGTCTGCCTTTTGGCAAGTACAGGCCTCAGTTTCCTAATCTGTAAAATGGGAGAAAGGAACCAGATCATCTCTAACTCAACTCAACCTGTCTCTGTCTCAAACACTCTTGAGTGAGAGGGTCAGGGCTCCAGCCCAGGCTCTGCCCTTCACTCTCTCTATGACCCTGGGTCTCTGGGTCTCAGTTCCCTCATTCCCCCAGGGCAGCTGGGGATCCCTGGAAGAGGACCTGGGGGCTGGGACCACTCACTCCAGATATTTGGACAGCTCCAGGTTCTTATAGAGCAGGTAGCAAAAGTGGGAGACAGAGAAGGCGTGCATCCAGTTATGATAGGGAGGGTCTCGGTAGCCCTTCTTCACCATCAGGCAGAACCTATATAGGAACTAGGCATCAGGAGGGGACTCAGCACTCTTCACCCACCTCAGGGAAACTGTCCTAGGTTGTCCCTGAGGGCAGCAGGTGTATCTCTCTGCTCCCCCCTCATGCTAGGGGCCCCCCAGAGCAGGGGACACACCCCCTCACACTAGAGGCTCCCAAAGGCAGGGGCTGCACCCCTACACACTAGGGGCTCCCAAAGGCAGGGGCTGCACCCCCTTACACTAGAGGTTCCCAAGGGCAAGGGACACACCCCTTCACACTAGAGGCTCCCAAGGGCAGGGGACACACCCCCTCACACTAGGGGCTCCCAAGGGCAGGGAACACATACCCCTACACCAGGGACTCCTAAAGGCAGGAGCTGCACCCCGTCACATTAGGAGCTCCCAAGGACAGGGAACATACACACTAGGAGTTCCAAAGGGCAGGAAGTCTCTCCTGCAGAGAGGCTACCTAAGGACAAGAACCCTCTCTCTCCCCCAGACCTGGGATCAGGGCCAGAACACGCACCGGACCAGTGTCTGTCGGTCAATCTTGTAGTTGTTGATAAAGTTCATGTCCTGGAGCATACTCAGGATGGCCTGGAGAGTGAGGAGGTAGGGCAGCAGGCTGGCAGCATCACCCCCTTTCCTACTACCCTTTCCCAGACCCCACAGAACTGGGAAAGACCTCAGAGACCACATTTAGTCTCACCTCCTTCTCCCCACTCCCCAGTGCAGGAATCCCTCTACAGCCTCCCCAACCAGTGGCTATCCAGACTCTGCTTGGACCTCCTAACAACAGAGCATCTCCCAAGGCAGTCAAGCCCATTGTGAAACAGCTCTAATTGTTAGGAAATTCTTCCTTCCATGATGATGAAATGTGCCTACCTATTTTTATCATTTTCCCATCGGTTAGTCCTAGTTTCTCCTCTCTGGAGTGTGGGGCAAGGCTACTCCCAATGTCGCAGGACAGCCCTTCTATGGCCCATTTCTTATGTCCCTTCTCTGGGAAGTTCTTCATATCTACACCGAGTCCCTCTTGTTACACATCTCCCACTCCTGTGGCAAGTTGGGACCACCCATCAACTGGGCCTGAAGGAGGGATGAGCTCACCATGGAGGTGTCATCCTCAGGGAGAGAGCGCGGGGTGTAGGTGAAACTGGCAAAATTGGAGTCAATGGCTGAGACTGGCTGAATCCCATCTCCGAGGAGTTTGTCGTACTCATCATCAGAGACCTAAGACAGACAGAGCTTAGGGCACCAAGGACCCCTTTCCTCGTCCATCATACCACCACCCAACTGTGGCGGGCACCAAAGTGTATAAACATCCGCCTCCCTCCCTAAATACACCTCAGCCAACTACATGGAGGGCAACAGTGATGTTCTTTGGGGAGAGACCTAGGTTTGAAACTCAGCCCTAACACTTAAATTGCCTACATTTAAAAATTTTATCTAATTAGGTTCGCTTACTAGGTTCACTAGTTAATGAATCCAATTGAGTGAACTAGTTAAGTGAACCTAATTAAAGTTTTTCAAACATAGATGTTACAAAAACCAAAAACACCAATATCTTTTTTTAACCTCTCCGTGCCTCAGTTTCCTACCTATAAAAGGGGGACAATAATCCTTGCAGCATGGAATAGTGGAATGAGTGTTGCATTTGGCTTCAGAAATGTTATGTCTCTTGGGCAATCTCTCTCCCTCCCACCCCAACCATCGCCCTTTAGTCCATTCATCCGTAAAGGGTTGGGGGTGGACAGGTTTAAAGTCCCTTCTGGTTATAAATCCCATAAAGTAAAGATAATAAGTTTGCTCAGTGGTTATATGGAAGTGAGGGTGTAGCAGACTTCCTGATTGGCCAAACTCTTCCTAGAATCCCTAGTTGCCTTCAAAGCTCAGCTCCAATGACATCTCCTGCTGCTGTTGGTGGTGGTACTATTGCTGTTGCTGCTGAGTTGGGTCTGAATCTTCTTTTTTTTTATTTTTAGTTTGCAACACACTGTTCTACATAATTTTGAGTTCCAGATTTTCTCCCCTCTCTCCCCAAGATAGCATGGAATCCCATATAGCTTCCATGTATAACTTGCATTGAATTAATTTACACACTAGTCAAGTTGTGGAGAAGAATTATGACCAATGGACTCTTCTTAACCCCACTCTGGGGTTTTCTTAGCAAAGATATTGGAGTGGCTTGCCATTTCTTCCTCCAGCTCATGACACCTCCTACACGAAGCCTTTCCTGGTCTCCCCAGCTATCAGTGGCTCCCCCACCAAAAAACTCCCACAAATTATCTCGTATTTATTTTGGATGCATGTATGTGAACATGTCGTCTTCCCCAAAAGAACGTAACCTCATCAAGGGCAGGAACTATTTCATTTTTGTCTTGGTATGCCTAGCACCGAGCAAAGTGTAAAGCACGTAGTAAATGCTTGATAAATGTTTGCTGACTGCGTAAGTGAGCCAAAGTTGGTAGAACAGAACAAAGAGACTAATCCTGCCCACCCAAGTTGGTCAATCTCAAACTCAAGGGGCGGGCATGGGGCTAAAAAGGTCATTCATTCTACTTGGAAATGAGTGCTAGGGACAGGTCTTTCCTGGCTTGGAAAGGATCAAAATGGAAGAAGCTGCACCTGAGGAACTGTGCCTGTGCTGAACTACTGAGAAAGCCTATCATCATAAAATCCTATGATTTTATGGGTGAATGTGACTTTAAAGAGGAGGTGTTATCAGCTACTTTGCCGCTGCGCCCCAGGGACTGCAGGACTTTTCTTTCTGACCTGTAGCTGAAACCTTCCATGTTCATTGTCCCTCCCATCAGAAGGCGAGCTTTTCAAGGGCTGCACCTGCCCTGTTTTTCTATCTGCGTGCCCAGGGCTCTGCACATAGTAAGTATTCAAAAATGTTCCATCGCCAGGAGAAGGAAAGAAATGGGGGAGCAGATGCTAGATTAGGGTGTCTAGGTGGTTAGGAATCAGGAACGGCGGGTCATAGGCTCAGCAGTTCAGAGTTAGAGGATATCTAGTCCAAACCCCTCGTTTTATAGATGAGCACACAAAGGCTCACGAAAGTTAAGTGACTTGCCCAAGGTCACACAACCAGCAGTTTTCTGAGACAGGAATGAAGCTTGAATCTTCCCGACTCTGGTTCAGCATGAGCCCAGGGGGACAGAAAGGCTCAGGGCCTGGAAGCTCTGGGGTCTCGGGGTCTTGGATTAGTGTTCAGGGCTCAGGGAATTTGATTAAGAAGATGAAAGGTGAAAGACTCAGGGTCAAAGGAAAGGTTCCCTAAACTGGCTCAGGGAGGAAAAGCTGGTACCCTGGGCAGCACGGCCTGAGGCGCAGGACAGGATCCTTCACTTTCCATCCTCTGCTCTCTTTTAGGGATGTAGACAAGCACTCACAGGTGCTGTTGTGTTTAAGACTCCTTCCCTCCTTACATCAGGACAGATGTGGGACAAGGGTCAAAGCCTTGGGTATGTTTTGCTTAACTCTACTTATTCATTACAATGGAGGGGTCTTTGAAGGCAAGGAGAGAGTAAAGGGAGGTTGGGAGGGAAGGGGAATGTAAAAATAAATCAGTAAAGCCAAACACTGCAGCTAAGTCACCACTCCCACAAGTACCAGCCATGTTCTTCCCCTAAGATGCTCTAGCTGAGCTCTTTTGCCCAGAATCCCAGGGCCAGAAGCAACCTCTGAAGACATCTAGGCTGACCCCTACCCAGACAGGAATGCTCCCCACAACATCCCCAACAGGTGACCCTACAGCTTCTGCTTAAAGAGCTCATTCCCTCCCAAAGCAGGCCTTCACCCTTTCGGACAGCTCTGATCGTTAGAAAGCATACATAAATGATTGTTATAATAATGCCTACTAATAAATGCCTAATAAAATCTAGATAAATCATTGATCCATATAAGCCTCGCCCTCCCCAAACATGAAACTCAAGCCCCTGTACCCACTCATCCACATAACACCACTGTGTATACAGCACACTGGAGGCCCCTCCCCCTACTCAGTCCTCCACTGGTCTCTCCAGACACCAAGCTGCCCTGACTTGACTGTCCTGCATTCAGTGCCCCAGTGTAGCCCCTGACTCCTTAAGGGGTGAGAGAGGCCACCTGCTCCCTTCTGCTCTCAGTCTCTCATCTGCCACCAATGGATGAGGGATCGGGAGGACCTTACCTTCATGTGATACATCATCATCTCGTTGGCCAAGTGGCTCCGATACTGGGCTTCATTCACTTTCTTGTATAGGAGAGACTGAGGAGAGAAAAGGAGAGATAGCAATGGAGACTCCAAGAGAAGCCAACACCCAGCTCAATCCATTCCCCCATGACAGGTAGCCCAGTGCGATGGAAAGAGAGCCTGGTTTGGAGTCAGGAGACCTAGGTTCATATCCCAACTTGGCAATTCCTGGCTGTGTGACCTTGGGCAGGCCACTTAACCCCTCTCTGCCTCAGTTTCCTCAACTGCAGAATGGGGCCAATGGCATCTAACTCATGGATCAAGTGAGCCCACACATGCAAAGCACTTTATAAACCTTACAAAGAGCTGCATAAATACCAGATGATTATTATGACTACTACCTGCCTTACAGTGTTATTGAGAGCGAAGTACTTTGCAAACACTATATAAATAGAAGGTGCTGTTATCATCATCCCTGCTCCCACCTGGCACATTCAAGAGTAAAGAAAGACCAAAAATACACTAGTGCAGGCTTCTCTGCTCAGAGCAGCCTCGTGTTCACTTCCTCCAGTCCCAGTCCGGGCACTTAAGTCACAGAATCCTCCCCCACCCGCTCCCTTGTATTTTACCCCCACCAATACTTGGGAGGGGGAGCGGGAGATTTGGGCCATGCTATTGGAGGGGAAGGCATGGGACACAGGTGTCTGAACTCCAGCCAACAGCTGGCCCCGTGCACAGTGATACTCTCTTAGGGCTTTCACCCAAGAGGCTGGCCCAGTGGCAATGTGATCCAGGACAAGGGTGGGGGCTTAGGGAAAGGAGGCTGAGATGGAGACTGGAGGAGGGATGCAAAAGCCCACAGATGGTGCTTCCTGATTTTGTCTCTCCTCACAGCCCCGGGAGACAGTCAAGGAAGGGGATGAGCCCAGAGTCTGAGAGATGAAAGGGGTATACAAATATACACATGCATACATACATATACATATATGTGTGTAAACATATATGTGGAAATATAGATGAGAGAAAAAAGCAAAAGATATCAATAAAAACCTACTTTTCAAAAACAGAGGCTGAGAACCATGATGTGTGTCTATAATCTCTGCTACTGGGGAGGCTAAAGCTGATGGATCTCTTGAGATCACAAACTCTAAGCTACATACAGTAGAGCTAAAACCAATTCGGTGTCCACAATAAGTCTGGCACCCAAATGGTGAGGCCCTTGGGACTGGGGTGCTACCATGCTGCCTAAGAAGGGTCAAACCAGCCCAGGTTGGAAACAGAGCAGGCTCAGGTTTTCATAAGGATCAGCAGGGAAAGAGTCCATGACTGGCCATTGCATTTCCAGCCTGGGAGAGATAGGGAAACCTAAACTCAAAAAAGGGGGGTGGTGAAGGCAGAGAGAGGGAGAAGAAAGAAGGAGGTAAAGAGAGCAACAAAAAAAGAATTGGTTTTCTAGCCACACCTCTTTCCCTAATGAGGTTCAACTTGGGTACCATCTCCTGCAGGAAGCCTACCCTCTCTCCCCAATTATTAGAGGTCTTGTCCTCCTCAAATACTGTTTGTTCCCTTATCCAATTACATGTCTTAGAATATAGGCTTCTTCGGAGACTTTTTTTTGTCTTTTCAATCCCCTAAATCCACCTAATAAAATATTTAAGTTACATAAGGCAATTAATAAATGTTTGTTGACCTACATTCCTCCTCATCCTGTAGTTGTGAAGTTGACTGGTGAATCCAAATGTAGAACATTATATTTATCTCCATTAAATTCCATCTTATTAGCGAATCTCTACTAAGGCCTAGAGGAATTGTGATCTGTACTGTTGGAGGGAATGGCCACACTGAGGACATCACCAGTCTCTGACACATTAACGGTTGCTGGACTTGTCTCAATATTCTAACCTCGATCTTTTTGGATTCTGACTCTTCCATACTCTGCCATAAGTGTTTGCTAACCCTCTCAGCTTTGAACTGATAGACTTGCTATCTATGTCTTACTCAAGTCATTTTTAAAATGTTAACAGTCCTGGGCCAAGCAAAGATCCTTGGGGCACTCCATTAAAGACCTAGCTAAGAGCTAAAAGCTATTCGATAAAATGTAGCTAAAAGCTATTTGTAATATAATATAATATAATATAATATAATATGACATAACATAATATAATATAATGTAATGTAATATAACATAATATAATATAACATAAGAATATAATAATATACATATAGCTAAGTAGCTAAAAGCTCTTCATAACTACTCTCTGTCCAGTCATATGACCAGTTCCAAATCCATCTATGGTTAGACCAATGTTTCTCAACCTGGGGTTTGTAAACTTTATTTTTAAAAATATTTTGATGACTGTTTTTTGATATAATTGTTTTCCTTGCTAATCCTGTGTATTTTATTTTGTGTATCTACAAGCATTATTCTTAGAAGGGATCCTGCCAAAGGGTCTATCACACAAAGAACCCTTGGTCTGGACTCTATTTCTCCAGCTTTGGAGATTGGCATGAGAAAGAGGGAATTGGAGGCCCCAAGAGAAGAGACTTGTCCAGGATCACACAGAAGGGTCAGAAGCATGGTTGGGACTAGTGAACAGGTTTCAGCACTCTTAGTTTAGAGGACAGCCTCGGGTCTAGATGACGAGAGGGATAACGAGTTATGCGCCCTGCCTCACAGTGTCAGGAGTGGAGATGATGCCAGGGGTCCAATCCCGCCCTGGGCCCCGAAATTACAAGGGACAGGAACATAAGGTCACAGGAAGGCATACAGTAAGTGCTTCATAAATGCTTATTGACTTGTTGACTTGATCTGAGGAGGGCTGGGTTTCTTCCCTCCCTGGGCCTGAGGGAGACTGGGGTTAGGGGACTTAGAGTAGAAGAACTCAAAGGAACTGGAAGCCAGAAGGGGCTCAGGGCAGGGTCCAGGGCTCACATGAGCGATGCTGATGCCGCAGTAGATGGAAAAGGCTGTAGCCAGGTCCTCATCAAACTTGCTGAACCAGGGGCCATTGATCTTGTTCACCAGCTCGGCCACACCGATCACCTCTAGAGAAATGGGTAGAAATAGAGTCGGGAGTGACATCCTCCCTTGTTCCCCTAACTCTCCTGCCCCTGCTGGTCCTAGTGACCCTGTGGCTCTGACTCCTCCCCCTCCCCACAGTGCCACCTTAGGGGACTGGGCTAATGCCTGTGGTCCTCTGAGAGGCCACACCCACTTCCCATGGGCTGGAAAGGGTAAGAGTACAACCCACACATACCTTGGTTTTCATTCTTGATAGGGAAGCAGAGTATGTTGCGGGTGCGGAAGCCCGTGCTGTCGTCCACACCTCGGTAGAACAGGGGATGCGCATAGGCATCCGGTATGTTCAGGATCTGGCCTGTGGTGGCCACGTGACCCGCGATCCCTTGGTCCGCAGGGATGCGGATCTCATAGGCCTAGGCGAACCAGAACAAGAAGAAAGAGGTGTGAATTCCAGGATCCATCAGCTAGGAGCTAGCAGCACCCCTGCAGGGCCCCCCATCTGATTCTCCATCCTTACATGTTCCCCAACAAGGTCCCACCTCCCCAAGCCCTCACCTCATCATCCACAACGCCACCATCAAACACCTTGGCCACCAGCTCATTCTGATCCAACAGGAACACGGAGCATCTGTGGGGAGACCAAAGGATATGGAAGGTCCCTGACCCTCATGCCTGCCTAGGCACTCCTGGGGATGGAGGTTCTGTGAGGGCTAATTATTGAGAGTGTGTGCAGGACTCGCAGAGGTGCTCACTGATCTCAAATTAATGACCTCACAGCAAGGAAAGCTGGGCAGCTGAGCTATGGGGGCTGGAAGGCTGCCCTGAGCCATATCCTGACAAAGGCGGGGACCTCAATTCTAGGCTAGGCCTGAGCAAAAGATCCCATCTCAGGCCTCAGACCTCGTGAATCCCCATCTGATTTCCAACTGTACCCTAGCTCTATGTTAGAGGTATCCAAGGGACTTTGGCCCCAGGGCTTTCATCTCCTGATACTCTCTAAATTCCTTAATGCCAGAGATCAGTCTAAATCAGGGGTTGAGAACCTGCAGCCTCGAGGCCACATGTGACTCTCCAGGTCCTCAAGTGCAGCTCTTCGACTGAATCCACACTTCACAGAACAAATGTGGCCCTCTAGATCCTCAAGTGTGGCCCTTTGACTGAATCCATACTTCACCGAACACATTTGTTTGGATTCAGTCAAAGGGGCCCACTTGAGGGCCTAGAGGCCACAGATTCCCCACCCCTGATAAATTCTCCAAGTCACTGAGACCTTCTTGGACCCCCACCTACTTGGCTCCCTAGGATCAGAGACTGGATATCCCTGACTTTAATTACATTTACCCTTCTTCTGCACTCACCTCTGTAACAGGATACCTTAGAAAACAGATTTGTGGGCTACAGAATATGGAGTTGGGGGAACATGGGAGTGATGCCAGTTACAAGTGTCCTGTTATGAACCTGGCATCCACTCTATCTTTCCCTTGACTCCATACACTACAACCTACAAAAGTCTGTTTTCTAGGGCTTATTCACAAAGGAAGCAGCAGTGGAGGAAGCCTGCCAATTGCTGAAAGGTTGGGGGTTCTCCACCCACATTCCCACGAGATAGCAGCACTTTCTTCTCCCAAAAGGGAGGGGGAATAAAGAGAATTATCAAATGGAGTTCAAGTTTGTCCATTACTTGCCTCCCCCCCCCCAGACAACACCCCTTTACACATCCTTCACAAGCTGCCTGCAGCCAGCCAAACAAAACAGGTTTTCCCTGGGAGTGTTTGAATTCTGGCCAAGGGATACTATTGAGGGAGAGCTTGCCATTCTTGGAGGAGAGGGAAAGAGAAAGGAAAGGGGGAAGGACAGAGGCAGGTATCTTGTGGCTGCTGCCCAAGGCTGCTGCCCTCCCACCTCCTTCCCTCAGCTATCCTAACCTCTCTACTGGGAGACCTTGGGTAAGTCACTAAATTTCTCTGGGCCTGTTTCTTCCTTTGTAAAAGGATTCATCAGGGATTCTTAACCTAGGGTCTGTGAACTCTTTTCAAAATGTTTTAATAATGGTATTTTTAATATAACTGGTTTCCTTTGCAATCTCACGTATTTTATTTCATGCATCTAAAATCTTGTTCCTGAGAAGGGGATCATAGGCTTCGCCAGATTGTCCATGACACACAAAAAGTCTAAGAACCCCTGATCTGTACTCAGTGGTCCTCACACATCCCTGGAAAGGACCCACATCCCTTCCTCTCCCCACCTCCCCACGGACCACTTCACTCACATCTCTGCATTGCTGAGGTTCCGGGCTTCTGTGATGATTTCTCGGAGCAGGACAGAGACATCATCTGGGGGGATGTAGATTCACAAAGTGATGCTGGTCTCCAAGGAAACCCAAGCTAGGCTTCTATGCTAAGGGAAGGGGCCCTGGCCTCCCTCCTTCCCAAAGCCTCCCCCCAGCCTCAGCCTCACCCACACCTAAAGCTGATGAAAACAGGAAACTCACCCAAGTGTGTGAAGAGGTTCTTTGCCACTTGGAGAAGAGCCTAAAAGAGGGTGGAAAGAAATGAAGGAAGAAACAGAGATTTCAGTCTCTAGGTACCATGTCAAGCCCCCAGCTTCTAAATCAGCAGGCTCCAAAAAGCCCTCAACAGCTACAACAATGCTCCCTCCTCCACTGTCAGCCTTCAGTCCTTTGAGTCTGGGAGATACACCTTAGCCTTTGATATTAATTAGTAATAATAATGATGATAATAAAAGTAGCATTTATATAGTACTTTAAGGTTTGCAAAGAACTTTATAAATATCTCATTTTGTACTCACAACCACCTGGGAGTTAGGTGCTATTACTGAACCCATTTTAGAGATGAAGAAACTGAAGCAGGCAGAGGTCAAGTCTACATTTAGTAAATGCCTGAAGCTGTATTCGAACTCATGTCTTCCTTGATCACATGTTTAGTGGAAAGAGTCTTGGACTGAGAATCAAGAATCCCAGATTCTCATCCCAACCCAGCCATCAACGTGCTATGTGACCTCAGCCAAAACCCTTCCCCTCCTCTGAGCCTCAGAGTCCTTCCCTATAAAATGAGAAGGTTGTAGACCACCTCTAAGGTCTCTTCCTGTAAGAGACCCATCCTGTAAGTCAATGACAGATTAGATAAATAGATATGTATGTATGTATATATGGAGATATGGATATGGATATGTGAATATGTACTATTACATATGTATGTATATACACATATCCATACGTACACACATTATATATAATCCTTTCATACACACACACACATAAATATATATACTATGCATATGTGCATTCACCAACATCTTTATGCAGCTCCTAACAGTGACCACCAGAGGGGGCACCAGCACCAAGATTCCAGCCCACTGTCAGCTTGCTGAACAATGTTAGAACAAAGTCATAGGGTGATGTTGCTGTTAGGAGAGGGAGGCTGCTTCTCCCAGGCCCACTGGACAGCATTGTCCTGCCAAACAAGCCCTGAAGTAACAGTCAGAAACCCTGATCTGCCAGTGACTCACCGTGGGGCTTTAGAGGCACCCATCCCCCCCACCCTCTACCCTCCCCCTCTGCCCTCGCCCTGCCCTCTATTCCCTCATTTTTACATATGAGATGGTTGAACTCCAGGATTTTTGTCTTTATTAGCTCTAAGATTCTTTTTTTTTTTTTTGGTGCTAAGGCCCTTTCCAGCTCTGATATTGCATGTTCTCAGGTCTCAATTCTGACACTCTATGTTCTAAGGTCCCAACTCTGACATTCTGCATTCTAAAGTCCCTTCTACTTCTGACATTCAGTGTTCTAAGGTCTCTTCCAGCTCTAACATTTTGCTCTGACATTCTATGTTCTAAGACCCCTCCCAGCTCTGACATTCTGTATTCTAATGTCCCTTCTACTTCTGACATTCAGTGTTCTAAGGTCTCTTCCAGCTCTAACATTTTGCTCTGACATTCTATGTTCTAAGACCCCTCCCAGCTCTGACATTCTGTATTCTAATGTCCCTTCCACCTCTGACATTCTATCTTCTAAGGTCCCTTCTAGCCCTGACATTCTATGTTCTAAGGTCTCTTCCAGCTCTGACAGTCTATGTTCTAACACCCCTCCCAGCTCTGACATTCTGTGTTCTAATATCCCTTCCACCTCTGACATTCTGTGTTCTAAGGTCCCAGCTCTATTATCCTCTTAAACTTCTGATCTATATAGCATCAAGAAATTGACCTGCCTAGAACACCTTTGGTCAGACTTAATCATAGGGCATCATGCAGATGAGAAACAGGAGGATAGATCTGGGAAGGATGAGAGAGAGGAGACTGAAAAAAGAAAGATGAGAATAGAGAGGGTGAGGAAGGGGAAGGTGAAGCTGGGGAAGGGGAGAACAATAGGGTGAAAGTGGGAAGAGTGAAGACAGGGAAGGCGAGGCTGGGAAAGGAACACTGGGCGCCTGGGGGGTGGTGCTCACCTGGCACTCACACTTGAGCTTCTGTTCTTTCTGGAAGGCCAGGGTGCTGGTAAGGACAGTAGCTGTGTAGCAGAAACAGTGGAGTATCTTGTGCTCATCCCAGTCCGTGTACCTGCCAGGGAGGGGAGGGTGAGGCTGTGATAGGGAGAGCTGAGGGTGGACACATCAACCAGCAAACACTTATTAAGCACCTTCAATATGCCTGGCACAGTGTTAGGATGTCACCCCTGAGTCTCCAAAACTGCTCCATTTCCTCCCTTTAAACCAGGACCTAAACTTATCTCTCCTAGGAATCCTTCCTTCATGAAACCCAAGCCCACGTGGAGCACTTTCCTAACTCTTACACTTGTTTATTAGTCATTTATCAAAATGTCTTCCACAGTCTGGAAGAATCTGTGTCCTGCCTCCTCCATGGGTCAGGAATCTCTTCCCCATCCCCCTTTCCCTTAGACTGAAGGCTGCCTGAGGGAAGAGGCCATGACTTTTTTCCCTTCCCTCCTCCCCCCACTCCACCCCAGCCCATTAAGGCCTCCTAGGTTGAGGGCAGGACCATGTTTCACCTCTGGCTCAGGCTTCCTTCCCAGACTGGGAATAGGGAGGGAGAGAATCAGGGGAAGCAGGTCAGTCCCTGCAGGTGACTGTTCCTCCTCACTAAGCCTATCTTTCCAGTCTGTCCCCTTCTTGCCCTCGGCTCTCCCTCTGCTGAACTACAGAGCTCCCCATCAATCCTAATGTGTCCAGGGAAGCAGGGTGATTAGGGACTGTCCAGCAAGGCGCCCGCCCAGGCTAATGGGAGCCAGCTTCTCGCCTAACAAGATTGGTCCCAAATCCTCCAGAGTCAGTAATTCAATCTCATGGCCAGATGATATATCATCAGGAGAGCCAGCAGTAGGGAGCTGGGTAAATCACACATCCCAGCCTTCAGAGCTCAAAGAAAACTCCACAATCATATTGCCCAACCCCCTCATTTTTCAAATAAGGAAAGAGTCCTAGAAAGGTTAAGCAATTAGTCCAACGTAACATAACTAATTAGAAATACGACCAAGATTCAAACCCAGGTCCTCTGCCCCCCTCCCTAGACAATGGTTTTCCCACTCCGTGGTGGGGAGAGGAGGGAAAAGTGGAGATGTGGCTGCTCCCCAGGAATAGATAGGGCCAAGGCTTTGGACCAACCTGCCCTCTTCTCCATCTCCCTCCCTCTGCTTGTCTGCCCCTGCCCCTCAAAGGTCACCGTCCTCCTCATCACCCCACACTTCAGTACTGCCTATAGGCGTATAGGCAGCGTATCTGGCTGCTAATGTTTGCTGCCCATTTTCCCTGAAGCTGGCTTCCTTAGCTTGCTATGTTCCCAGGATTCCTGGTCTAATCTCTTATTATCTGTGTCCAAAAACCTCCGCCTCCTTCTGTTGGCGGCCCCACTCTTCAGCTAACTGACGCAGTGTTATAGTCCGGAAAACCCAAGTTCAAATCCTGCCTCAGACACTTAGCTGTGTGACCCTGAGCAAGTCACTTAACTCCTGCCAGCCTCAGTTTCCTCACCTGTAAAATGAAGATAATAACAGCGTCGACTTGATTTAGTTGTGGAGAGGATCAGTGAGATAACTGATGCAACGCACTCTACAAACCTCAAAGCACTGTCTAGGCGCTTTGTGAATTCTTATTCGGCCCCCCTATACAAGCAGGTACACCCTGGGACTCCTCTCTCCCTCTCTTCTCATATCCAGTAAGTGACCAGGCCCTGCTGATTCCCGCCCCCACCTTCACCCCTTCCTCTCTTTCCCCAAGGCCATGATCATAGGCCAGGCCCCCAGCACCACGTTTCAGCTTTTGTCAAATGGCCGTCTCTTCGCAGGCCTTCTGGCCTCCATTCACCTCGGCTGCTTCAGCTGCCGATCCACCCCATACAAACTTCCAGGCTGATTTCCCTTCGCTCCCATCTGAGTGAATCCTTCCTCTGCCCAAAACCTTCCAGTGGCTCCCTTTGCCTACATAGTGAAGGTCATTCCCCCTTTCTTGGCATTCAAAGCTCATTCTAGCCTTTACTCATGCATTCTACGTTTTGGGGACGGCTCTGCTGCTCCCCTGCCCCAAAATATCCTGTGCACCCTTGTGCTCAAGGCCTAAAATGTTCTCCTTTTTCCTCTTTGACTATGGAATCCTGACAGTCCTTCAAAGCCTGATATTGCCTCCTTCAGGAAGCCTTTGCTGATTTTCTATGTCAGTCACAGCTTTGTCTCTCAGATCTTCCTCTTATGCATTTATCACATTATAGTTATCTATACTTGTGGCTCACCCCCTTCTAGGATTGCCCTCACTACCTCCCAGCTTCAAAACAATCCAAGCATCTGTTCCCTGACCAGATATTTCCTGATATCTCAGACTCGGGATTGGCATTTTTCCTGGGGATCAGGCTACCTGCTGGCTATCCTTATCACTGCTTCTCCTGCTCTGGACTCTGAACTCATCCTGTTCAGATGCACCCTGGTCATCTCCCCAAGGTCTCCCTCCCAGATGCCACCCCCAGGGCCCCAACCCCAAACATTCTACCCACCCAATATCAGACTCTCAGAGCCAGAAGGAACCTAAGAGACTGTGGCTCAGAGGAAGGGAAAGACTTGCCCAAAGTCAAACAGCAGCTTGGTAGCAGAGACAGGACTAAGAAGCCAAGTTTCCTGACTCCCAGCCCCGGGCTTATCTCTCCTTTCTGGTACTTGCTGCCTTAGAAGTAGGGTGTTTGGTTCTAGGTTGCATCCTTTCAATCCTACCAGATTTGAGCCAGGAGGTCTGAGTTCAAATTCTAGCTCTGAAATTTCCTACCCTCATGACTCTGGGTAAATCACTTCCCTCCTTGAGACTGAAAACCCCAATCTGTAAAATGAGGAATTTAGACTAAAATTTAGCTTTAAAGCCCCTTCTGACTTGAATGGTGTCTGTTCTAAGGCATCTTTCTCCTCCTCTATTCTACATCCTAAGGTCCTTCCTTCCCCCAGCTCTGACATTCTAAATTCTGGGACCTCACCCCCTCTTGTTTTCATTCTGGCTCAGACTCAAAGGTCCCTGGGGCCGTCACCTTGATGTACTCACTAGGCATCCCTAGGCTGACAACTAGACTATGCAGAGATGTCAGGAAATTGGATGTAAATTGGCCTGAGCAACACACAGAGTAGATAACCAGGTAGAGGAATTCGGGATTATCTGCAATTTGGTTATGGGTTTTAGGCAGAAGAAGACATGGCCGGTGAGGTCAAGCATCCCATGGCCTTACTGGACACAACCTTCTGTGCAACAAACCACCCAGTATCAACTTCCCTCTGGCTGTCCTTCCTGCCCTCTGAAGGAGAGGTGTTTAGCAATGCTCTGCCCCTCACATCCAACAGGAGGCTGCCACTAGAGGGTGCCAGCCCACATCCTTTTTTTTTTTTTTTTTTTTTTTTTTTGGAGTGGGGAAGGCCGGGCAATTGGGGTTAAGTGACTTGCTCAATGTCACATAGCTAGTGTGTCAAGGGTCTGAGTTCAGATTTGAACTCAGGTCCTCCTGACTCCAAAGCAGGTGCTCTACTTACTGTGCCACCTAGCTGCACCCCCATCCTTCTTTAGCTTCCCTCCCATCCTCGGCATCTACAGGTGGCCAGGACTCACGTCTCTCCTCCCTGCTTGTTGAAAGTGCAGGCTAAGGCTACCACCTCATTGGTAGCCCGGCTGATGACAGGGACACAGAGCATGGACTGCAGCTCACATCCCACGAGGCTCTGAAGCTGTGTCACCTCTTCCTGCAGAGTAGAGGAGAGCACAGGTGAGGAGAAGAACCCTGGAAACCTCCAAAGTTCTATTCTCAACTCAACTGCTGACTCACAGTGGGACCTTAGCCAAGTTCTTGGCTGTCTCTTAGGGCTTCAGTTTCCCCTGGGGGAAATGAGAATGAGGCTAGCTCTGTTCTCCTACAGGCAGGTCTGGGAAGCAGTAGGGGCAAGGAAATGGGAGAAAGGGAGGTGAGGGAACCCTGCCTGAAGGAAAAGCAGCTCCACCCAGCCCTACCTGTCACCCCAAGCGCATGCCCAGGAGCTATCACTCACTGAAGTGAGGTCCTTCAGTGTGATGGATTCCTTGTTCTTCACCACCTGGCCCAGGCACCCCACTGTCATCTGTAAGGGAAAATGATAGGAAGAGGGACACAAAGACAAAGCATGGGACCCACACGGAGTCAGCATATGGGATACGAGAAGAGGGGATTCTAGGGACAGAAGAGGAGGGTGACTTTGCCTTGGTGGGGCAGGGCTAAGAAGATGCCTCTGGTCCCTTCTTCCCAGGTGTCCCCAAGCAGGGAGCTCCAGGACCCTTTCTGCCACAGATCCTCTCCCTTCCCGAAGAGACTTCAGACTACTTTTAGAACCACCTTATTCATCCTTGGAGAAGAGAAACAAGGGAGACAGGCCCCAAGACACTCCCCAAGAGTTCCTGGAACATACCAATAGATCAGAAAATAGATGGAAAGATTCCAATATGTCTTCAAGAAAGAGAGGGCCAGAGAAATGATCAAAGAGCCCATCTCATCCTGATAGCCCTTCCCCCACCAAAGGACTCCTCAAGAGATCCCAGATGATAAGAAGCTCAAACATTCAGAGACTATAAGATCCTAGGTGGGCTTAATGAAAAAAACCAATCTACCTCCCAAAAGATTCTAAAATACCCCAAATGGCCCTGAAAAAGCCCAGTAGATCACTAAGAGATTCCCAAATGTCCCCAGCAGATCCTTCCCCAGGGATAGGGAGCCAGAGACTCACTGGAAAACTGACTTCTTCTCCAAGTACTTTGTCTCCGATGACCTAAGAGGCAGAGGGTGAGGAGTGTCAGTGAGGGGTAATTAGTGTTAGAGAACAAGGAACAGTAAGCATTGACAGGACCCCCGCCCCCAATTCCTTGTTGCCAAGGATCTCTGAGGATCTCAAAGCACTTACCTGACAGGAGAGCTGAAGGTTATCCTCTGAAACAAGGAGGAGGCAGCAGGTTGAAGACTCAGTCTCCTGCTGCAACTAATAAAGGAAGAGGGTGCAAGGTTAAGTCCAGGGCCCCAAACAAACCCTTTCCCATCTACTTAATCAAAGGGCCTCCTGATTCTCCTCCTTAGGGAACCTTCCCTGTTTAACCTATGTCTGTGATCTGTCTCCCCTTGGGGCCAAGAGTTGGCTCCCCAAATGCAAGGTCCCTGTTGTCTCCCTCCGATCACAGGCTCCCAGAATTGGGCTCTCCCCTTTCTAAGGAGAGGAGCTTTCTGACCCTCAGAGTCAAGACCTCCTGGGGGCAGGACCTCTGAATTCCCTCTCAGACTGGAGGCTTCTGCTTGTGTCTAGTTCGGGAGAAGGGGATGGAGATGGAGGAGACCACAGTGGAGATTAGGAGGGGTGGAAATGGGGAAAGCAGTCCAACTCACATAATGGAGTACTTTGAGCTGAAGGGAAGAGGCATCCAGGTCATAGAGTTCCCCTGTGAGGCAGGGAGCCATGGTGAGGAGAGGTAGAGGGGAAAACCAACCCCCAGCTACGAACCTCACCCCATTCCATGGGATCTCATCCCATTCACCTGTCCCAAATCCCACACATACACACACACACACACACACACACACACACACACACACACACACACACATTTAACTCTTCCCAAGCTCTGGGCCTGGGGTCCAAGATCTGTTTTGTGGACCTGATTCTCTCCCCTCACTCCTCCATCCCATCCCAGCCCTCCCCAATGCCTCACCACATAGCTGCAGAATCCGGCTGTCCAGGTCGCCGTAGCCACCTGTCCCAATAGACACAGCCCCATCTGGCCGGGCCAGCAAGGTGGGCAGGGAAGAGGGCTCTGGCACCGGCCGGAGGCGGGGCTGACGCTGCTGCAGTGTCCTCAGCCTCTTCAGGGCCACTAGCGTCTGAGGGGAGAGGCTGGGAATGAGGGGCAGCATCAGGGGCACCAACTACTAGCCATTCCCACCCCTTCCTTCTAGACACCCCCATCCTTATGTAGACAACACCCTCCCTCCCTTCTCCCAGGACCCCAAGAATCTCAAAAGAAGCTTAGAGTGTGGAGACCTCAGAGAGGCTGGTGGCCCAGACTAAGGAAGTCGCCTAAGGGTATACAGCAGGTCAGATACACAGCTGCTGTCTCCTGACCTTTTACCCAAGATTCTTTCCCCCGCATGCGGCAGTTTGGGGTAATGACCCCCACCCTCTCCAGCCTCCCCGCCCCCACATCCTCACACACAACCCCCACCCACTTTGCACTCTCCAGGCTGACCAGTCTGAAGACAAAGGCCCAGGCCCCAGCATCCTTCTCTCCCAGGCCCCACTCACGTGCTTCTCTATGGCCTGCAGGCTCTGCTCATCCCCCTCGCTGAGTTGGGCACAGTGCACCTGGAAGGACAGGGACCCCTGCCTAAGCCAGTCTGCTCTTTCCACCTCTTCCTTCAGGAACTGCCTCCCCAAACATATGCACCCCCTAAAAAATCCTGGGAATGGTCTCCCCTAGTCCATCCTATAAATCCTCCCACCATTCAGATTAATCCCATCTACTGAAACCTGGACAGATGGAGGCTGATCCAGAGAGATAATACTAACATTCCCATTTGGTGCAAGTAGTCTTATCCCCATTTTCCAGATGAAGAAACCGAGGCTCAAGGTGATGTGACTTGTCTATGGTTTTAAAATGAGTAAGTATCCAAGCCAGTATTTCATTCAATTCAATGGATAGTTTTATTAAGCAACTCTTAGGTGCAAAGCAAGATGCCAACCTAGGACTCCTAATTTTAATTAATGACCAGAGCCTCTGATTCCTCTCCTTGTGCTCCTCTCCAACTTATTCAGGCATGAATGCCATTCCCCTTCTACACACACACACACACACACACACACACACACACACACACACACACACACAGAGTCACCCTCCTCCCCCCACCATACTACCACCACCACCACCACCACATCCCTCTGCTCATAGCTGCCGTATTCAAGAGAAGGCAAAGAATCCTCTCATCTGCACACCTGGTATGTTTGCACCCGCCAGTCTCTCTGACACTTGGTGACCCAGAAGTCACTGTGGCCTCTGTGTGTGTCTCTAACTGAAAAACCACAGGACCACAGAATAAGAGGGCATCCACTTCAGCCTCTCTCCACTAGAGCAGGATTTCCCACTACAGCACCCCTGGGGGAGAGGAGGATCCTGCAGCCTCTACTTGGACACCTTTAGTAATGGGGAGCTCACTCCCTCCAGAGGCAATCAATCCAAAATGGGACAGTTCTGATCAGTAGAAAGGTCTTTCTTACATTGGGTCTTATGTATCTTCTAATATCTAGCTCTGTCACCCAGGACAGGTGGTATAAGACATGTTTGAATCCCAATCCACTGAGCCCTCCCCCAACCTGGGCCTTAACTTCCTCACCTGTAAAATGGAGTGAGGGGAGGCACAGAGGTCCTTAGATAACTGTTTGAATAAGTGAAGGCAGCTAGCTTATGTCCCTGAAATCTCCCCTTCTCCAGGTTAAGTAGGCACAGTTTCTTGTTCCTTCCATCCACTCTCCCATAGCCTGCTCTCTCACAAACCTGGTCACCTTCCTCTGAATTCATTCTAATTTATCAATGTCTTTCCTAAAATATGGTTCCCAGAATTAAATGCACTATTGCAGATGAGTTTTGACCAGAGCAGAAGATAAGAGGACTATCACCTCCCTCCTTCTGGACACTGCCTTTATTAATGAAGCCTAAAGCCACGCTTTGTTCCCTCCGCCATACTACTGAGGAGAAAAGGACAAATTCAGGACTCTACACTTGAGCCCACAAAGGACCTTTCCTTCTCTATTTGCTCTTCTCCCTTCCTCCCCAACGCCCCACCCCACCCCAATGCTTCCAGCCTTTCTTCTTTGATTCTTCTTTCTTCTGTGATTCTTCTCAGAATCACAAAAAGGACAAAGCATCCAACCTGCACGGGGATCCTGCTGCCAGGCAAGGGAGTGTTCATGCAGCCTCCCTGTGAAGACTTCCAGGGCCAAAGGACTCACTTCCTCCCAAGAAGGCAGCCCAGTCATACATGAACAGCTCTTCATTATTAGGATGTTTTATTCCTTCCACTGAGCTGAAATCCGCCTCAGCAGCTTCCCCTCATCACTCCCAGTTAGAGCGTCTGGCGCCAAGCTGGACGAGTCCAACCCTCTACCCCAGGCTAGTCTTTCAAATACTTTGCCTTCTCCCTGTTCCAGTGAAGTCACCACTGTCCCCAGTGTCCCCCCTCCATGCCTCATCTCACCTTCATCCCGATATCCCTGCAGAGGATGTGCCCCATGCTCTCCCCAAGAAGATAAGAGGAAAGATGTGACGTCTTGGTTTTTATACCCAGCCCAGAGGCATCCCTAGCCACATTATCGCTCAATTTAATACCGTGTACTCTTTAATTGCTGCAGAGAGTAAGGACAGACATGATCAGACTTGTGCCAAATTAATCGGCCTTACCTACAAGTCTGACTGAGTAACTTTCCTGCTCTGTAAACTTCACTGGCTCCCTACTGCGCTTCCAGTAGGGATAAGCAACCTCCTTAGCCCGGCATTCAAAGTTCTCCTGTTCCTAACTGCTTTGCAATCTCTTTTTGCCAGTACTCCCTTTTGACACTCCACTGTCTGGCTGAAGAGAGTTTCCAGATCTCATCCTGCTCTCTCCTTTCCATGCACAGAATGCACAGGCACTCACCACATCAGGAAGGCGCCCCCTCCTCTTCTCCTCTGATTCCTTCTCTTTCTTCAATGCCCAAGTCAAGCATTACCTCTAACATGAAGCCTTCCCAGATGATAGGGAGCTCCAACTCCTCACATGGCTTTGCCTCAGACTCTCATAGAATTACAGAATCTCAGGGGTTGGATGGGACTTCAGATGCCATATAGTCCAAGTAGCTCCTGGGCAGAGATCCCTGATTCAACCTCCTGGACCAGGCATCCAGCTTCTGGGGAAGACCTCCAATGATGGAGAAGTACCCACCATACTTTAAAAGTATAATGGGCTGGGTTTGCCCTTATCACACCCTATCTCCTATCATCCTCATCTGTGAACTTACCTGGCTTCCCAGGTAAGTCCCAGCTACAGTTTCACCTCCAAGAAGCCTTTAATGCTAGTGCCTCCCCTCTATTGATCACCTCCAGTTTATCCTGTATAGATCCGGTTTGTACATGGTCATTTGCTTGTTGTATCCCCCATTAGATTGTGAGTTCCTTGAGAGCAGGCACTGGCTTTTGCCTTTCTTCATATTGCTAGCACAGCACATCACACAACACAGGCACTTAACAAATGCTTGTTGATTGGCTGATTAAATGATTGACTGATTACCACCCCCCCTCACAGAACCCTACAATAATAGTCTTTTTTTTCCAGCACTTAAAACACAAGTGACCCTCACAAGAATCTTTAGCGGAGGCAGGGTACTCAAATACTCTCATAATTCTGCTCTCTCCTGGATGTGGTTATTCCTTCTAATGATATTGATGAAAATCTATCCTTGCCTGTCCATTCTAAGGGACTCTTACCCATGTCTTTCTGTAAGTTTTCTATCAGAAATCTATCAGAAGTCCACCCAACATGCTGGTAGCCTTCCTCTTGACAATGCAAGGTTATCATCAGTGCGTGTGTATTATCTGTTGGTCAGCCTGAGCCCCCCCTCTCCCATATGATCAGGCCTTCTTCTGACTCATACATTTCTGTGAGGTCATCCTTTACTAAGGTTCCCCTTTCTAATTTGAGTATAATGTGTTACAGCCAGGGATTTGCTGGAGCCAACTCCAAGCTTCTGAGAGCCAACTCAAACTTTCAGTGTGAGCATTTTATACCTTGGAAATCAGTAAACATTACAAATCAGGGCTTGATTTATTCTTCTGTTGACTGTATAGACTTAAGAAAGTGATGGAGAAAATCAAAATAACGTATATTAAACTTTAAAATACAGCCTGCAGTTTTGGAGAGCTGGTTGTTACACATTTACAACACACCCCTGGTTGCAGCCCACTCATAGCCACCACATCCCTCTCCATTGCCTTCTGGGTGATCTTCAATTTCAAATCTTCCAGAACTGTAGCAGTCTATAGCTTGAAGCTATCCAACATTGAGGAGATGAGTACTACATGCATATTTTACAGATTTTTTAATAGATTTTATTCTCCATTTTAAAGATGAAGGAAACTGAGGCTCAGAAAAATGAAATGGCCCACCCAAGGTCACGGTGTCAGAGTCAAGATTTGAACCTAGGACTCTCCCGACTCCAGGTCTACTGCAATTTCTACTGCTTCTCTCTGAGAGCTGGACCACAGAAGACCTCAGAGCAGGAGTTCTTAAACTTTTTTGTGCCCCAGACCCCTTGGGCAATCTGGTGAAGCCCACAGACCCATTCTCAGTATGTCTTTAAATGTACAAAAAAAATTAAGATTTACAAAGGAAACCAATTATATTGAATTCCAGTTATCAAAATATTTTTAGAGCAGGTTCATGGACTCCAGGTTAAGAAACTCTGCCTTGGAGATAACCTTTCACATTTTATGGAAGAGGAAATTAAACAAACAAAGAAGGGATTTACTCAAGATGATACAGGTAATGAATGGCAAGGCTGGGATCTGAACCCAGATTTTTGTGACTGGATCCAGTGGTTCTGCCATTTGAGGACAGGGCCATGGGTCACTTCATCTTGGAGTCTCTATCACCCCTGCTGAACACAGGGACCTGTACTCAGTAGACGTAACAGTTTTTAGCTGAAGTGTAGAAGGGTTTAGCTAAGGAACCACGGTCTGGAATGCTCAGGGATGGCATCCTGGAAGAGGTGAGACCTGAGCTAGGTCTTAAAGAATGGAAAGACTCAAGAGGGGATTGAAGGGGGCATTCACGGTAGAGGGACAGCTTGAGCAAAAGCATCAAGGTAGGAACAGGCCTCGTGTGAAAGGCCTAGTCTGACTAAGGGATGCTGGAAGAAAAGATGCCAGAGAGGATACGGCTAGCCTGTGGAGAGCCCCAGATGCTAGAGAGTCTGAACCCTCTTCCATGGACTACAGGGAGCCACAGCAGGCTCCTCCTGTTCAGGAAAGGTCAGAGATGGGCCAGAGGACAATGACTCTGGTCTGGAATACAGGAAGATGGGATGGGAGATGCTGAGACAGAGGTTGCCATAATCACTGTGGAGCAATGGGAGTTAAGGCCTGGGCTTGGGAGGGGCAATGGGGAAAAGCCTTCCTTTTCCTCCCCACCCCTCCCCTCCCCTGCTGAAGGGATGGTTAGTGTGTGGGGAGGGAATGGAGATGGCCCTTTGGTGAGCACCATCTGTGACTCCTCTAGGAGCAGGTGGCTGGACCAGGGATTATGGGGATACCAGAGTCTCATCTGCATGTGATTTACATACAGTGCTGGGCTCATTCCAGTTAACATCTATTCTCTTCTTTGCTCAGCTCTAGGTCTCATCACTGGTACCAGATCTCCTAGCCAGGGCAGAAGGAACAAGCCTAGGGAAGGTGAAGCGATAAAGCGGGGCCAATTCAAGGACCAGGTCTTGGTCCAGACATCAGTCAATCAATTGGCAGGTATTTAATAAGCACCTAGTGTGTACCAAGCCCTGAAGATGCAAGTGCAAAGAATGAAACAATCGCTATTCACAATGAGTTCACATTCTAACATCTCATAGCCTTTGGTATCTGTCTGACAACAGCCATCCACCGATTTACAAACATAGACACAAGTACACACATAAACACTGATGAGTGTACATGCAGCCATTCACACATAAGCCTCGAATATACACATACACACATACTGGGTACAAAGACATATATTTAAGTGCATACACAGATTCACACAAACATTTATACATACCCTGGGTACACACAAATATTCACACACAATCAGAAGTAGATACACGATAATTCACAGACCTACACATACACACACACCCCTAATATGCAGAAAGACCTCATGTGAATGAATGTGTGCAAGAGTATATGTCTACATATTTGAGCTTCTGAATGAATGAATGAACAACAATGCATTTATTAAGGTCTTACTACGTGTCAGGTGCTGTGCTAAGGATGGGACGGGGGCGGGGGAGCTGTATAAATACAAGCAAACAAGAGAGTCTGTATCCCCAAGGAGCTCACATCCAATTGAGTGAAGACAACAAATGAAGGGGAGGGAGGTGGGGAGTGCACGTGGCAACAAGGTTTGGGACCAACTAAGTTTTTCTGTGAGAACTTGTGAGTGTGTCTGCCTGCACATTAGGATGCCTCATATGAATGCACACATACACATAAGCACACACAAAAAAACTCATCTATACAGACATTCTCCTATGCACATTCACATATACACACTCAGATGTACACACAAACACTTGCACATACAATTGCATTCTCATGCTCACACAAGCCCTCAGACACATACAAGGACACAAGTGTGCAAGTACACACACACACATACACACACATACTTCCAAATACATCCCCACCTTCACAGGTCTTTATACTCAAACATAAAATCATACATAAAATCACACAAGCCCACACACATATACAAACACATATATACACATACATACTCCCAATTATATCCCCACTCTCACAATCTTTATACTCAAACACTAAATCATACATAAAAGCCCACAAGCCCACACAGACACACATATTCCCATACTTTTATTGATCCTGGGACACAAATCTGCATTCAGACTCATGCACGTGCTCCCCTCCGGCTGAGCCGAGAAGCCAGCACTCTCTGGTGTTCAGGACAGCAGTATTTCATGGTGATGCCCGTGTCCGGGGGGGCCTGGAGCCCATCCCCTGGAGGCAGCCGCTCTGAGCCAAGCACAGCCCTCCCCACCCCCTGCCTCTCCTCAGTCCAGACCAGGGAACTTTGGGTACAATTGAATTAGCTCAACGAAACAGTAGAAGTTTCACAGCCAAGTGTCAGCAAAGAGATGGGCTGAAAGCTGAGCTGAGAAGCTAGCACTCTCTGGTGTTCAGGACAGCAGTATCTCATGGTGATCCCCGTGTCCGGGGGAGCCTGGAGCCCATCCCGCTGGAGGCAGCCGCTCTGAGCAAAGCACAGCCCTCCCCACCCCCTGTCTCTCCCCAGTCCAGACCAGGGAACTTCGGGTACAATTGAATTAGCTCAACGAAACAGTAGAAGTTTCACAGCCAAGTGTCACCAAAGAGATGGGCTGAAAGCTGAGCTGAGATTAATGAAATAAAGCTGGGAAATGACCGGACCTTGGAGCTACCGAGATCAAGGGTCTAGGGATGAGATCTGGAAGGGATCACAGAAGTCATCTCATCAATCTCCTCACAGCAAAGCCAGGATTCAAACCCAGATCTTCTCATTGCCAACCTGGAACTCCTTATACTGTATCAAATTGACTATATTACCTTTGAACAAAGAAAGAATGTTATAGTGTAGAAGGATCTTAGAGATTATCTCCTTTACTTAACAGAGGGGAAAACCGAGGACCCACGGAGGAGAAGGCCTCCTGGTCGCATAGTGAGTCAGCGGTGGTCCAGGCCTCATACTGGCTGCCACACCCCAATCCTCAGAACCACAGATTTCATGAACATACAACTCAGTTTCCAAAAGGCCCTTGACAGTCTATCAGATAGGGTCCCCCAATGGTCAAAACTCCCCAGGTCAACAGGGACTGAGTTTTTCCATCCATCTGGGCCTTTCTTGGCCTCTGTCATTCTATGTTAGTGAAAAAAGACACAGAGCAGAAGGATGCTGGCCATGAGCTGAAGCAGTCGTTGCTGGAAGGTAGTCTGGGCCCCAGAATCACAGAATCTCAGAGTTATGAAGGATCTTATTAGAAGGGCTCTTGCCCAGCCCATTCTTGAGCTGGAATTGCCAACAATATCGCCAACAAATGGTCATCCAGCCTCCGCTTGGAGAGGCCTGGCACGCAGTAAGTACTTAATAAATGCTTGCTGATGAATCAATTGTACGACTGACTGAAGGAACACACTACCCTTCAAGGCAACCAATTCCATTTTTAGACAGCTCCCATTGATAAGACTTAGCAGTAAGCACCGAGGGAAAGAAAGAAAACCTGTTGGCAAGAAGAGAGGAGGGGGTGGGTAACTCCCTACTGCACAGGCTAGCAAAGAAAGATTTCTGAAGTGGCCAAGAATACAATCACCTTCATTCTCTGGGTTCAAATCCTGCCTTTAGCTTTTACTCCTTGTGTGACCTTGGATAAATGACAGAAGCTCTCCGGGCCTCATCTGTGAAAGAGAGAAGCTAGACAAGACCATCTAGACCAGATTCCCTCCAGCTCTGACATCCTAGGAACTCTATTTGCATACTAGAAAAGGTTTGAAAATCCCCAAGCCTCCAGATAATCCAAAGACATCTTTGGAATTAGTCACGGCTGCTTATTCCAGGTACACGTGGCTGGGTTAAACCACAGGATAATATCTTTCCCACAGAAAAGGTTAATTAGGGGCAGTTAGGTGGTGCAGTGAGTAGAGCACCAGCCCTGGAGTCAGGAGGACCTGAATTCAAATCCGACCTCAGACACCTGACACACTTACTAGCTGTGTGACTTTGGGCAAGTCACTTAACCCCAAATCTCCCTGCCTTCCCCCTTCCAAGAAAGAAAAAGAAAAGGTTAATTGAGCCCAGGAATGGGTTAGAAGAATGGCCTGAGAAGCATAGAAATCTTTGTTGAGGTGGAGCAGGGGACCGAGGAATATGCTGCCTCTGGATTCTAGAATGCCAGCTATAGCAGCATTTGAAGACAAGCCTCTCTGGTAGAGGTATAAAGGAGAAACAGGCCCCAGGGTTCTAGCATGGAACACCTTCCATACTACCCACCTCTAATAGGAAATGGGGTCTTGGGTGTAGGCAGGTAATGGTTTTTATTGAAGGATAACAGAACAAAATGCCCTCACCCCACAAGATCTAGGACAGAATGGCCAACACTTCAGAATTCTAGTATGGAAGTCTAAGACAACTGGGCTGGCTGCCATCTTTGACAACATTTATTCCAAGAGTTCTCAAGTATCCAAGGAAACTCTGAATTTGGCTTTGATTTTCTGTTGTCTCTACCCCTCCGTGTTACCTTCCTCATCCCCCAAATGTGAGAAACCTTCTCTTGGTCACACCTATGTTGGTAGAACGCTTGGAGATCCTCTGAAGATGTTAAAAGCATGAGGAAGGATGGTTTAGCGAGCTAAGTATAGGAGAATGACAGGATCCCTAAGTCTTGGGGCTGGAAGGGACCTTGAGAGGTCATCTAATCAATTTTCCTGCCTCTGGGCCAGAGGACAAAGGAGAAAGAAAAAGAGAGAAAAGAAGCAAGCCCTGTAGGGCGATGTGGCTAACACAAACAGTACCAAAATGAGTTTGCAGAGAAAAATGACCTACTTAGGGGAAAAGCATATCTGCTCACAGATACACAGTCGAGTGTATTCATACGTAAACACACATGCAGGTACACCAAGATACAAGCTCAGACTCTCAAGGCTGGAAGGGGCCTGAAAGAACATCTCATCCAAATTCCCCCCTGGAGCACAGACGCCCTTGACAGACTCCCCAACAAACGGGTCATCTACCCTTGGCTCTCCTGGTGCAACAGGAAGCCCTGGATTGAGAGTCAAAGGACCTGTTACTTCCGAGCTGTGTGACCTTGAACGTGTCATTTATACTCTGTGAGCCTCAGTTTTCCCATTTTTAAAAAATGAGAGGCTTGAACCAAGGCCCTAAGGACCTTTCCAATTCTGAATCCTATGATTCTATGCTCTCTGGGGACAGAGTTCGCGCCCTACTGATGCAGTTCCTTCTGTGGTGGTACAGTCCTTACTGCTGGTAAGCTTTTTCCTCACACTGAACAAAAATATGCCTTCCTGTGACACACCCCTTTTGCTGGGGACCACACAGAATATGTCTGCTCCCTTTGTTCCAGGGTAGTCCTGCAGAAGCCTAAACAAAGTCATGATACAAATCTGGCAGGAATGTCACACCCCATACATCAAACTAGATTTGAAATTCCCCTGCCCCCTTTCCACAGATTCCTAAAGAGGGGAGCAGGAAGGGCACCTCTTTTCTTGCCTGTCTTCTCCTTCCCCACCCCATTCCAACAGCACTCATATTCCCCAGCCAGAGGAAGCAAGGCCAGGGACATATTTTGCAGGCATGACATATCCCAAATCCGCTAACCCAAGTTCCTCTGCAGACAGGAGGCCACCTGACAATCTGGAGGAAGAAAGTCAGGGAGGGGAGCAGATGGTGGGAAGTCAGTGTGAACAAGAGGCATATTCCCTGGAGAGCAAGAGAGCCTTTGGGTGCTGGGGAGAGGGAGCTCCCTGAGGATAGTGCTATGCTTCCTCCCTCGGACTGAGGGCTCCCTATGGAAAAGAACTGTATCCGGCCCCTTAGATCATGGACAACCTGAAGGCAGGGGTCATTGATCAACCCCCCACAAATAGAGGCCCCCTTCTGGCTCTCTTCCCCTTCCCTCTCTCCCAGAAGTCGGCTGTTTGAAAGGTCAGATGCCTTTGAATCACTTTAATTCCCTTTTAATGAGCTGGGGATGATGGCTCAGAGGACCTGGCAAAATAGAAGAGCTAGGTAATCCACCCCCACTCAGGCTCTGCACATGGCGGATGACGGGAGGGACTGGAAATCCTGCACCTGATCTAAGGACTTATTGATGAGATGGCGAGAGGAACAAGTTGAGGCGATTCTTCAGATTCATAAGCCTGACCCATGGCTGGGAGTCAGGACCCCTGGCTTCTAGTCCTAACTATGCTGCTAACCTGATGTCAGACCCTGGGCAAGCCTACTCCTCTTCAGACCTGAGTTTCCTACTATGTAAAAATGTGGCACTGAATTCAGTGGTCTCTAAGATAACTTCTACTTCTGACATTCTGTGTTCTAAGGCCCTCCAAGCTCTGACATTCTAGGTTCTAAGGCCCTTCCCAGCTCTGACATTCTGTGTTCTCAGGGCCGTCCCAGCACTGACATTCTGCATTCTAAGGGCCCTCCCAGCTCTAACATTCTGGGTTCTAAGAGCCCTCCCAGCTCTGACATTCTGGGTTCTAAGAGCCCTCTCAGCTCTGACATTCTGGGTTCTAAGGCCTTCTAGACCTTATGTTCTATGTTCTAAGGTCCTTTCCAGCTTTGATGTTCTATAAGTCTATTATTTCCTTACTTTTACCCTTCCAGCTGTCTATCTATGATTGACCTTGTATTCCCTCAGGAGGCTCCAGGAGCCTATGAGTCTATGGTTCAGTGATTCCCTAATACATACCATCATTCTGTCTACTCTCCCTCCTCCTGCTGCCATAAGACACCCTTCCTCATCCCCATGCTGTCTCAATCTTCCTTCCCTACAAGCCTGGCTCATGCCTCACCATGGGCCCCAACCTCCAGCAAGCTTTCCCCCTCATAAACACTTAATAAATGCTTCTTCCCCTTGTTAAACCATACAATGCCTTACTCCTTCCTTCTTCCCTCAGCATTATGCTGGCCAGTGAATGCCAAAGTCCCTGTTACCCATCTCCCTGTCTCTATGTAATGGATCTTTGTCTGCTTGGGTCCTATGGAGGTCAGTCTATCTGTCTCTCTGTCTGTGTCTCTCTATGTCTCTCTGTGTCTCTGTCTCTGTCTCTTTGTCTGTCTCTGTCTGTGTCTGTGTCTGTCTGTCTCTCTCTCTCTCTTTCCTCCTCCTCCTCCCTCCATGTATGTCCTGGATTTCAAAGTTCATACAATGCAGCCCTCATCCTTCAAACTGGGCTCCTTCCCTTCTGCCGTCAGGCTTCACAAATCCCAGTCTCTGAGCCCCTCTCCCCAATCCCTTACCTCATAACCCTCATACATCTTTGCCCTTCCTGTCTCCCTTTCTTCCAGAGTCTGAGGAAGAGCCAGGCCTCCTCTTAGATAAGGCAAACCTTCAAGCTTATGTCCTTGATCCCCATCCCATCTAGTCTGCCCTGTGAGCTCACCCCATTAATCATTCCCTCTCTCTCCTTCTACCTCTTCCTATCTCCTGGCGCCTTCCCTGCAGCTTACAAACGTGCTCGGGTCTGCCTCATTCTTTAAAAAAAAAAGTCTTTCCTTGGCCCAGCTATCCCTTCCAGCTAGTGTTCTGTTTCTTCCTTTTCACTGCCAAAGTCCTAGAAAGAACAGTGTACAGTCACTGCGTCCACTTCTTTACCACCCACTCACTTCTCAGCCCTGTGCAATCTGGCTCTCGACTCCAGCACTTCATTAAAACTCTCCTCTCAAAGATGTTTAATGATCTCACCTGACAAATGGAGTGGATGATTCTCAGTCCTCATCTCCCTTGATCCCTCTGTAAGTTCTGACCACACCAGCCACCCTCTCTCCTGAATACAGACTCTCTCATCCCTTGACTCTTCAGTCACTGTTCTCTCCTGGGCTTCCTCCTCCTCCTCCTCCCTGCCTTACTGCTCCTTCCCAGGCTCCTTTCTTGGGTCATTATCTGTTTCTGCTCCCTAAGACTAAGTGTCCCCGAAGGTTCTTATCTCAAGTGATACCCGTCTCCGGGGAGTATGCCCCACAAAGGACATCCATGGGGGACACAATGGAATGAGCATTGACTCTAGAGTCAGAGAACCTGGGTTCAAGACCTGCCTCTGACGTATCCAACCTAAGGGACTTTGGGAAAGTCCCTACCTCCCTCCTTGGGCCTTGGTGAAATGGGGGGGGGGGGCCTGAGGTCCCTTCCACCTCAGCTAGGATCCTATGATGCACAAGTCCTCTTCTCTCCCTCTATACGTTCTCTCCTTCAGTGATCTCATCTGCTCCCATGAGTCCAATTATCACCATCATTAGCAGACAGTGTGGTGTAATGGGGAGCCTGTGAGACCTGGGTTCCAATGCCAACTTGTGTGACCAGTGGTCTGTGAAGTAACCATGGAACCATAAGCCAGTTTTTATCCTTTCTAATCCCCAGCTTCCTCCACTGCCACTGGGGATGAGAATACCTGCACCAATGAATTCACAAGGTTGTCTCAAAGGTCAAACAACATAGTATATGTAAAGCAGTTGGCAAACTTTAGAAGATAAGATCAATTGGCATGGAACAGCAGAAAGAACCCTGGCTGTGGAGTCAGAGGATTCAGGTTCAAATCTTGCCTATGACACCATCTGTGTGATCTTGGATATGTCACTTAGACTTCTTGGGCCTCAGTTTCCTCATTTGTAAAATCAGAAGGTTGGACTAAGTGACACTATGAAAAGCCTTCAAGACGATTGCCTTCAAGATTTATCTACCCTAATCCCTCTCTCTCTTTCTCTTTCTCTCTCTCTCTCTCTCTCTCTCTCTCTCTCTCTCTCTCTCTCTCTCTCTTTCTCCCCCTCTCTCTCATCTCTCATCTCTCTCCCCTCTCCTTATTCTGTCTATGTCTCTTGGACTCTCTACCTCTGTCTCTTTGTCTATCTGTCTGTCTGTCTCTTCTCGATACCAGTCCAGCATCACCCACTGACTACTGGCAACTCCACAGGGATTTCCCATGTCTATCTCAAACTTGAATCTATGGGAGACCATGGATAAGAGTCACATAGGACAGGCAGGCACGGAAAAGCTCTGAGCCAAATGATTAGTGGAAGCATCCTCACGGAGCCATTGGTGTCTATCTCAAGTTCAACATGTCTAAAACTAGACTCATCACCGCCACCCTGCACACCTATCCCTCTCCTCCAAATGTTCCTATTTCTATTGAAGCAACTGCCAATTTTCAGTTACCCAGGTTCGTAACCTCAGAGCTATCCTTGCCTCTTCCCTCTCCTTTACCCCTACCCCCATCCAATGAACTGAAAGAGCCTGTCAATTCTACCATGACAAAATCTCCTGAAGCCATTTTCTCTTTTCTTCTTCTCTATACACACACAGCCACCATGAAAGGCCATCATCTTGCCTGGACCATTATAATAGCATCTTCAATGTTCTCCCTGCTTCCAATGTCTCTCTCTCCTCCAATCCATTTTCTGCACAACTGCCAAAATCTTATTAGCCTATCTTTCTAGCTTTATTTCATACCCCCCTTCACAGTCTCTACCTCCCAACCAAATGGGACTACTTAGCCAGAGCCTCAAATCCCATGCTCCCCATTCCAAGTATTCACCTCCTACCTCACTCCTCATGCCTGGAGCACACCTTATCCTCACCGTGAATCTCATGATCCTTATTTCCCTTTAAGGCCAAGATCAGAAGTTACGTCTCTCTCTCTCTCTCTCTCTCTCTCTCTCTCTCTCTCTCTCTCTCTCTCTCTCTCTCTCCCTCTCCCCCTGCCCCTCTGCCTCCCTGATCCTCCAGATGCTAGTGCTTTCTTCCTCCTCAAATAACCAAACATCATGCTTTATCTGAATAGATTGTATAGACCTTAGAGTCCTTTGGGACAGGTGCTGGATCTTTTTTTGTGTTTGGACCCTCACTACATAGCCCAGTTTCTTGTACATAAAAGGTGTAATTAATAAATCTTTGTTCAATTTAATTGAATGAGGGCAGAAGCTATGCTGAGGGACAGTGTAGCTGGTATGGCCTCATAGAGGGGGAAGAAGATGAGGGGGAAAGAAAGGAGCACAGGGAGTGAGAGATGGTGATGACTTAGACAAGAGGCAAGAGCCTGATCCAGGGTTGGAACACTCCATAACCCCACACAGAGATACTCCTCTCCAACTCCCCAGCCCAAGGGATAATGTGAGACAGAGAGAAGGGATGGACTCAAGGTGTCTACACCAGCCCCACTCAGAAAATTACAGAGTGATCATAGCCCGCTTACACCGGCCCTATCCCCATTCCCCAGCCCTCATCCCCCGGCTCTTACCAGGATGGTGGCCACAACGCCTCCAGCTTCCTTGTCCACCAATGGGACTACCAGCACTGGGAGGGGAAGGGCAGAGAGAGGATAGTGAGAAGGAAATCATCAAAAAAGAACCAAAACAGGCAGACACAAGAGGTAAAACACAAAGGAAAGAAACACAGTAAGAGGTAGCCAGAGACACCAGCAATCACACACAGGACAGGGAGTGATGGCAAGACATAGAAAAACACAAACACAAACCAAGTAACCCTGGGTGTCAAAGGAGAGAGACGCCGAAGAAGAGATAGGGAAAACACATACAGACTCTGAAACTGAGCATCTGTTCCTATAGTGCTTCGTGGTTGATAAAGCACTATCCTCACAAAGGCCCTGTGAAGTAGGCAGTGCGAGTATGAGGATACCCATTTTGAAGATGAAGAAACTAAGGCCTGGATCAGGGAAATGACTTGTCCAGAGCACACATGGATAAAAAAATTAGAAGCCAGGCTTCTGACTTACTCTTCTAAGATATTCAGAAGAAAGGAATTCAGAAATAAAGGGAACAACTGGGAGGTGAGAGAGAGAGAAAAGGAGTGAGAGAGAGAGAAAGGGGGGGCAAGAGTGAGAGAGAGAGAGAGAGAGAGAGAGAGAGAGAGAGAGAGGGAGGGAGGGAGAGGGAGAGAGAGGGAGAGAGGGAGAGAGAGAGAGAGAGAGGGAGAGAGAGAGAGAGAGAGAGAGACAGAGAGACAGAGAGAGAGAGAGAGAGAGAGACAGAGAGAGAGAGAGAGAGAGAGAGAGAGAGAGATGGGGTGATCAGAGA
>CM053622.1:710154340-710213162 GCA_028646595.1 Phalanger gymnotis
TATTACCTTGTCTGTCAGCGGCCAGTGGGGCAGTCAGCCCCGTCAATGCTTTCTCTGGCAAGTCTGAGGGGCCCAGCCCGCTGCAGCTCAGCCGCTCCCAGGCCTGGACGGCATCTCTGAGACAAAAACAAGACCCCATCAGCTGAGCTCTAGCCTACAGGCACACAATTAGCCAGGGATGCTGCCCCCATTTACCTCCCCTCTTTTCTAATAATAGCCAGCATTCATATCGCATATATTTAGGATCAGGGTGGCACGTTTCATAAATGTTAATTAAGATATATTTTTACATTCAAAACAAAGTACTTTACATATGTCATCACATTTGATCCTCGCCACAACCCTGGGAGGTAGATATGATAATTTACCCTCATTTAACAGATGATGAAACTGAGACACAGAGAGGCTAAGCACCTTGTCCAGGATCACACAGCTAGGAAGTATCTGAAGCAGGATTTGAACTCAGAACTTCCTGACTCAGAATCTAGCTTCTTTCTATCCATTGTGCCACCTAGCTACTTTAAGGATCTCAAATCATTTTACCTAAGTTACCTTATTCCCCATACACAACGGCCCTGTAAAGCAAGTGCTATTATTACTTCTCTTTTACAGATGAGGAAACTGAGACAGAGAGGGATGAAATGTCCTGCCAGGGTAACGCAGGTAGCACGTGTCTAAATCAGGATTTGAACTCAAGTCTTCCTAACTCCACATTCATTGTTCTGTCCCTGGTGCTGCCTGGCTGACTCAGTGCACCTGCTCTGAACGGGCCAATGGAAATGAATAATCCATACTCCCCTTCCAAATATCCAACCTTCCTTTAGACACCCCCCCCCATTACACTGTGCATCAGATTTTTCTCTCCTCTCCCTGCTCAGCCTCCAATCAGGGAAAAGGAGAAGAAACCCAGAAAGTAGGAGGAGCAAGAGTGGGAAACAGGGATGATCCACTAGGGGGGCGGAAGAGAGCCCAGAGAACTGACGGTGGGTGCGGAATAATTATAATAATGACTCCCAGGACCTTTGGGAGGATCAGATGAGATGATATTTGCAAAGAGCCTAGCACAGTGGCTGGCACGTAGTAGGTGCTTTATAAAGTTAGCTGCTTAAGCTTCACAAAGCGCTCTCTTTGCGACAACCCTGTGACATCGGTAGCGTGTTATTATTGATGTTTTTGTAACTGAAGGGACTGGGGCACCCAGAAGACTTGTCCAAGGTCTCAAAGCTTGTGTCAGAATTTACCAGCCCAGGGGTCACTCCGAGGTCCTCAGACCTCCCCAGAGCACACTTCCTGGGCTACATCCCAAGAAACTAGGACACAGAGAGAACCAGCCATTTTCTGAAGGTCACACAGCAATTCCGAGGTAGAATGAGCTTCTGGATTCAATTAAAAACAGTTCTTTCAATTAATTATTCATCCAGTTCAATTAATATTTCCTGCCACCTGCTAAGTGCCAGGTCGGTGCGTAGGGCTTCGAGGGGAGCAGATCCAGGCCCTGCCCTCGGGGAGCTTGCAGTCTTCAAAGACAGGATGCCCAGACCCTGCCCTCTGGGCACCGTAGTTCAACAGAAAAGCATAGCGACTAAGTCCTGGCAGTCAGTCTGGCATTTCGTTTCTAAGCTATTCTATCTCGTAACAAATTTCTTGTATTCACGTGTCTAATGACCTTCCCCTGACGAATTATTTCTGAATCTGTATAACCTCTGTTTCCTAACAATTAGTTCTGTGCCTAAATGGAAGGGGCCACCCCAGGAGGCAGCCGGCTCCTCGTCACTGTAGGACCTTATGCAGTGGACGGTCAACCACATAACTACGTTAGAGATGGGGGCTCCCTGCTCAGATATAGCTGCTGGAGGTGGCCTCCAAGGGGCCCTGCAGCTCAGAGATCCTACGTACTCCAGGCAGCATTATTAGCACATGGTTCCTGTGTGAATAAGTAGCCTGTTTATAGAGGGTAGAGAAGCTTGAAGCCAAGAATACCTGGGTTCACGTTCCACCTCTGACACATACTGGCTGTGTGACTGATGCTGGGCAAGTCATTTAAGCCCTCAGTACTCTGGGCAACTCTATAGGACTATATATATGTTGCCTAGAAGGTGGTAACCTACATTGGTAGAGGGAGTTTCCTCCCCTGGGAGTTCCCTAGTTTAATGAAATCACAGTTGCAGGTCCAGTCTCTTGTGAATAAACCCTAGACAACATCATAACCACCCTGTGAGCCCACTGGTACAAGCTTTCCTCAATTAACAGATAAGGCCATAAGTTAAATGACTTGTTAGTGTCAGCATCAGGATACAATCCCAGGTTTCCAGGCTCCAGGTTGAGAGCTCTACATACATGTGTAAACAGGAGAGAGAAGGGAAGGGAAGAGCAGAGCTCATATGCAAGCTCTCAAGGGTCTGCAACAATGGCAAAAAGAAGAGGAAGATGATCAAGGTTAGGGGTCATCAGGTCTGTGAGTGCTGGGAGTCAGGCAAGGCTAGAGGCCAGTAAGATCCAAAGGGTTGTGGGAAGTTTAACAATTGTTAGGACAAAACCATGAAAATGAAGGCAAAGGGCTCTGGGACGGCCCTGGGAAGAAGAGCTGGGGACCTTGGAAGCCGAGGCGCGTCTGGCTAGAGCACCCAGGGCAGGGCAATTTGGGTTGATCAGAGCTCACTGTGGACCAGACTGGTCAAGAAGGTATTCTGGCAAGGGGGGAACCTTGAGCTGGGCTTCAAGATTCAGACAGCCAGACTAAAGGATCTATGGATTTAGTGCTGAGAAGGCCTTCTGATGTCATCTGATCCAACTTTCTCATTTGACAGATGGGGAAACTGAGGGTCATAAAAGTCAAGTGACTTGCCCAAGGTCACACACCAGCAGAATCAGTACGGGAACCAGGTCCTGACTCCAAACCCAGTGCCCTTTGTACGGTACCACAGCATGTCTTTTCAGAAGGTACTTCTACTGAGAGGAGTCACCATCATCATTAATCAAGGTACATTTGCAGAGGTCAGGAAAAGTACTACGATGTGTGAAACTCATGAGCAAAATGGGGAGATGAGTCAGATGTGAACTGGGAGCCCTGAAGAGACTATTCTGGCCGCTGCCTCAGAACAAAGGGAAGAGAAGGCCAGGGCAAAATTAGAACTTCAAATGCCAAGGGCAAAATCACAGAGGGCCTTGAATGATGGAGACAAGACCAGGGAGAACTTTGAATGCCAGGGACAAGATCACAAAGGGCCTCGAATGCCAGGGCCAAAATCAAAGAGGCCCGTGAATGCCAAGGACAAGTATGTGGCAGGCCTCAGATGCCAGGAACAGGATTATGGAGTGTCTCGGGTGCCAGGCTGAGGAATTTGGACTCAGTGAAGCAGGCAGAGGACAGGGAGCTGCTGAATCCTCTCACCACCTCTCCCTCTGCAGTGCCTGCTGGCTCACCTCCTGCTTAATTACCCAGCCAATCTTTCGCCAAATGTCACTCCCTGATGATTAATTGTCCTAGGCACCCCCCCTCCCTCCAGGCCTCCTCCACTTAATTAGGTTTATAGAAATCATTTTGCCCAGAGTGGGACGGAAGCCAGGCGAGAACAGGAGGGGGGCTGGTCCTGGAGCCTGGTAGGGAGGGCAAAGGGGTACTTGACAAAGGTCAGACAGAGGAGGGAGGGAGAGCCAGGAGTCTTGGACCCAGGATGAGGTAGACCAGGGTAAGGATGAGCGGCCAGAGTCATCCAGCAATGCTAAGGCATCTTCAGCTGGACTCCTTTGCCCCCCTCCTCTCTATCCAGCTTAGCTGGGACCACACCAGAAAGGCAGGTTTCTCTCCACCCCCATGCTGTCCCCGATCTGCCCAGAGCTTAAGAATCCTGTCGTGCTGGGTCCCCCAGCGTGGGTGGTCCCTGGATCTCAGAAGCCAAGGGGAATGGAGGGACATTGTGGGCAAGGAAAGGGTGGGAGTTATCCTTCCTAGATTTGGACTTTGGACCCAAGAGGGTGAGTCTGGACTAAGGGGGAGGAGTGGGGCTCTCTGTGGATCCCACCCAGGGTGGAGAATCTAGGGAATAGATAGTCTCCTAATAGGCCACAAGGTGTCGCTGTTCAATCTGCATTGCTGGAGAGAGGGAAGGAACTCAAAGTGTAGTTTCTCCCCTGGCCACCTTGCTAAGCAAGGGTCTGCCCCTGCCCCAGCCCAGCTGCTCTCCTCCCTCCTTCCAGCTCAGGGCTCATTCTCAGGCCCTCTGCTAGCCACCCTCTACCCCAGGAGCTCTTCACCTCTTTTATGGACAGTCTGGTGAAGCCTGTGGACCCCTCTCAGAATCATGTTTTTAAATGCATAAAAATACAATACACAGAATACAAAGGAAACCAATTATATTGGAATGCAGTTATCAAATAATTAAACAATGAAGTTCATGGACCCTCCAAAGGCCACATCCCCCCAGTTCTTTACCCCCTCACTGGATCCCCCATTCCCAACCCCCTAATGAATCCCCTCGACTTCTCCTCTTTATTAGGTCCAGGGCCACTTCTCTCCTCCCTCTATATTCTCTCCATGAGGGTTCTCATTCACTCCTCCTATCTTCCATCTTCACTTGAATCCTAAACCTTGGGCTTCGAAGAAAAGAGTTGGGACCATTTTTAGAGCACAGAATATCAGCTCATCACTTCCAAAGGTTCTGAACCTGGAGTTCCCAAGGGAAATTTCAGAAAATCCATACGTTTGAATTGGAAAAAATAATTATGTCTTTATTTCCACTGAAATGTCGCATTTCTTTCAATTATTTAAAATGTTTTTTTTCTGAGAAGGGCTCCACAGACTTCACCAAACTGGTAAATGAATCCACAACACAAAAAAAGTTTAAGAAGCCCTGGTCTAATCCAACTGCTTCCTTTAAAAGGAGAAAACTGGCCTAGGGAAGAGAAGAAGAGTCTTGCCCAAGTTCCCACAGCTAACTCCAGCCCTGACCTCTCTCTATTAAGCTCCACATTTGCTCTCCCACTCCCTTTCTTCCAGGCATCTCCCTCCAAGGGTCCCATACTTGTCCCTCCTCTTGTCTGAACCTGGCTCTGCCACCCACTTCTCTCTCCCCCGGATGGTCTCTGGATCCTCCTTCCCAATGAACTCAACGTCCTTCTCTCAGCTTCATATCTCCTTGCTCCCTTAACACCCTAGTGCCAGCTGTCCCAGGGGGTGGGTTGGTCCTTTATGATTCATGTCTCTAGAGGTTCTCTTCTCAGGGCGGTCAGAGTCTGCTCAGGCGAAGATAGAGACAGATGGAGGAGACAAGGGAGAGAGAAAAACACACATCTTTGATGCAAGTCCCCAGCCTTTAACAACTATTTGTTTAAGTGGGTGGAAGAGGATAGGGGAGGGAACAATTCAAGCTTCTGTTGAGTATGACCACCCCATCGCTAACCCCCGCCATTGTCCCTAATGAGCTCCCATCCATCCCCCTCAATGAGCGCCTGCATCGTCTTCACTAATGCCCCGAAGATCCTGAGTCCCCTCACTCAGCCCTCTAAGTTCCTTCCACGCCGTCATCGCTGAGCTCTCATCACCTCCGCAGAGCCCCTAGCTCCCTCGCCGCAATGACACATCCATCCCTAAGCTCCTAACTCCATAACTTATCCAGGCTATCTAGTCATTGGGCACATTGTTAGTGCAAATGAGTATGCGGACCCTAGGAATCCGGAGCCTGGAAATCCCTGAGGACTCCCTGTCTCACCTGAGAACAGACAGAAAGGTACAGACTTTAACTACAGCAGAAAAACAATGAGATTCCTCTGGAGTACGAGATTTCCCGATTTGGAAGGGGTAAATAAAGGCTTGTCTAAAGCCCCTGGAAACCTATGCCTTTGGGAGGTAGGCGGCCCCTGTTTCAAACTGGAGGTTTTCGAAGTTCCAAAAGTTTAAAATGAGTCACCGGTGTTAAAGGGGAGCCTAAAAAGCTACCCCTCTTCTGGCTGTGTGAAAACAGCCATAGCGTTCAGAAGTAAGGGAGAGTTCTGCCGTTCTCTGCCCCGGTCAGGTCTGGGACACACAGTATTGACAAACTGCCGCCAGCGCGGAGGAGAACCAGGAGAAGAATCCGAGCTCACTTGTCAGAGACGTTATGGTGGGGAGTCGCCTGGTTTGGATGAGACAGACGCTGAGGCCCCTTCCAACTCTCAGATGCTGAGATTCTGTGAGGAATGGGAACCAGGCCATAAAAGATGCATTGAAGGAACTGGGGATATTCGGCCTCGAGAAGGAAATGGGGAGGTGGGGGGAGGTCATGAAGGCAATGGCCCTCCCTTGTGGCTTTGAAGGGCTTGCAAGCTGAAGACTCATTCTGCTTCGTCCCGGAGGGCAGCCCGAGGAACAAGAGAGGGAAGGCAAGGAGATTTCAGCTTGATAGAAGGACTGGAAACATCCTCCACGATTGGGATGCCTCGTTCCCTCCTGGATTCTCTTTGATTCTACGAGGCCTTTCCCGATTTCCTCCTCCCTCCCCCAAGGCTGTTACTTACTCTGGTCAAAAATGACTTGTATTGGCTTTGAGTAGATTTACTGATATTTGTGGTTCCCTTCCAGCCCCGGGCCCCCAGCAGAAGGTAAGCTCCTAGAGGTCAGGCACAGACCTGTTTTATCCCCGGAGCCTCAGAGAGCATGTGCTTGTCGAATTGAATTTTTCATAGGGTCACAGAGCTAGAGCGGGAAAGGACCTCAGACACTGTCCAATGCCCTCGTTTTAAAAATGAGGATGATGGGGCCCAAGGAAGTTAAATGATTTGCCCAAAGTTATAAAGGTAGGAAGTATCAGAGGTAGGATTTGAACCCTGAACCTCTGACTCTACTGCCAAGGTAAAAGCAGCTTTATCAGAGAGCTGGGCCTGGAGTCCTGAGTTCAAATCCAGCCTCATACACTTACTAGCTGTATGACCCTGAGCAAGTTACTAAACTCTGTCTGCCTCAGTTTCTTCATCTGTAAAATGGGGGGAATAATAGCACCTGCCTCCCAGGGTTGTTATGAGGATCAAATGTAATATTTGTAAAGCCCTTAGCACAGTGTCTGGCATGTAGTACACACTTAATAAATGTGTCTTCCCTTCCTTTCCTTCTTTCCTTCCTTCTATCCCTCCTTCCTTCTTCCTTCCCTCCTTCCCTCCTCCCTCCCTCTTTCCTTTCTTCCTTCCTTCCCTCCCTCCTTCTTTCCCTCCCTCCTTCTTTCCCTCCCTCCTTCCTTCCATCCTTCCTTCCTTCCTTCCCTCTTTCCTTCCTTCCTTTCCAATTGATTTGAATTGAATCAACACTGTGAGTCAAGTTCCCCTTGCCTTGAGGTCTTCAAGAAGAGGCTTGACTACAGACCCGGCCAAGGGATTCCTGCTCAGATCTGGGCTGCCCCAGAGATGCTCTCAGAGGCCTTTCCTAGCCTGAGTTCTTCATGATTCTGGGATGTGGGGGGGAGTGGGCCTGAGGACCACATCTCCCCCCTTAGGCTGGGGGGCTCTCAGAGGGTCATTCTCCACCCCTACCCTGAACTAGGGCTCCTCAAGGAAAAGGCCCTATTTCTCTTGTGAGCTGGGTTCTAGGGAGGTGGCCCAGCCTCTGCCCTGCCCCCCTTGCTTCCCCTAGGCTCTTATCTGTCTTTATGGCCCTGCTACCACTTCACACCTGCTCCTGTTTGCAGGCCATCCAGGGTTTCCTGGAGGAACAGGCCCTGTGCCAATGCACTCATCCCCCTGGCATCTTGCCCAGCCATAGTAGCCTCCAGGGCTGGTCCCTGGGCCAGAGCTTGTAGTGTCCCTTCTCATCCCTGGCCTTCTCTTCCTCCCATTTCTGCCAAGGTTGGACTGGCCCAGACACTTCCTCAAAACCTTTGGAGCATCTTTCCCCATTCTTTCATCCTCCTCCCAGTTCAGTTCTCACTCTTCCTCCTCCTTCCTCTCTCCTCTCTCCTCTCTCCCATCCAGCCCACATGCTCCTTTCAGCCCCTACACCACCCTCAGCCTCACCAAATAGTCATGGTCTTTTTTCTCCCTGAGTACTTGCTAGCTACGGGCTCTCCAGCCAAGCCTATTGATTCTACTTCCTTACTGCTTCTGGCATCTTTCCCCCTTCTCTCTCCTCCCCTAGACACCACTCTAGGTCACACCATCATTGCCTCTCACCTGGACTGATGGAACAGCCTCCTTGCTGGACTCCCTGACTCCAGTTTTCCCCTTTTCTCATCTCTCCTTCACATGCTACTTAAGTAATCTCCTTCAATCACAGATTTGACCATGTTACCTTCAGCAACCCTATTACCTACAGGATAAAGTAACACATTCTGATACTAGCACTCAAGGCCTTCACAGTCTGGCCCCAACCAACTGTTGCAGTCTCAACTCTACTCCCATTCATTCATTCATTCTGTGTCCTAGTCAGACTAACTATCCGTTATTTTCTGATCTCATCCTGCTCCCTCCAGCCCCTAGTTATATGCGGAGGCTTTCTCCCATATGTGGCGTATCTTCTCTCCAATTTTCCACACATGAAAACCCTTTTTCTTCCTTCAAAGCTCAGCTTAGATCGGGGTGGGGAACCTCCAGCCTGGAGGCCACATGTGGCCCTCTAGGTCCCTGCGTGTGGCCTTTTGACTGAGTCCAGGTTTTACAGAACAAATCCTTTGTTAAGGGGGTTTGTTCTGTGGAGTTTGGATTCAGTCAAAGGGATGCACTTGAGGACCTAGAAGGCCATATGTGGCCTCAAGGCCTCAGGTTCCCCGCCTCTGGCTTGGATGCCACCCCCCAGGAAGTCTACTGACCCCCTCCCACATAACCCTCCTCCCCAACTAAAAGGAATTTTTCACAGGGCGCTCTATCTACCTTCTGTCAAGGTGATTTATAAACACACCCTGTCCTTTACACTGGATCATAAGCTCCCAGAAGGCAGAGTCGATTCCATTTTTCACAGGAGTTTAGAGCCCTGACACTTTGTAGATTTGTACATTCTTCCCCATCACTTTCGGAAAGCACTGTGGTACTGTGGAAAGAGTGCTGATTCTGTACTCAGAGGACCTGGGTTCAAATTCTGTCTCTAGACCCTTATTAGAGACAGATGAATGGAAGCTGAGAGAGGCAGTGGATGGAGCACCAGGTGGGCTTGGGAGTCAGTAGGACCTAAATTCATCTATGTCCTTAGAAACTTACCAGCTGTGTGAGCCCAGGCAAGTCATTTACCTTCTATTTGCCTCAGTTTCCTCAACTTTAAAATCAGAATAGTAATAGCACTTATCTCACAAAATTGTTGTGAGGATTAAATGAAGTAATATTTGTAAACATGCTTAGCATAGTACCTGGCGCGTAGTGGGCACTTAATAAATGCTTACTCCCTTCTCCTTATTACATATGTGACCTTGGACAAGTGTCTTAGACTCCCTGTCCTTACTTTAGCTCTATGACCCTAAATGTCTGTTCAGATGTAGAAGACTCAGACACGAGGAAGGTACTAGAGCCCTGGATAATCAGGGGGGCCTTCCTGGAGTAGGTAGAAACTGAGGTAGAAGAATTACTGTCTATTCCTCAACCTCGTCCTGCTGGTAACCCGCTCCTTCCGCATCTCCCCCGATCGAATGCTTTTCTTCCCTTCAAGGTCCAATTCTGATACCTCTCCCTCAATGGACCCCTGTGTAGCAGAAATAGTGTTGGCCATAGAGTCGAGAATGTTCAAATCCTGGCTTCTATGCTGGCAAGGCACTGAGCCTCGGTTTCCTCATCTTTAAAATGGAACAACAATGTTTGCAACAGCTATCCCACATCAGGTTATTATTAAGTGTATGCCTTCGAGCCCTTCGGAAATATAAGTTATCATTGTCCCCGGAAGTGATTCTTCCCTTCCCGACCTTCCTTCCCTGGTCCCGGCTTCTTCTCTCTGCATATCTCATTTTGTCTTTCGTTGGTAGTAGGGTGGGTGTTTCAGCACACCTGCTATGCCAGAAGCTCCCCGAGGGCAGGAGAAATGTTCTTCATGTCTGCAGCCGCTCCATTTCTGAGCGTAGGTCCTGCCACATATCAGGGGTGTCACAAGTGAATTCAGATTCCCATTGGCATTTGTTTGGGAGGGAGCAGGTGGGAGGGCATCTCAGTGAGGTGAGGCCCATCCCCACCAATCAGTTGGGTCTGAGCCCAGACCTGTGGCATGTGCCACAAAAGAGACCAAGTAAGGTGAACAGTCCCTCTGCTAACCACTATGGTTGGGAAGGGAAGGAAATGAGCATTTGTGTAGCATCTAGAACGTGCAGGGCTAAGTGCTAAGCGCTTTACAAATATGACCTCATTGGGTCCTCGCAATAAGCCTATGAGGTGATGCTGTTACTATACTCATTTTAGAGTTAAGGAAACAACTAAACTAAATGGTTAAGTGATTTAAGTCACATTTAAGTGTCTGAGGCCAAGTCTGAACTCCAGTCTTCCTGACTTAAGACTCAGCATCATCGGCTGCATCAGGTTAAAAAGACGAAACTCACAGGGACACTTGCCAGAAAGGGGGCTGGATTGGGAGCCAAGAGACAGAACAGCAAAGGTTGCTTCCAAACCTATCTCAAATCCAGCTCTTTTCCAGAGGTTGCTTTTGGACTGAGGGCTTTGTGTACTTCTTTATCTATTTATGGTTCCTACAAATCCTTTCCATCGTGTGCATAGTGAAATAAAAGCTGTCCCATACCAGATATGCATTTGGTACCTTCAGTGCTTATACCAGGGCTGGGTCCTTCCCCTCTACCCCTCATTACTCACGTTTCATGACACAAGCCAAATGTAACCTATATTTAAAGATTTTCCTGAGTAATTCTAAGTGAAACAATGAGCCAAAGATAGAAAGGGATATTCTTAGAGTCATCCCCCAGAAGCAAACCTGGTCCATATGAACCCAGAGTCCCGAAGAGGAGAGAAGCCCTGGTCCACAGGTTACATTAGATTGGATTGGATTAGTCTGGACATGCTGTGGATAGGGAAAACATTCCCAAGAACTGGAATATTCCCAGACTGATCTCTTGGGATTCTCTTAGGGATACAGAAGGCATTCTTGAGCCTAGTCAACAGGACATCTTGAGTTCAATTCACATACTGATTCTGCTTCTCATTTGAATCCTGACCCTTACCCTGACACTAGCTGTGTCACTTAGGGCAAGTCACGGGACCTCTCTGAACCTCAGTTTTCCAGCTATAAAATGATAGGGTTAGAATAAATGCTCTCTCTGGTCCCTCACAGCTTTAATGTTCAGTGATTCTAATATTCTATTACTCAGCTCCAAGGCATTTTTCCAGGAAGCCTTCCCTGGTCTCCCCAGCTAAACGTAATACCTCCCTCCCTCTTTCTCTCTCTATCTCCCTCTCTTTCTCTGTGTGTGTGTCTCTTTCTCTCTGTGTGTGTCTCTCCCTCTCCCTCTCTCTCTCTCTCTCTCTTTCTCTCTCTCTCTCTCTCTCTCTCTCTCTCTCTCTCTCTCTCTCTCTCTTCCTCCCTCCTTCCCTCCCTCTTTCTCTCTCTCTTCCGACCTCCCTCCCTCCCCTCCCACTATGCTGGTATCTCTCTCATATACTTGCACGTCCTACTTCTTTATTAAAATCATTTCTGTCTATGTCTTATCGACCCTATCAGATGAATCCTATGAGGCACGGAACAAGTTGTATCTAATCTCTACATCTCCTCCAGGCCCTGGACAAAATAACTGACATTTATATAACATTCTAATGTTTGCAAGGCACATTTAATCACTAGAGCCTCCGAATAATCCTTTGAGAGAAATAGCACAGATGAATTTGTAACACTCTCATTTTACAGATGAGGAAACTGAGGATCAGAGAAGTTAAGTGATTTGCCTGGAGTCACACAACCATTAAGTGTCAAAGATAGGATTTGAACACAGATCTGTCTTACTCCAAGTCCAGCATGTTCTATCCACTGCTGCACAATACTTCTAGTAGCTAATATATTTTTAATAAATGTTCTTAATTTGATTCTGACATTCTAGTACTCTAATTAGGTTAGAGTCTGACAGAAAGCATCAGGGTTATCAATTTTCTTAACCCTTAACACAGATTCCTGATGAGAGTTGAAGAAGGTTTGAACTCAGATGGGAGCTGCATTCTGTAATTCTAACATACAAAGATTATAACATTTGATGAGTCTAATATGCTGTGTGATTCCAGCATTATGTGATTTTAAAAATCTGTTATTTTAACCTTCCAAGATTTAACATTCTGTGCTACTATGATGCTAACATTCTAACATGCTAACATTCAAATATTCTAACATCAGCATTCTGTGATCCTATGATTTTAACATTATAGGATTCTCAAATTCCATGATGCCAATGTTCGGCAATTTTCACATTCTATAATTCTAAAAGCCTAACATTGTGTGATTCTAAGATTCAATGACAAAGCAGAGGAGTCAGTATCTCAGAGGGAGAGGATAACAATTAAAAACTTTAAAACTCCTACAGGAAACAGAAAAACACACAATCTGGTGTCTCCCCCCACCTCCCATCCCCTTTCTCTGTATTACTGAATTCCAAGAAGGGATGTTCCCTTTCCTTCCCCCTTCACCAGCAAATGTTGACTAAACACCTACTGTGTACCAGGCTTGGCTTGAGGAAGCAAGAGACGAGCTGAGCTTTAGGGAGACAGTTCTGAGGCTTGGTGCCCCCCACATGGTGCATGACCTTCCCTAATAAACCCAACATGGTACCTGGAGCCCAAGAGTGTTTACTGGTTTCTCTTTAAAGGTTTAATTAAACTCCCGTGGTCATCAGCTCCATTTTAGTTAATAGAGTCTGAGAAGGGAAAGGTGCTTATGCTTTCTCTTCAAAATAAATGAAAAGACAGAGAATGACGTGAGTGGAAGGGGAAAAGACCCTCTGGATTCTGCTCAATGACTTACAGGAGGAGGGGTTGAGGAAGCTAGCTGCTAATGATTACTAAGGCCATTGGCCAGGAGGTAGGAAGCCTGCATTCACATTCTGGCTAGGATTCTTCTCTAGAGAGTTTCATACTGGTCCAACATAATAACCTGTTTCCAAGATTCTATGATTCTAACTTTCTATACTTTTACAATTCTAACATCCTAAAACTTCAACATTATGAAATCTTAATGATTTGGTGGTTTTGTGATTTCAATATTATGTGATTTTAGCCTATATTATCTAAGATTCTATCATACTATGCTTGCAACTTAACTTGGATGATTCTAATACTCTACATTTCCAACTTTCTGCTATTCAAAACTTCTGTGATTCTAACTTGTGGTTTTAACACCCATAGATTCTAATATTCTAAAATAAGAATCAGGTCAGTAGGGAGGGGATTGTCTGTGGGCAGATGGAGACTTACGAAAAGTCCCCTGTATCCTACTATGAGGTTGCCAATTAGTGTCTAGTGCCAACCTCTCCCACATGATAGATGACTCTACCTGGTTGTGGGAGCCCAGGGTATGAGACTCACCGGACTTTCCCCTCCTGGGGTAGATCATGTAGGGGGTCTGCACACACTAGCCGGGATTCTCCATCAAGCAGGTAAGTGTAGACAGTTTCCTAGGGGAGAAAGAGCCTGGTGAGATTGGTAGATGGCAGTCTTCTCCAGCCTTCTTGCCTCCAATGCCCTCACCCCAGCTTGGATCCCAGGGCATTACTTCTATTTCATCACATTTCTAATTCATCATTACTGATGCTATTTATTATTAGTATTCATATTTATTATTAGTATTACTCCTTTTGATCTTTTCTCTCATGCAAGCATGAACCTTTTGGGTGGGTCTTGTACGTATATAAGCATGTGGAAAAAGCTCAGAGCTAGTTTGGTATATCTCGGAATCATCTACATAAATATGACAACTGAATCCACTGGAACTGATGACTAAGATCACTAAGGGAGGTAGTGGAGAGAGAAAAGGGGCCCAAAGTGACATCTAGAGGATGCCCACACTTCCTGTTCAGGAGCTACATGATCCTTGAGCAAAGGAGACTGAGAAGAAAGGGTCACACTGATAGAAAAACTAAGAGAGAGTACTGTCACAGAAGCCAAAGGTTTTGTATTTTATAGAGCTAATAGGGAGCCACTGAAGGTTTCTGAGTGACAGAGTTAGACCCATGTTTCAGGAATATGGTTTTGTGTGAAATATGGTTTGGAAATGGGAGAGAATAGAAGCTAATAGACCAACTAGGAGACTACTACAAGAGAGGAGAGAATCTCCATGAAACAAGAGCATCCAGGAGAAGGGGGTGGTGAGTAGTGTCAGAAAGGTTTCATAAAATGAGGGCCGAGAAAAGGCCACTGAATTTAACAGTTAGGAAATCACCGGTAACCATGGAGAGAGCAGTTTGTCTCTCTTCAGTTAGGATTAGAAGCCGGATTACAAGGAACTGGGAAATGAATGGGAAAAAAATGTGGAATGCTTCAGGAATTCATGTGTCATCTTTCTGCAGGGAGCTTTGACAATCTTCAAGATCCCTTTCCACTCTAAAGCCTGTGATCTTACGGCCAAGACAAACCCCAGCACCCCCAGGAAGCCTTCTCTCTCATCCTCTATCCCCTAGCTCATTCTGAATCTCTCTCCCCCTCTCTCTCCCCCTCCCTCCCTTCCTCTCTCTCTCCCCCTCCCTCCCTCCCTCCCTCTCTCTCTCTCTCTCTCTCCCCCCACCCCTTCCCAGTGTGTCTGTGTGTCTTTGTCTCTGTATGTGTGTCTCTGTCTTTATCTCTGTGTCTGTCTTTGTGTGTCTCTGTCTCTGTCTCTGTCTCTCTGTCCTTCTCTGACTGTGTCTGTGTGTTTGTGTCTGTCTGTCTGTCTCTCTCTCATCCTTCCTCCCTTCCCTTCCCCGAGCTCTCTCTCTACTCTTAAGGGTCTTCTTAATTTCATTTGCTTCCTTCAAGCCTCAGCCCACATCTTCTACAAAAAGCCTTTCCTGAACCCTGCCACCCCCACCAGCTAGCATTCCCTCTGAGATGACTATCCCTTTACACTGTATGTATTTCATATGTCCAATATTATTTCCATGTTGTTTCTCCCATTAGAATGTACATTCCTTGAGGGTGGCCATTCTTTTTTACCTCTCTTTGTGTCTTCAACACTGAGGTGCATGACACACAGTCATTTTTTTTAATTGACTGACTGACTGACTGATTGATTGGCTGGTGTGGCTGAAGGAGCCCTTGGACTGGGAATTAAAAGACCCACCTTTGTCCCGGCTCTGCCACTTAGCTGTGTCACCTCAGGCACTTTCCTGCTCCAGGCTATATGAAATAATAAAATATAAAATAGGAATGCTAGTATTTTCTCTCCCTATCTCAGAGGATCATTATGATGAAAATGCCTCCTCAGTTTCCAAAAGCTACTGAAACGCCATCAGTGATTGCCTACTTCAGGACATTTCTCCGTCTATCTGCCTGTTTTCTTCCTTCCCTCCAATGCTCCTTTCCTCCTTCCTTCAGATTCTGCTTCCTCCCCCCCCCCACCCAACGCCCCCCACTGGGTTAAAATTAGCCACATTTAGAGGAAGCTGTTTCATATGCATCAGCGAAGTCTGCATTCACAGGGAGTTTTGGGGACAAAGCTTACTGATGAGGGCAGGTGCCAGGCTCCCAGCTCCTCTCCCCTCCCATCCATCCCAAAGGGGCCAGTACTCCCCCTCACAGCCCGTCCTTTGGCAGCCTCAGAGCCCAGACCATGACAAAGAGGCTGCAATGTGGCTCATGGATGGGGCCAGGTAGCATTATGCTACATAGATGCACCCCAACTCCACCCTGGAACGCCAAACCCACTTAAGTCAGGAGCTCTTTATGTTCCCCCTAAACTTTTCCTTTCTTCCAGTTTCCTGATTTCTGGTACTGCCATCTTCCCAAACAACCAGGGCCTAGGATTCAAGACCTTAGAAATCACCCTAAAATGCTTACTGCCTGGGTGGCCCAGGGCAAGTCGTTTAATTTCTTGGGGCTTCAAATTCTCATCTGTAAAATGAGGGGATCGGACTTGATGGTCTTCCGGCTCAATGATTTCTGGTCCAGTCCAACACCCCATTTTACAGATGAGGAAAGTAAGAGATTTGCCCTAGGTTACAGCGATGGCATGTACTTCCTTCAAAACCCAGGACCAGTCAGTTTTTGGGTCTCATTGATTCTACTTCCATAGTTTCTCTCAAATTCACCCATAGCCAAGAGGAGAAAGCACTGGATTAAAAGTCAGAGGGCAATGACACAGGCCCTCCTTACTTCTTACCTGGCTACTCTAATAACCTAATTAGTTTCTCTGCCTCCCTGTTACTCTGCCTCTCCCTTCTCTAATCCACATCCTCCACATGCTATCCAAGAAATTTTCCTAATTCACTGCTCTGACTTTGTCACTCCCCTGCTCAAAAGCCTTTAATGGCTCACACTGACCATCAAAACCCCCTACAAATGACTGCTCTTGACATTCAAGGCTTCTCATGGTCGGGCTTGATGTGAACTTTCCAGCCTTATATGGCGCTACTCGCCTTCATGTGCTCTCTAGTCCAGCCAGATTAGGCAATTTGTTGCTCCCCATTCTCTCTATCTTTGTGTCTGGAGTGGACCTCCCCGATCCTGACCCCCTTCCTTTCTGCTGCAGCTCTTTGGGGGCAGGGGTCATATCTCTGTATTCCCAGCACTCAACACAGAGCCTAGCGCATTTTGTTTGGAACCCAGACCTCTGATTCCATCGGCACAAGTGATAAAAGCCTTCTAGCAGTGTCTTCCTCCAGAGTTGCCTCAGGAACCGAGAGGTTTAGTAACTTGCATGAGATCACCCAATCAGTATGTGTCACTTGAACTCAGGTCTTCCTGACTCCTAGATTAGCTCTCCATCCACTGTGCCACACTCGCTCTCATGCCTAGCACACAGGAGGTACTTACAAAATGTTTGCCGATTGACTGAAGGCCCAGATCAGATGTCACCTCCTCCCTGAAGCTTTCCCTGATTGCTCCTGCTGAAAGTGGGCTCTCCTTCCCCAGACATCTCCTATGTAGCTTCTGCCTCTCCTCTGCCCTTACCTCATGCTTCTTTGTATTATAACAATTTGTGTACATACCATTCCTACCCCCACCTCAGACTCATTATGATCTAAGCTCCTTGAGCGCTCAGCCTGGGTGGGATGTATCTTTGTATTTACTTCCAGGGTCAAACGTGACCCTGCAGAGAGAAGGTGTTTAATAAATGATTGCTGAATGAATATATCGATGAATCACAGCAAAGTGGAAGGGTGAATGAAGTGAATCACTGAATGAAAAGTGATCGCCGAATGAAAAGAACAAGTGTATGAGCTCAGGCTGCAAACTGTCACACTGATAGACCCACCCTGCCCCGCCCCCCCCCACATACACACACTTTCTACAGTAACCCCACTCTGAAGACCCTTCCCCTCTCTGGACTCAGTTTCCTCTTCCAAGAAGTACAAACAATCGCACATAAATAAAATAACACAAGGACTTGTCAGGTTAAATTTAGCAGAAAGGCTTCTTCTTCGGGGATGTGTTACAGCAGATGGCCTCTGAGGTCCCTCCCAAATCAGGCACAGATTCCACAATACTTACATTGTTCCAGCCCTGGGTTATTGTGAGAAAAATGTGCTTCGTAAGCCCTGCGTCAGTATCAAAGTGGGTCCTATTGCTAGAATTATTATAAAATATGCCTTCATAGTCCAATCTCAACATTTTTCACATGTGGAAACTGACGCCCAGAGAGAAGGGTCTTTGCCAGAGTCACACAGAAAATCAAGACTGAAGCTAGAACCCAGGTCTTGTGACTCCCAGCCAGGCCTCTCTCCACGTCTTTCTTCCTGCTTCCCTCCTTCCCTGCATCACTCCAGATGTGTCACCCCCACTAGCCAGATGTTGTCTGATTCCCTTTCCTTTCCAGGGCTGGTTTATTTTGGGTGTCGATGAGCCACCTCTTTCTTACTAATTTCACACTCCACAGTGTGGGCTCTGGTTAACACTTTCAGGACGAGCAGCAAACATTTTAGAGTTTTGGGGAGGTAACGTGCCTCCCTCCCCTTCCAGAAGGTCTTCAAGCATAGATCACTTGTCCACTGTCCAGGCCAATGGAGACTACTGCTCAGATACTGGATGACCTCTGAGGTCCCTTTGAATTCTGAGATTCTGGGAATCTGTGAGTTTGGGTAAGGGAAGCACCCAGGGTATGGGGATCTTAGGTCCTTATCTCTAAGGCCCTATGTGACCTTAGGGAAATCACTACTCTCCCTCTGGTCCTCGATGTCTCTCTCCGTCACACAGAGACAAGGGTCTTAGCCATGCAGAATATGTGGCATTTACCATCTATTCTGGAACATAAAGCCTCTTTTCCCCCATTACTCAACCACCACCATGCCCCCCCCACATAACTATCTGAAAATCATGGTAGAGGAGAGACTCAGAATTATACAATCATGAAATGCCAGGGCTCAGAGGACCCTTAAAATATGGAATGTAGGATGTCAGAACTACAGGGAACCTTAGACATGGAGCACAGAATGTCAGATCTGAGAGACAATGGCATTCCACTGAGTCCAACCCCTTCATTTAGCTGGAAAACAAGCATGAAGAGGGAAAGGAACATGACTAAGGGAAAGCGAAGCAGTGGCAAACAATCGCCCTCCACCTTGGGGTACTTCGGTGGGCTAGGGTACTGGGTGGAATTTAGAGAGGTCATGTATTGAGGAACAAGCCCTGAGCTGGTGGGAATCAGGAGATCTGGGTTCTAGTGGCAATTATGCCAGTGACTTGTTATGTGACCATGGGGAGGTCTCTTTCCCTCGCGGGCCATCACATTCCTCCTCCACATTCCTCCTCTGTGAAATGACGAGGCCTTACTGGGCTACAGAGGATGTCAGCTCTGACAGCTTGTTTACATTCCCAGGTCCCTTCCAGGGCTGACATCCTATGGCCCTGAGGTCTGCTCCAGCTCTGCCCATATATATTCCGAATGTTTTAGGGCCCCTATTGTCTCTAAACATCTGTGGTTTCTCTAGAATTTTAAGATTTTATGAATGAAGGGGAAGAGGAGAAAATTAGATAAAAGAGAATAAGGACAGAACTGAGAAGATGCCAAGAAGATGGGGAAGCAGGGTGGGGAATGGAGGAAGAATAAACCTGCCTCCAGAAAACTCTCAGAAGGGACAACCAGGAAGGGGGCAGTGGCCAGTTTTTCCATCCCTGATGCTTCTGGACAGAACTAGATCAAATCAGAACCTGCTCTGGGGCTACCCTTGACCTAGAAGGCCCTATTCTCCCTCCCCTCCATTTCTCCAGGCCCAGCTGAAGCTTCCACCTTGATCTCTCCCTTCTCCAAGGCCCCTACTCAAGCCAGGCTAGCTCTTTTCTCTCCTCTGCCACCCACCTTTCCCCAGCAGAGCCAGGCATTCTGTCAGGCATAGAGCCTCAGGCCAGACTAAGTCATGTATTGACTCCCTAGTATCTCTGCCCTTCCTCTGGACTCGGTGACCTGGGTCAATGCCCTCTTTGTGGAATACAAGGAAGTTGTGCAAGGGTTGGGGTTGGGGAGACACCTACCACTTTGGGGAGCACAGCAGAGATGGCTTCTTTGATGACACCATGAAGACTGGAGACATCAATGACAGAGCCCAAACTCAGCAGGGCTTCCTAGAAGAGAAAAGAGGATAAGAAATATCACTGCATGAAGTTGTGAACTGATCCAGCCATCCTGGAGAGCAATTTGGAACTGTGTCCAAAGGGCTATAATAATGTGCATATCCTTTGACCTAGCAATACCATTTCTAGGGCTGTATCCCAAACATCATACAAGTGGGAAATGGACCCATAGGTACAAAAATATTTCTAGCAGCTCTTTTTGTGGTGGCCAAGAATTGGAAACTGAGGGGATGCCCATCAGTTGGGGAATGGCTAAAAAAAATTGTGGTATATGAATTTAATGGAATACTGTTGTGCTGTAAGAAATGAGGAGCAGACAGACTTTATAATAACCTGGAAAGACTTAGATGAACTGATGCTGAGTGAGGGGAGCAGAACCAGGAGATCATTATACACAATTATAGACACACGGTGTCTGTAAGGACTAACTTTGATAGACTTGGCTCTTCTCAGTAATACAAGGTTCAAAGACAGCTCCAAAAGACTCATGATGGAAAAAGCTATGCACATCCAGAGAAAGGATTATGGAGTCTGAATGCAAATTGAGGCAAACTATTTGCTATCTTTTTTTCCTTCTTTTTTGGTTTTGTTTCTTCTTTCTCATGATTCATCCCATTGGTTACAATTCTTCTTTACAACTGGACTACTACGTAATTAAGTTCAATGTGAAGGTAAATGTAGAACCTATATAGGATTACATATCGTCTTGGTGGGGAGGGCGGAAGAGAAGGGGGAGGGGGGAGCAGAGGGAGGGAGAGAAAATTTGGAACCCAAAAACTCGTGGAACTGAGTGTTGTAAACTAAAAATAAAAAGTAAATTTAAAACAAAAGAAGAAGAAGCATCACCACAGGGATGGGGCTACAAGCAGAGAATTAAGCAACCTTTAAAACCCAGCTTCTCAGAACCAGCTCTAGAGCCTAAGAAAGCATCTTGTCTGATCCCTCTTTCCCACATCCCTGCCCTGAAAAAACAAAACAAACCCAAGGCCTCCTCTTTATGGACTCTCCGAGGCAGGTCAACCAGTCTTTGCATACTTCCAAGGCCAGGAAACTTGCTCCCTCCCAGACTGTGACCATTCCACTGAGGAACATCTCTCATGCTTAGAAAGCTTTGCCTTGAGCTGAGCCTAAATCTGACTCCCTGGGACTTCTTACCGCTCTTAGCTCTATGGTCCAGGGCCAAGCCGATCAAGTCTAATAAACACCCCTCACATATTTGCGTGCAGAATCTATTTCCCCTCTATCTGCAAGTCTCCTAAATGTCAGGCTAAACCTCCCCCATCCCTTTAACTGTGGGGCATAGTATGCAGAAAACCTTCCCTCTTGGTCACCCTCCTCTGGGAACAGTCCAGCTTGTCAGTGCCTTTTCTAAAACGTTCCAGAACCAGAGGTGATGCTCCAGGTGTGCTCTGATAAAGGCAGAGGACCCCAAGACTATTGCTTCCCTCATTCTGCATCCTATGTCTCTTTTAACGTAGCCAAAAACTGAACTCTTTTTTTGACCACCAAGTTAGGGTGGTGACTGATATTGAGCTTGTGGTACAGAAAGGGCTTTTTCCACAAGAACAGCAGCAAATAATCCATATCTCCACACCAGCACAAAATCATGGATGGTTGATACGTTCTTCATTCATTCATGGTCATACTTCACATGTTGCCCTGGATAATCCCAAAGAATATTAATTTTTAAAAACACACTTAGCTCATTCTACCTCCTAAAAAGGTCTGGCTTTGGTAGGAAGCCTAGAAATTTTTTCCCCTTGGCTCTGAGCCCCCAACAAGCCTGGGGCTCAACCCATTCCAGGAGTGTTTAAAACCAGAGGGAAGACAATATCTATCAGATTTATGTGTGTTTCTGTGTGTTTATAATAATAGCGGGGGAGGAAATAAGCATTAATATAGCTCCTACAATGTGCCAAGCTCTGTGCTGTTTCACAAATATTTTCTCATTTGATTCTCATAACAACCCTGTGAGGTAGAAAATATTATTAGCCTCATTTACAGATGAGGACCCCAAAGCAGACAAAGGTCAGAGAGTGATTCATCCAGGGTCACGAATCTAGTAAGAATCTGAGATCATATTTGAACTCTGTTCTTCCTTACTCCAAGTCCCGGCTTCAATCCCCTATGTCCCTCCTAGGTGCTTCCTATACATGGGCTTCTCTAGGAATGTGGTCCAGGAAAGTTCAAATCTAGCATTCTCTGTTCTCTACTCCAGTCTCCCATCAAGATGGCCCAGGCTGGGTCCCGGGAATTTTAGTTAAGTCTTAAGTTATAAAGTTTTGGGAACAATTTTCTAGGACAAGAAAGTCTTCTTTCATCCTTATGTCTAATATTCATCCCTTGGCAGGTGATCTCTGAATCTGACTACCCTTTTTTTCATCCATGAATAAACCATTGGAAACCAATTCTTGGGGGTGAGGGAGAATGGAGGAGACAGGAAGGCATGAAATCAGGGCTGGGTTGGGTCCTTAGATATAATGAGGGAAGACCATTTGATAAAAGTGTGTATGTTTAACCTGGAGAAGTCTCAAGGGAGACATGATAGCTATTTTCAAGTACTTCAAAGGCTGTCAAGTGGAAGATGGATTAGTCTGGTCCTGTTCGGTCCCAGAGGACAGAACCAGGACCGCAGGGGAGAATTTGCAAAGAGGCAAATTAGACAGTAAGAGGAAAAACAATGAGAGGTGTCCCAAAGGGAGGCATGCTGCCTCCAGAGTTGGCAAGTTTGCCTTCAGCAAAGGCTGACCACTTGGATGTGGTGCAGTGGGGGTGGGGCTAAATGGTCACTGAGGTCCCTTCCAACACTGAAATTCTATGATTCTGTGATGGCAGAAGGAAGACGGTATTACAAAATCATGGAATTTCAGAAGTGAAAAGGACCTCAGAGGCATCTAGTAACCATTTCATGCCCAACAAGCCATCATCCAGCCTCTACTTGAATACTGGATGACCGGGAACTCGCTACTTCACGAAATAACCCATTCCATTTTTAAACGACTCTAACCATTATGCAAGGTTTTTGTAACATCAAATTAAAATCAGCCTATCTACAATGACCTCCTCCTACCCACCCACCCCCATTGTTCCTAAACCTGCCTTCTGGAGACAAACCAATCTAATCTAATGAAGGTTTGAGGGCTACGGGTTTGAGCCCAAGAAGCCAAGCTGGCATGGGGACCAAGAAAATCCAAGGGGTGTGGGAACCTTAAAATGAGGCCCATGGGAGTTTATAAAGGAGTGAAAGTTCTGGGTCTAAAGAATGGGAGCTAGTGATCTAAGAAGCTGAATGTAGATAAGTAAGACCTAAACTTCAGGTCTAGATCTTATTTGAGGGCAACCTATGAATACCTGGTCCTCAGTTCACAAAGCAGCATCTTCAAATACTCAGACATAGGATGGAGTAGGACTAGCTACACAACAATTCAGGAAAAAGACAATCAGGGGTCTTAATGGACCACAACCCCAATGAACCAAGAGTCTAATCTCACTACTAAAAACAAAAGTGATCCTGGTTTTCATTCATAGATGCATAGTATACAGAACATGGACTATCCTCTTCCCTGACCAGACCACACCTGGTGTGACCTGGCATTTCCTTCAGTTCTGGGTCCACACTTTAAGAGGGACACTTATGAGTTTAAAAGTCTCCATCACTTCACTAAGGAATCAGAACCCAATGTGCAATACAGTAATGACTACAATAATATAAAGAAAATCAGTACTAAAAACAGAACTCTGCATTTCAAGGACCAATCTTTATTCTGAAGAACCACGGTAAAGCAGGACTCCCTCCTCTCAGCAGAGAGGGGGTGCACCATAAGTGCAGAATGAGGCACACAGTGTCAGATAAAGCCAATGTCTTTCTGTGTGTGCTTAACAGGGAGGATTCTACGTCGGGGAGAAGGTACGTATTGAGAAGTGACAACAATATATTTTAAAGCACCAATATGCCATTTTTAGAGTGTCCAGAAGAAGGTGTCTAGCTTGGTCAAAGAGTATGGCCCAGACTTATAAGAGGCATTGCTAGTGGGGCCTAGAACCCTTCCTGGGAAGGGGAGTAACAGAGTTATCTCTTCTCATCTTCCCCCTTAAGACAAGGTTAATATAAAGACTTGTAATACCTAACTCGGGGCAGCTAGGTGGTGCAGTGGATAGAATGCCAGCCCTGGGCATCAGAAAGACCTGTGTTCAAATTCCACCTCAGTCACTTGGTAGCTATGTGACCCTGGGCAAGTCACTTAACTCTGTTTGCCTCAGTTTCCTCATCTGTAAAATGAGCTGGAGAAGGAAATGGCGAACCACTCAGTACCTTTGCCGAGAAAACCCCGAATGGGGTCATGAAGGGTCAGACACAACTCATTGATTTAAAAAAAAACCTAACTCACAGAATTCTTGTGAGGAATGAATGCTTTGAAAACCTGTCAGAAATGAAGTCGTGATGAGCCATTATTGATTCTCCATTTTGCAGGTGGAGACACTGAGGCCCACAGAGGTGATGCGATTTGCCCAAAGTGACATGACAAATAGGTGGCAGCTCTGGGATTTGAACTCAAATCTTCTGACTCCAAGTTCTTTTTTGTTAGTTACCAAAGGAAAAAAAATATAACTCTTTACTGAAACATCTAAATTAACCCTAGAGGCAAACCAATTGTGTCAATTGCCATAAGCATTTTCTAAATAATTTTTTATAATTTACTATAATTTCTCCTATCTGTGCAAATGAACTTTATTTATTGGGGGTGGGGGGAGGCAAATGGGGTTAAGTGACTTGCCTAGAGTCACACAGTGTCTGAGGCTGAATTTGAACTCAGGTACTCTTGATTCCAGGGCTGGTGCGCTATCCACTGAACCACCCAGCTGCCCCCAAATGTGCTTTAAATACAAATAATTATAAGCAGATGTTAAAATTTTACTTTGAAATAAAAATGTTCATCCTATCTCTAGTATGTGCAAATATGCTGTGTCAATTGAGGCAGCTTGGATCTTCAAGGTATTCTTAAATTAAGGACCTTCAAGAATAATTAAAATATGTAATAATAAAGTATATAATTCTTATAGAACAGATTAAAAAAGAAATAAATGCCCCAGGTACAGTTTGGTAAGATTTTTACTCAATTAGATTCCCATCGCTCTTTCTGCTACACCTCAAATCCTCCTTGATCTATGGGAAGTCTCCTTTTGAACCTCCAAGTGGACAGGAAAGGGGTGAAATAAAGCAAAGGCAGTCACTTCTGCGTTCGCCCCACCTATCTGGGCAAGATTCTGCACAACCCTCCCTCTCCTCTCTCTGAGGTCACTGTACATAGCAAAAAGGCTGGCAAGACACCAGAGAATACCAATAATCATAATAGCTAGCATTTACACGGGGCCTACTATGTGCCTGGCACTGTGCTAAGCACTTCACTTTCTCTTTTGATCCTGAGGAAACTGAAGTAAAACAGAGATTAAGTGACTTTCCCAGGATCACACAGTTAAAAAGTATCTGATACCAGATTTGAATTCAGGTCTTCCTGACTACAGGCCCAGTACTCTGCCAACTGCGTCACCTAGCTACTTCTACAATATAATGTAATTAATGTAATACAATATAATAATACAGTACAACTAGGGGAGGAAAAGAACGAGAATCTAAACTTTCACTCTCCTAATATGAAACATGAGGCCTTCAATAAATGTTTGATAGATGAATGAATATGTGTTTTTACACAAGAGGAGGTACACCATATCTGAGGAAAGTGGAGTCTATGCTATATGAAAAAAGTCTGAAGAAGGAGGAAGTGTTTAGCTTGGAGAAAATCAAATTTGGGGTTGGGGGTGGGGAGGTGGAGAGGGACATGAGAGCTGCCTTCAAATATTTGGAAGAAGTATTAGACCTTTTCTTCTTAGCTCCAAAGCACAGAATTAGAAACAATGAATGAAAATTACAGGGAGGCTGATTTCAATATAAGAAAAAGCTTTCTACGGAAGAATGGAGATAGATAAATAGATGGATGGATAGATAGATAGATAGATAGATAGATAGATAGATAGATAGATAGATAGACAGACAGACAGATAGATATAGAGAAATAGAGATAGAGAGAGAAAAGAAAGGTAGATAGATAGATAGATAGATAGATAGATAGATAGATAGATAGATAGATAGATAAAATAATAGATATATAGGCAGATAGATAGACAGGCAGATATAGACAGACATAGACAATAAATGATATAGAGACAGACAGACAGATGACAAAGAGATGATGAAATCTAGATAGATAGACACATGATACAGAGACAGAAGGACAGATAGACAGAGATGATGGAGCATTTATTAAATGCTTACTATGTGGTGCTAGGGACTATGTTAAATTCTAGGGATACAAATACAAACAAGTAGACCTTGGTGAGGAGACTGTGGGAAGTAGCCTGGAGGCCTGAGCCCTTGTAATACAGGCCAAAAGTTCATTTATTAGAGCCAGAGGAGCCTGGGGTGGTAGTCCAATTTTCCAGAGGGGAAGAAATTGTTAGGACAGGTCCCTAGTCACTGGAAGTGTCCAGGCAGAAAGTGGTTGAGCATTCATCTCCATAACACAGTAATACAATACAGAGGGAGCTTCTACACTGTCAGGGAGGTGAGATTATATGCCCTTCCAGATCTGTGATTCTTGTGTTCTATGTATGCTTATTGCATTGCCAGGAAGCCCAGGACTGAGAACAGAAATAAGGATTCAAGGTTCCCAGGATGTCAAATGTGACAGAGGTGGGGTGGGGGTGGAATGGAGGATGGGGGGTATTTGAATGATAGAGAAAAGAAAAAGACAGAGTTGGCAGTGGAAGATCTAGCCTTAGGACTAGGGCTTTGAAGCACCATCTGCTCCCAGATCCTTTTTCAAATTTGTGTCGCTGAACCTCAGTTTCCCCAACTATAAAAACGAAAGGGCTGCACTCAATGATCTCTGAGGCTCTGCAGCATTCTATGTTCTATGTTTTAATGACTCTTCCACTAATGACATTCCGGATTAATTTCAGTAAGCCTCCTTACAGCTCTCTCTTTCCTGAGGTTCCCCCAGCTCTCACACTCTGGATTCTCAGACCCAGTTTTAAATGCCATGTGCCTGAGGATCTTTGCCTATATCCCTCTCTCTGCTGCCACCAGAGTTCAAGCCTCACCTATGAGATGGATTGTTGCAATGGCATCCCAGCCTCCAGACTCTTGTTTTTCCATGCTTCATCTGATCTACAAGTGATTTTCCTAATGCACAAGCCTAACCGTGTCACTCCCCTATTAAAGAACTTTCACTGGTTCTCTAGAGTCTGGGTTTGGAGCCAGAGGTCCTGAGTTCAAATCCCATCTCTGCTACTTATTATTATGTGACCATGGACATGTCCCCTAAACTCTCAGGGCCTCAGGTTCCCCATCCGCAAAATGACAAGGTTGGAGTAGATGACCTCTGAGGTCCCTCCCGGCTCTAAGTCTATGATGCTATGACAATATTATTATAGACAAGGTCTTCCACAGACTAATTCCATATTATCTTTCTGCATATCTTCCATATTCCAGACCAGTGACACTTCCTTGCTGTTTTCTAATTTCATCCTGTCTTCTCCCACTCTGTATTCACATCCCTCACACCTGAAATGTGTTCCTTCCTCTGTGGGATACACGGGAAGGGTGCTGACTCTGGAATCAAGGGGGCTTGGGCATGCAAACCCTAAAGTGCTCTACAAATGGCAAGTGACTCAGTTTCTTCATCTGTAAAATAAAGGGGTTTGGAGATGGTCTTCGGGGTCCAGTCCAACTCTAAAACTATTTGATTCTCTCTGTCTACTCAAATGTTTGTCTTCTTTTGAAGTTCAGCTCAGACCAGAACTGTCTTAAACTTTGCTAATTTACAGTGTCTCTATAAAGTGACAGAAGTGATTAGCCATGAATACACCAACTTCTATGGTTTTTTAATAGCCACCAATTATTTTTAAAAGGGAGGACTGAACGCTGGAGGGAGAGTAAGGCTGTACTGATTACAATCATTGCAAAATAAGAGAAAGGTATTTTATAACATTTAAATAAACCATTAATTGCTCCAATGTAATTAGTAAGTTCTGTACTGTTATTTACAATAATACTTCATTGCACTATATTGCTCAGGATGTAATCCCAACTTGTAAAGTAAATGAAGATATGTATTGTAAACTACCCCCATATAAAACCATTCTCGGAACAAGTGGGAAAGAAACCCAAAGCTCAATCCAGGTGCTGCCAGATCCTAGAATTCTTCTCTGATCCCTCCCAGCTTTCTCTGTCCTCTTACACTTTTGCCTGTATCTCTCCGTTGCCCCTAAAACACTTTATCATACTTATTCATATCTATAGTGAAAGAGAAAGAACAGGACAGAGAATCAGGAAAGATGTGGGTTTGAATCCCAACAATGACTCTACTTTTGTGACCCTGACCAAATCATTTTACCCTTCTAAGCATCGGGTTCCCCATCTGTCAAATGGAGGAAATACTCGAAGAAAGGTAGAGTGATATAGTCAAATGAACACCAGAGTCGACATCAGGAGAGAACTGAGTTCTAATCCCACCTCTGACACTTAATCAGCTGTGTGATCTTGGGCAAATCTCTCACTCTCTCCTCATCTGTAAAATGGGCATAATAGTACGCACCCCAAAAGGTTGTTGAGGGGAAAGTGCTCTGCAAACTGTAAAGCACTATCGAAATGGGAACTCTTATTACCTGCCACAGAATATCAGAGTTGGAGGGGTCCCTGGAGGTCATCTGGTCCAACCCACAACCGAGTAGGAATCTCCTCTATGCCATCCCCAACAAGCAGTCATCTGGCCTTTAAAGAATGGGAGAGGTACCTGGGGTACCCAGCTCATTTCTTTTCTGACCACTTTACTTCTTAAATAATTTTTTCCTGCATCAAGCTTAAATTTGTTTCCTGGTAACTTAGAACCATAGATTTTAAACTAGAAGAGACTTCAGAGGCTGTCTAGTCTGACGCACTCTTTTTGCAATGAGGAAAGTGAGGCCCAGATAGAGAAAATGATATGCCCAACCAAGGAACCAAGTGGCAGAGGAAAGATTTGAATCCAGGTCTTCTGACATCAAATCCAGCCCTCTTTCTGCTATGCCAGCCTGCTACCCATTGCCTTTCATCCTGTCCTCAGGGCCAAACAGAGTGTAAGTCCTCAGCAAAGTGACATCTCTTCAAGCCTTTCAAGATAGTTATCAGGTGCCCCTGGAAGCCTTCTGTTCTCCAAGCCAGACATCCTCAGTTCCTCCAGCGAACTCTCAGATGGGGCAATTAGGTGGCGCAGTAGACAGAGTGCTGGGCCTGCAATTAAGAAGACTCATCTCCCTGAGTTCAAATCCAGCCCGAAACTGTAGCTACGTGACCCTGAGCAAGTTATTTTACCCTGTTTGCCTCCGTTTCCTCATCTGTAAATGAGCTGGAGAAGGAAATGGCAAACCATTCCAGTATCCTTACCAAGGAAATCCTAAATGGGGTCACAGAGAGTTGGACACAACTAAAAAAAGACAGAACAAAAACAACATGGATGAAATTAAAGGTTACAGGAGAAGAGAGGGAACAGAGGCTAAATAAGGGAAATAGGTTTTCAAGAAGGGACTGAAGGGGGAGGGAAAGGAGGGAAAAATAGAATTTGGAACTCAAAAATTTTTTTAAAAGTTAAATGCTAAAAATCGTTTTTACATGCAATTGGGAGAAAATAAAATATTATTTAAAAAAGAAGGGCTGGGGGTTCAATGTAGAGAAAGGGGCAAGGTGAAGGAGAGAAGGCCCTAGAATCCCTTTCAGCTTCAGGTGAAGGCATGGTCCCTGGGGCTCACAGCTGTAATAAAAAGATGACTGACCTGGCCTTTAATTCAAATTAGTCAGTCAAGCATTTATTAAGCACTTACTATGTGCCAGGCACTGTGCTAAGCAGCAGGGATACAAAAAAGGACAAAAGACAGCCATTGCCTTTGAGGAATACACATTCTGATATGAGAGACAACATGCAAACAACTATGTATGAACAAGCCATCCTGTTCCTCTGTGTGAGGAAGGAGGGATGGGACCGGAGGGGCAGGGAGGAGGAGGAGAAACATTGTTTGGTTGGAGGATCGCACACCTGGACCAGACTTTTCACAAAGCGAGCAATGGCCTGAGCTCTGCATCCTTGGGCAGGGGTGGTGTTGGGCTGGGTTGGGCTGGTTTGGACCCATGCAAGGAGGAGAAAGACTTGGTTTCTTCCCTACTCCAAAATGAAGGACTTAGTTTCTGATCCTCTCCTATCTCCTATCTCACACTGCTTTTCATTGTTGGCCCAGCTGCCTCCTGCCCACAGCTTCACATGGGCACTTGTAACTAGCCAAGGTGTGGAGGGGCTGTCATTTCCACAGATCTCAGCCTCCTCAGGACAAACACTCCAACAAATACCAATGAGTGACAGGACCATGTCCATAAGTAGACAGTACAGCTCCAGGCCACATAGATCAAGACAGGGGTGGTTTCTAATGGCCGGAAAACAACTGACTTGTATTAAAATGATCTCTGTATTTCATTCCCCCAGCAGACCATGAGAGCAGGGGCTAGGTCTTATCTCTATAGGTTTAAATTCCATTACATGTAAACCTTGCCATCCCCCTAGGACTGATCCTAGTGTTGTCCACGTAACAGGTGCCTAGTAATAGATGCCAGGTGTTCTGAATAAGAGGGCAAGTATGGTAGAGTGCCTGGGAGGAAGGACACCCAAGTTGTAGTCTCAACTCTGCTGCTGACTCATTGTATCCTTCTGGGCCAGTCCTTTTCTCTATTTGGGGTCTTAGTTTCTAATCAAAAAAATTGGGGAGAGGGAAGAGAATAAGCAGTTAGATAGTGTCTACTACGTGCCAGGCACTGTGCTAAGCACTTTTTACAAAGGAGGAGTTTGGCTGAATAATCTCTAAAGTCTATTCCAGGTCTCGTACCCTAGAAAGAAGGTGAGAGAATACTGGACATGGAGACAGGAAGCTCTGGGTTCAAATCCTGCCTCAAAATAAATGGGATTTGCAGAAAGAGAAGACACTGAGACCTGGAAAGTTCCCCCATGACATTCTGAGTTAGGCTGGTGGGAAAATTAAAGAGAGTGGGAAGAGGACCAGGCTGGCAGTCTGGAGGCTTGAATTCTAGACATAAACTCAAATGTGTGATCTTAGGTCAGTTCCTTTATCTCTCTGAGGCTCAGTTTTTCCATCTATAAAATGAGTTGACAAATTCTGCCCTATATTACTCACAGGCCTGATTCGTAGATCAATTGATGAGAAAAAAAACTGATGAGAAAAGTATAAGACCAAATTCAGTCTATGAGAGATTCTCAGCAGAGGGGAATATAGTGTAGTAGAAAGAACGTTGGGCTCGGGGTCAGGAGACTAGGTTTTGAATCTCACCTGTAACATCTGACGGCTGTGTGACCCTGGGCAAGTCACTTAACCACTCACTTTAGTTTCTTCATCTATAAAAAGAGGGTAATAATATCTGTACCACCTACATCGCAGGGTTGTTGTGAGGCCCAGACAAGATAACACATGTAAGGTGCTTTAAGGGAGGAAGGGACTAAGCATTTATATAACCCCTACAATGTGTCAGGTGCCGTGCTAAGCACTTTTACAAATATTGGCTCATTTCATTTGGCAAAGTTTGAAAATTTTAAAGTTCTATATGTGTTAGTCATTATTATGAATGTCTATGAACTCTGAATAAATGAATATTTGAGATTTCCTGACCATCATCAACTCCCATTCCCTGCTTGAATTTCCCACTGGGTGCCTTGCTAGCCCTGCATAAACCTCACTCCAGACTGAGCTCGTTCTCTCCCTTAAAGCTTGCCCCTTTTCCAGATGCCCCTGTCTTTTTCACTAGTCCTCTCACTTCCAGGACATTGGACATTGAGGATCTTCTGATTCCTTGAAATTCCCTCACACCATAAACCCCAACAGGCCCACTTCCTGTCCTGTCCTGTCCTTATTTCTCCTTTGTTTCTGCATCCACCTCCTCTCTCCTGCCTCCATGGCCCAAATCCAGGTCCCATGCCTTCCTATTAGAACAATTGTTTCAGTCTCCTAACTGACCTACCTGCTTCCACTCTCTCCCTTCCTCCATTCTGGACATGGGCCACAGTCACCTTCCTACTGGCCAGATTTAACCCCATCTCTTGCCTACACTGGAATTTCTTGTGGCTTCCCACAAGCCATAGGACAGTGTCCAAAATCCTCAGCCTAGCACTTGAGGCTCTCCACTGTCAAGTCTCTCCAGCCTCACCTCCCCCTGCTCCTCTATGTGCTGCTTCAGCTCCAGCTGGGCTAGATGCTTCACCCTCCCACACATCCAGTCAAGCCTTTGCTTGCATTATTCTCACTTATTAGAAAGCCCTTCCTCTCCTTTTCTTTAAATCCTCCCCAGCCTTTAAGGTCCAATTTGAATCATCTTTGTCTACCAGCGTCCTCTCCTCCCTCTTAGCCTTGTCTGTATCCCTCAGTTGACCTCACCCTACCCTTAGTACTTGGAGTCCAATATTTCTCTGCGTCATGCCTGTGAGTCTTTCATTCTAATGATTGGTGCTAATGGTCATATCAGCACCATGGAGAGTGTCAGACCCACCCTAGGCCTGGCTTGACTGAATATTATTTGGGCAAGGCTCAGCCTGTGTGGATCTGAGGTCAGGTGTTTGGGGCTCAGTATGGCATTCAAAGTTCAGTTTGGAGCTAGGGCTAGGGCTCAGTCTAGGGTCAGGGCTCCGTTTGAGGCCAGGTTCAGGGCCTCAGGTTGGGGTTAGGACTGAGTTCAATCTAGGGCCATAGGTTCTGGTCAGTCTGGTTCAGGGATCACAGCTCAGCCTGGGGTCAGGGGACAGTCTACAGCCAAGGTCAAGACTAACTGAGGAGGAGAACAGTGCTCAATCTGTAGTCAAGACTCATTCTACTAGGTTCAGGGCTCAGGAGCACCAGGGTCTATCAAGTGCTATCTGACTTCAACCCCTTCCACCACTGTGCTGTCTTGAGCAGCTGTCTAGTGTCCAGCCCCAGCATCTTCCTGGTTTAGAAGCTACTAACTGAACTCTCATTTAGAGCTGCAAGAAGTTTATTAAATCAAATCCAGCAGCTTCTAACAGATGAAAATGGTGCTGCCGTCTTTCATGTAAAGTTATTAAACACTCAGTCTGTGATAAATGCCTACTTTTCCTGACGTACACCAAGCTCCCTAAGGGCAAGGTCTGCTTCCTTCTTTCCTTCAGCTCAGATCTTAGGACTGAACATAGCAAATGTCCATAGAATCAGCAATATGCTTCATGCCTATCTTTTGCTTTTCTTTATATCCCCAGAGCTTAGCACAGTGCCTGGCATAGTCAATTGATAAATGCTTATTGCCTGACTGGATGACCTTGAGCAGGTCCCTATCGTTTCTCTAGACCTCAGTTTCTCCATTTGTAAAATGAAGGGGTTGGACTCATTGGATTCCCAGGTCCCTTCCAGGCCCAATAGACAGCGCCCTGGATTTGGAGGCAGGGAGACCTAGGGTCAAATCTTACCTCAGACACTGGCTGTATGACCATGGGCAAATGACATAACCTCCCTGAGCCTGAGTTTTATCATCTGTAAAACTGGGATAATAATTAGTACCTACTTCACAGAGCTGCTGTGAGGTTCAAGTGAGCAATGTATGTGAAGCCTTTGGAAAACTTTAAATGCATGTCAGTTGTGATGATGTTTTAAGGTACCTTCTAGCTCTGGCAGTCTCCATTCAAAGGCTCTTTCCAATTATGACATTTTGTTTTATGCTTAAGGGTCTAAGGTCTCTTCCCAATCTGATGTTCTATGATGTTAATAATGCTCCTCACCCTCTCCCTCAACCTGAGCCTTCCAGGTTCCATGAAGACATGGGCTTCGGTTGTTATTCCAACAGGGCTGTATCTCCAGTCCCTTAGTCACACTGGAGACACATGCACTGTAGAATACACCCGGGCCACCTATGGATTCATCACCACCAGATGCCTTTCCCTCCTTTGCGCCCTCAAAGCCTCTCCCTAACATCTCTGTTCGTCCTTGCACCCCTCTGCCTGTACTATTGTTACCACCCCTTGGGGGTCCTTCCTCACTAGCCCTAGCTTTATTCCCCAGTCCCTTGAGTGAATTAGTTTCTCTGTCTGTGACTATCTGCCATGATAAATATGCATCTCATATGCCCCAGCCCTCCAAAGACCAGGGTCCCTGAGGACAGGATTGTGTCTCCTCTTCAGATCAGGAACTCCCTGAGGGCAGAAGTCAGGCCTTCCTCCTCATGTTGGGGTCCTCCTGATGGAAAGAAAAAAGCCATGCCTCCCCCTTCAGCATAGGGGCTCTTCAGGGGCAGGACTGTGTCTCCTCAGATCCAGAGTTTCTGCTCAGACTACAGACTCTCTGAGGGAAGGACTGTCTCTCCCCTTCACATAAGGGGCTTCCTGAGAGGAGGGTCTATGTCTCCTCTCTTATACCAAGGCATCCCCAAGAAGAAAAGAGGAAGGAGAGGAGAAAGAAGGAAGAGACAAAGGCCGAGAAAGGAGAGGAAAAGAAGGAGAGGTAGGAGATAAAGGCAGAAGGCAAAGGGAAGCAGGGAGAAAAGAAGGGGGAGGAGGAGAAGGGAGAGGTGCCTGGCAAGCAGGTGTAGAATGAAAGGGAAGGTGACCTCATTAAGCAGAAAAGAGAGAGAGAAATCTTTACAAAAACATTATTGTGGAGTACTGGGGAGAGTTCTATCTAAGAGGACAGGAGAGGGAGTCTCTCATCCCTGTGTGGTGAGAATCATAGGTTATCAGAGCTGGAGAGAGTCTCAAAGACTACCTATTCTGACACCATCATCTTGTAAATATGGAAACCGAGCCCCAGGGGAAGAAGAGACTTACCCACTAAAATCCAGTGGTAAAGCTGAGACTGGATCCTGGAGCTCTTTCCAACGTACTCTAATTTTTGCCCAACATACTACCTCTCCTCTGTGGCTTCAGAGGATAGAATTAGAACCAAAGGGGGAAGATTACAGAGAAACAAGTTTAGATCAAACATAAGGAAGAACTTGCTTATGATGAGAGCTAGCCCACGGTGCAACAGAATGCCTAGGGAAGAAGTGAGATTCCTGTCATTGGAATGTCACAGTAGAGGCCAGAAGGTCAATCCAGGAAACTATAGATGCAATCCTTGTGAATGGATGAGGGAACATGGTGGGCCCTTCCCACCCTGAGAGTCTGTAGTTCCATGACTCGTAGGATCATAGATTTAAAGCCGGAAGGGTTCTTGATGGTCAAATAGTACAATCTTCTCCTTTTACAGATGGCCCAAGAGAAATGACTTGACCAAGGTCCCACAAGTAAGGAAGTGGCAAACCTGGAACTCAAACCCAGGTCTTCTGATCCCAAATTCAGCAGTCTCCTTCCTAACTGCCTCTCTGACTCATCCTAGGATCATGCAGCTAGCTAGTAAATGTCTGAGGCAAGATTTAAACCCAAGACTCCTGGGCTCCAGCCCAGTGCTTTAACCACCACCACACACTCACTCCTCCCCATCTGAGACAGACATGGTGATGGAGGTGCAATAAAAACAGAACCAGAGACAAATACCAAGTCAAGAAGCAGAGCTCCAGAGAATGACTATATTCTAAGGAGAGAGAAGAAAGAGAGGGGAGATGGAGAGAGTTCACATATTAAGCAGGATGAGCCCAAGGCGGGGGGAGCCATTTCCTTTAAACAATCCAGGAAGACTTTCCAGAGGAAGGAGTGTTTCAGGAGGCTTTGATACACAGGAGAAAGTCAGTTTGGAAATACTGGGGGTAAAGGGTGGAGCAGGGAAGAGGAAGGTATTCCAAGCATGTGAGGCAGCCTGGGAAAAGGGTCAGAAATGGGAGAAGGGCCAGGGAATGAAGGGAGTTTGAATCTCCTTCCCTGGAGGATTTGAAGACCCTCCAGGCATAGTAAAAGTGCTAGCCTGGGATTCAGGAGGCCCAGGATCTAAATCTAGCTTCTGTTTACATTCACTGTATAAAGTTGGGTAAAACACTGGCCCTCTCTGAGCCATTGTAAAATGAGGAAGCAGAGCAGCTCTGACAGCGTGTTCTAAGATCTCTCCTGGTTCTTGGATTCTGTGTTTTGTTTTCTAAGCTGCCTCCCTGCTCTAACATTCTTCCTCCTATGATCTTCAGATCCTCCCTCCATTCAGATGCCTCCCTCCATTCTGACATTCTATGTTCTAAGGTCCACCCCCACCCCCACCCCCAAGACTGATATCTTGAGATCCCCTCCCCAGCCCTGACATTCTATGTTCTAAAGTCCTTCGCCAGCTCCCTTCCAGCTCTGACAGTCTATGTTCTAAAGTAGACTCCCTACCAACTCTGATACTACATGTTCTAAGATTCACACTCCAACTCTCAGCTTTGACATTCCACTTTCCAAGATCCCTCTAAGCTCTAAATATGGGTCTAAAATTCTAAGACATGGTGAAGCAAAGACCTACACAGACACAGGGGGGTGGATAAGATGACCCTTATAGCCTCTTCCTGTGCCCTCCTCCCTCTTCTGTTCACACCTATGATAGGCAGGTGAAATTAGGATGAATTGTTTTTCACTCCTCCATTTCCAAGCCAGATGAGGTCTTATAGTCATAAGGCAGTCGGGGGTGGGGGTGAGACAGCTGGAGTATTCTGTAGGCCAGTAAACACGGAAGCTGTGGCAGCCTCACTTGAAGGGAGTGGGGGGAGGGAGGCCTGGACTTGGGCGTCTGCACTACCACCACCCTGTCAGCTGCTTATTGTGATGCTGCTTATCTCTGGGCACAGCCCGGGTGAAGACGGCTTGTTCCCCCGCTCTGAAAGAAGTACCTTTTCCCTACCCCACCACCCCCTCTGCTGTCTACCCACCAGCGAAGACAAGTAAGAGTCTCCCCCCTTGTCTTCCTCCCTCCTCCCCCAGCTATCTTTCTCACAGGCTTCAAGACAAAGCCTGCCACTCACCTCCTCTCAGAAGCCTGCCCTGACCCCCTTCCAACTCCGTACTCCAGGATCCTTAGAGCAGAATCATGGGATGCCATGGCTAGAAGGGGCCTCATTTTGAAGAGAGGAAAACTGAGGCCCAGAGAAAGGACAAGATTTGCCCAAGAGTACACAGTGTATCTGGGGCAGAGCCATGCCTAGAATACCGATCTCTTGTATCCAATTTAGCTCTTCCCACTGAACCCTGATCTCTCCTTCCCAGACTCAATTTTCTGTTCATTCATTCATCTCTGTTGTATGTCTTTGTCCGATGTCTCAGACCAGAGAATTCCAGAGGAGGCCTGTGAGCCTCTTGCCTCAAACTGGAAGCTTCCTGAGGGCAGAGCTGAGCTTCTGCTTACAAACCAGGGGCTCCCTGTGGAGCCACGTCTCCTCAAGGGAACAGGCTTATCTCTCCCTCAGCCTAGGAGCTCTCTATCCCTGCTTCCAGCCTCATGGATCCCTTCACTCCAGTAAATTCTTTCAATTCCTCTGCAAACCTTACCTAATTACTATTTACACAGGAAATAATTGGAAATAACTTGGCTGGAACAATTATGCAGCGCAGGATCCTGAGCCGGGAAAAATTGGTCAGTTCCCTCCCTTCCTCATTACTTTGGCCACACTATCCCAGGCTTTCTTGCCTCACCTCCTTCCATCAGGACCTCACAGAATCTGAGGAATGACCTGTCCTGGTACCATATGTAAATCTTGCTGAATTTACCAAAAAGGGGTAGAAAATGTATATTAGCACCATGGAGGAGCAGCTAAGCACCAGCACGGCGGAAACAGCATTGTAGTTGGAGTTGGGAGATCTTTGAATCTTGACTCTGGTATTTATTGGTTAGGTCAGTCTCCTCATCTGTAAGATGGGGATGATATTAAAAGGGCTGGTGTAAGGAATGTGCTTTGTAAATCTTACAGAACTATACAAATTATCCATATTGGTGTCTTACCAACCAATAGACTGTAATCTCCTTAAGGACAAGGGCCATGTCTTATTTCTCCCTCAGCACTAGAAATGGTATTCTGCATACAGAAGGTGTTTAATAAAGGTATGTGCTATCCTGAAAAAAAGTGAGCTTCTGTTCCAGTGATTTAAACTGGTAGTTTCAAGAAAACTCATGAGAAATATAATAGTTGCCTTCAAGTATTTGAAAGTCTGGTGTATAGAAGAGGAACTATATTTGTCCTTCTTTTCCCTGGGGCAGAACAAGGGGCAGTGGAGGGGTCTGGTGGAAGAGAGGTATAGAATCATAGAATTTCAGAGCTGGAAGAGCCTTATGTGACCCTCTAATCCAATCTATACTTGAAAACAAAACCTCCCTCAACAACCTACCTGAAAAGTAGCCATCCACTTGTATCTGTGACTCCTAATGAAGACAAAATTTACTACATGTTGAAACAGTCGATTCCACTCCTGGATGGCTCTAATTGTTAGGAAGTTTTTAAAATTACATCAAGCTTAAATTTACTTCTTTATAGCTTCCAGCCATTGCTTCTACTTTTACTCCACAGGTCCAAGAAGAGTCTAATCTACTTCTTCCATGTGAAAGCCCTTCAAATACTTGAAGACAACTATCCTGTCCCTCCTGAGTTTCCTCTTCCCTGGGCTGCACATCCCCAGTTCCTTCTTGATGTGAACTCACAGCCTTTTTCTCTCCTAGATGCCCTGCTCTGGATGTTATCTGTCTTACCTACGTCCTTCCTAGAATGTAGGACCAAGAACTGAACATGATTCTTCTGATGTGGTCGATCACCTCATTATTCCTGAAAGTTACTTCCGTCTTAATGCCCCCACCATTGTGTCTTTGGGCATCAAGTCCATTAACACACCCATTCTGTTTTCAGACTAACTGCTCTTTAGCTATGTCTCCCCCGACTTATACTGTGAAGTTGATTTCTTGAACCATTGTGCAAGATTTTACATTTGTATCAATTATAGCTCATTTCATTTAGCTCACCGTTCCTGCCTGTCAAAAGAATTTTCTGAATACTGACTCTTTCATTGAGTTAGTAGCTATCCCTCCAAGTTTTGTGTCATCTGCTTTTTTAATCAAATCATTGACAAAAATGTTAAATAGTATGGGTACAAGAAAAGATCCCTAGGGCACTCCACAGGAACTCTCCTTCCAATCTCATATCAAGCCCTGAATGTCTCCTCTTTGGGTCTGGCCATCCAACAAGTTCAAATCCAAAAAAATATGTCAAGAAAATATTAGCTGTTCTGTTTTTGGCACAGAGAAAGCCCTAGAAGTTGTACATACAAATGATGTCACCACTATAACATGCCTCCTTCCGTGCCAGCCTTATGATGTTTTCTAAAGTATTTATCTCTTCCCCATTTCTGTCCAAATGATCCGTAATATATTCTGATGGTAAAATCCCTTCTATCTCTACCTTCATTAATCTTTACAGGTTCACAGATTTAGAATGGAAAGGGGCCTTGGAGGTCACTGAGTCCAACTTCCTCATTTTGCATATGAGAAAACTGAAGCTGAGAAAATTTAAGTGTCCTTGCCCAGGGTCACACAGGGAGCAAAAATCTTATGCAGGATTTGAACTCGGGTCTTCCTGTCTCCAGGTCCAGAATTTTATCCATTATGCTAGTGATATCAAACTCAATTAGAAACAGGCAGCCCCTAAGTAGTCTATAAGGATCCCTATAGACTGCATATTGATTTAGTTTTAAAATGTAATATTATTTATGTTTTATTGTATTTTTATTTATTTTGTTAAATATTTCTCAATTACATTTTAATTTAGGAATGTAGTGGCGGCATGTGGCCTACTGGCCATGTTTTACCGCTTTCTGCATTATGTTACCTAGCTGCCTTTACCAATATGTTCCACCATGCTTTCCCATTTTCATTCCTAGATTTCCTAACATAAGTATATCTACTTAATATACAATGATACTCCAACCCAACCCTCACCTTTGCTTTTTACATATATTATTTCTTTTGTTTAAGGCATATCCTTTCAGATCCATATTCTAGAGCAGGGTCCTTTATCTCACTAAGGTTCAGTGAGGTCAAATTTGCCTTCTTGTTTTTGGATTTCAAGTTCATCTTAGTTGTTAACCATATTTTGTGCAAGTGTGAATAGATATCTCAGGCCATGCAACTTTTTACTGACTCTATTCTTGGATTTTATTTCCTGTGAATTTCTGGGTGTTTCAGTAGCATGGTAGATATACATATTCATCTTTTTTCCTCCCTATTCTTTTTCAGTTTAAAGCATTTTGATTAGGCTTGCAAAACTCCAGGCAAATTAATTCTTAACAGTGCTTTTTAGGTGTACTCCATCTCTGATCAAAAGCCTGTCCTTCTTATATTTTAAACCAGAGTTCATAAATCCAAACTGCATTCTCAGACACAATCTTAGTAATCAGTGGTTTCCTTTTCAAATGTATTTTTCTTTTCTTTTATTTAATTTTTTTCTCAATTACATGTAAGCAAAAAATTGTTAACATTCATTTCTTTAGAATTTTGAGTTCCATATTCTCTCCCTCCCTCCCCTCCCCCTGTTTTTCTCTTCTTAATCCCTTGCCTTTGAAAGGCAATAGTGTGAAAACACTGCCTCTACCCCTACGGTCTTCAGTTTCTTGCCTGAACAGCATAACCTTTAGCAATACTTTTAAGGCTCCTTCTGGCAGCATTATCTGTAAGCACATGAATCATGACAAGTGGGTAGTAGTCATCTAATTGCACAAGAGTACCAGGGAGATAGATTCTAGCCCCATATAAAGAACTTCTCAGGCAGAGCTGTCCTGTGATGGAAAGAAGTAAGCTCTTCACTACTGGAGATCTCCACCTAAATGCCCCTCAGTCTGTGCTGCTCCAACTACCCTATCCTATTCAGAGTTAGCAGAATAGAATCCCTTCTCTCCTGCGATCCCCAAAGACCCAGTTGGAGTAAGGACAAGATTTTCCAGGGAATCATGGAGGAGAAATGACATGGAGCCAATTAGGTTCTGAGCTCTGCTAAAAACATTCACACAGACCCAGAGATTTGTCCATTCGCCAGACCAGGAATCTGCCTCCACTCTCCCAACCTCAGCTCTTTCTCCTCATTCAAGAGGGAAATCCTATCCCCACACACCTATCAGGTCATAGAGACAGTGAGTAACAGAGGTTCTGAGAGTCCTGAAGAGCTCCCTTTCCCTTCTCTCTAGGGACTCACTGAGCATAAACCATGCCCCCTCCCCAACAATATACGCATAGACACACACCCAGTACCTAGAGGCCAACAAGACAAAGAGAAGTACATTGAAAAGGAAGAGTTACTTCTTTTCTTGTTCTTTATTTTTTATGGGTCTCCCTATCTTGAACAGCCTGGAAATGCAGGACCCAATCCCACTCTCATATGGACACAGGAGTTTGACCTACTCTGTTTCCTACCTAACCTACCTCGCCCTTATTAGGTAAGCTGGTGGCTCTAAGCTCACAAGGGCCTGACATTAACACTGAACTTAATAAGGACACTCAATCAGCATGGCCCACTGCAACTCAGAATTCCTGAGCTCAAGAGATCCTTCCCTCATAGCTTGGATTACAGGTGTGAGTGACCACTCCCAACTAGAGTTACTCCATTAAAAAGAGCCCACATAGTGCATACAACTCACCCCCTGCCCCCAGAGCCTTGCACTCTGACCACAGAGAGTCACAGCTATCCAATAAGCACAATGTGTATGATAGAGCTTACATTGATAAATTCATGGAGCTAGACACCCCAAGACCCAGACACACAGGCACACATACGCTGATCGCTACACAAAGTCCTACATCTCAAAGCACACACACATATGACCTTCACTAATTCACTCATACAACGAAGAACATTATCACAGCCATGTTTGTTGTTGGTCAGCAGTTTTTCAGTTGTGGCTGACTTCATGACCCCCTTTGTGGTTTTCTTGTTAAAGATACTGGAGTGGTTTGCCATTTTCTTCTCCAGCTTATTTTATAGATGAGGAAACTGAGGCAAACAGGGTTAAATGACTTGCCCAGGGTCACACAGCTAGTAAGTATCTGAGGATGGATTTGAACCCAGGAAGAGGAGTCTTCCTAACTCCAATATCGGTGCTCTATCCACTGAGCCACCTAGCTGCCCCATCACAACCATGTACACTCACACAAAGCTATATGCCCCAGCAAACATGTACACATGAAGACATAGAATCACAGAGGCTCAGGACTCAAAGGGAACTTAGAGATCCGTCCAACCCTCTCATTTTACAACCCCTAGTTAAGGCAAATGACTTGACAAGGTCACACAGCTAGAAGTAACCAAGTTGAGATTAAACCCAAGTGCTCTAATTCTAAACCCAGTGCTCTTTCCAGCGTTCCATATTTCCCCCGAGTCCCAGGAGGGATTGTTGTTTCTATTTGGCAGATGACAAAACCAAGCAAATGGAAGAAATTGAATTCAAACCCAAATCTTTTGACTCCAAATCCAATGCCTCCTTGTAAGGGCTGTCTTACTCATCTTTGCATCTCCATCAACCATCAAGGTGTAGTCTGATACACACATACACACACACACACACACACACACACACACACACACACACACACACACACACACACACCCCAATGCACTTATATACAACATTCCCTGTAGCTCTATTTGGCAACATCTCCATGCCTGGCCCTTCCCCAGACACAGTTTTGGTGGGGAGGAGGGGAAGGCAGTGGGAAGGTAGGTGTTTGGGAGCTGCATAGAAGCAGGAAGAAAGACGCAGACGCCAGGAGCGTAATCCTCAGGATTGGGGATACTGGAGAGTGGGGGGATGTGGAAGGGAGAGTGGGTCCCTTCCCTGGGACACAGCTCTGAACTAGTAATCAGAGCCACTGCCCCACCCTGGGAGTTTCCTTACTGCCCCCTTGGGTTCTGGGCACTGCTCCTATTCTAGGCTGGGCTGCAAGAATGTGACAGAATGCTTGAGCAGTATTATAGTTCCTAATAATAGTCCTTTATTGGTTTGGGGGGGGGGGAAGGGTGGTTAAGGACGATGGGGCAGGGCAAGATAAAGAACTGGAATCTGCTGTGCTCTAAACCCTACCTGGCATTCACTCTACTCCACCCTCCAGGGTTCCAAAGAGATCAATTCAGGCATTCCCCTCCCACCGATTCACAGACTCATAGTAAGAAGGAACTCGGGAAGTCATCTAACTCAGTCCTTACATGAGCAAGTAGTATACCTTCCTCTGGTAGACCTCCAGGACCAGGAGCTCACTACCTGTTTGCACTGTGAGGAAGGGTTTGCTTATATTAAAGCTAAACTTTCCTCTTTGCAACCTTCTGCCCTCTTCAGACGAGCAGGAAAAGCCCGATCTCTTTTGTCCACGACAGTCTTTCCAACATTTGGAAAATTTTTCTCTTTGACTCTCCCTCCCGCCCCTCACACATACATATATAATCTTCTCTTCTCCAGGCTAAGCATCGCCCATACCTTCAGGCTATAAGTTTCCAAGGGCAAGGATTGCTTTTCATTTTGTCTTAACATATCCACCCAGCACCATAACCAGTTCACAGGAGGGGCTTAATGAATACTTATTGAATTAAATTTAATTTGTGATGCACCTCCAGTCCTCTCTCCAGTATGGTTACCCTTTTGTCTTGTCGATGTCCTTCCTAAGATATGTTGCCCAGAACTGAATATGATATCCCAGATGAGGTCTCATGAGGGCAAAGGACTATGGGACTATCACCTTTCCTGCCCTGAACACTAGGCTTTTATTAATACAGTCAAATATAGCTTTGGCTCTTTTGGGTGCCATGTCATACTGTGACTCATTCCAAGACTGCTGCCCAGTACATACCACCCTCACCCCCCTGTCTCCCATTACCCCTGATTCTGGGCCCTCTGACTGCCATCCCCAGGGGAACAAGGTATCTTTGAGACCCTGGAGTCTCAACCCTTTCATTTTACAGGTAAGGCGATTAAGGCCCTGTCACTGTGCTAGTCAACGGGACCACATAGACAAAATGAAAACTGCCTTCCCTCGGTCTGTCTCAGCAACTTATGTCTGTCTGTTTCTCTCAGGGTCTATCTCCCAATGTGTCTGCTAAACCATGCCAGGCTCTCCCCTGAATAAAGCTAGACTTTTGTTTATCTCAGACTGACAAACTGAAGGAACTGCCTTTCTCCCCATTGGAGAAAGCTCACTCTCTTTTCACCTTCTCCCTGGCTCTCTCCCTCCTCCCTTCTCTCCTTTCCCATTCCCTCCTTGGCTTTCTCCCTCCTCACCTCCTCCTTGGCTCTCTCCTTCCTCACCTCCTCCTTGGCTTTATCCCTCACCTCCTCCTCCTTGGCTTTCTCCCTCCTCACCTCCTCCTTGTCTTTCTCCCTCCTCACCTCCTCCTCCTTGGCTTTCTCCCTCCCCACCACCTCCTCCTTGGCTTTCTCCCTTCTCACCTCCTCCTTGGCTTTCTCCCTCCTCACCTCCTCCCTTCCCCTCTCCCACCTCTCTTGCTCTCTTCCTTCTTTCTCCTTGGCCCTCTCCCTTCCCTGGCAGGCTCTTTCTCTCTCCCCACCCTCCCTTGGATGATTGGGACATCTGATGTTATTTGCCTTGGGGGCCTGAGCAGAGCAAACATCCGGAACCTCCTGCTAAGCCCTTCCTGGGCTCTCTGCAGGCTGGCAACAGCATGAGAGCCATTTCCTGAGCCCACGTGTCTGTCCCTGGACTTCTGCATGTCCAAATGAGAGAGAGTGTGCCTGTGTGTGAGAGTGCAACAGGCCTATCAGCGTGAGTGGGAAGCTATGTGGGAGTCTCTGTGTGGGTCTGGTTCTGTAGCAGGGTCTAGGGATGTCAGAGACATTGTGTGTGTCCTTCATGTTGTGTGTGCTCATGACACCAATGAGTGCAAATCCATACTTGGGGTCTGTGAGCTGTCTGCCTGCCTGCCTGCCTGCCTGCTGCCTGGCTATGCATCCCTCTGGAGCCATGTGCACGGCTGTGTTATATAACTCGGTGTGTGTTCATGGCTGTGTGGTGTATAGGAGGGACAAATGTCTTTTTTTGTGTGTGTGGGCCCTGAAATGAACTGGTTCAGAGCTTTGCTCTTGAGGTGACTTTGGCCTATTCAGTTGTTGTTCAGTCATGTTCAGTCATGTCCGACTCTCCGTGACCCCATTTGGGCTTTTCTTGGCAGAGAGATCTCAGAGTAGTTTGCCATTTCCTTCTCCAGCTCATTTTACAGATGAGGAAACTAAAGCAAACAGGCTCTGGAGGGCTGTGGGTCACGGGATCCCAGACTGAGGGCTGGACACCCTTGGGGGCAGGGGGGAAGGGCATCAAGTCCCACTTCCTCATTTTAGAAAGGAGGAAACTGAAACTCTGAGGGTTAAATGACTGGCCCAGGGTCATACAACTATGGCATGTGCATACATGTGACTGCAACGTGGTGCTGAACGGCTGAAATGTCTGTGTACAGCTCTGTATTCTGCACATTGCTATAGTGAAATTGCCCGAGACAGAGCCTGACACGTAGGCCGTGTTTAATAAATCCGTGTTTGTTGCCCGAGTGTCCGCGTGAGGTTGTGTACAGATGTGTGCTATTTTGCATTTCCGTACACTCATGCCTCCTCTTGGCGAGGCAGGGTTGGTCACACCCATCCCAGAACACTTTCAGCTCACCGAAGTCTGTAACAGCAGTCATTGTCACAGCCAGAGCCCTTGAAGTCTCATCTGATCTTCAAAACAACTCACAGGGACTGGTGCTATTCTCATCCTCACTTTACAGATGAGGAAAGTGAGGCAAATAGAGGTTTAGGAATTCACCCAGAGTCACATGGCTGGGAAGTGACTCAGGCAAGATTTGAACTCAGGTCTTCCTGACTCCAGCGCTCTATCCACTTTGACACTTAGACGCCCCTCTGATTTGTCCCTGACCCAGTCCTGGGCCACCTTTGTCTCCCATTACGTGCTAGACGCCATCCTGGGTCACCCGCTTAGGCTCCAGAAAATGAGACAAGGACTCCAATAGCCTCTAAGTTCAATATTCTCTGGCATTCAAATCCCTTTATAACCTAGCTTCCTCTTTCCTTGCCAATCTTCTTACTCCTTACTCCCTGCCATGTGCTCTTCAATCAAGTGCCAATGGCCTCCTGGCTCTTCCAGGTACAAGACACGCCCTCTCTCAGCTCTGGGCATTTTCCCTGGCTATTTTCTATGCCTGGAATGCTCTCCCTCCTCAGCTCCACTGACTGACCTCTCTGGCTTCCTTTAAGGCCCAACTAAAAATGCCATCTTTTACAAGAAGTCTTGCCCAATCCCTGGTAATTCTCGTGCTTTTCCTCCCAATTTGTCCTGTATGTAGGTTGTTTGTTTGCATGCTGCCTCCCTTCAGGTATTGTATCCCCAGCCCTTAGCACAGGGCCTGGTATCTAGCAGGCTCCTAATAAATGCTTAGCGATTGATTAAATGCAGAGTTAGAAAATCATAAAATGTTATTACAGAAATGAAGAATGCCAGAGAAGGCAGACCTGAAAGATCAAGACTTCATTTCACAGATGGGAAACTGAGGATAAGAAATAAAATACTTGTCCAAGGTCACACAGGGACTCAGTCCATAATTAGGACTAAGACCCAAGCCTCATGACTCAAACAGGTTTTGGAAGGAGATTGGGCTTGGGGAGCAATCTTTCTGGGGAGAAGAACATGGGATTTGAGGGCTGTGAGGATGACCAGGCCATGCAGCAGGGACAACTTGACTCAGGCCTCAAGTATGGCGGCTCCAGCCCCACCACCACCACTACCACGACCACCACCACCACCTCTTTCTTCCTTTCCCCGCTTCCCAAAACAAGTCAGGCCAGGCCCTCTGTTCCTCCAGCTCTTGTGTGACTAACAAGGTTATTCTGTTCTCTGTGAGCAAATTTGGTCTAATCAAATGAGGCTGCAGGGGCCCAGGGCTGCAACCAAGGCCAAGGCCAAATCCACTGACAAAGAGAGAGACACACACACAGAGATAGGGAGAGACAGAGAGGGGTACAAGGACACATGTAGATGAAACAGATAGAGACAAAGGGCAGAGACATACAGGATACAAAGACAAAGGGAGGGAGAGTCTGAGAGGGAAGGGAGAAAGGGACAGAGAGACACAGCTGGGAAGCCAGAGACAGAGGAACAAGAAAAGACAGACCCACTGAGGAAGAAAGAGAAACAGAGAGATTTAAAAAAAAAAAACAGAGACAGGAAGAAAAAAAGGCTGAGAAAAATAGAGAGACTCAAGAGAAAAAAGAGAGATACAGAGACAAAGAGAGACACATCCAAGAGTGAGAAAATGAAATACAGACAGACAGGGAGCAAGAGGGAGACAGAGACCCATTGATTATCTCCAACTGAGCTATTTGTATCTCGTCTCCCCATTAAACTGTGAACTCCTTGAGAGCAGAAACTGTCTTTTCCCTTAGCCCAGGGCCTAGTATATAGTGGTTGCTTAATAAACATTAGCTGACAGGCTGACAGAGCTAATTCCTTTCCACTGTTCAAAGGGTTACCCAAACCTTCCCCTCTCTGCCCAGCTGCCCTCAGGAATGCTTTCTGGATTCATGAGAGGTAGGAGGTGAGTTCAGATTTCTTTTTAGCCTCAGGGTATGGACAGGGCCCCAGTGCACCCTGGACCCCTTGAGTTCCCTCCCCAGTCCCTGTCAGAATGTGGGAATTCAGAGAAAGTTCTGTCTTTGGGTCAAACTATCTCATTCCTGCGTCATGGGAATTAACTCCCTCTGGCCCTGACCCCAAGGCGCACGTACCCAGAAGGGACCAGAAGCCTCTTCCTAGCATCTTCCTCAGTCTGGGAAATGGGACAGGGGGTGTGGCTGGAGGTGAAGGAGGGAGCCACAGCTGTTATACAAAGACCCACAACTATTCCTCCACCATGACCGCCACGCACAGCATTATCCTAATGGCCAGAGACACAGCCACGGTGAATGCATCAACACCCACAATCACAAGTACCATCACACACCATCACACAAATGACCTCGTTATACAAGTCACAGTACCTCTCTCACACAAAATATATGTACATACATCCTTCCAAAGTCTTGTGGGATTCACAGACATGCAATGTAACAGGTCTGGGCTCTGTGCTCACAGTCATCGCAAAGACACACACACACACACACACACACACACACACACACACACACACACACACACACACACAGAATCCCCACATGCTCAGCCCTATATTCCTAGCTGGCTCAGGGCCCAATCCCTAACAGCAGCCCTGCGACAACCCGGCCACTGCCCGTGTCAAGGCTGTTTCCTGTTGTTGTACGGTGAACAGCTCAGGACAGGCCGTGTTCCTTCCAAGGATTTCCTGAGCACGGGGCCAGGTCTAGACTCCCCACTACACATAGCCCCTTCCCTTCCCTCTGCCACAAAGAAAGGCCCACCTGTATTCTACCTATCCCTCTCAGCAGGCTTCCAGCCCAGGAGGCCCCTCTGTTCTATCACCTCACCAGTCCTGTCCCCCCATTCCTTACCCCTGAAATCTCCTGTGCTGCCCAATACTGTGGAGAAGTGGGAAAGGAACCTAGGTCCTGCCCTCAGGGAACCCAGGGAGAAAGAGAGGAAGAGGAGAGAGAGACAGAGACAGAGAGAGACAGAGGTATGTGTGTGTGTGTGTGTGTGTGTGTGTGTGTGTGTGTGTGTGTGCAGGAGGCAGAGGAGTAACATACTTGGGCCCTGTCCTCAAAGAGAGGAGACAGAGAAGGAGCAAAGCTGAGCCCTCCCTTCAGGAGGCTGAGTTCAGGTGAGACAAGACACATACCATTCTTTCAATCTTTTCTTAATCTAAGAACCATGGGAGCTCAGAGGAGAAAAAGAACAGGGTGAGCCGAGTCAGGAAGGGTCCCGTGAAGTGGGATGGGCCTTGAAAGGGCTTGTTAGCCCTCATCCGGAGTCTCCTGTCCATTTCTGGCATCGTATTTGACGAAGGCTATGGATAAGCCCTAAAAGTCCAGAGGGGGACCCTCCAGGATAGTGGAAGGACTGGCAGCTGTCATATTAGGGTGTTTGAAGAAACTAAGAGAGCTTCGCCCGGAGGAAAAAAGATTTGAGGTCATAAGACTGAAGAAGAAAGGAAATACGCTTTTATTAAGCTCCTGCTATGAGCTAAGCACTTTACAAGTATCACCTCATTTGGTCCTCACAGCAACCCTGGGAGGTAGGCACCGTTATAAACCCCCTTTTATACTTGAGCAATCTGAGACACAGGGATGTTAAGTGACTTGCCCAAGCTCACACAGCTAGCAAGAGTCTGAACTTGAGTCTTTCCGAATCCAGGTCCAGACTCTCTATTCACTGCACCACCCAGCTGCCTAAGGGCCACCATGAAAAAGGTGATCACCGAGAACCTCCAAGGATTCCTCCAGAGCAATTCCTGCCAGACTAATCCGATTTCCCTTGTTTTGCAGGGCCCCCAGAGGGCAGAACAAGGACCCACAGAGGGAATGTTTCAGGGAGGGAGGTTTTGCTCAAGACGAAGAACTCAATAACAGTCAGCACAATCTCCCAGTGGAAAGGGCTGACAGAAAGGGATGAGCTCCCCATCACCGGAAGTGTTCCAGCAGAGACCGGATACCCCCAAGGGGACAAGGGCGAGTGGGTTTTTCTGCATCGATAGAAGGCTGATGTAGATGCCCTAGAGGGTCCTTCAGCTGTGAGGTTCAGAGATTATTATAGGAAGAAAGTCAGTGAGTCAGGAGGAAAGGGGGAGTGGAGGAAGGTATTCCAGGCCCCTCTTTGGCCCCACCCCACCCCTTTCCTGTCCTTTGCTCTAAGCCCAGATCTGGAAGGAGGCTCAGATAAAGCCAAGCCTCCCTTCCGTCTGGGGCTCCCCTGCCCTGAGCCATGACCCTTCAGGAAGAACATACTAAGGCCACTGCACACCCTCCTCACACCGTCGCTGATAAAGATTTCTCGGAAAGTGGAGCTCATTCATTTGGTGTTTATGAGCCGAGGTGGAGGGGAAGCAGGGGAGGAGGGGGTGCCCTTGGAGGCCTGATCCCAGGAGGGGAATGAGAAAAGCTTCAGGAGGTCAGGCCACTGTCGGCCACACCCTCCCTCAGGCTGGGGAAGAGGGTCACTTGTCCGCCATCTTTGCCCCCTCCGTTGGATCGGGGCGGGGGGGTGGGATGGACAGACTTTGAGATACAACAATCACATCCACACTCATGCCTCTCTACTCTATCACCCCCCAATACATACAAACACAACAATCTCCCTGCTCTCTGCACAGCCCCAACAGGTGGGCACTAGCAGATGGCATCTCACACACACACACACACACACACACACACACACACACACACACACACAGCCTTAAGCCCTAGGCACCTGCCAAGCCTGTAGCCAATGTTAACAGACAGCTTTTCACAGGCACAAGAGGCATCAAAGAGACTGGTTGGGGATGGGCTGCTCCACATGCCAGGCCTCCAGGGGTTGGGAGGAAAGGATGAGGTTGGCTTATCTGCCAGGCGGAGGCGACAACTCATGGAGTAAAAAAAATACCATAGCGGAAAGCAGAGCATGCTTGGAGGCCCATGCCTCCGAGAGTCTTGTGACTGTTCTCTCCTCCATCCTCCTGTGCGTGCAGCCAGTCACCTTCCCACAGCCCACCCATGATCACATACCTCTCCTGCTCAAGAAACTCCCATGGCTCCCTATGCTTCATGGGAGAGAATGCAGACTCTTCTTGACATCCAGTGCTTCCCAGCTTCATTTCCCTCCCGTACCCCTTCCCACCCTGGATCTCCACTGCTGGATCTCCCATGGTCTCCCACTGCTTGTTTGAAAGTCTTCTGCTTGAAGATCCCAGGGAGGGAGAACCGGGTGTGTGCTGGGGCTAGCTTGAGCTGAAAGCCTAGTGTTAAATTTTCAGTGTGGGTACGCACGCTTTGGAAATCAACAAACACTACAAAGCAGGACTTGATTTATTGTTCTGTTATTGTCTAGACTTAAGAAAGCAATGGACAAAATGTTAATAATGCAGATTCAACTTGAAGCTGTGTCGTATATGCCTCTTTTTTTCTTCTTCTGGAAAGCTAGTTGTTAAACGTTTACCAGTACATAAGATTAAATTTAAGTATGCCATGCACACATTTCTCCAGAGAGCTGGCTGTTAAATGTTTACCAGAACATAAGTAAACTTAGGTGTGGTATGTATGCATTTTTCTAGAGAGCTAGTTGTTAAATGTTTGCCAGTGTGGGCATTTTTTCCCCAGAGAGTTGGTTTTAAATGTCTACATGCACAGCACTGGTCCACTAGTCCAAAGCAACCCACTCCTACTATGGAACACCTCCAAATACCAGTAAGTTTTCCCTGATGCGGACAGAGCTAGAAGCAGATCTGTGATTTCATTAGTGGAGGGAGCATCTGTTGAGGAAAATTCCTCTGCCAGTGCAGGTTACCACCTCTCTGCAACTTTAAGTCTTTGAGAATTGCCTAGACCACTAAGAGGTTAGGTGACTTGCCCAGGGCACATGACCAGGCAGAACTTGAACCCAGATCCTGATTCTGAAGCCAGCTCTCTATCCTCTATGGCACCCTGCCTCTGGCAGTGCTTCTACTGCTCCTAGCTCTACCCTCTAGGGACAAGCTGAGTAAATCTCCTCTTCCTAGGATAACTCTTCAGATGCTGGAAGAGGTTCTCCAGCTCCCCACCCCCCACCCCAGCCTTCTTTTCTCAATGTCTAACGCCAAGAGGGTAAATCTCCCTCCAAACTGGCTGGCAGTGTGGAGAATGGGTGGGGAGAGGGAGAAAAGATGGCATTCTCATCTGGAGTTAGATTCTCAGGCCTCGAAAGGACCAGGATGGGCTGGCTAGGCCTGAGAAACTTGATTCAAAGATTCTGTTAGAAGGATTAGGGGACCCTCAGTTTATGTCAAGGTTTCTTTTCTTCACACATCTAATGACCTGCTGGTACATTATTCCTCAATCCAAAGATTCTCTTTTCCCTTGTGAATAAACCCTAGAAATTCCCCGTGCTGGTAGCTTGGAGGGTGTGTGCGGAGGTGAGGGGGGGGGGGGTGTCAGGAGGGAGAAGGGAAAGAGATAGCAGATGCCAGATTCAGGCATCCAGTTACAGAGTCAGGGACAAGAGAAAAGGGAAAGAGAATTAAGGGGGTGGGGAGAGAGCTCTGCAAGGCAGTAAACACTAAATTAATGCTAGCCAGTGTTACTATTATAGCTACAAGTCTACATCCTGAGAGACCCTTGATGACCACACTTCAAGGCCCAGATGGATCCCCTATTAAAGAACCTGAGCTAACCAGGGCCTCCTGCAACATCAGCCAGAACACCCTTTGAGCTGACCACACAGCGATCTCCCCTGCTCAGGAATCTGCCATGGGTTCCCAGGAGACTCTTAGGGTGGCATTCAAGGCCTCTAGGGGTCCTAGGAGCTGAACTCCTCTAGCTTCACTTTCCCCGTCTCTCTTAGGTGGTAGGGGTAAAAGGGGAGGAAGGATACCAGCCCTCTTACCAACTTTATCAACCCCCACCCACCTAATCTCAGCTTCATTCCTGACTCTGAACTTTTGACCATTTTCTCCCCTGGGAGGTTCTGCTCTTTCTGCCAGTCTAAATTACACTTATCGGACCACTCAAGCGTCAACACCTCTAGAAAGGCTTCTCTTACAATGCCAGCCTGAGCTGACTTTGTGCCTCTCCCAACTCACAAGAGTTAAGTTAGAACTACGACCCGATACCAGATTTGACCCACTCCTGAATGTGCACTAACATATGACTATGGGTGTGACTTTCCTCTCCCCAGCTGGATTGGAGGCTCCTGGGCAGAGTTTACAGAAAGATGTCAGATTGGGCTTTGGGGCCAGGGACCATGTCTATGTCTATTTCAGAGTGGTAGCCCCTAGGGGAGATTTCACAGCAGTGGTATCATAGAGCTGTCAGGTATCTCAAAGGTCATCTAATCCAACCCTTTAATTGAGGGAGATCAAGTGACTAAAACAGCATGGAGGAATGAACCCAGGTCCTCTGACCTCAGATGTGTGTGTATACGTCAGATGGGACCCCTTGAGGAAACAGGTTGTGTGTCACACTGGAAGCCTTGAGGTTTGTATGAGGTATAAGGTACGAGTCAAGGGAGTTTGGGTATGACTGGTATGACTGGTATCAGTCAGTCTCTGACTTGGAGCCTGGTGGTGCAGAGAGGAAGGGAGGGGTTCTGACCTAGGCCCCCAGACAGGGTTTGAGCTTAAGTGTCCTCCAAGCAAGATCCCGGTATCTCGCTCTGGCAGCCCTGAGGAGAGAGTCAGCATTTCGGATTGGAGCCCGAAGTTAGGGCCTGTTTCTAGCCATCAACAAGGATTCAATCACCATGCTCACAACAATGCCAGACACTGTTCTAGGCCCTGGGGATATAAAGACATTCTTGCAATACCTCTCTAACCACAGTTTAACAAGGAAAAGTGGCAGAGGATGAAAGGCGTGAAGGTTCTCTTCCTCGCTGTGCATATGATACTGGGCACATCCTCTCCCCCTCTCATGGACTCTGATACTCCATCTGTAACAGGAGTCTTGGAGAGCTGGGCACTGAGGCTCCTCTCAGCTTTCCCACTTTAACAACGTCATTTAATAAGCACTTACCGTGTGCTAGGCACTAGGGTTCCAAAGAAAGGCAAATGTGAAGGGGATAAGGGAAGAACCTCTAGTCTGGGCTGGGCTAGGCTGGGAGAAAGGGAGGTGCTAGTGAAGGAGAGGGGGGACAGAGCCTGTCAACATCGAAGGCCTCACGGCCTCCCTACAGAGGCCCATCTCGTGGCATGAGGAGCCCAGCCTTTGCGGGCAGCTCCGGAGACACTAATTGGAAACGCTAGAGCTTCAGCACCAGAGAGCAGAAGGGCAGGCAATGAAGGATCAGCACCAATTAGCCACTCACCGACGGCCTGAAGAGGAGTCGGGAATTGTTAGTACTCTGCTTAGGGACTGCCGAGATGCCACCAACCAGGATGAGCACAGGATGGGCTTGGCTCCTGCTGCAGAGCTTCCTCCCGGCTCTGGGGGCCCAGGGCTCTGGGCCTGCTCTTTAGCCCCTCCCAAAGCCACTAAGTCCTGGAGCAGAAGAGGAGCCACCCAGCCTCAGCCCTCAGGGAGTTCACTGTCTGGGAGAGATGCCCCAGGATGGGAGAAGGGCAAATGCCTTCCTGAGAATCTGCAAAACCATAAGCCACTGATCCTGACTTTGAATACCAACAAAATTCCAGAACATGTTATGAGGAGCTGGCTAGGCAATTAGGTGGCATGGTGGGTAAGAGTTGGAGTTGGACTCAGGAAGATGTGAGTTCAAATCTAGCCTCAGATACTAGCTCTAAGTAGTAAGTCAGTAGGTGGCACAGTGGTTAGAGTGCTGGGCCTGGAGTCAAGAAGATTCCTCTGTCTGAGCTCAAATACAGCCTCAGACACTTACTAGTTGTGTGGCCCTAGGCCTGTTTGCCTCAGTTTCCTCATCTGTAAAATGAGTTGGAGAGAAAATGGCCAACCACTTCCATATCTTTGCTAAGAAAATTCCAAATAGAGTCATGAAGAGTAGGACATGACTGAAATGACTGAACAAGACAAGTCAGTCACTGGGAAAGTCACTTAACTTGTCAGCCTTAGTTTTGTCTTCTACAAAATGGGGCTAATAACAGCACCTGCCTCTCAGGGTTGTTGTGAGGTTTAAATGAGACAATTAAAACGAAATAGGATTGCTTAATTAGAATTATGCAAATAAAGTGACTGAAATGTCCATACCTTTTGAGCCAGAGACCCCATTACTGGGCTTCTACTCCAAGGAAGCCATTGGTAAGACAAAGTGCCCACATATTCCTAAATATTTACAGCAGCACTTTTTGTGATAGCAAAGAATTGGAAACAAATTTTTTTTTTGTGATAGCAAAGAATTGGAAACAAATAGATGCCCATTAACTGGGGAACGGTTAAACAAACTATGGTACATGAATAGAATGGAATATTACTGCGCTGTAAGAAATGACGTGTGAGGTAAATACAAAGAAGCTTGGGAAAATCTACATTAACTGATGCAGGGCAAAGTAAGCAGAGCCAAGAACACAATACACACAATGGTTACAGTGACTTAAGTGGAAGGGAAGACACATTAAAGAATCAAAAGCAAATGTAACAAAATGTAAAGATCAAACAGGACTCAATGAAGAAACACAAGAGGACATCCCCAACCTAACCCTTCATAGAGGGGGGAGGGGTACCATCTACACTACACACACTGCACACGTTGCAGACTTTTTCACTCTTTTGATCAGTTGTGATGATTTCTTTTTCCTCTCTAGAATTCTATTTGTCATATGAGAAGGCTCTCTGGGAGGGGAAGGAGGAGACATACTTGGGATGTCTATGGTGATGTGAAAGGCAGAAAATAACAATAAAAACTTATTTTTAAAAATATTACTTAATAAACTTAAATTAGATGAGATTTTGCAAAGTGCTTTGCAAACATTGAAGCACCACACAAATGTTATGATTATAATTATGTATATGATTATAATTATTTCTAAGAAAAGATAACAGTTTCCTCAAGAACAGGTCGTGCCTGTCCTAAAAAAAATTACTAGGCTAGTAAGGGAATGCTACAAATACAGAATCATAGAGTCACATAATATGCCTGCATTCAAATCTGGCCTCAGACACTTACTAGCTGTTTGACCTTGGGCAAGTCACTTAACCCTGACTGCCTCAAAAAAAAAAAAAAAAGATGTCAGTTAAATGAGAGCTTGGTAAACTTTTTTTTTTTTACCAAAACTTGGTAAACTGTTGGTTGTCACCAGTGGTTCCACAACAACTAGAAAGGATGTCTCTAGTGTGAGGCTCCAGGGATCTGTAATGGGCCCATGCAGTTTAAAATGTTTATAAGCTGGAGAAAGAGATCCTGATAAGCTAAATCTAAGAAGAGGAAAGTGAAAAGGAATAAATGTAAAGTCTTACGAATGGGCCCAAGAAATCTATTAGACAAGCACATACCAGATGGAGGAGGCACAGATGGATGGCAGTTCATTTGCAAAAGTTCCACTTGAGACAAAGGCATGATATGGCAGCCAAAAAAAGGCAAAATCTTATTTAGAGGCATAATGTCTAGGACTAGGGAAATTATAATTCTGCTGGTCTCTACCCTGGTCAGAGTATATCTAGACATAACGGACTATTTGTGCCCAACCTGGAGTAGAGCCTTTTGAGCTCATATTGGTCTGATTAGCCAGTACCTTGACCTCAGCATAGTGATGTAATTTGGGTCCTCTTCAAGAATGAAAGACAATAGAATATTGTATTCACTTCCAGGACCACATTTTAGAAAGGATGTTGACAGAACAGAGCATATCCCAAGAAGGACAACCAGGACTGTGAATGGCCTTGAAATCTTAGGATAAGCTGAAAGCTCCTGTCTCTGTCACTTTACTCCATGACCCTGAAGAAAGTCTTAACTTTTGGGGGCCTCAGTTTCCTCATCTAGAAAATGAAAGGACTGGACTAGATGACCTCTAAGATATTTTCTAACCCTAAACCTATGATCCTAAAAGGATATTGATACAAGAAGTAATGAACGAGGTCCTGAACAAGGTTGTTATAAACATATTTAATAAACCCAAGAAATTGGTGGTTGTCGTGTTGTTTTTCAGTCATATCCAACTCTCTGTGACCCCATTTGGGGTTGTCTTGGCAAAGATACAGGAGTGGTTTGCCACTTCCTTCTCCAGCTCATTTTACAGATGAGGAAACCGAGGCAAACAAGGTTAAGTGACTTTCCCAGGGTCACACAGCTAGTGTCTGAGGCTGGCTCTGGACTCAGAAGATGAGTCTTCCCATCTCCAGACCCTGCACTCTATCCACTGCACCACACAGCAGCTATTTCCCAAACTCTCCCAGCCTGAACAAGAAAAACAACACCCACAATGACTTACAACAATGAAGACAGAATGAATAACAAGGAGGGGGGGCGGTAATAAACCTGAACATTAAATAATATAATGACCAAGAACCTCAGCCCTGGGAGAGATTTAAGAAAATGTCCTTCCCTCCCTCTTTTGCAGAAGTGGAGAATTATGGGTTTGGAACACTAGACATCATTGGACTCATTGGATGTATTGGTTAGTTTTACTGAACTTTTTCCTTATCCTTTTTAAATGAGATGACTAATGAAGGGAGGGGGGATATACTAAGAAATGAAGGTGACCAAAAACAAAAGAGTTTTAATTTAAAATGTTTTTAAAAATAATCTCAACATGCCCTTTGGAGCTGAATCTAGGTCTTTTCTCCTCTAGGAAGTCCTTCCTGCCCATTCTAGCCAACACCGAGTTCTCTTCCTCTGAACTCCCACATCCCTGAGAATATGAACCCCAACCTAGTTCTTGATTCTCTCTCCTGTCTTCTCTGTTCCTTGAACATAAGTCTCCTCCATCCCCTCCCCCATCCCTGGTTAAGCTAAGAACCCAGGAAAGATAGGGTCTAGGGCTTCTCTTCCTCCCCTTGTCTCCCCTGCTGTGCTCCCCATGCTCAGGCATGGACCTGAGCACACAGGAAGCCTTGGATAAAAAGCAGGTTGAAGTGTGTACCCCCATGGAGTTTTAAGGCCCAAGGATAAAAGGAAGGATGTAAGACAAGAAGGAAGAGAAGAGGAGACAGAAAGAAGAGAGACAGGAGGGAGGAGAAGACTCCTGTTCAGCTATTTGGGCACTTGACAGGTGAGACCCTAAAACAGCAGTCAAGCCCAGACATGGAGAGGTGCCCCTGCCCTATGCTGACCACCCTACCTCCTACCCCCAGCCTAGGAGTAAGACTGGAAGCTGGGCATGGGGAGAAGAGAAGGAAAGTCTTAGGGAGGAAAACAATGCAGCCCTACCTTCAAGATGCCTAGCATCTGGAAAGGGAGATAGGATTCTGCTGTGAGAGCCCCAAGGCTCAGGCAAAGACACAGTCTCTGCTCTCAAGGAGCTCCTGGTCTGAGGGAGATTCTCAGCCCATACCCTAGGACAGCCCCTGGGGAAAGGGAAGAGACACAGTCTTGGCCTGAGTCTGACCCACGAGGCCTTAATAATGATAATGATGATTATAATAGCGATCATGGTGATGAAGCAATAATAATATTAATAATAATAACTAGCAGCTAGGGATGCTGAGCCTAGAGAAGAAAGTACTTGGGGAAACATGATTGTTGTCAAGTATCTGAAGGAAAGAAATAAGTATCTATTAAGAACCTATATTGTGCCAGCACTGTGCTAAAGCCTTAAAAAAAATTGTCTCATTTGATCCTCACAACAACCCTGAGAGGGAGGTGCTATTAATATTCTCATTTTAGAGTTGAGGAAGCTGAGGCAAATAAAGGTTAAGTGACTTGCCCAGGATCACACAACTAGGAAGTGTCTGAGGCTGCATTTGAACTCACATCTTCCTGACTCCAGGCCCAGAACTCTATCCACTGAACTACCTAGCTAAGGAATCCAAACTCTATTCCTGGGGCCATGGAAGTCATGGTGTTTTCCTGAGCAGCGAAGAGAAAGATGTAAGTTGCAGAAAGGTGACCCTAGCCCCACGTGCAAGAGGGATGGAAGGAAGAACCTAGAGGTAGGGGCCAGTCTGGACCCTATAGTAACGGAACGAAGCAGACAGAATAGGAAAAGCTTAGCCCTGGGCTAAGGGCTAGGGATGAAGGGAGGAGGGATGGAGGGATGGAGGGATGAAGGGCAGAAGACAGAGTCACAGGAAAGTGAGAAGGGAAACCCCCAATGGAGAAAAGGAAGAAGAGGAGGAAGAGGAAGAGAAGGAGGAGGAGAAGAAGGAAGAGGAGGAGGAGGAGGAGGAGAAGAAGGAAGAGGAGGAGGAGGAGGAGGAGGAGGAGAAGAAGGAAGAGGAGGAGGAGGATAAGGAGGAGGAAGAGGAGGAGGAGGAAGAAGAGAAGAAAGAAGGAGGAGGAGGAGGAGGAGAAGAAGGAGGAGGAGGAGGTTGAGGAGAAGGAGGACGAGGAGGAGGAAGAGGAGGAGGAGGAGAGAGAGAGACAGAGACAGAAAGACAGAGACTGAGAGAGACAGAGAGAAAGTGAGGAGAGGAGAGGAGAGGAAAGGAGAGGAGAGGAGAGGAGAGGAGAGGAGAGGAGAGGAGAGGAGAGGAGAGGAGAGGAGAGGAGAGGAGAG
>CM053622.1:710213262-710276172 GCA_028646595.1 Phalanger gymnotis
AGCCATAGGAGGGGGAGAAGAGAGCCCTCCAAAGATATAGACTTAGAGTACTTGGAAGACAATGACACTGATGACAGAGATGAGGACATTCTAGAAGAGCACAGGGGGACAGAGATGAGAGGAAAATGGAGAAAAGTATCACAGTATCAGAGCTAGAAGAGTCCTTAGAACATAGAGTTCTAGAGCTGGGAAGCCCTCCGAACATAGAACAAAGAATGTCAGACCTGGAAAGACCCTTGGAATATGGAGCATTCAATCTGAAAGGGCCCTTGGAAGATGGAATTTGGAGCTGGATGAGACTTTAGAACTTAGAACATAGAATGTCAGTTCTAAAAGGGCTTTGAAACACCATAGAACATTGAAATTAGAAGGCCTTCCTTCTAATTTCTCCTTCTTCATTCTACAGAAAAATAAACTAAGGCCCAGATTAGAGAAGGAACTTCCCAACAAATCAGTGAACAAACTGGGACGATGAGTTCTGTTTTAGGCTGGTTGAGATGGCACAAAATTCAGGACAGAGACCCACTCCTTCAGCTGCCAGCATAGCATGGGCAATGTCTTGGGGGTAGGAGAGGGGCAGGGGAAAGTAAGGGGAGCGGGGAGGTAGTAGGACTGGATGAGTCTCTGGTCTGCCTGCCCAGAGCCCCAAACCTTGGGTTCAGCCCTCAACTGGGCTGCCACCTCTTGCCTCAGATCTCTAGCTCCATCAGGCATCGGCTCTAGGGGACTCCCAGACTTCAGGCTCCCTGAAAGCAGGGCCCAAGTCTCCCTCATCCTGCCTAGAAACCCAAACACCGGGAATATTCTGAGCCTGGCTGGGCTCCAGGGGGGAGGGGAAGATAGGATCTGTTCTGCCTCTCGCCACCCAGCTTCGTCAGCTGTCGGCCCCCGTGCCAGGCTGGCTCGGGCGCAGGGGGTTGATTCGATTTGGCAGCTTTGAGCTGAAGCATGTGGTGATGGGGGGGCTGGGAGAGAAAGCAGGCACCCATCATTGCTCAGAAATAAACAGCCTAGGGGTTCTCAAGCCGGGGCTGGGCTCCCAGCTGTGCCCATCTTCAGAGCCAGGATCACTTTTGCCCTTCCCTGAGCCCTATCTCTAAGGGGAAGATGTCACTGGAGGCCATGCACTCGTGTTTGTGTATGGGAATGTCTTTGCATTCCTGTGATGCTACATGTCTGTGCTAGGGTGCAACTATGTATCATCTATCCACCCTGTACATGAGTCTCCCTGAGGATGGCTCTGTGTCCCTGTCCCACACTCCACCACCACCAGCAGTACACAGCATTGACTCCACCTACAACAGGGTCTTGGGGTGAGGTGACTGTTCCAAAAGTATCTCTAGGTGAGAAGGGCTCTTGGGGTCTTCTTTAATTGTGACTATATTTCTGGATAACATGATCTCCAAGGGAGTCTTCCTAACTGTGGCTACATCTCTGGGTGCAGTTGTTTCTGGGGGTTCTCCCTATATGACTATGTCTAGGTGTGATTGTAGGGGTTTAATTGGGTGTGGCTTTCTATCTGGGCATGACTTTCTATCTGGGGTCTCCCTGAGTATGGCTTTATATCTAGGTGTCACTGTCTGTGGAACCTCTCTGAGTGTGGCTGTAACTTTGGGTCTGGTTGTCTCTAGGGGTCTCTCAGAGTGTGGCTGTAGTTCGGGATATGGATCTCCAGGAGATCTCTCTTAAGTACTACCAGACCTCCAAGTGTGACTGGGTGCAAGGGGTGGTCTCCCTGAACATGACCTTTCCAGGGGTCTCCCTAGCAACCCTTGACACTCTGTTGAGTGTGCCTACCCCTCGGGCTGTGCCTTGAGTCTCCTTCACCCCAGCCGGTGCCCCATGGGGCTGTGTGTTCACGAGCCACTGCCTATTTCTGTCTTCTGTGCGATGACCAATCTCAACCCAGCCATGTCTGACTGTCAAGGAAATGAGGAGAACGCAGAAACTAAGGGTCTGTCTCCTTCCACTCTCAATGCCCAGGGCTTCCTCCCCATTCCTGGTCCCCTGCCCTGCCCTGCCCCAAGACATCTCCATGCTGATCCTGGAAGGACTCCTCCTCCTTCCCCCCAACCGCTTCCCGCTTCTCTCTCCCACTGCAGAGCTTCCCCATTCATCAAAAGCCCAGCTCAAGCCCCACCTTCCCCAGGAAGCCCATCCAGCTCCCTCCCTTCTCATTACACAGTAGTATTCCACTACATTCCTATTCCACAGCTTGTTCAGCCATCCCCCAACTGATGGGCATCCCCTCAATTTCCAACTCTTTGCCACCATGGAAAGGGCTGCTCTAAATTGTTTTGCCCACGTGGGTCCTTTCCCTTTTGTTGTGATCCCTTCCTTCTCTAAGTCCCCACAGTCTAACAGTGGGAATCAGAGGCTCTCGGAGCTAGAAGGGAATGTGAGGACCACTAGTCAAATCTTCCCATCTGACAAATGGAGAAACCTGAAGCACAGAAAGGGGAAGGGATTTGCCCAAGGTTACACAGCAAGTCAAGGTGGAACTGGGTCTAGAACAGAGCTCCGGACTCCCAGTCCTGGATTCTTTCCAATGAACTGGGTATGTGAGTCTCATTTCCCTAGTCGAAAGTGAATCAAGAAACCAACCTACTCAGAGCTGGAAGAGGACCTAGAGATCACTGAGTCCAAGTGCCTTTATGAGGAAACTGAGGCTCAGAGAGGAAACTGAGATGAGGAAACTGAGGCTCAGAGAGTTAAAGTGACTTATAAAAGGTCACATGGGGCAGCCAGATGGTGTAGCAGACCTGGAATAGGGAAGACCTTAGTTCACATCTGGCCTCAGACACTTACTAGGCAAGTCATTTAACCCTGCCTGCCTCAGTTTCCACATCTGTAAAATGAGATGGAGAAGGAAATAGCAAACCACTCCAGTATCTGCCAAGAAAAACATAAATGGGGTCACCAAAAGTAGGACACAACTGAAAAATGACAGAACAACATGAGGTCACATAGCTACTAAGTAGCAATCAGTATATCAATGGTTAAACATTTATTAACTATCTGCTATGTGCCAGGCACTGTGCTAAGTGCTAGGGATACAAAAAGAGGCAAAAGACAGTCCCTGCCCTCAAGAAGCTTATAATTGAATGGAAGAGACAACATGCAAACATGCGAACGAAGCAAGCTCTATACGGGATAAATAGGAAGTAATTAACAGAGAGAAGGATCCTCCGAGATGACTTCTCATTTACATTGTACATATCATGTATGTGCATAGTAACTAGGCACTGCACTAGGTACTTTACAAATATCTCATTTGATCCTTGCAACAATTCTGCAAGGCAGGTGCTATTATCACCTCCATTTTACAGATGAGGAAACTGACGATGGATGCCCAGAGTCACATAGCTAGTAACTATCTGAGGCAGGATTCGAACTCAGGTCTTCCTGCCTTGAAGTCCAGCTCTCTGCCTCTTCAGACACAGGGCCACTATCCTGATTCAGACCTTTCATCACCTCTCACCTTCACTCTTCCCAAGCTGCTACAATAAGTAAGCTTCCTAAGTCACAGGTCAAGCTATGACATTTCTGTCCTCAAAATTCTTCAGTGGCTCCAACTCCATGGAATAGAACACAAGGTACATAGTTCACCCCTCTAGAATCGCCACCATCTTGCTCTCACTTCTCTTTACAGCCTTATTTCACTTTGCTTCCCATGACAAACTGTACATTCTAGCCAAAATGCACCATCTAAAATGGAGATAGCTTCTACCTACTCTGCCTGCCTTTCAGTGGCTAAAGAGAGAAAAAAAATTCAACAAATATTTATTAAGCACCTACTGTGTGCAGGGCATTCGGCTCAGGTCTAAGGATATGAGCTTTTTCTCTTAAAAACCCTGCCCTCAAGGAGCTTATTGTCAAATCAGAAAGATATGCCTGAACATGTGTATAGGATATACTCCTAGTCTATGTGTGTCACAGGGTTAGAAGAGCTCCCATTTCTCTGGTGCTCTGAGGTTGACAGAGTCCTTTCCTTGGCAATCTTGTGAGGTGATTAGTGCAAAAATTATTAGCCCCTTTAAAAAAAAAGGCAGACACTGAGAATCAGAGAAGTGCAGTGGCTGCCTCAGGATCACAAAGCTGGTCAGTATGAGAACTGCCCGTGGCCTGGTGCCAGATCTAGAGCACCGCCCACTCTACCACATTCCCTGCAGGAATCCTCAATGATGACAGGGAGCCTTGAGGGAAAAGTGACTTACTCAAGATGACACAGTGAGTCAGGGACAGAAGGGAGGAGGAGACAGAAGAGAGAGGAGGATCTGTCCCTTCTGGAGAAGCCAAGAGGGCCGGTCCATCCTCAGCCAGCACATGCGCTCCCCAGTGGACCATGGAGAACTTGGCAAGCAGCCCTCCCATTCTTCCAGCCCTGCTGATGGTGTTGTTTGGCTGTTGTCTCTTCTTCTTCACCTGCCCAAGCAGCCAAATGGGGGAAAGGAAGTTCCTGGGGTCAGTCATGGGCCATCGTGTGTAAAGGGGCTGTGTCTCCCTCCCCTCTGCAAGATTAGGGATCCTCAGAGGTCAGGACCAGGGAGCCCCACTCAGTCCCAGCACTCTCTGAGAAGGGACCCTCTCTCCCCTATCAGACTGGGGGCTTCCTCAGGGAAGGGGCTGTCTCCCCAGACAAATCCAGGCCTTCCCAAGAGTAGAGGCCAGGGTCCCACAGATTGGGGTGTCTCAAGGGCCAGAGCTATGGCTTCTTTCTCCACTCCAGGCTTCCCCGAGGACAGAAGCTACATCTGCTTCCTCAGACACAGCACTTTCTAAGTACAACAGGCTGCCTCCCCCTCAGACCAGGGGCTATCAAGGGACAAGGTGTTGTGCTTCCCCTTCAGTTCCTAAGCCCCCTTGGGCCCCACTCCTCGGAAGAAGCTTCTCTCTGTCTCTCCCCACCTCCCCATCCCTGTACCGTCTGGCATCTCTAACGATCTGTCTCCATTGCTGCTTGTTACTTTTTTTTAATAACTAAAAATTGACGTTAACAGAGCCCGTGGCTTCAGCTGCCTCTAGGCAGTCATGTTTAGAACCACAGGATATTAGAATCTTAGGGCATCAGAGCTGGAAGGGGCTGAACAGACCATCAGCCAAACCCCTTTTTTTCAAAAAGGGAGAAATTAAGTCCCAGGGTGGGGGTAGGGGGGGTGGGAAAAGACTTGGCCACAGTCACATAGCAAAACAGCAGCAGACGCTGACACCAGAACCCAGGCCTCCTAACTCCAGCCCAGGGATTTCTATCCTAGAGCTTCTGCTTTGATGATTTTCTTTACATGTTGGAACATCAACTGGGGGCGGGGGAAGGGGTGGGATGGGACTTGTGGCATTGGAAACCCAGCAGCTGCCTTACAGACAGAGACACAGACAAGCAGAGTTAGACAGACAAAGACCAACAGTTATGGAGAAACGGACATGTATGCACAGGAAGAGGCAAGGACAGACACAAGCAGAGACAGACAGACAAAACAAACAGATCTGGACAGATGGACAGAGACACAGAGAGACAGACACAAGCAGAGACAGACAGACAAAACAAATATATGGACAGATAGAGACACAGAGAAACACAGACAAGCTGAGACAGACAGGCAAAAATCAATAGATATGTACAGACGGACACAGGCAGAGAGACAGACAGGACAAGGGCAAAGAGAGACAGAGAAACAGAAACAAGTGGACCAAAACAGAGACGGAGATAGAAACAAAAGAGCTCAATGGACAGCCAACAGACAAATGACTAGAGATAAGCAGGCAGAGAGGTAAAAAGGCATAAAAAGACAGATGGCAAAGAAGGAGAGACAAATAGATAAGCAGAGACCAAGAGACAAGAGACAGATGAACATACTGGCAGAGAGATAGATGGATAGAGATGAGCAGACAGGGACAGACAGGCAGGGACAAGGAGAGACAAACAGACAGAAACTAAAACACAGAGAGAAGTAGATAGAAAGAGAAAAACAGAATAGAAGAGAGTAGACAGAGGGAGAGACATGGAAGAAAGTAGACATAGATAATGGAGAAAAGCAACACAAAGATAAAGAAACAGAGATAAAAAGAAAAACATAACTACAAAGACAGAAAAAAGAGACAAGGAAAAACAAAGGTAAGACCAGTCCTTTCTTTAAAGGGGTCTGTGGGGAGTTGAGAAGAGTAGGTGAGATGAAGGGGACCCTGGGGGATAACACAGGCACTGACACCAGTTGAGAGAGAAAGCTAGCAGGGCTGGAGGGGCCAACACAGAGCAGGTCCCCAGCTGTGGCCAGGGAGCTGTTTCCTGCCTGTGAGCCCTGAGCCAGAGGGTCATTAATAATCCTTTCCACACCACAGGCGGCTGGGATCTGAGCCAGGGAGGCAGTGTTGTACAAAAGAGAACGGCCAGGGCTGCCAGGCCTGAGACCTGGGTTCAAATTCTGGGTCCACCTTGGACTCACTGAGTGACTCTGTGTCAATTTCCCTCTTTCTCTGGACCCCTACATTGTTATTGTTCAGTCGTTTCAGTCATGTCTGAGTCTTCATGACCCCATTTGGGGTTATCTTGGCAGAGACACTGGAGTGGTTTGTCATTTTCTTCTCCAGCTCACTTTACAGATGAGGAAACTGAGGCAAACAGGGTTAAGTGACTTGCCCAGGGTCACACAGCTAATGTGTGTCTGAGGCCAGATTTGAACTCAGGAGATGAGTGTTCCTGACTCTAGGCCTGGCACTCTATCTACTGCACCACCTACCTGCCCAGAACCTTCTCATTACTTTCAAATGGAGGTGACCTTCCCTGCCCCAGACATCCCACAGGACAGGCAACAGAATTTCACCAGAGAATGGATAAGGAAGCCTTTTGGACAATGGCCCTGTAGATCAGTGGCCCCGAGGCAAGTCGATAGGCCTTTATTAATCACTTACTATGTGAATCAGACCACAATCTCTCAGGAAGAGAGTAGGAGGAGACATGTATTCTATAATGGAGATCTGAGTTGGGGGAGCTAAGATGTTGTCCCATGTTTCCTTCTCATTTCCTTCCACCAATGTAGGTCAACATATTCTCGGCTACCAGTATACAGATTCTGAGACTTGTCCAGGCTCACGCAGCATGTATGCGTGAGGGATAGGACTTGAACTCACATCTTCTGGCTTCAAGGCTAGCTCTCTATCCACTACCATACTGCCTCTCTGAACCTACAGAGGGGCTTGCTAAATTGTTATCAACTCTACTTAATATCCTGCCTTTAATAACAAAACCACTTAATTCCTTCCAACCTACTAAGGAAGTGTTGAGCCAGACAGACAGCAGGCTTAGGGAGAGCTCAGGGAAATGAAAAAGTAGGGAGTGATTGGAGGGGGGAGGGGCAAGATAGAAATGGAAAAGGAAGAGGACAGAGAGAGGGAGACAAAAGGAGAGGAAAGGAGGGAGACAGATTGGGAGAAACATGGAGACAAGAAGCGAGATGGAGAGAAAGAAGGTGGAAAGGTGGGAGAGAAGAAGCCACATACCAAGGAAGAAAAAAGGTGACAGAAGGTGAAAATACACACAGAGAGGCAGGGAGATGCCTGGCACACAGTAGGCACTTAAATGCTTGCTGATTTGACCTGAGAGAGAGGACAAAAGAGAGACAGAGAAACAGAAAAGAGCAGACCAAAAATTACTCTGCTTTGCTTAGCCTGATACTCTGCATTAGTCTGGAGTGATGCTGGGCAGGAAATGGAAAGGAAACATGGGACAACATCTTAGCTCCCCCAACTCAGATCTCCATTATAGAATACATGTCTCCTCCTACTCTCTTCCTTTCCCTTCCTCCCTTCTCTTCCCTTCTCAGCTCTTCTCTCTCCCTCTTTCCTCTTCCTCCATCCCCAGAAGTGGAGACATTCCCTTTGTTACTCATGTCCTTGCCTCTCCCCCTCTCATTCCTTCCTCTCCTCTTCCCCCTTACCTCCTTTCTCTCCCCCTCATCTGCTCCTTTCCCCTTCACCTTGTTATCTGTCCCCCTTCCCCATCATTTTCTCATCTTATTTCTTCCCTCCCCCTTCTCCTCATCTTCTATTGTCACTGCCTCCCATTCAATAAAATCCAGTGGCTCCATATCACCTCCAGAATCAAATGAAAAATCCTGTTTGATGTTTGAAGCCCTTCATAACCCCGACCCTTCTTATCTTCCAGTCTTATTACACCTCCCCGTCCCATACCCCTCTGAGACACTGACAATGGCCTCCTTGCCATCTTTTAACAAGACACTCCATCTTCTGACTCCCTGAATTTTAACTGGCTGTCTTTCATGCCTAGAATTCATTTCTTCATCACTCTCCTGGTTTTCCTGCTTTTCTTCAGCTCTCAGCGTAAATCCCACCTTTTGCAAGAAGCCTTTTCTAGTCCTCCTTAATCCTAGTGTCTCCCCTCTGCAATTACCCCCAATCTAGGCTGTATATATCTTATTTGTACAGAGATAGTTGCTTCCATGTCATTAGAATGTGAGCTCCTTAATAGTGCGGATTGCTTTTTGTCTCTATAACACCAACGCTTAGCACAGTGCCTGGCACATAGGAGGTGATCAGAAATGCTTGTTGGTTGACCACCCCCCTCATTTCTATCTTTCTCCTTCCCCCTCCTCAGCTCCCACTTTCTCTCTGCTCCTCCTTCCTTTTTCCTCTGTATTCTCATTGTTATTCAGTCGTTTCAGTCGTATCCAACTCTTCATGACCCCATTTGGGGTTTTCTTGGCAAAGACACTGGAGTAGGCTGTCACTTCCTTCTCCAGCTCATTTTCCAGATGAGGGATTGAGGCAAACAGGGTTAGATGACTTGCCCAGGATGACATAGCTAGCAAGTGTCTGAGGTCAAATTTGAACTCAGGTCTTCCTGACTCCAAGCCCAGCACTCTATCCACTGCATGGATTCTCACATCCACTTTTTTTTCTTCATCTATCTCCTCTCCTACTTGCCTCTTCTGTTGCTCCTTTCTTCATACTCTTTCTTTTCCCTTTCCCATTTCTTCATGTATTCCTTCACCCTCTCCTTCCCTTCCTCTCCTTTTCCTTTCCTTCTTCCCTCTCCGTTCCTTTTACTCTTCCATTCCCTCTACCTTTTCTGATCTTCCTTCTTCTCTCATACAATCCTCCCCAGGCCTTTACCCCACCACCACCCACCTCTGTCCCTTGCCAGCATCTCAGACATGAAAAGAGGAAAACAACAGAGTTCTCTTTTTAAAGGTGAAGGAAACAAGATCCTCCTTCCTTTTGGTCCTACTCCCCCATTCCCTCTAGGGAGTTCTCAAAGGGGAAAGGAAAGGAGAAGTGTGATGGAAAGAGAGAGAGAAAGAGGGGGGAGAGGGTTGGAGGGAGAGAGAGGGAAGGAGGGAGAGAGAGAGAAAGGGAGAGAGAGGGAGAGACACTCGGAGAAAGTAAAGTCATTTAGAAGTACTGCAGAGAAAGAAATAAAGAAAAGGGTGTTGTGGAAAGATCGTTGGTTTGGACCAAGATTTGGACACAGTTTCATATCAACATTCTGCCACAAATTACAAATTTCCAGTGTGAACTTAGGCAAGACATTTCCCTCTCCGAATCTCAGCTTCCTCATCTGAAAAAGGTGAATAATATCTGTATTGCCTATCTGAGCAAAGTGCTTGTGAACAGTCTAGAGATGGGAGCCCTTGACTAGAGCTGATGTGTCCTCTTCTCTCACTGGGGTGGGGGACAGGATTCACCCAAGGATGGGACTCATTGAGTGGGAGAGAACACTGCCCAGGGAGCTCCCAAAGGCTTGGGAAATGGTTGCAGCCCTAAGCTCACAGGCTCTGCCTTCAGACTAATCTCAGGTAGAGGTACTGAAGCCACAGGTCAGAGGAGAATAGCAGCTCAGAAAAGGTAGTGAACCAAGCTTTCTCCCCTCAAAGTCCTAGAAGAACTTCTCCCTCCCCCGTGTTGTTTTTCATTTCTCCTTGCCTTCACACTCCTTCATACACACTGCCCCAACATACATACTTATGTCAACACACACCTCACACAAATGCCATAAACAATTGCTATATCCCACTCACCCCACCCAGAGTCAGAAGCATCCACTGGACCTTAAATTCTCAACATATCCACTTTGGAGACAAAGTGCCAACTCATAACAAGAACACAAAACATGTAACTGAATATACAGGCATATGGGCATATATACCTTCTACATGCTTAGAACACATCTACAATATAAACTACCAAAAGGGATACACACAGGACTCCCCCAAACCCCTCCCCAACAACATATAAAATAAATATCAAACCAAAACATACACACATACATAGTTGTATATCCAGATTCACAATCTAAACTGCAAAGCTTAGCTTTAGCTGACTGCCACCACACCTCATTCATATTCTCTCTCTCTCTCTCTCTCTCTCTCCACCCCTGTCTCTCTCCCTCCTCCCCTGCCATCATACACTGCCACACATACATCACATACATGATACACACAGCAGTATTCAAACACTAACATACTCATAAACCCTACCCAGACTCTGGACATACAGTCCCCTCTCCAAGTGGACATTGTGACCCCATACGCATACACATAAATAGGTGTACAAGCCATGTTTCCTCTAGGGCATTCATAGATTATAGGACCATGGATTTAAAGCTGGAAAGAACCTTAAAGGCTATAAAGTCCAACCCTCTCCCCACATTTTATAAATGAGGAAACTGAGGTGAAGTGATTTGCACAGGGTCACAGGATTTGAACCAAAGGTTGTCCAAGTCCAGTGACCTTTCAACTACACCCATGCTGCCTCTCAAATCCAAGCCCAACAGTTCCTCAAGTCCTACTTGTCCCTAAAGGAAACTGCACAGGGACACAAAACAGTGTACACCAGAACACACGCGCGCACACACACACACACACACACACACCAGCCCATATTCCACCTGGAGATACTCCCTCCAGGTAAAGAGACCTATCTCTGAAGATGTTATCCAACCCTGGGACCTAATGGATCTGAATCCTCTCCACCCCCACCTCCTGCATGGGGCAGTCTGATTCTTCCCAATATCCCCTCAGGGAAGAAAGGGTTGGGGCAGAGGCCAAACACAGCCATGGCCACCAGGAAAGAGATGGAAAGAGGATGGAGGGGAGAGGGCAGAGACATGAGACTATATATGGGGGAAAGAAGACAGAAAGAGGGAGGGAGAGAGACAGAAGGGGAAGGGAGAGACAGAAATGGAAAGAGAGATGGGGAGGGAGAGAGGGAGGGAGAGAGAGAGAAAGAGAGAGAGAGAGAGAGAGAGAGAGAGAGAGAGAGAGAGAGAGAGAGAGAGGGAGGGAGAGGGAGAGAGAGAACGAACAGATGGGGGAAAGACTTGGGAGGGGAAGGAGAGAAGCAAAGAGAGCAGAAGAAAGGAGGGAGAGATAGGGAGTGAGATCGGTTCAAAGCAAAAGGGCTAGGAGCGTTGGGATCCAAGGATTATGGGGCTTTGGAAACAGGAATAAGAGATTTGGGGATGGAGAGGAAGTAAGGACTTCAGGATGGGAAGAGTAGGAGCTCTGGGATAAGCGGGTGATCCAGCGTTTTGAGATCATAGATTATGGTGCTCTAGGGTCCGGGTTTCAGAGGCTCTTTGGGATGAAGGAATTGGACACTTTAGGGTCGGGGGTTTTAGGCACTTGGAAATCGTGCTTTGGGAGCTTTGGGATACGGGGCTAGAGTACTTTTGGGGAATTCAGCTCTTAGGCGCTTGGATCCCCGAGTCCTACAGAGTGCGGGAGTGCCTCCCCCACCCATCGCGGCCACGCACCCCCACACCGGCCCGCGCCTTCCTTACCTGCAGGGTGTCGGCGCAAGGCTGCTGCTGCGGCGGTGGCGGTGGCGGCTCCTCGTCCGGCTTCAGGAAGACCTGCTGGCCCCGCCTGAGGAATTGGACAACGGCGATGAGGATGTGCTGCAGCACCAGGACCATGCTTGCAACCGCCCACCTGCCCGCGAGCCAGCCTGGCCAGCGCTCCGCTCCCTCCGCTGGCCAAGCTCTCCCCGGCCAGACCAGCTGCGCTCCTCCCTCTGGGTCCGCCCCAGGCTCCGCCTTCCCCGGGCCGGCCCCGCCCCTCCCCGCCTCCCCCAGCCTTCCCTCCTCCTCCTCGCCAGGCTTGGCTGCTGCCTTGCTCACACCCACCCCGGGAAAGTGCATCTCCCCCCGGGCGGCTTCTGCTCCCCCGGCTCCGGATGCGCTCGCGCCCTCCTGGCAAGATTCCATACCCCCTCTAACTGCCTCAGCCCGGCTCGCGCCCTCCCGGGAGAGTTCCATTTCACCCCTGCCTCTCTCGCTCCACCACGTCTCCCCCAGTTTCGCGCAGCGCAACGTTCCGAACGTGGCCCGAGACTGCGAGTGCGGTCAGAGGGCCCGATAGGCCCGGGACAGGCCGCGTGAAGCCTGGCTGTAGCCAGGTCTCGGGATGGATGTTGGAAATCCGAGACACCCGACCCCTCCCCGTAGTCTGCCCCTACACCACCCCTGAGGCCAAGCCCTGGCCAGTGGGGAAGGAAGAGCCCGGGTGAAAGAAAGCAGTACCATTAAGCACCTCGTGTACGCAGGACTACAAAGTTTTAGAGAAGTCCCCCGGCCCCAGCCCTGTTCAGGTAAAGCTTACAGAGACAATCTAATAAGGAGCTGTCTATACCTGTCAAGGCCTTGCCCTTTGGGGACCCTGGAAAGCAGGCCCAAGGAGGCCTAGTAAGTTACCCAAGGTCATACAGCATGAGAACCCAATCCATGGAGTCCACAAACACAGGGACTCCTGGCTTCTTGCCCTCCCGGTGCCAACACTGGGAAAGAGGTAGAATCAGGGATGCTCTGGAGTCACCTAGAACCCAGCAAGCAGACTGCTAAATTTTCAATGTAAGCATTTAAACTTTGAAAATCAGCAAAGGCCACAAACCAGGCCTGATTTGTTGTTTTGTTGCTTTTCTAGACTTAAGAAAGCGTTGGAGATTAAACTTAAAAGTGTGTCAGGCAACTTTGCCCTGAGGGCAGGTTAAGTATTTACCAGCACACTCCAGGGAGAACCAAAGATCAAAGTTTGAGCTTTCAGGGGTCTTTAAGTCCAACCTCTTTGTTGTACAGATGAGGAAACTGAAACCCAAAGCACGGAAGGGACCAATTCAAAGCCACATAGAGGGGCTGGTGGTAAGTATGAACTAGAACTGGGGAAACCCGGCTCCCAGTCGAGAATTCTTCCTGTTATACCATATCACATTGAGGGGGAGGGCATTGATTAGAGGAGAGAAGAGAGTGGCATGACTTCTAAAGCACAAAAAAGTGAAGGCAATTAGGAGAGGAAGAGAGAGAGCTTACAAATTCAACCAGCATTGGGACCAAGAAGCTGAAGTCTTCCTCAAACTGAATTTCAGCTCCCACAATTCGCCTCTGCCCCCTGCTGTCCCTATTGAATGACACAACCAGGCTGTGTTTGGAGCAAGGAGAAGAGAAGCCACTTGGAGGGGCCTCAAGTCATCCCAAACCCTCAGGGGTCATTAGGTTCATAAGCCTGGGCAAGACTCTTCTCGATCTTTGAGGAAGGTCTCCTGGGTCATATCTATTCCAAAGTCTCCCAAGACTTGATTCAGTGAAAGGCTACTACCACCCCCCCCCCCGCCCCCGGCTCTTGCCTCTTGACAGGAGCTCACCAGACTCCCAGCATAAGTAGGTGAACCAACAGGCTTCCATCTGACATCAGTCCTTCCAGCAAGGTTGCTTAACCTAGATTTTTATGGATTCAGGACTCCATTCAATCCCCATATCTCTACCATAATGTTCTGCCCCCTGACTTGCTCTTCACACAGAAAGCATTTGATAAATGTTTGTCATATTGCATGGTATCTTGTCTCCCTTACTATACTTTTTGAGGGTAGCAGTCATGGTAAACATAAATCCCATAGTGCTTAGGATGTGCCACATATGCATAAGCATTTTACTAACTGGCTAGAATGATTGCTAAGATTTACTAAGGATGAACATAAAGTCTTACATTTGGATTCAAAAAAAATCAACTTCACAAGTACAGCATAGGTGAATAGTAATTTTTATGAAAAAGATACAGAGGTCTTAGTGGACCAGCCATTCAATATGATTGAGCAGCAACCCTCCCCTCCCTCCCAAAAAACCAACTAATACAATCCTAGACAACACAGGCATTTGGTATCCAGAATGAAGGAGACAATAGCCCCATTGTCCTCTGCCCTGGTCAGACTACATCTAGAGTATTGTGTCCAACCCAGGCAAGGGACTAGAGAAGAATACATATTTCTCTAGTGCTTATTATATGCTAAGCAAATTTTAATCTCATTTTATCCTCACAACATCCCTGCAAGTTGAATGCTGTTATTAGCCCCATTTTAACAGATGGGGAAACTGAGGTGGAGGGTTTGGGGTTCTTTTTTCTAAAGTATAGCAAGTAAGGTTCTGAAGCTGGATTTGAACTCAAGTTCTTCCTCACTTCAGACCCGGTGCTCTATCTACTGCACCATCTAGCTGCCTCAGCTGGGGGCTGTCATTTGGATGTTTAGCGTGCTGAAAACAGGGTGGGGGAGGGGGGAAGAAAGAGCAGTGATCGATATCTCCATGGACTTAAAGGGATGTCACATGGAGGAGGGGTTATACTTGTTGATGCCCTCAAAGGGCAGGACTAGCAGCCATGAATAGGGTGGCTGATGGAGAGGCAGACTGAGGTTCAGTACAAGGGAAAGCTGCGTCTCAATCAGAGCGTCTCAGTGTGGAATGGGCTGCCTCAGGGGACGGTGAGCGAGCCTCCACTGGAGGTCTTCACGAACAGTCTGGGATATGCTTCAAAGTTCAAGCAAAGGTCCTTTCCAGCTCTGAGATTCTGCAAGGACTCCTCCTACCCTCCCACCCCCTCACTCTGGGTGCTTGTGAATATGCCCCAGTTTCCTGCTCTGCTCCTCAGGTATTTCAGAAATTGAGCTCTGCCTTATTCCCCCAAACCCTTCCAGGGATAAGTCCTTCCTCTGAGCCCTAGGCCTTCCACACACCACCAGACCTCCCCTAGTGCCCACCTTTCAGGACCTCCCTGAAACAAGAGGCAACATGAATGCCATGGTAGAATCAGTCATGGAGTCAAGTGAGCTGAAATTGAATCCCGCTTGAGGATCTTACTAGCTGCGGGACCACAGGCAAGGCATTTCACTCCCTTGCGGCCTTGGTTTCCTTACCTGTAAAATGGCAATGATGATATTTGTACTACTCATCTCATAGCTGTTAAGAAGAAAGTGTTCCGCGAAGGATAAAAGGCTCCAGAAATGTAAGTTGTTACCAACTATTAAATGTGAGCCGTGGTAGGAAGCATCTTCTACCCTCTGGGCCTGTTTCCTCTCTTATAAAGTATACTACCTTGGGGTGGTAAAAGGCTTTGTAAACTGTGCAGCTGGTATTACTGTGACTGACACCCGCAGCTAGCCTCTATATGCCAGCTTAGAGATCCATATCAGACCTTGGATCTCGCCACCATTCCTGCTCACTCCTCCTTCAGATCCCCTAATGAAGAAACTTGCCTACTAAAACCTGAGATTCTATCCAATTTTCCTGTGTTCCATTACTCTGCTAGGATCTTCCACCCATCTGTCAACAGAATCCACGAATGCCACGCTCCCACTTGCCTACCAAGACGTCTTGTTAGCGTTGCCCACCAGCAGGAATTTCAGATAACCCTGATGTTCTGCTCCATCTTCCACTAGAACACAACCAAAACCCACCTGATGCCAACTCCTTGCCTGCCAGGACCCCAGACTGATCTCCATCCACCTCCACTCCCTACTTCTCCATACCCCCACCCCCATCTCAAGCACCTCTAATGTTGACCACAGCATTTAGAACAGCAAAATTGGAAAGGACCTTAGAGATTATTTAATCTAATCCCTTCACTCTAGGATCATACACTCTAGAATAAGAAAGGGCCTTAAGAGTTATCTAAGCCCAGGGTTCTTAACATGGGGGTCCAAAGACCCACCAAGAGGTCCGAGGGTTGATTTCAGGGGATCTATAAACTTGGATGGGAGGGGGGAATTACATCTTTATTTTCACTAGCTTCTAACAGAAATTTAACAGTTCATCCAGTTATGAATTTTTAAAATTCTTTGATAAAGTTCACCAGACTGCCAAAGGGGCCCGACACACATAACATGGTTAAGAACCAGTGATCTAAGCCAAATTCCTTATTTCACAAAGAAAGAAACCGAGGTTCATAGAGTAGAAAGCACTGGAGCCCAAGTTCTCTGCCTCCAAATCCAAAATGGTTTCCACCACACTGCCCTAGATAAGTAAGTTTAGGGCAAGAAAGGGAAAGTGGCTGACACACTCCAGGTCACACTCCAAGCCGGCCTGCAGCAGAGCCCGGGCTTCTTCAAATTCATTCTAGAATTAAATTACAAATTATAGGTCTAGAGCTCGAAGGAGCTTTAGCAGTTGTCCAGTCCAAACCCCTCACTTTGTGGAGGAGGAAAGTGAGGCTAGAAATTAAGTGATGCCCACGGGCAGTAAGTGGCAGAGCTAAGCCTCTGACTCCTTATCTGGGGCTCAGACCCTAAAGCCTCCCCACTCCCACCTTGTGCCTCTCCATTACATCAGAATTTGTCCATTCTTCTGGAGGAACCATCCATGTGTCTCTTGAACATTCCCTCATCACCTGCCTCATTCCTCCCTGTGGTCTGGTCTCCTAGACCAACTATTCTCTGACTGTGTCCACCCACAGCCAGCTGGGCCCCAGTAATGTCAGACCACCCCTTTAAGTGTGTCTGACACCCAGGGCTGGCCCTCGGGGATGACTCAATACTAAGAGGCTGGTTGGACTCCCGAAGCTGGATTTATAGAGACTGAGTCATCAGGAGAGGGCACTGCAATGCACGGGGGCTGGACTGTTTGAGCAAGAACGTGGATGGTGAGCCCTAGACCCTCGGGGACCTTCACTTTTCCTGTCTGTGATGTGCTAAGAAGCCACCTGTTCTCCCAGGATTCATAAAGGGCAGGTCCCAGATAGGAGAGCCTTTGGGGCAATGAAAATTAGTGGAAAAGGCCTGGCAGAAGCTCCAAAATAAAAAGAACATTAAAACCAAGCCAAATGCTATGTATAGGAGCTGTCTTGACTGATCCTGGCCCAAGCGAGAGACGAAGAAAAGGACCTCTCTCTCCTTTGCAGAGGCAGGGGATATTGGGTATGGAATATTGCAAACACTATCATAGGTGCTCGACATATACCCCAAACAAAAAGTATCAATACTATTTTAATTTTAAAAATAAAATAAAGAACTCCTCTGTAACCATAAGGTCTTATGAGGGGAGGAAACAGACCGATGCCCCTTGAGCACACAAGAGTATATTCTTTCAGGGAAGAGGCTTAAGAGACCTAAGGAGAGTGATCACGAAGGGTTGAGGCCTAGATTCTCTGCCTTTAATCCAGCATATCCTGCGGCCAGCCCAACTGACCTGAAGAATAAAGGAATGCCCCCAGTCACCACCAGATATTAAGCCCTATATGGATAGTGTCCTCAGCACTGTGGGGGCAGACAGAATGAAGAGACAGCCCCTGCCTTTGGGGCAGCTAAGTGGTCAGGTAGACAGAGTCCTGAAATTGGAGTCAGGAAGACCTGAGTTCAAATCGAGTTTCAGACACTTACTAGCTGCTGTGACCCTAGGCAAGTCACTTAATCTCTGTCTGCCTCATTCTCTCCAACTGTAAAATGGGAATGGTAATAGCACCCACCTTCTAGAGTTATTGTAAGGATCAAATGAGATAATATTTGTAAAGTGCTCACATAATGCCTGGCACATAGTGCTTAATAAATGCTTGCTTCCTCCTTTTCCTATGTATTTCAATGGGAAAGGATATTCTAAGTCCCTACCCCTTCTCTGGGTCTCAGCTTTCTCAGTGTTGAGCTAAGGTTCAACATTTTGTTCTAAGGTTCTATGTTCTAAGGTTCCCCCTACCCTGGCTCTGATGTTCTATATTCTAAGGACCTCCCCAGCTCGGACATTCTATGATCTAAGGTCCCTCCCAGGTCTGATATTTTTTGTGTAGAGATGCTGCAATTGAAGACATGTGCTGTTGGGAAGCAGTTGGGGGAATAGAGGGGGTGGTTACTGAACTGGAAGCAAAGTCCCTGCTATGCCCTGAGGCCTGTCCAGACTTGACAGAGCCTGGGGGGAGGAATTGCTCACCAGCCAGCCTTCCCAAGAGACTATTCTTGTCATTTCAAGGAGTCTGAGTCAGTTATTCCAGGTCCCCTGGAATTGGGGATAAGGGGGCTGGTAGCTGACTCAGCAAAGTATAGGCAATGTGACAGAATAAAGGGAAGTTGTGGCTCCTGCCTTGGTCCGAAGGGAAGACATGGCCCCTGCCCATCCAGAGCCCTTATCTAGTGAAAGAAATATGGTCTCTGCTCTGGGGGAGCCCCTACTCTGAGACTGGAGATATGGTCCTTGTTCTGAGAGAGCCCCTACTTGCTTGGAGGAGGCATGACCCCTGTGCTGGAGGAGGGCCCAATCTGAGGAGGTGAGGAGAGACACAGTCCTTGCCCTGGGTCAGGGGGACCCGAGACTGGGAAGAGAGTGGTACTTTCTTAGGGGAGAGGTTCATTGAGCTATTGACTATCCCTTACTAAAAAACAAAATAAAAAAGTTAGCAATCACTAGGGTGGCCAGAACTAGGTTGGGTTAATCAGGGAAGGCCTTGTACAGAAAATGAAGATTGGTCACTATTTGGGAAGAAAGGAGGGCTATGCCTCAGAGGAACATGGAATCTTTCCATAGCACCCCTCACTGGGTGGCTAATACCCAATGATTTCCTATAATGTTTTATCCAGTACTCTGCCTTTATCCTAATCTAACTGGGCTCCTTCCGGCTTCCCAGTCTTCCATGCCAGGTACATTAACCTTTGCAGTTTGGAAAGCTCTTTCCTCACAATAACCCTGTGAGGAAGGTAGTGCTCATATTATCATCTCTGTTTTCAGATGGGAGAAGTGAGACTCATGAGAAATTACATGCCTTATCAAAGGTCACATATCTAGCTACCAAGAGCCAGAGGCAGGATCCAGCTCCAAGACTGGGCATTCTTTCCGTTCCATCCTGCCCATGCTTGGGCTTGTCCTCTGCCCCTGAACCTGTCCCTCAATTTCATCATCCTTTCTGGCCCCTCTCAAATCCTGCCTCTTCCAGCAAACCTTCTCTGACCAGCTTCCCCAACCCCAGCCCACAGGGATCTCTATCCCTCCTCGGAGCCTCCACTACTGTTACTTGACACACCACTCGATTGAATTTCCCTAGCGCTGTTCTCTGGTCACTTTCAATGAATCTCCTCCCCCTTGAGATCGGGGCCTAGGTGTCCTGCTCCTATCAGAATCATAGGTCAAAGTCTGAAAGAACTCCCTTTATTTTTACAGGGGAGGAAACTGAGGTCCAAGGGGAAGAGATTTGCCCAGGATCACAAATTAAGACATTGATGGAGCCAGCATTAGAACCCAGGTCTTTTCCTCTTCCTCTTTCTTCTTCTTTCACATTGTGGCCAAGCTGGGCGGACAGCAAAGACGCGATACACACTTGATGAATTGATTTAAGTGGTTCAGCGGCAGAGGCAGCCCCTGCAAGTCTGGGAGATGCAGAATTCCGTCTTTAAGGCGCTGTCTCCATGGCAGCCAGGTGCTGCAAATCCAGCGTCCTAGCAACAGGAGGGGCGGGGGATGCAGTATCCAGAGCTTCCTGGGCAGGGCCAGGGTCAGGGCCAATAGGCAGGAGAGGGGATGAAGGCGAAAGGTGTGACCAGCCTACAAGGCTCTAGACACATTCCCCACAACTAATCAGCAGCAGCTGGACAGCTGTTCTTGTTAGTCCAGGAAAGAAAAAAAATTAGAGATAGATTGGCCCCAAGGGAAAATGTAGACTGAGAGACAAAGACATAGAGAGACAAAGAGGGACAGAATGACAAAGCGAAAGACAGCTACTGAACAAGAGAAAGACAGAGACAAGACAGAGAACAGATACTGAGAAAAGAGGAAGATACCATAGGAAAGAGACTTTAGACTGACCCTGAAAGAAAAGACTAAGAGACAGAGACAGAATAAGAAAACACCAGAGAGACTGGGTGTAATAGGAACAGGGACTGAGAAACAAAAAAGAGCCAGTGAGAGATGGATGGAGACTAAGATACAGAGACACAAAAAGACAAAGCATAACACAAAGACACAACGTGATAAAGACAGAAATATGGAGAAACCAGAACAAATAGAGAAAGCCACAGAGAAATAGCCAGACAGACCCAGAAAGTCAAAGCCTGAGACTGAAAAAGACACAAGACAGGCAGAGAGATCCAGAGAACGACAAGCTAAGGGCTAAGACCCAAAGGGATACCCGGGAGGGCAGGTGAGTTGCAGCTGGAGATGGATAGCTATGTGACAGCAGCAGTATAGGGCCAGAGGGACAGAAGTAAGAAGGCAACTAATATAGGGACAGATGATGAGATGATAGAGAGGTAGGGAAGGAGGAAGGCAAGCTCTGAGAGGCTGGTCACAGGCAAAGACCAAACAACGGAGAGATGGTGGCGATATCTCTGGGGTAGCTCAGGCTGCATGTTTAAGCCACAGCCTGGAAGTAAAAAGACTGGGTCCTGTTCCAGATGTGCTTTGTGACTTTGGGTCTCATTCTGATGCCTCCCAATAAGAGATCTTAGAGCATCAGACCTGGGAGCAATCTTAGAACATAGAATATGGGATATAAGAGCTGAGAGAGACCACAGAGATCATTTAGTCCAACACTCTCATTCTACAGACAAGGCAACTGAGACCTAGAGATAAGTGACTTATACAGAGGCCTATGTGTGTCCCTTGGTTCTCAGGATCCCTTTCTGTCCTTTCTCTGTATCTTCTCTGTATGAAGGAAGAGAAACTGGAGATAGGGAGGCTGTCAAGGAAGTTGCTCTAGTTATCTGGAGAGGCTAAAGTCTGAGCTCAAGTGAAAGCCATGGAGATGGAGAGAAGGGGATGGATGCAGAAACTTTGGGGCAATAGAAAGGACAGAATTTCAGGACTGACTGCATGTAAAGATGGGGAAAGGAGTCAGAAATAGCCCTGAAAGTCAAGGAGGTCCATGGGGCTAGTGACAGAGATAAGTGTATCAGAACAGAGATAGATTTGGAGGGTGAAAGCAAAGTGTGCATGGGATACAGAGACAGAATGAGATGGCTCGGAGGATGGTGGGTCTACTAGGAAAGTGGCGAGGGGACTGAAGACAACACCGTACCAGGAACAGCTAAAGGAACTGGGAATGTTCAGCTTGGACAAGAAGACATGACTGTTCTTGAGTATTTAAAGTACTATCATGGCTAAGAGAGGATTAGAATTGTTCTGTGTGGCCCCAGAGGGCAGAACAGGGAGAAACTGGTGGGGAAAGAGGGGTGTTGCAGAGAGCCAGATTAAGGCTAAATATAAGGGAAAATGTTCTAACCATATGAGCCATCCCAAAGTGGAATATACTGCCTCTGTGAGGCCCCCCTCACTGGGAGCTGCATGGTGCTTGTCAAGGATGTTGCAAGGAGGATTTCTGTTGTAGTAGAGGTTGGACATGTAGCCCTCTGAGGTGCCTTCCAGCTGGGAGATTCTGGGATCCCAGTTAGTCTCCCCATCCCTGGCTCCAGTCAGTGCTGGATAGAGTGTGAGTGGTGGGCAGATTGATCTGCCCTTCTCTCTCTCCTCCTCCCCCCCTCCATGGGGTTTATTTTTAGCCGTCCTCCCCGTCTCTGCCATGCACACCTTCCCTGAGAGGTCACAATAGTCACAAAGCTCTTGTTGTGATGGTTATGGGACACAGTAGGGAGCTGGGAACCGACTAACACATCAGCTGAGCTCATTACAAAGATCATGTTAATTATTTCCTATTATTGTTAATAATGCCAAGAGCACCTGTCATCAGCTCAGCCAAGGTGCCCTCCTCCAAGGAGGTGGAGCTGCATGCTCCTCAAAGGCTTGGGAACTCATACCTTCCCATTGGCCTGCTTCCTTCAAAGGCCTTTTTGGATTGTGGATTTGGAAACCTCTTAATGTCCCTTATAGGCTGCTGGTCATACCAGCAGAGGCCAAAGGGAAAAGGGAGGAGAAACTGAAGAGGACCCCATCCTAGAGTTGAGAGAGACACTGCAAGAGAATGTTCCACCTTCATAAAAAGAACCTAGAGCATCATGGCTCTTGAGGCCCCGGGACAGCTCAATATGAATTTGAGGGGAAATCCAGAGGGTCCATTTGGATGAGGGGGGCTTGAGGGGAGGAAAGGTCTACTTTATTTCTATAGTCCTACAAAGTTTACAAAGCCCTTTGCTCCTGATACTAAGACTCAGATAAGAAAAAGATATTTATTTCAGTCCTATAGGAGCTGAGGCTAAGAGAAGTTACTGACCCCAGGGCATACAAGTCAAAATGTCAGAATGAAGATTCAAACCTGGGTCTCAGGGCTCGGAGTCCAGTGCTCTTTCCATTGCCACGGCTTCCTTCCCTTGTGATCTTCCTGTCTCCTGGGCCCAAAAGAATCCCCAGCATTTAATTAAGGCAAGTCAAAGCAGGGGTTTCTCAGGGCCCCAGGAGAGGAGAGGGGAGAGCTGGCAGGACAATGAGGGCCTTCAAACATGTTTGCTGTGAGGATCCTAAAATCCTTGGCAAGGGGAGAGTTGGACTTGAGGATCTGGGATGGCTGCCAGGAAGACATTGCACAATGGACTTTTTGGGGTCTATACATGATTTTCTCAGGCCTTTGACCCAGTGAGGCCTCCCTTCTTTTCTCTCCTCTTCATCCTGGGTGGTCATTTAAAGTCTGTCTGATCCTTGCAATTGGAATCAATCTAGGAAGACTCCCTGGAGGAGGAAGGGAGGGAGGAGAAAGGAAGGAAGAGGAAGAGTAAATAACCATGATGAATTTATGGAAGAATGAAGAAAGGGAGAAGAGGGAGGAGAAGAAAGGGAGGAGAAAATGAAGGGGGAAAGGAGAGAAAGAATGAGAAAGAGGGGATGAGGAAGAAGGGGATGAACTAATATGTGAATGTTGGACAAAACTTGGCTATAAATCCAAAGTATTCCAAGACATAAGAGGCATGAGGGGCTTTAGGGGAGTGTCCATGGATTGGAGGAAGAACGACCCTGAGCTAGGAGAGAGAAGTAAGAGGGACCTGACACTGGAGGCTCCCTGCTCCAACTCCTTCCCCACCCCCAAAGTTGTCCTGCTCAGCTCAGGGAAATCGACCCGGCTGTTCCCTAGTCTCCCCAGAGGCTGAGTTCCTGGAAGGCAAAGGAAGGATCGATGGCTGCTCCCCCATCAAGCCCCGCCCTCCAGTTCTGTCTCTACCTCAGCCTCTACTCTCTGCTCTAAGTAGAATCCCCTGAGAAAGATACTACAGAAACCAGCCTAGATGAAGTGTTGGAGTTGATCTGGGCTCTGTTAGAGTGGACTGGGCTATGCTGGGCTGGACTGAACTGAGCTGGGCTGGGCTGGGCTAGGCTGTACTGGGCTATGCTGGGCTTGGCTGTGCTAGGTTAGGCTGGGCTGGGCTGGGCTGGGCTGGACTGGGCTGTACTAGGCTAGGCTGTACTGAGCTGTGCTGGGCTGTGCTGTGCTAGGCTGGAGTGAACTGAACTGAGCTGTGCTGGGCTGTACTAGGCTAGGCTGTACTGGGCTAGGCTGTGCTGGGCTAGGTTGGGCTGGGGTAGGCTGTACTGGGCAAAGCTGTACTGGCTGGGCTAAGTCAAGTTAGACTGGGCTAAACTGGGGTGAGCTAGTTTATAGAAGCTGGTGCAGTCTACAAAGAATTGAGTTTAGTTCAGCAAGATTGAGTTGGGCAGAAGCTGCAGAGAAGGAATGGGCTGGCATAGCTATACTGAGCTGAGTTGAGTAAGGCTAAGTTAAGGAAGGTAGGCTGAGGCATCTGAGCACTGATGAGAAGCCTGGGCTTTCTTTCTCCCATTCAAGGCTTTTCTCCACCACCACCAACCCCAGCTCAAGCCCAATGGCAAGTCTATGGCCAGCTCATATTGGCATATACTCCCACTGCCTTCAGCTCTCTTTTGTGACATTCAAGTACTGACTAATACCCATTGTGTACCCTGTGCTGAGTTCCACTGTTGGGGAAGCAAACAGAGGATCAAAAGTTATGAACCTGCCCTCAGGGAGCTCACAGTCTGGGTAGCAGATCATACAGGGTTGCATCTCATGCTCCCAAGGAAGGGGTGCTGCATTTAGAGTCAACCATCTAATGTGACCTTAGGCAAGTTATTTAACCTGTCCCAGGATTCAGTTTCCTCATCCATAAAATGGACTAAATCACCTCAGAAGTTCCCTTTCAGCTCTAAATCTATGATAATGTCCTATATCAGGCAGAGTTTGAGTAGGGCCATAGGAGGAAGGAGGACAGACAGGCCTGTCGGGAATTGGAGGATAGGGAGAACTCTGGGGGCTCGGAAGACTTTTGAGATGCTCTCATGACTAAACCTCAGTGAGAATGAAGAGTTGAGGAGGAACCTTCAACAGAAGGGCACCCTGAGAATGTATCTGTATGTCTGGAACCCTGTCTGTGTCTATAATGCTATATGCATAGTCTTTGCTCAGTGCTGTTTTTGCCTTTCTTTGTACCTCTCCCCCACCAACATAGCAGTCATGTCTGGCACATAATAGGTGCTTAATAAATGCTTATTTATAAACAAAAGGGAAAGAAAGTGTAACTGCCTCCCTCACACATTCCACTCTGCCTCTTAGTCAAAATTTTACCCTCATCCTGTTGAATTCCACTCTTTTCTTTTAAAGCCCAAATGCAAATGCCACCTCCTCTGGGAAGCCTGCTCTAATCTCTGCTCATTGGTAAATCCCCGAGCATTTTGTTTCTACATATACTTACCCATAACCCGGAGGGTCTTCCCCTCCCAGATGAATTTTTTTTTACTAGGTAAAGAGGTCGTTCTCTGCCTCATTTCTTATTAAGCCTTAGCCGCTGAATGAGCATTGTCCAATCAAACTGAGACCTGTTAAAAGACCTTAGCTTGAAAAGGCAAAGGTCTCTCACTGCATCCAGGGCCATCTCTAGTTGTCCCAATCTATATCTGTCCACTGGACCCAGATGGCTCTAGAGGAGAAAATAAGGCTGGTGACTTTGCACAGCCCTCCCTCACTTAAATTCAATTCACTTCCATGTCATGCCATCACCTCCCTGATGGTCCTCTTGGAGAAAGAAGGACAACAAACACCAACATCATCCTACCCACAGGAGTTAAGGATAAAGCTTGCACCTCTGATATCTTTGATAAAGGGAACTCCCAAAGGAGGAAGATCCCTCTTATCAATGCAGGTCAATTTGTAGTCAGTGTTGCCCAGAGCACCAGGAGTTAAGTGATATATCCAAGGTCATGCAGACACTATGTGTCAGATCTTCTGGGCTCAGCAAACAGCAACTTATTCACTACTCCACAATACCTTTTTACATATAGTATTATTCATTCAAGTTCTTTATCTGTACATCAACTTTCCCAATGGACATGCCATTGGTGAGTGAAGATGGAACTGACAGAGAAAAATAACATAAGCATGATGGACCATGGGATTGGAGGACCTCAGACACTGAATATCTGAATATTGGACTGAATATCTATTCCTAACCTTACCTCTCAGACTTCAGTTGCTTCCATCCCTCCTTAAGACAGTATCCTGTCCTCTTCTAAGATCCTTCCTGGCTCTGTAGGAGAAGGGACCCCACATACCTGACCTGGGAATCTCAGATTCTTAGATTCATAAGCAATTAGAACTAGGAGTTGATTAGAGTATGGCATGTCAGCTCCAGAGAGGACCTTAGAGCATAATATGTTAGATCTTGGAAGACTATTCGAACATAGGTTAGAGCTGGGAAGATCCTTGGAACTTAGAATGTCAGAGTTTAGAGGCCTCTTAGAACACAGAATTTTAGAGCTGGAAGGGACCTTAAAACACAGAATGTCAGAGCTGGGAGATACTTGAGAATATAGAATGTTAGAGGTGGGAAAGACTTTAGAACACAGAATATCAGAGCTGAGAAGGACCTTAGAACACAGAATGTCAGAACTGAGAAGGACCTTAGAATACAGAATGTTAGAGGTGGGAAAGACCTTAGAATACAGAATGTCAGAGGTGGAAAGGACCTTAGAACACAGAATGTTAGAGGTGGGAAGGACGTTAGAACACAGAATGTCAGAGGTGGGAAGGACCTTAGGACACTGAATGTCAGAGCTGAGAAGCTCCTTAGAACACAGAATGTCGGAGCTGAGAAGGACCTTAGGACACAGAATGTCAGAGCTGAGAAGGACCTTAGAATACAGAATGTTAGAGGTGGGAAGGACCTTAGAACACAGAATGTCAGAGGTGGGAAGGACCTTAGAACACTGAATGTCAGAGCTGGTAAGGACTTTAGAACACAGAATGTTAGAGGTGGGAAGGACCTTAGAACACAGAATGTTAGAGGACCAACTCCCAAAGCTCAGTGGAAGGGACTTGTTCTATTCATCGACATCCATGAAGCACCCGCAACTTACTATTAAATGATCTTCATAAATGTTTAAAGGCATTTTACAATGTGTTTTCCTCACAATGGCCTATTGTGGTGGAGGTGGAATTGTAAATAATATTATTTCCATTTTACAAATGAGGAAACTCAGTGAGACTGAGAGATTAAGTGCCTTGCCCAGGATTCAAATCCAGGTCTCCTCATTCCTTGCCCAGCACACCTTCTTCTCTACTAGGTTGCCTTTATAAAGAAACAACTCTCATTGCACAAGGAAGAGGAGGAGGCTGCTTCGGGGAAAGATGGATTGGTTCAGCTCTTGAGCCTCCATGGTAATTAGGAGGCTAACAAGGCTGGCATCTGGGCTTCCACGGAAAGCTGTACAGCTCCCAGAAGCCTATTCATCACTAGGACAGCTGGAAAATCATGGGTGTGTGTCAGGAGACTAGGGAGAAGGGGGAGCTGTGCCTGGGGCAGGGCCCAGGCATGCAAGGTAGCAAGGGCTTTGGGCTAAGAGTTAGGAGACCTGTTGAACCATAGCCCAGGTTTCAATACACACTTCTCATAGAACATGAGATTTCCTCTCTCTGCACTTCAGTTTCCCCATCTGTCAAACCACAATTCAGCCAATGGCCCTGAAAAACCACAAAGTCATACATGGATTTAGCCCTGATGCCATATGGAGCTATGACCTCAAGCCCAGACTAAGCCCATAACCAACCAGAATCTAAGCCTCAACCCCATATCTATCACAGAGCTTAATTAAGCCCTACCCCCAGGCTAAACCCAGTTCCTAATCTCAATCTTGGGTTTAAGCTCCAGTCTATGTCCTAGTCCTAACCCCAAGTTGAGCTCCTGATTGGCCATTGTCTCACATACTGAAATGTAGGTCACAAGAGGTGCTGGGGGAGGGCATGGGGATGAGTCAAAGCAGCCCCTCTCCATTGCTGGAGACACAGCTATATGTTCAAGTGTTCAATGGCTTGAGGGGAAGGAGAGACAGGGATGGCTGAGGAAACTGCTTGTTCTTTGCCATCTTCCTCCCTGCATTTCTCTAGATGAATGTACAGAAGGGTCATAGGTTAGTGAAGCTGAAACCATTGGGGAAGATGAACTAAGATTCCAGGATTCAAGTCAGCCTGGACACCAGACACCAGCCTGTGCAAATCAAATGCAACCACATCCAGAGGCCCTCTCAACACCCACTACTTCTTTCCCAAAGGAAAATGCCTCTCTCTAGGCAAAGGCCTAGCCAAGGGAGCTCTCACCCTCCCTAGCTGCCCCCTGTGCCCAGGGCCAGTCCCCTTAGCTATCACCATAGTGATGCCCAGACTTGTCATTACTAATTCATCACTGGAGCCCAGAGAGCTGGGTGAGGTGTGAGGAGACACTCAGTAGGAGCTGGAGAATCAGCCACTAGAGTTAGGGGTGGGGGCAGGGGAACCAGAGGAAAGGCTAGCTGAGGGAGGGCCTCTGGTATTGAAGTGGGGTATTAGGATTGGATACTCTTGCCCATCCCAACTGCATCCAATTGCTTCCCATTCACCTTCCTCCCAACTCTCACCCTCTTGGGGGAAGGAGGAAGAGAGCAACATAACAAGTCTGTTTCCAGCACTTCCTATGAGACCAGCCATGTGCTAAATACTGTAAGGGAGACAGAATCTTAGAATCGTACAACTTAGAATTCCCAAATACCAGAATTTAGAATATCAGAATCACAGAATTTAAAGTCTTAGAATCACAGAAACACAGAATTTGAAAGTTGGAAGAGACCTTGGTGTCCACATAGTCCAGTCCATATATGAAAGGGATTCCCACTATAATATACCTGACAAGTAGCCATCCAGCCTCTGTTAAGACCCTTACAGAGAAGGAATCACCCCCTCTCTCAAAGCAGCTTTTTCCACTTTGGGGAAGCTCCGATGCTTAAGAAGTTGTTAGTTTGTTGTTATCATTTTCCCCCTAACATCAAGGCTAAATCTGCCCCTTTATAATGTCCACCCATTGCTTCTGGACCTGCCCTATGCTTTTTACATTGTAGGCACTTTATAAATATCTATTAAATTGATTTAGTAGAATCCATGATCTTAGAACCATGGAACAAGTGCTTAGGAGCTCAAAATCCTGGAGGAGACTCAAGAATAGATGAGAAGATGGGGGTCATCCAGGCTGTGTTCCCCAACCACCATTGGTAACAGGCAAGAAGCACCTTTGCATGGATGTGTGGAGACTGTTAGACATCCCAGATTAATCTGATATCGTCTCCACAGCCCATGGGGAAGGTGTCATGTATAAGGCAAAGAGTACTAGATTGACAATCAGGAAAACCTGATGCTGGCTCCTGGCTCCACCACTAGTTTGCTGTGTGGCTTTGGGCAAGTCACTTCCTCCTCTCTGTGTCTCAGATCTTTATCCATAAAATCCCTACCTTACCTCTAACAGACACCTGTTGTAAGGTTCTAATGGCAAAGTGGAGAGAGAGCTGGACCTGGAGTAAGGAAGACTTGAGTTCAAATCCAGCCTCAGATACGTACTAGATGTGTGACCCTGGACAAGTCACTTAACTTTGTTTGCTTTAGTTTCCTCAAATGTAAAATGTGATAATAATGCTACCTACCTTAAAGAGTTGTTGACAGGATCAAGCAAAATAATATTTATAAAGTGCTTAGCACAGTACTTAGCCATTATTATTATAAAAAGGGTTTTTAATCATCAAGGGAGGTTGAGTCACGAGGAATTTCTTACAGGAGAAAACCCAATCTCCTCAACCTGGCATTTGAGACTAGTCTGACCCTAAACTCCCAGGTTTTTTCAGGTTTATCTCTCCCTGTTCTCTTGTCACAACAGGGCTTTATGCTTCACGGTACCATGTACATATCAGGCCCATTCCAACTTCAAGCCTTTGCTCAAACTCCTGTCCTGGAAGCCTCACTTCCTCCAAATTCTCCCCTTCCCACCTCCTCCAAGAAGCCTGTTCTGACCACCAAACTCCTTAGAGCTGTCATGGCCCTTAGCACTTGAGCCCACACGGTCTGGCCCTTGATTATTTGCTATCTTGTCTTACTCTCTGACTGTTCCCTGGGTGTGAGTCCTATATTCTAGGTGTAATTTAGGCTGCGAGTTCCTGGAGGGCAGGGTCTTGATCTTCTATTCCTTGTTTTGTCTCCCTCCGAAACTATTCCCCAGCACAGCTTTGAGTCCACAGAAATCACAGGTGGGTCAGAGCTCTCCGTGGTGCTGAAAAATTACCATCGCAGCTTTCTAAAGAAGGAATGACCAAAAAAAATTTTTTTTAATTAAAAATAAATTAAAAATAAAGAAGGAATGACTGTAGGGAGATCCAGAGGAAAAGAAATGCCAGAATTGTCACCCAGAAAGGACCCTTAGAGGTTACTTTATCCATTTCCTTCCCCAGCCCATTCATTCGTTCAACAAAAATTCAATGTCATCATACCTCGACAACATAGCTCACATCTGGCCCCTTCTGTCTATTCATAGTCACCACCTCAGGTCATACACTCAGCACTTTTTTCTATAATGACCTCCTAACTGGTCTCCCTGCCTCAAGTCTCTCCCATCTCTAATCCATATCCTTCTCCCAGCTCTAATCCATATCCTCCACAACAACTGTCAAGGCAATTTTACTTATATGTAGAAGTGACCATGTCACTCTCCTTCTGAATAAATTCTAGTGGCTTCCTATTGCCTCTAGAAAAAAAAATATGAACTATTCTGTTTCCCTCTTAGAGTTCTTCATAACTTGGCTCCGACCCATATTTCTAGCCTCCCTATATATTACTCTCCCTCCTGAATTCTATGGTCCAGTAAAACTGGCCTTTCTCTCTGCTACACACACACAGCATTCCTCCTCTCTCTACGTTTTTGATCTGAAATGTACTACCTTCTTACATCTGCCTCACAGAATCCTCCTCTCCATTCGTGATACAGTTCAAACACCACCATCTTTATAAAGCCCTCTATGATCTTTCCCCTGCCAAACGCTAGTCCCCTTTCGCCTCTAATAGATGAACTTTTGCCTTATTTTGCTCCATTCCAGACCTCTTCACTGCTTCCCAGATGGCATGCTGCTATACAAACACTCCCTTTCTCCCTCACCCTTTCTAGCTCCTCTTTATATGTTGTCTTACCATTGTAATGTATATGCATGTAGGCTGATATGCAGGGACTTGTGTCTTGTTCCACTGTAAGAGAGGCTGAGATGGATAAGGCCTACCCTCAAGTAGCTTAAAATCTGGTCCCACTGTTTCATTACCATAATGGCTAGGCAGTTCTTCCTAGTTCCAATGCAGATTCAGTGCACTCCATTAGTGGGCCTGTAGGACAGTCAGGTAAGAACTCTATTCTTGAAAAGCAGACCAACATAATTGAAAGATTATTGGATTTGCATTTTAGAACAGTCAGGGACTTTATGTCATATAGTATAACTTCATTTTGCAAGCAAGGAAACTAAAGATTATAGATTTGAACTCAAAGGTCCTGAATTTGAATTGGTTCTCTTCCATTAACCTGTATGACCTTAAAAAAGTCACTTAGCCCCTCTAAGCCTCAGTTTCCTCATCTGTAAAATGAGGTGGTTGGATTAGATGGTCTCCAAGATTACTTCCAGCTCAAAATTTATGACTAATAGATGAGTCACAAGGTCACAGAAGTCATAGAGCTTGGAATAAAACCTAGGCATTTACACACCAAATCCAGTGTCCTCTCCACTACACCACCATACTATCTCTGGGCTCTAGTCTGGGATCTGCTACTTACTAGCTATGGGACTTTCAGAAAGTTATTCACCTCGATGGGCTTCAACTTCTTTATCTGTAAAATAGTTTTTGCATTATCATGGCATTATGGTTTTTGCATTTTTGCATTAATATTCACATTATCTTGGAGGGGGCTGATATGTGAGAAATGCTTTGGAATCCATAAAGCACTATGTAAATGTGAGTTATAATGGTCTTCCAGGAACCTGTGGGTGAACAGTCAGGTCTCATCCTCATCTTTCTTCCCTGGGAAACCAGGGAGCCACAAGTTGAGGGGTGAAAGAGGTGTATGCTCTAAAAATACCTTAATCCTCTCCCTGCCTTGCTCTAATTAAGCCATGTGAGTCACACCCTTAAGTAATTTATTGCTAGTTACATAATTGCTTTAATATTTGGTTATGGAACTGGGTAGAGAGACATCCACCATGGAGGGGTGAGTTACCCAGGAGGCTGGGGTCTATGGCCCACAGGTGGGTAAAGGAGCAAGTAGGAAAGAGGAGTTATCTTGGCTATACCCTTCTTCCAGGTAGGCATGGTATTATGGAAAGGACATTGCATTAGGAACCATGACATTTGAATTTCTGTCCAGATTTGCCCTGTACAACTTTTGGCAAGACTTCCTTCTATAGGCCCCAGGTTCCAGCTCTGGAAAACAAGGAATTTGTCACTAGATGGTCTGCGAGTTTCCTTCCAGCTCTAACATTGTATGTTCTATATTCCAATGTCTCTCCCAGTTCTGACAGTCTATTCTACTTCTCTATCAATTATCCACTTTGTGGATTATTCATGCTGAGACTTCTACCTCTTTTCCCTGTGCACTCCAGGAAGAAAGAAAATGAATTTTTTCTTAGCCCGAGATCAACATGGAAAGGAAAATTGCAGCAGAAATCATAGAGTGCCTACCCAAGCCAAAGGACAAAGTTTTCTGGAGTATCTGTTGATTTTTTATTGTCCTGGGGATTTATTATTACAATTTGGTCTTATTACCCATGCATTCATTTGTTTGGAGTGTGGAAAAGTGAATGCAGGCTGATTTTGGCTGCAATACTTACATTCAACAGGATCATTCTCCTTTCTGCTCTGCCAACCTGAACTCATCCTCTCTGGATTGTGTGAGGAACATAAGGCAGCCCTGCCCCAGGGAACCCAATTTGACACAGTCACATAGATATGACCCTGGGGGCCCCTTGTCTGACATACACACACAGACCCTGCCCAGGGATCCCTAGACTGACAGAGACACACAGATTCTGCCCAGGGGACCCCCGTGTAATACACAGACCCTGCCCTCAGGGATCCCCAATCTGATACAGGCACTCAGAGTCTCCAGTATGATACATACAAACCCTGATTTCAAGGGGCTCAGTCTGACATTGATACTCAGAGGCCCTTGTCTGATACAGACCATTACTCAACCCAGGGGGCCCCCTTCTGACATACAGAGCCTTACTCCCAGGCCCATATTCTGACAGATTCAGATTCACAGTCTTAAGGGTCTCTCCCTCCTCTCCCCCTTCCCCCACCTCTCTCTCCTATTCTCTCCTATTTAACTATCCATCCAAGAGTATCTAAACAAACCTCTTCCAAGGCAAGAATTCCCTCCAGACTCAGCCTCGATATCTCCAATGATGGAAGGTTCGTTTTCTCTGGAGGTACTCCATGCTATTATGGGACAATTCTGATTACTAAGATCATTGACTGAAAGCTAGAAGGGGACCCTAGAGGTCATCTAGTGCAATGTATTCATTTTATAGATAACGAAACTGAGGCCCAGCAACTGAGGCCAAGGTCACAGAGCCACTAATAGGCAGATCCAGGATTCAAACCTAGGTCTACTGGTTCAGATTCAGTGGTCTTTCGAATGAACCACACTGTTAATGTAAGGAAAGTGGAGGTGAATTTTTGTAAACACTAAGGGTCGACTATGTATTGCCGTTAATTATTCTGATTTTTGCAGTGATGAGAAACTGTCCTATCTATTCTTTTATAGCATGCTCTCTCCCTTTGGGAAGTAGTGAAGAGGCATCAATAAGTTGAATGAATACACAATAATAGGTAAAATGCTATGGAAGATTTCTGATTGGTTGGGAATGAGCTGAGATTGTAGAATAGACCTATAAGCATGTGTCAATACTTAGGTGAGCAACTCCAGAATCATCCTGGAGATATGCAGGGTCAAAAGACCACATTCTCTTTGGAAGCCTTGTAGTCTGGTGCTTAAGTAAGATCAAGTTTCTAGGTGGATTCCGATGACCTTTACTTAAGAATTATGCTAGAAAGCTTAAACAGAGCCATAACCTGTAACTTTGGCACCTCAGGCAACTACCACAAAATGGGCAAAGTGATCTCAGCCCTTAGGACACAAGGCTCCATAAGAAGGAAAGCTTTTATTCATTCTTCACTTTCATGTAGGGGGATCAGAGAAGGCTTTATGGAGGTGGCTCTTGAACTAGACCTTGAAGGAATGGAAAGTCTTTCAACGGGTAGAGATGAGGAAGTGGGGAAAGGGCCCTGTTTCACATCTTGGGGACAGTGAGAGCAAATGTAGACAATACAGATAGTACAGAAGACCAAGTGATGGCAAGTCACCCATACTGGCTGGATACAGAGGCTAGAATTTCATACTTTATTCTGCAGTCAATAGGGGGCCATGAGAGGTCTTTTTGCAGGAGAGCAATATATTTAGATCTGTACATTAGGAAGACTAAATGAGTCATGTGGGAAAGACTGGAGGCGGGGTACAAGTTCGGAAGTTATCATGATGGCCCAGATGGCATGGTTATAGAAATAAGGAGGGAAGAGTGAATCCTTGTAAGGTTGAAGTGGAGATGAGAGAACTTGGCAAATTCATTGACTATGGGGGGCTGACAGAGAGGGAAGAATCAAACACGATTCTAAGTTTTGAGCCTTTGTCAAAAGATAACTACCATCAACAGAAATAGAGAAGTGAAGAGAAAGGTGGATTTGGTGCGGAAGATAATGAGTTTAGTTGTGGACATGCTGAGTTTGAGGTGACAGCAGGACACTTGGGTAATGTCCTACAGGAAACTGTAGGTGTAGCTCTGGGCTTCAGAGAAAAGGCTGGGGACAAATATATTGATTTTGGAGTCATCCAAATAGAGGTGATAATTGAAGCCATAGGATTGAATAAGATTGACCAGGGAGAGAGTCTAGACAGAGAAGCTACAGAAGTCTAGAACTAAGTCTTAGAGGTCATTCACAACCAGGGGGTAAGAGGAAGAAAGTGGCTCAACAAAGCATACTGAGGAGTTATCAAACAGCTAAGAGGATCATGGGATAATGGATATAGAGATGGAAGGATCCTTAGAGATCATCTGAATCTAGGATCTTATGATGTACTCCAACCCCCATATTTTAACAGGTGAGGAAACTGAGGCTCAAATGCCCAGAGGGGTTAAGTGAGACATCATGACACAGTGGAAAGTGTCCATAGTGCCTAGTACATAGCAGGCAATGAACAAATGTTTATGGATTGATTAAATGGCTTGGATTCTGGAAGACCAGGGCTCAGGTCCTGCTTCTAATACCTAATGGTGGTGTGACTATAGGTAAGTCACTTAACTAATCTAAACCTCAGTTACCTCATCTATAAAATGGGAACAGTAATAGCTGTAGTACCTACCTCACAGAGATGCTGTGAGGCTCAAGTGAAATAATGTACATAAAGTGCTTTGCAAGTGTAAAAGTGCTAAATAATGTCAAATGTTGTTGTTGATGTCATATCCAAGGTCACATAAGAAGTAATTATCAAAGCCAAGAGAAAATAGTGACACAGAAGCTAAGGGTTTCCAACAGCATCAAATAATGAGGAGAGGTGAAAGAGAATGGGGACTGAGAAAAGGCTTTTGGACTGGTGATTAGCAGATCGTCAGTGACTTTGGAGAGAGCTGTTCCAGTGGAGCGTTGGGGACAGAAGGCAGATTACAGGGGGCTGATGATTGAGTGGGTGGCAAAGTTAAGTGGAGGCAAAGAACACATAAATTGTAGGGGTTTGGCTGAGCAGGGGAGGAAAGTTGGTCATTTTCCCAACTACCGTAGGGATCAAAGCCTTTCCTAGCCATTGTTTCATTTGATTCCTTCCTGATAGTTCTCTGAGGAGCCACATCAGGGACCATTATCCCCATTTTATCAAGAAAGAAACTAAAGGCCAGTGGGGGAGAGCATGATTTTCCTGAAGTTACATGTTGATTAGTGGCATGGCTAGGATGAAGGCACCCCACCCTTCCCCACTCCAGTAACCCTCCCAACACAAACCCAGAGGGGCTGAGCATACAGCCCTCCTATACTCCAAGTCCTGTTACAAAGCTCTGTCCACCTCCACAGCTTTTCTAAAATATTTTCCCTCCTCTCTATTCCTACTGCTGTTAACATTGACACCCACTCAGACTACGCACTACCTTTCTGTTGGGTCTTTCCACCTCCACTCTCTAAAGCCTGCTAGTCCACTCTCCTAATGTCTAATCTTGTGTATAAATCATGCCTGCCCTCCCCTACTTATAATCCTTATTGCCTCCCTATTAAAATTCAAACTCCTTAGCTTAGAAGTCAAGCCTTTCTACGATCTGATGCCTCCCTTCTTTCCAGCCCTATTTCATATTATTCCCCTCCACATTCTCTAGTCTGATGATCGGACAACTTCCCCCTTCCCCACAGTCCTCACCCAAAATATATGTTCTTCCCTCCCCTACTTTTATGCCTTTCCTCACACTATTGACTATCCCTGGAATTCCCTCCCTCCTTCTCTTCATTTGTCGAATACCTACTGATCTGTTAATGCCCAGTTTAAATGGCCCTTCGCTAGGAAATCTTCTCTGCTCTCTCAAATCAATAACAACTTTCTGTCTCAGACCTCATATAGCACTTTGCTCAAACTTTTCTGGCACACTTATATAACATCATATATTATAATTATCTTTGTATCTTCACTCTTTCTTGGACTGTGAGTTCCTTGAGGGCAGAGCCTTGACTATATCTTATCTAAATAGTGACCAGTGCCAAGTAAAAGGCTCTGCACTCTGTTGGAGCTTAACAAACATTTACTGAATTATACACAGTAGGTGTTCAATGTCTGTTTGTTGACTAGTGTATTAGAAAGGCCCTACCACCAGTCTCAACCAAGAGGCTGCAGTCCTGAGCTGGTATCCCAGGCTGGGCCTTGACACTGTCTATGGTGCTGACTCAGCCCTTGATTCCCTGAAATGCTTTTCCCTTCCCTCCAGTCCATCTCTACCTATTGCAGAGTAAATGCATGTGTCTATCAATGGCCCTGTGTGTGATTACACTTGTTTCTGTTGATGTAATGTATGTGTATTTATACATTCTTTGTGCATATATGTCTTACAGAGGCATTGGCTAATGGGTATGTATGTTTCTGTGTATGCCTATGTGTGATCAGCAGTGTGGTCTGTGTCTGTGTCTGTGTGTTGGCTTGTGCCAGCTTATGTGTGTTTATATGAGCTTATGTGTCCATCTCCATTATGAGTTTCTATATGTCTATTTTGTCTGTCAGCATCTTTCTATGAGCATGTGTTGCTGTGAGGAGGAATCAAGAGTCAGGGAATGGGGGAGGAGCAGCAGCTCCTGTTTCTCTAATTCAGTTTCGCACAGTAACACCTAATGTTAGTCAAGAACCAGAACCTTCTCTGAGACCTGGGAATGATAATTAAGTCCCTTAATAAGTTAGCATCTCAGAACGCAGCCCAGAGCAGAAACTGAGAGTCAGAATCAAAGTGTGGATTTTTCTCAAACAGCTGCTAAAAGCCTGGGCCCCTGACCTCCTCTGACCATCCTCAGAACTAGAAGTCTTCAGACCCTTGGTTTCAAGCTCAACTCACATTAAACATCCAGAGCCCTTTCTCTGCTGGGAGCCCCATAAGAATCAACCTCAAAAAAACAGGTATAGCCACCATTTCAGTGAAAGAGACTAAGGTTAAATGAGTGAAAAATTTCCTAAGAGAGGAAGCTGTGATTATATTTAGTGTGGGAGGGGGATTTTGCTGTCTACCAGGAGGAAAGAAGAGCTATATCTTTTAGTCTAAGGGAAATGTAACTGATTTTTCACTCAAAAAAAAACTCCAGTCTGAGAGGGAGGCAGCAGAGAAAGCCCTCAGTGGAGCAGCTAGGTAGCACAGTGAGTAAAGCACCGGCCCTGGAGTCAGGAGGACCTGAGTTCAAATCTGACCTCAGACACTTGACACACTTCCGAGCTGTGTGACCTTGGGCAAGTCACTTAAACCCAACTGCCCTGCCTTTCTCCCTCCAAAAAAAGAATATTAAACATGTCCCTACTTTCTGTTTCTGCCCCTCTTCCCCCCGCCCCGCCCCATATTGAACATTACCAAGTTCTAACCTCTATGGTAATGGCCTCCACTGTTCACTCTATACTCCATCAAATCTGTCCACCCCCCTCCACATCCCCTTCTATGACTAATCCCATCCCAACCTAGTTAAATCATCAAGTCCAGTTTCTCCCTGCGCACACCTGCCCTATTGAGATTTACAGCACATCAGTCAAATGTCAGTTGAAAGTGGTCTTAAAACATAAAATGTCTGAGATAGAAGCCAGTACATAGACAACAGAAGAAAGATTAGAACATACAATATAGAATGATGATAGCTAGATGGAGCCTTAGAGATGATCTGCTACAAACCTCTCATTTTACAGAGAAGGAAACTGAGGCCCAAAGAGAAGGGACCAAGATCATGTAGCTCCAAAAAAGTGCAACTGGGACTAAAACCCAGATTTTCTTACTCCTAGTCCAGGGCCATTTCTCCTATGCCAGGGATGGGGAATCTGCAGCCTGGCCTTCTGGGTCCTTGGGTATTGCCTTTTGACTGAATCCAAATTTTACAGAATGAATCCTTTTATTAAAGGGATTTGCTCTGTGAAGTTTTGATTCAGTTGAAGGGCTGCACTTGAGGACCTAGAGGGCTAGAGGGCTACAACTGGAGGCTACAGTTCCCAACCCCTGAGTCCTATGCTATATTACTTTCTTTCTCCTGACTCCATTCATGAACACATGAACTGTCCCTGATCACAGACAGAAGAGAATCTCTCTTCCAAACCCAGACCCCCATACTCTCCGGAGGTACGGCTTCAGTTCTATAACCATCACTCCTGCTCTTTCCTCATTTTTCTCCTTTCAAAATCCTAACTCTAGAGTTAACCAGTTCAGCGTTACGCTGGCTTCTATCCTGGAGGCCATTGCTTCATTATCTGATCCCTGATCATCCCTTCCCAAACCACAGCCCCGCATTCCTCCCACCATCCACCTCCATGTAACTAGACAAAGTCATGCAAGCCATGCTGAGTGGGTCCATTACAAATTTACTTTAGCTGTTGCCTACTGGGTCTACCCTGCTGCAAACCAATCCTTTTACTGTTTAATGTTGCATTCCTGACTGCATCTGATCCAAACTTTCTCTTCGCTCCTCGAGTTGCCCACACCACACACATACACACACACACACACACACACACACACACACACACACACACACACACACACACACACACACCTCCCTCTCAGCAGGTCTTATACTTCACCGAAAAATTGGGTCCATACATCTAGAGCTCTCTCCCCTCCTAAATTCTAAGTTCCAATTCCAAATTCATTATCATCCTCCACTCTCTCTTTCTTTGTTCCTGTCTAAGAAGATGAACCTTCTCTTTTCTAAAACCAACCTCTCCACTTGTGCCCTTGATCCCATCTCCTCCTGTCTCCTCTGAGAACTTGCCCTTTCAATTATTCCCTTTCTCTCTGTAATTTTCAACCTCTCTTTATCCACTGGCTCATTCCCTGATACCCACAAATATGCCCAGATTTCTGATCCCCAACCCTTCAAAAACCTTCACTTGACTTTCCCCTCGCCTCCCCTCCAGTTCCTCTGCTTGGCATTTAAAGCCTTTCACAATCTGTCTCCCCTCTCCCTTTCCAGGCTTGGTGCATATTACTTCCCTCCATGCACTCTATAGAGCAACCAGCCAACCTGTCCCACTTGTCCCTGAACAAGCCTTCCACCTCTCATCTCTACACCTTTGCATAAGCTCTCCCTCTTTACTTCAACCTCCTGGAAACCTTAGTCCCTTCAAGGCTCAGCCCAGGTGCCATTTCCTTCAAATGATTCCACCACTTGTTACTGACCCCCACATAGCAAAATGACTTCATACTGATTTTGTACATACAAGGTGTCCCAAAAGTCTGAGTGTAGTTTTAAGCTTCTAAAGCTGCACTAAAACTTCTGGGACAGAGATTGTATTTTGTATTTATTTAACTGAATGTGTTGTATTTCTCTCTTCTTCTGAAAGAGTATGAGTCCCTTGAGGGAAAGAATTATCTCAATTTCCTATTTGTATCTATGTCTAATACAGTGTCTAGCACATAATGGGTGTTTAATAATTGCTTGTTGATTGATTGACCAATTAAAGCCTAAGCCCCCAGTGCCTTACTTGGGAGTGAGAGAACAATGGACTTCCTTCCTTCTGTGTAACAAGCACCTACGTCAGAAGTTCAAAGAAGGCAGCTTCTCTCAGTCTCCTTGTCCCCTGTAGATCCTTCCATCATGATAGTAAAGGCTTAAGAAAAATATAGCAGCCCTCTTCCAATGGGAGCTCATTCCCACTTTGCAGTCCCTTCTCCTACCTGTTCCCCAAATCACATCTCCATTCCAGTCAAACTGTGTGACAAAATGTCCTTTGAACATACTTGAACATGCCCTGAAGTTTCCTGCCTTCATTTTAAGGGATTTTCCCTTTCTTCCCTCTCCTTTCTACCCACATCTGCCAATTCAAATTCTATTCATTAAGACAATTATAATAACAGCTCCTATTTCTAAAGTCTCAAAGTTTGCAAGGTGCTTTTTTCACAACAGCCCTGTAAAGAAGATGGTGCAAGGATTATTATTGCCATATTACAGATAAGGAAACTGAGGGTCAGAGGTGTGTCCTATAGGTAGAAGGTGGCAGAGCTGGGACTCAAAGCCAGTTCTCCTGACGGCGGGCCCAGTGTCTACTCTTCAACCATCTAAGCCCTAATACAATGCTAACACCTCCAGGAAGCTTTCCCTGATCCCCCAGACCCAGGAGGCTTTCTGCCTCTCTTTAGAGCTATATCTGTCTTCCCCCTATAGCCCTGATCTCATCCTGCATGCTGTCATAAGTAGGTATGTCCCTGTCTGACCACTTAGTCCTAAGAATTGTGAGTTCCCTGAGACCAAGGCTCATGCCTCCGACTGAATCCATTTCAATTCAACAAAAATGTATTAGGGAGTTACTGTGTTGAGAATCTTGTACTGGGCGCTAGAAAAGCCTCAAACTTTAGATAAGACATTGTCCCTTCTCTCACAGACAAGTAGAGAGATAAGACAGGACCACAGATAACTATAATGCACATACATTACATGTTAAGTAAATCGGAGAACCTCAAAGTACCAAAAGCTTAGCAACTGATAAGTGTGACTTGCCTTCAAATTAAGTTTGTTCTTTAAAAGGAGAAGGAAAGCGATAAAAGGAACTGCGATTGTAGCCCTGGTTCTGATAAAACAGGAAACCACTGGTCACTGAAGCAGAACCTTGGGTGGGGCAGGGAAGTGACCACTCTAGTTCATGATATAGGGGGGAAGGACAGTCAGACTCTGTCTAACACACACCTCAGGTTTAGAGAAAGCAGGTTTCAAAGGTTTCAGAGAAGGATGGGTAGAATATTGTGGCCTAAAATTCTGCATGGGAAGTCACCCCAGGAGAGATGAGAAGCTCACAGGAATGTTAAATTCTGAAGACACAAAACAGAAACGATTCTGATGAGGAAGAACAGGATGAGCTGTTAAAAGAGATAGATGTTTAAACTTACAGACCGGCTTAGATTTAAGTACCAGATACAGAAAATTGGAGCCAGGAGAGGTAATAAGAGAAGAATCCCAAATCATGGCATCATCTCTCAGGAATATTATCCACAGTGTTTCAGCACAGAAGCAGCTAAAGCTGGTAAGCATTGGTAAAAATACCCGAATGGATAGGGGTCTCACTATAACGGGGAAAAAAAGAGGATTAAAGAAGGGATGGGACTATTTCTTGGTGTAGATAGGACGATGATAATGGATGACAGAGAAAGATTCTCGATATTTATTTTGCTTCTGTTTTCTGCACCAAGGAGAATGATCTTTGGATCAGAAAGGACAAAACAAAAATGCTAATAGAGAGCTGAGACCCAAGATGAGAGAATAACAACAGAACATCAAACAGCCCTAGATGAGTTCAAGTCACCAAGCCTTTAAAAACTACATGCCAGGATATGAAAGAAATGGTAGATGTGATTGCTGACTCACTCCCTGTGATGGATGAGAGGTCATCAGAAAAGAGAAAGGGGCTTCATAACTACATGCACCAAATTGTCTTCTTCACAATAAAGGAAAAGGGCAGTGTCCAGACTAAAGGCCAGTGAATTCTACTTCAACTGCCAACAAATTTCTGTGCTGTATTATTAAAGATATGGAAGAAGAACATTTAGAAAAAGAAGCAGTGATCACGAAGAACAACGGGTCAGATAGAATGAAATTTAATTGAGATAAATATAAATATAAATGAATTCAAGTCGTGAAGCTGGTCAAACGGAATTTTTTTAAATTACCTGCACAAGTACAAGATAGGGAAGGCATGGCTAGATCGCTCATCTGAAAAAAGATCTTGTGAGATTAATCAGCTTCAAGAGCCATATAATTCAACAATGCAACATGGCAACCCAAAAAAGCCTCGTGCAAAATACAATCCTTGGCTGTGTGAGAGGAATAGCGTCCAGGATCTAAGAGTCCCACAATATTCTGCCCTAGTTGGGTCACATCTAGAATGTTTCTTCAGTTCCGGGGCTATATTTTAGGAGGGATTTTAAGCTCATAGACAGGGAGAATGAGACCTTGGAAACACCACTAACAAGGTTGAGTGAGTCAAGATGGCTAGAATGGTGAGTGGATTGGAGAACGTGCCACATGACAGTCAGGTGAAGGAACCAAGGATGTTTAGTACAGAAAAGGGAAGCCATAAGAAAAACAAGAAAGCTTTCTTTTGGTATTTGAAAGACTGTTATGGAGAATAGACTTGCTCTGCTAAGTCCCAGATAACAGAAGTACAAGAAACTGAGAGAAGTTACAGTAATGTAGCCCCAGGCTCAATAGAAACAGCAGGGCAGCTAGGTAGTGCAGTGGAAAGAACACTGGGCTTAGAGTCAGGAGGACCTGAGTTCAAATATAGCCTCAGACACTTACTAGCTATGTGAGCCTGGGCAAGTCACTTAACTTTGTTTGCTTCAGTTTCTTCATCTATAAAATAAGCTGGGGTCACACAGAGTCAGACATGACTGAACGAAAAAAGAAACATGTCCTATCGATTCAAACTAATCTGAAGCAGAGAGACATGTTTTGATGAGATAGATAAATAGTTGGCTTAAAGACTCAGGTTTGGATCCAAGTCCTTCTTTGGGACTGGCTGTAGGATCCTGAACAGGTTACTTAACCTCTTGATGAGCAAGGCACCTCTCTAAGACTACAAAATGCAGAGAAGGTACTGACCAGCATTATTGGGGGAAGTTTCCTCACCTGGGAGTTCCCTATAGCAAGAGCTATATTCAAGGGCTGACTCTCACCTGAGGTCTTCCATGGGAAGCTGGATGACTACTTGTTAGGAAAACTGCAAAGGGGACTAGTTCATGGCTTACCTCCTAGGTCCCTTCTGACCCTGAGATTCTATTTCTACAGTGGGAAATCTGAGGGGGAAGATAAAAAGTTTAGCTAAAACACGTTCCCTGCCCTTGTAGAATTCATAGTCAAGTAGCGAAGGTGTGTCAGACTGAATTGAATCAGGGCAGTAGGGTGACCTAGCAGAGAGAGCCCTGGAGTCAGAAGGCAGAAGACCTGAGATCTAATTCTGTTTCTGTTGTGTGTGTGTCTGTGTGCCTATTTGTGTCTATCTCTGGGCATATTACTTCTCAATGTCCTCTGTAAATGGAGATAATCTCAAAGGTCTCTTTCAGCTTTGACTGTCTATGTTCTACATCCTCAGGTTCCTTTAAGCCCTACCATTCAAAGCTCCTGTGATTCTATTAGCTGCATGGCTCCTCTCAGATAACTGTGGCCCCAGCTCATCCAGGCAGCCCTGACTTCCAAGCCTCCCCACCAAGAGGAGGAAGAAACAGGCTGGCCAGGCTGGCCCCTGCTGAGTCATCAAAGGCAGAGGCAATAGCAATTGAGAAAAAGTCTAAGGACCCTGGGGTTCTGGTCCCCTCCCCACCCCACCAAGATAAAGGGCAGATCCATAGGAAGCTGGACTTCTCCCAGGTTCCTTGGAAAGGGAGCCAGATAAAAACTCGGAGGAAAGACGACCTCACCACATACAAGGTCTGGGGCCAGCTCATGGCATTTCTTGTTAGAAGGGCACAGGCCTAAGCATCATTAGACTTAGAGTTAGAAGGGCCTGAGTGGTCATCTAGTCAAGCCATTATATAGGTGAGAAAACTGAATCCCAGTGAGAAGCAGTCACTATCCGAGGCCACACAAGGCCACCAGGGCATCTAACTTCAAATATGATACCTCAGAAGAGTCCTATTGTCTAAAAGGGCTGCTGAAGGTCTACTTGAGCTGCCTCCTCTAGGAAGCCTTTCCAAATTAACAGCAGCTCACCCTGATCTTTTTTCCCCTTGAAGAATGAGAAACACAAACTTGCCCAAGGCTGAGTCAGGAGATCCACTTTTAGGTCACTGAACCACTGCATAGCCCTTTCCAAGTAGCAGCTCCTTCATGGAGCTTGTTCCAGGTTGGTTTAGGGCACTCCCCTGTGCAAAGCCTATGTTTCAGCTAAACTGGAATATTCCCTGTCGTCGAACCTCCCACCCACTCTCACACCTCTGCATCCTTTCTTACTCAAGCTGTTCCCTTTACCTGGCACATCCTCCCACCTACTCTTTCCCTACTGAATTCCTACCCCACCTTTGAAGCCTAGCTCAAATGCTACATTCTCCAGGAAATCTCTCTTGATCCTCCTATACAGTAACAATCTTCTCCCTCACAGAGCATTAAGCATATACATGTGCCAGAGCTCGAGCACACGAACACACACACACACACACACACACACACATAACCCCCAACCCATCTCCATTTACTTATCAGGAACCTTTATATATTTCAGCTCTTGGTGCCATGCCCATACTAATCTGTAAACTGTAGCTAAACTGTGTATCTCTCTTCCCAATCTCTATGCCCAGAACAAAGCTATGCACTCAGTAGGTACTTAATACTGGATCTATTTTTAGTTATATTGAATTCTGTAGTGAATGAGCCATGGGTGTATAATTGAGGACCCAACCAGCTTTAAGCCTATTTCTCTACCCTCTAAGCCATCTCCTTTGGCTAGAAACAGTCAGGGCCATAGCACAAGGAGAATGGTGTTGCCTATCCATCTCGTCACAGAAAAGAATGTGGCCACGTTCAAATATGTCTACTTATACATAGATTATTAATTACTCTCTTACAGAGAACTTACCTCACATACATGAGCTTATCATAACCACTGAATGCCTATGTGTTCATGCGCATACACACACACACACACACACACACACATGCACACAGTAACTCAAAGGCCTTACCCAGGATACTGTTTCCTACAGCCAATCTTTGATCAGGTAGCGAGTCCTTCCTAGTGCCTAACAATGCAGATTCAGCCCGTTTCTTTCCTTCCTGTTGGTGAGTTCCTCCAAGAGCCTCTACTTTGAGGAAGGAGCCAGACCAGTGATCCGTCATTCTCTGGACTACATGATCATGCCTCAGCTGCCTAGAAGGAGAGCTGCAGTGCCAGGCTTGCTGCTGACATTGGTGAGTCTCATCCAGGCATGCTTCACTCTCCAGACTACATCATCATGTGTCCGTACCTCTCCCCCATCCCTACTTTCGACTCTCTTTTATGTATTATTTTCCTCTGTTAAATTGTAAACTCCTTAAGGGCAAGGACTGTCTTTTTTTTTTTTGCTTGAATGTGTGTGTCCAGTGCTTAGCACAGGGTGAAACACATAATAAATGCTTAATAAATTACTCTTGACTTCTACCCTCAGCAGAGATGAACTTTAGGTTGCTTCTGGTTCCCAAGATAATTTCCCCTCTGAGTTCTGAAGTTGCCTCTAACTTCTCAGCTATTGCTTCAGCCTTACCCCTGGTATTTATAGGACAAGTTCTAACATCTCCTACATAACAAGGCAAACCTTCTTGTGATGATGACCTCCAGAAATCATTTTCCTACTCACTGGGGTAGTTAATCCACTCAGCTTTGGAGTTCCTGCCCTAAAGGGGAGCTGGCTTGATTAATGAGCGCAAACTCACCTAGCCCATTATACCTATGTTGCCTACACTGGACCATGCTTCACATCCCTCTGGGCTATCCATACACCCAGGCTATCTTGACCATTTGCCAGTCATCACCTTTGTAATCCTCTTCCTCCACCCCCTCACCACTCTCTAATCAAATCAACACTACCATTGTTTCTCAAAAGGGCATGAGGATTGGTTGCCTCAGGGCTCTGTTCACTGATTTGGCGATGCCCCAGATGAAAATTCCCTTCCTTGCTCACCACTTGCCTATATATGTTATCCCCTCCTAGTGGAATGCAAGCTCTTCGAGGGCAGGGATTGCCAAACTTTTATATTTGCATTCCCAGAATGTCGAACAGTCTCTAGTTCTAGTAAGTGCTTAATAAATGGTTTTTTTCATTCATGGTTATCATTATTATTACTAATAATTACCATTTTGTCATGTTTTAAGGTTTACAAAATGTTTTCCTCCCAATAAGTACATGTATTAACTCCATTTTACATGTGAAGAAACCGAGACTCAGTGAGTTAGCCATGGCTAACTAGACTAGAACCCAGCTCCAGCCCTCTTTACCACATTCTGACGAGAGACTTTTTACAAAATTTTAAGTTCACGGGATTGACAAATCAAGGTACAGACCGAAGACAGAACTATAATGGTAATCCACATTTCTTTAATGCTTTTAAAGCTTGCAAAAAACTTTCCTCACAACCCTGGGAGCAAGATATCCATATCATTGTTAATCCTCTCATTTTATAGATAAAGAAATGGAGCTTTTGAGACGTTGAGCTCTTGGCTACTGAGTTTTTACGGTGGAATTCTAATCCAGATACTCTAGGGCTAAGCCCAGCTCTCTACATAGACTCTACTATCTTGTCTTTGAGTCAGAGGACTCAGACTTTAAAGAATATTCCTGTCAAGAGAACAGTTGTGTGTGGCTATGTCGAAGCACACATGGTGATTGCAATGAGAGATGCTTTTTAATAATATTTTGTGTACTTGCATATGTTTTAAATGCCAGAAATCTCATTCTTCATAGCCCATAGGGATAGATTTTGTGATGTCAAGCCATATGGGCTACAGAAAAGGCTCCAAGCCTCCAATGGACAATAAGTCACAGGCAGTATAATTTGTATTGCATAGGGCAAATAAATGCTGTGGCCCAGCTCTCCTTAAATGCTAGCACCTACTGGTGACCAATGGAAAAGGCAAGGAAGGGAATAAACATTTTTATAGGACCTTACTAGGAGCCAAGCACTGCACTAAACATTTTACAATTATCTCATTTTCTCCTGACAATTATCCTTCAAGGTAGGTACTATTATTATCCCCACTTTACAGTAGAGGAGACTGAGGCAAACTAAGGTCACACAGTTAGTGTCTGAGGTTGAAATTAGACTCAGGGCTTCCTGACTCCCGGCCTAGAGCTCTATTCTTTATGCCCCCCAGATGCCTGTGATATGACAGCCCAGTTCTATTAGGCATGTAATGCCACAGATTTAAGGAAGTACTAGAGAGTTAACTTCCAAAAACTGTGATTATGAAGTCAGGGGATTTGTCCCAGGATTGGAAGAAATTCCTATGGGGGAAGAGAGAAGAAGAAATGAGAGTAAGCTGAAAAGTCATCTTGTAGTCTCTGAACTATCCCATACATGGGCCCCCTGAAGCCTGACTTCACCAAAAGTTCTCATTTCAGTCTATTAAGGGGTCTTAATCTGCAGGAAGACATTTCCATCATTACAATGGACGTCAGATACTGAAATATTGTGGAAGTCATCAGTTACCCAAGTCAGAACCCCCTGAATCACCTCTGACTTCTTAGATCATAGAACCTCAGAGTTAGAAAAGACTCAAGCATACAGGATGTCAGAGCCAAGAGGAACCTTAGAATCACAGAACTGAATACTGGAAGGGATCTTAACCATCTAGACAAACCCAAACACAGAAGGAATCTCCATGATAGTTTTTGGGACAAGTGGGTGTCTTCTGCCTGAACACCTCCACGGAAGAGAAACCTATCACCTCCCCATTCTGCCTTTGGACAGCTCTTTGTTAGGAAGCTTTCCCTCGCTCCAAGCCTAAATTTGACTATTTGTAACTTTAACCCATAGCTCCTGATTCTGCTGTCTAGGGCCAAACAGAACAAATCCAATCCCTCTTTCACACAACAGCCTTATATATACTTGGAAGACAGCTAACCCCCTCCTACCTCACTAGTTCCTTCAAATCATACATAGGACATAGAATGTCAGAGCTAGAAGGGATCCTTTCACTTCTAATAATCTATGCTTTCTAAGTACAAAGGGAAATCAGAAGAATGACCTTGACCACTTGACCTCCATCAGCCTCAGTTTCTTCAGTTGTAAAATGAGAGGGTTAGGACTTATAAGGTCCTTTCTCCCTCTAGATCTGATACAATGAAATGCTATGAGCTCTCTTGCACAAAAGGCTGAGGAAACTTCCAAAAGCCAGACTTTAGGCCATGCCTCTCCCCTGCTTAAGAATCTGCAATGGCTCTTCATGGTTCCTGGGAGAAAGTCTAGATGTCTCAACCTGGCACTTAAGACTCCCCTTACCCAACTCCTGAACCTGACCTTTCAGGATTGTTTTACCTCCATCAGGATGTCCATGATCCTGCCTCCCCTTCTCAGTTCTGTTCCCTCCCTCTGAACGCCCAGAGCCCTGTGAGTCTGTAACATTTAGTATATAGCCATACTTCCTTGTTTTCAACCCTGTGTGACAGATTCATCTTACTGTCCAGAAGGAGAATCCCTAACAGTAGTGTATGGGTCTTCTGCTCTGGTCTGCTCTTCCTCTATCTCCCTCAGACTGCGAGGTCCCTGAGGACTGGGTCCAGGTCTCCTCCTCTTCTTGTCTCCCCAACATTTAGACAAGCAGGATAGAAAGCCATCTCCATATGGAGGATTGGGACAAATTATACGACTTGATTTACAGAAATTTGCTCTATATGAAACTATTCAGGAACTCAGTTATTCTATGGAATCAGAGCTCTGATATCAGTCCCCGGAAATAGTCTAGGGAAGGGCCTGGAAAACTCATCTTGTCCATCCTCCATCTCTAGTCCTGACCCTAATTTATGACAGACATCTATAGAGTGCCTTAAATTCTTCCAAGAGTTATACATTTCATCTGAGCCTCAGAAAAGCTCTGTGAAATCGGAACTACTGGAACTATTGTGTGTGTTTGTCCTTTGTTTTTGAAGAGGACCATGACATCAGGAAAATGATGACTTACAGATGACTTTGATTTGAGTGAGGGAGAACTGTGCAAGGTCACCAGCCTCACTTTCTCCTCCAGAGCTATCTAGGTCCAGGGCGATATTCATCAGGATGACTGGAGATGGCCCAGGATGCATTGGGAGACCCTGGCCCTTTCAGGCTAAGGCCTTTTCAGGTTCTCACTTTAAGCGAGGTAATACCCATTCAGTGAATAGGCCTCTTTAAGAAGTGAGTCAAGGGATGGCCCCTTTAATTAAAAAAAATCTGGGAGGACAAGACCCTCAGGGTCGCTGGTCAAAAGAAAAACAGTTACCATTGACATTCACTCTGAGCCAGGGGGGCCAAAATTATAGCCATTAAGTGGAGCTTGGGCAGGGACCTATTGTGGTCCAGTCTATGAGCTTCAGAGTGAACTGCATTCACAGATGAGGAACTAGGGTTTATAGGAGTTAAATGACTCAGTCACACGACTGTTCCATGTCAGAGGCAGGACTCAAACCCAGCTCTTCCTGACCCCAAGTCTGGTTCTTTATCCACTATGATACACTACCTCTGTCACTTCGCCATTATGTGGGTGAGGGTATCTCCATCTATTCTCACCAGTCTGGTCCCCATGTCTCATCACTTAGAAAATTCTCCCAGAAGTCTAATGTGGTAGAAAGAGCCATAAACTGGCTAAGAGTCAAGAGCCTAGGTCTTCTAGCCACACCTTGTGTGACCTTGGCTAAGTCCTTTCCCATTCCTGTCCCTAGGCTTCTGTAAGGTAACAGGGCTGGGCTAGATCACTAATGTCCCTTGTGCCCTTAATACAAGGAGTTAATGAGTCTAGGTCTGACTTCAGTCCCTCTCATTGTAGCCTGAACTTTTTCCTGTATGTATCAAAGGGCAGAGGGGTGGGAGGAGTCAAGGAGAGGCTGGGGTGAGGCAGGGTGACCACAAGGACCTCAGGAAGTTGGTCATATCACCAGGGACATAGCCTCTCCCCGTGCCAGCCAGGGCCCTGGGCTTTGTAACAATGGAGGATGATGAATGTGTGAAAACATCCCTGTTGCTAAATATACTGCTGTCCCTGAGGAGGATGGGGAGGGGGGTGCCACAGCTGACTTGGGAGCAAGACTCTCCACACCCCCACACCCCAGAGGCTGTCTTTCATGATGGGCAAAGCTCTCAGGAGAACTCAGCTGCCACAGCTGCCCCTATGGGGAGGGGGGGCACAAAGGGAGCTTCAGAGTCCACATTCCAGATCCAAAGGCCAGAGCTCAGGGCAGAGCTTATTTGCATCTGTTTTCCATATATTTGCATGTGTTTTCTTGAAACAGGCATAGGAGTCTGAATCCACTTCCTCTCCACATCTCCTCCATGCATGCAATCTGCAGATACTACCACATTCCCTCTCTCCCCTGACCCTGCCATCATGTTCTCCACCAGGCTCCATTTCCTGAACCCCACCCCTCCCTCTACCTCAATCATGCACCCTGATAGGACTGGAGTAAAAGAAGAAAGAGTCAAGCTTGTCATAGGGAGCTCCCCATCTAATGAAGGAGAGCTGAGACATGAAGACAGAAAAATGTCTGAAAGACAGTATGGTGGAGTGGGCAGAGCACTGGAGTACAAACCAAAAGATGAGGTCCTTAGAAACCATTAAGTCTGACCCCAAAGGGGAAGAAAAAGAACATCTCAAGGTCACTCAGCAAGTGAGTAAGGGCCAGATTCATAGATTTATAAAAGAGTCCTTAAAGACCATCTTCTCTAGTCTTATTCAGTTTATAGGGAAAGAAACAGTGTTCAAAAAGTCTGAAGGGAAGAAAGGATTTGCCCAAAGCCAAACAGGCAGAACTGAGACTTTAACTTGGGTATCTGGTCTCCCAGATTACAGTTCTTTCCCACTTACCACAAACTGAGGAGACACTGGAGGCAGGCCTTGAAAGAGAAGACACCCATCCCTCGAGGGCTGCAACCCCAGGAATGACTGAGAGACAACAACGGAGAGCAGCTCTCTTGGTCTAGGACCCGATGGCCAAGCAGCCAGGATGGTTACTGTGCATTCTGGGCATTATTGTGGGCATGGGGAGAAGCCACAGCTTCCTCCTGCCCTTATAGCAGGCCAGAACTAGAGGGAAGTCCCCTGCTCCCCCATTCCCTGGTCCTTCCTCCCCTCCTTGCATAGCCTAATGGGATAAGACTCTTTCCACCACAGGAGAAAAGATATAGAAACAGGACAAGAGGCAGGCAGAAGGTGAAGAGAGAGTTAAACAGAGGCAGAAGAAGAGAGATCCAGATGGCATAGGACCATCCATTCCACGGGGATCTGGACTCAGAAGGATGGGGTTTGGATCCCAGCTCAGAAACCTGCTACCTAGGTGGCTTTGGGCAAATCATTTAACTCCTCTGGCCTTCACTTTCTTCCTCTAGAAAACGAGGGTGCTGGAGTAGGCCCCTCTTCTTTCTAAATCCTATTATCCTAGGAAGACAGAGAGAAAGAAAAAATGATTGAGACAGAAGACATCAGACTAGGAGACATGGAGAAGGACAAACACATTAAAAAATAAAATAAACAGAAGAACACAGAGCTGGCCAGCTAGGGAGATTCTCCAAGACAGGGAAAGAGAAAGATGGAGAAAGAGGAAGACAAACTGAAGCCTATACAAGAGGAGAGGTTGTAAAGAAATTCCATCTCTCATATTGTGTATTTTCTCTTTCCTCCATGGAGTTTTACTAAGGAATTTTACTACTTCTATGTGGGATCCCTGGGAGGTAAGGGGACCACCTAGAGAAGAAGAAGGGCCCTTTCTGAGTCATCAACACATTGTCTTAAGCCCAGAAAGGACTAAGGACTCCTGCTATCTGTCCTCATGCCCTCTCTGCTCTTCCTATGGGAGGACTAGAGAAAAGTTTGGCTAGTGAAGAGAAGCTGACCTCAACTGAAAGTGATGCCCCTTGCCCACCTGGGACCTTTTCCAGACTAAATGGGGCCACCAGGGCTTACCAAATAGAATCGGAAAGAGGAGAAACAGAGAGACAGGAAAAGACTGAGACAGAGAAACAAAGAAAGATAGAAAGCCAGAGACATAGATGGAAAGAAAGATAGAAACAGAAACAGCAACAGATGGAGAGTCAGAGGAAGACAGAGAAATAGAGAGATAGGCACACAGACACATATATAGCTTGACTTTCCAGCTTCCTTTCATCTCTCCCTCTGGATTCCCAATCTCCCCCCTCTCCATACCAGATCTTATCTTCAATCCCTTCTTCACCCTCTGATTCCCTGCTTGGGGGCCATGCCCCTCTTCCTTTGGACCTTGGCTCTGCTTCTCCTTTCTTCCTATCTTTTCCATTGGGGGCTCAATTGATGGCGGTGGCGGAGGAGGGGGTCAGGGAAACTCAGAAGAAAAGCCAAGAAACCAGTCTCATCCTCTGAGGATGGACTGAGATATCAGGACAATGCTTAGCACAGTGCCTGGCACATACCAGGCGCTTAGTAAGTGGCTATACCTTTTCCCCCTTTCTCTCCATCCTAAACCTTGTAATGACACTTAAACTGCTCAATGCCTAAGGTACCAGCACTGACCAGCTCAGGCCTGGCCCTGGCCCTGGCCCTGGGCGAGAGAGGACTCAAAGTGAGCTGGCTTCAGTGGGCAGTCATTCTTAGGCTCCTCAACTCCAGGGGGCAAACTCAGCATGCCCCAATCTGAATTCATTAGCTCTTCCATCCTCCCGTTACTGTTCAGTTGTGTCTTACTCTTCATGACCCCACTGGGGGTTTTCTTGGCAGAGATATTAGAGTGCCGTTTCCTTCTCCAGATTATTTTACAGATGAGGAAACTGAGGCGAACAGGGTTAAGTGATTTGCCCTGGTAAGTCTGAGGCCAGATTTGAACTCAAGAAGATGAGTCTTCCTGACTCCAGGCTCTTATCTATGGAAGCACCTAGCAGCCTCCACCTGGATGGGGGATGGGAGAAATATCTTTATTTCAATATAATTGGTTTTCTTTGTATTCTTGTGTATTTTATTTTATTCATTTGATAACATGATTCTGCGAAGGGCCCACAGGATTTTCCAGCCTGCCAAAGGAGCACCCAAAAAAAAGTTAAGAACCCCTGATTTATGATTTTAAAAATACAAATTCTTCCACCTGGCAATCTATGCCCTCCCCAATATAACTCCAACCTACCTTTCCCGCTCTATTTCACTATACTCATTTCTACTCCTGTTATGTTACAGCCAAGCTATATTACCTGCCTATTCAACTCAGGCTGCCCCTCACCAGGGATGCATTTCCATCTCGGATTTTTTTGCTCATTAAATACTTTTCTTCCTTCCAGGCCTCCCTTAGTAGACCTCTTCTCTGAAGCCAGGAATAGATTATGGGCGAGGACCTGTCCAGGTCTAAATCTATGCTAGACATACACGCATCTATGACATGATAAATCAGATCACAGATTCAGAACTGAAAAGGACCTCAGAAGCCATCCAGCCCAATGCCCTCATTTTACAAATGAGAAGACTGAGGTCCAGAAATATTAAGTGACTTGGCCAAAGTCATACAAATTGTTAAGGAAATGAGCCAGGATTTGAACCCTCCAAATCCAATGCCTTTTTCACCAGCGATTACGTCCATGTTAAATTCTCCTAGTGAACTATAAATTCCAGGAGGGCAGGGACCCTTCCCCCTAGGCTCTTACTTCGAATGAGGAGGGCAAGAGAACATATACAAGCTTGTGTACATCAGATATAGTTGCTTGAGAGCAAATGGGAGATCCAGATGAGGAGCTATAGGAAATAGTCTGAATGAAAACATCTCCTCCGATGCTGACGTCCTCCCTCTGCCCTCCAAGACAAACTTGAGGAGATTCTGCCCCACCTTGGGCCCATTGTGACAGGCAGGAAGGGCTTCCTGGTGCACAGCTGCAAAAAGAATGGGGAGAGCTCCCTGGGATCACCAGGTTCCAAATTCTAGTTCTGCCGTTTACGGGCCACATGATCTTAAGCAAGTAATTTCATTTCCCCAAAACCTCAGTTTTCTGGGATTCGTGTAACACTGTGTAAAACTTTGAAAGATTTAAGAGCTCAGCTCAGAACAAAGACCAGCCGTGATGATTCCAGTGGACCAACAATGAAGCATACAACTTCCTGACAGAGAGGTGATAGGCTAAATCTGCAGAAGGAGACACACAGATTTGGACAATGCCAATGCAGGAATTTGATTTAGTCAACTATGCATATTTGTTGCAAGGGTTTTTTTTTTTTCCTTTTTTGATGGGGGAGGGGGGTGAAGAAAAGGTAAATGGGGGAGGGAGAAAAATGCTTATTACTTGAAAAAAATAAAATTTAACTTTTAAAAAGTTATCTCTGTGTATATCATCTCCATATTAAACTGTAAGCTTCATGAGGGCAGGGATCATGTCTTATGAGGGAGGATGCTTTACTAAAGTCAGGTAATTTACTAAGGTCAAGGGTTTACTTGAGGTCAAGATAACTTGAATGTGAATCCTGCCTTAGATACTCATGGTATGGCCCTGGGAAGGCTCAGCCTTTCTCAGGAGGTAACAAAAACATCTACTTTGATTAATGACCATTCCCTAAACCCCATGTATTTTCTTTTTTTAATATATTTTTCTTTATTTTGTTAAATATTTCCCAATTACATGTAAAAAAAATTAACATTCGTTGTTTTAAAATTTGAGTTTCAAATTGGCTGCCTCCTCCTGCCCCTTCCCCACCCCCTGAGAAAGCAAGTAATATATCAATTATTCATGTGAAGTCATGCAAAACATATTTCCATATTAGCCATGTTGCAAAAGAAAACACCAAAAAGGCAAGAAAAACAAAGAGAGAGTAAAAAGTAGGCTTCAATCTGCATTCAGAGTTCATCAGTTCTCCCTCTGGAGGTAGGTGGCATTTTTCATTATGGGTCCTCTGGAACTGCCTTGGTTCCCATGTATTTTCAAAAGCAATCCTTCATGCCAAGAGCATGGAGCATAGCAAGAGGGCTGGAAGGGATGTCCAAGGCCATCTATCTAGCATAACTGTTTACTTTACAGATGTGCAAACTGAGGCCCAGGGAGGTCACATGACTTGCACCAAGTTCTACAGGTAGGCAACATCAGAGGTGGAATCAGCGCTCAGACTCAAGTCAGTGCTGCCCATGGCATGCACGGGGCTGCCTCCCCTCCCAGGGTCACAACAGGGATCGAAGGAGATCACACCCATTCCTTTGCAAACATTCAGGAGAGAAAGCGTGGCACACTGAAAACTGTTAGATTTGGAATCAGACCACACAGGTTCAAGCCCTGGCATTGCCAGTCACTACCTACAGGATCTTAAGCATGTCGGTTCAACTCCCTGAGCCTGTTTCCTCATCTGCAAAATGTGGCTTTGGACTAGATGACTTCTGGGGTCCCTTCCAGCTCTGAATCTGTGGTCCAAAAGTAGGAGTTGTTTCATTCCTCATATCTGTATGTACAGTGCCTGGCACTAAGAACACACAGGAAATTCCTGCTGATTGATTTGCCATTTAAAAGTCAATTGTATTTAATTTTTCAAACTTTATTCTCCCCCAACACCAAGCACAGGATTGTGTACCCAGTAGGTGCCTAATGTTTGTTGAATGAATGAAATTAATTAATAATCTCTCCCAAAGCTCCTTCCTTTTTTGGGAGGGGAGGGAAGGAAAGGAAGCAAATGAAACATCAGTCTCCCCAGGTGTGGCCAGAAGGAGACCATTAACTACCCTTGCCACATTAGGCTACATACCCAACCTCTTTTGTTGTTTAGTTGCGTCTGACTCTTCATGACCCTATTTGGGGTTTTCTTGGCAAAGATACTGGGGTGGTTTGCCGTTTCCTGCTCCAGCTCATTGTACAGATGAGGAAACCGAGGCAAACAGGGCTAAGTGACTTGCTCAGAGTCACAGAGCTAATAAGGGTCTGAGACTGGATTTGAACACAGGGCCTCCTGACTCCAGTCCTGGTGCTCTATCCACCGCACCACCCAGCTACCTACCTGTCCTGAACCTTGGCTCCCTAACTCCCCTTTATATTTTCTTTCTTTTCCTTCAGCTTAAGATCACAGAATCTAAAGCTGGAAGGAATCTCAGAGATTGTCTAGTTCAACCTCCTTTCACAGCTGAGGAAACTGAGGCTCGGTGCAGATAAGTGACACCTGGGGGCACAGATACGGTAAGGGGCAGAGCTGGTGGCTGATCCCGATTCCCCTTCCCCTGATTCCAGCCTACCCCTCACTGCACCTCGATGCCTGCTTTAGAAACCCCTTCTCCAGGAAGACTTCTCCCGACGGCTGCCCTTGACTCTGGTCACAATTTGCAACAAACATTTATTAAGCCACTACTGTTTACAGGGTATTGTGCTCTGGAAGGGAATGGACAAGACCTGCTCCCTCTCCTGGGGTGTCCACTCTTTTGCTCCCCACTAGCTCAGCACATATTTAACCTTTAAAAAATACTGTAAAAAAGTATTGAGGGGAAAAAAAGTATGACTTCCCTTCCTGTCCCAGAGCCTGCCACCCCCACCCCATCCCACCATGGTCTACAAAAGAAAAGCAAAATGCCTTAGACTTCCACTGGAGATCCTGAGACTCCTCTCTCCAGCACTGAGAGATAGCAGGGACTGCTGGATAAAGCAATGGAGTCGGACTCAGGGAGGTCTGAATTCGAATCCCAGTAACCATGAGCAAATCACTTAATCTCTGGGTCTCAGTTTCCCTCTCTATAAAATGAGGGGTTTGGACTTAATGACTTCTAAGTTCCCTTCCAGCTCTCTGATCCAATGATCTCTCCCAGAAGCATGGGACGGAGGAAAGAGGGCTGAGTTAGGAGTCAAAGGATCTGAGTTCAAATCCTGACTCCCCTTCTTACTACCTATATGACCCTAGACAAGTCACTTCAATGCTTTTTTGGCCTCAGTTTCTTTCTCTGCAAATCTATAAGCTTTGCCCAGATGGTCTCATGCTTGGTTCTTGCCTGTCCTATTCTCTGATAGCTTCCAGTGTGTTGATCTCACCTCCCCAGTCAGGCAGGGCATATACACAGAAGGCAAAACCTGGGTCTTCTCCTCTTGACTGCCCCGCAGTCGCCTATATTGATATTGGGCTTACAATGGCTGTCCATTGTAGTAGGAAAACAACCAAGGGATGGAAATTTGGCAGTTAGGCTTAGCAATCCCGAAAGAGAGCCCTACCTCACTCCTCTGCCTGGTGGAGGTCTAGGTGGAGGATCCTTGGGTAAAGGGTCATGATCCTGGGGACAATGTTTCCCTGAAAACCTAGGCTTCAAGACCTGCCTGTGGACCAAGCCCTCCAGACATCAATAAGGATGAAAAAGTATACACAGCCCTGGAAGGGTTGTGAGGGGGAGGGGAGCGAGCAGGAGGAAGAGGAGGCCTGGCCTTTAAGGAGTTTCCAGGCTAAGAAACCAAGGGTTGACTAGAGGACCCAGACATGTGAAGGACTCACACTGACCGATGAGTGGGTCCCAAGAAAAGAGGGAATCTGTAGGATCATAGGATTTAGGGTTGAAAAGACCTTTGGAAATCATCTAATCTGAATCCTTTATTTTTTTTTCTATTTCTTTTCCAATTTTTTATTAAATTTTCTTTTTTATTATAAACTTTATCATCAACAAACACAAACATTTTAAAAAACAGAAAAAGACCAAGAGGCTCATAAAAGAAACTATGAATTCTTTATGTACAGTTTGCTTTTAAGAAGTATATGTATATATTGTGTTGTATTATGCATGTATATGTAAAAGATATTAACAGGGTAATAACATATTTAAGTCCCCTACTCTTCTGTTTCCTTCTGTGTACTTTGTAAATGTTTTATTGATGTTTCATAAATAGGAAACTGAGTCTTGAAAGTTCATACCTGGGATCACAAAGCAAGTCAGACAGAGACAGAGCCTGAAGTGGAAACCAGGTCTCCAGGCTGTCTCCTCTAAAGGAACTGAAGATCCGACCTTGGGCTGGGAGGTCAGGGCAGGCTTCCTGGAGGAAGTAGGGCTTAAGGCAGGGCCTGAAAATACATGAGCCGGAGAGGCAAAAAGCAAAGGAGGGAGGAAAGAGCCGAGGCAAGGGCCTGGAGTCACCTCTAGGTGGTGGGGATACCCAGCTGAAACCCAGTGACTGACTGAAGTAACGAGGAGGGGGGGAATTTTTGAGGGGGAAAGTCCCCAGGCCATTACGAGGGGAGGGGCTTAGCTGAGAGTCCCTCCTCCCTTCTTTCCTCCTATTCCTGGCCCCCCACCTCCAGGCCTGGCCACAGCCCAGCCAAGCCATCAGCAGGCCCACGGGGACTCAGACGTGGAGTGGGAAGGAAGGAAGAGGGGCAGAGAGGGGCTAGCAGAGGGGTGGGGAGGGGAAGGATGTAGGAGGAGGGGGTGTGTAACCTCTGTAGTGCCGGTAGAGGAGAGGGAAGCCGATATGACTGCGCCACACCCTGCCGAACCTCCCCCCACCCCACCCCATCCCATCCCCAACCTGGGGAGAAGACTCAATGCCTGTGAGCAAGGGGTCCAGCCCTGGACTGGGGTAGGGTTGGGGGTGGGGGGAAGATCGCGAAAGAGGGGAGACATTACCCTTACACCAAAGGAGGCAAGCGTTCCAAGGAGGGGAGCTCACTACCTACTCTCAGGAAGCGTTTGCTGTGAATGAGGAGACAGGACTTTTGTCTATAGTTAGCACCTCAGCCTGAGCGGGGAAATAGGTCAGCCCTTTGCTGGATGCCTTATCCCAAACATCCCTCTGACTCTGAACACCAACCATGTACCCCACTCCGGACACCTCCGAAGTCAGCTGCTTCTCCAACTGACCCGCCTGTCAGTGGGAAACCTGCCTGCCGTCCCGGTCCCTTTGGCATATGGACCTGGCTTCTTCTCTGATTTCTCTCTCCCACCCCACATCTAATTAATCCCAATTCTGTTCCTTCTCTTTACCCAATATCTCTATATTCACCTTCTCCCTCTCTCCATTTCCAAGGTCCAGGATAAAAACCCTTATTCTCCTCCCCAGATCGTCGCAACAACCTTCCCCACCAGCCTCTCTGCCTTCAGTCTCTCTCCTCCCACCCCTCCCTCACAAAGGAACACAGTCACTTTGCATCAGGCCAGATTTGAACATGTCCCCTCAGGAATTTCCCATGGCTCCCCATGTCCCGCCCCCCCAGGATTCCAGACTTTTCATTCAAGGCTCTCCGTGGTCTGCTCCTAGCTTACCTCTCAAGTCAAATCTCACTGCTCCAGCACCCAGCCCCCTTCCCTTCCAACCCCTATTGTACAGTCACTTCATTCCTACTTTACTCACACTGCCCCCCCTTTCCTGTAATGCTCTTCCTGATCCACCCTGCTACTTCAAATCCTACCCATCCTCTCTCCCCAAAGTTTTCTTGCCCAAAAGGGGCCACTAATTCCTTGCCCCCTCCACCAATGGGCAGACTCCATTCCCTTGAAGATATTTTTATTTTGCTCTATAGCTGCTCTTAAGTAATTTTATCCATATACATGTATCCTTTTTCAATATGCCTTTAGGGATGGTCCAGAAAATGGGTAACATAACATAATTAGGTGAGAGAGGTGGAGAACACATATATTAAAAACCCACAGACCTAGGAAGGCCCTTAGAACACAGAATGTCACATCGGGGAAGGACTCATAGGTAGAAAGTGATACATTAGATAAAGCACTGAACCTAGAGACAGGAAGATCTGAGTCCAAATCCAACCTCAGACACTAACAGCATGATGCTGGGTAAGTCATTTACTCTGTCTGCCTCAGTTTCCTCATCTGTAAAATGGGGATTATAATAGCACCTACCTACCAGGGTGGTTGTGAGGACAAAGTGTGGTAATTGTAAAGCTCTGCAAACCTTAAAGCTGTATAGAAGTGCCAGCTATTATAATCATCAGTCAAATAATAGAGTATCAAGTTAAAAGAACCATGGAGACCATGGAGTCCAACTCTCTCATCAGAACTGAAGCCAAGAGAGGAAAAACGGTTTGGCTAAAGTCACTTGGTGAGTGAAAGGCAGAACCAAGCCTAAAAACCAGGCTTCCTAAGTCTAAGTCCAGAGATTTTTCCTCTTCACCATGATCCAGGCGAACTTCTCAGAGGATGTGGCATTGCCCTGGGAGGTGCTAAAGGAGAGGATAAACAGGCCTTGAGGACAGACTATCCCTTATATCTCCCCCTGGAGGCCCTCCCAAGTCTCCATTAGAGTCCAAGGTCAAGGACTTCCCTCTGCCTGCCACATTCTGAAAGGTCCATAGCATTTAGAGTTGGAATAGACTTTACAAGTCATCTAATCCACTCACCTCATTTTCCAGATAAGGAAAGTGAGGCCCAGAGAATTAAAGTAGCTCAAGAGGGTAAAAAACATAAGACTAGGATTCAAAACCCAAGAGCCTCGACTCCTTTTCCAGTACACTTCCCAGTATGCCCACTCTGAGTGTGTCTATCATGGCGAGAGGAGCACGTGGCTACCAAAGAATGGAAGGCATCCAGAAAGGCAAGATACCAGTGGTGGGGAACCTGCGGCCTGGAGGCCACATGTGACCCTCTAGGTCCTCAAGTGTGGCCCATTGATTGAATCCAAACTTCACACAATAAATCCCCTTCGTAAAAGGATTTGGTCTGTAAAACTTGGACTCAGTAAAAAGGCCACACCCAAGGACCTAGAAGGCCACATGTGGTCTGGAGGCCTCAGGTTTTCCCCCATCCCACCCCATATAGACAGAGAAAGAATCAGGGGGCGCTCCAAGGGACTTCAAAATTTTGCCCCAAATCAGCTAAAGGCCCATCACACCTCTGATAAACAAAACACTTCAAATATAAAGATATGCATTCATATACACAGACATATACAGCCCCAGAGACACTCACACATGCACACATACACATTTATTCAGATAAATTCACTTGTCTGTGATCAAATGAGTTAATGTGAAGTGCTTTGCAAACCCTAAAACATTACAGAAATGCTAGCAATAGAAATGCTAGCTATATCTGCATTAAAAACCTCTAATTCACACACAGATACATGCATAGTCATACAAAGAAGTTATCTAATCTGTTAAGACCCAGAAAGGGCATTGCTGGAGAGCTCCTAATTTATGGAGAGACATCTCTTCTACCCACATACACTCCCCTTCCCCCTTCCATTATCTTAGTTGGGTTGGGAATAAGTGTTTGTGTATATATAAAATATGCACACATTCATATGTGTTTTCTGTACCATTAAGTAGGTGTAAGGACATCTAGTCTATTTCTGGCTTGCTATATGATCTTGGACAAATGCATTTCTCTCTCTTGTCCTCGGTTTCCCCATCTGCAAAACTGAGAAGACTGAATTAGATGATCTCTAAGGTCTGTTTCGGTTCTAACAGTATACAGTATACATTCTAGGATGTGTTTCTCATATAATGGGTGTGGGGAGTGAGAGTTGGGAACATGCTTGTAGAAGGGAAGGTTCTCCATCAGTTAGGAGCTCTCCAGCAAACTAACAAAGTGAAGGAAGAATCGTTCTCTCTCTGCGTAGGACTGTATCTGTCTATGAATTAGGGGTGTGCACAGACATGTGAATTTCTTGTACGTATCCATTATGTATATACATCTCTGTGGTTTATATCTGTGTCTACATTGATATACATTCATACACACAAAGAGACATAGACAAAGTCCTATGGAAATAACTTCCCTTCCCAAATACATACACAGACCCAAACCACATAGATATACAGGTCCACACACACAATAATGCACACGTACATTCTTTTCACAGAGAAGTCAGTGCACACATACAGACACACACACATCTACGAACACACAGTCACATGCAGACAAACTGTCACACATCCAGACATCCAAAATCACAGTCACGCATACACAGGCTTGCACACACACACATACACACAAAGAAGCTCTGGGCACACACACCTACACACAGGAACAGTCTCCTAGCTCACACGTGGCCGCCCCCACCACCACAAGCTTCAATCTCAGCCACCCACTAACCCCCTCGCAGGCACAGGCAGACTGCTGCGATCCCACCTGCGGGGCGCCGCCTTCCTCCTTCTCTTTCCTTGCCTTCCCTCCCTGGCTCCTAGCCCCTCGCACGTGCCCGGCCCCCTCACACACGTGCGTGAGCACACACGTGCACACACCGGGCTCTTCTTGCTCCGCACCCCACCCCCAGCCCCAGCCCCCTACTTTCCTCGATCAAGAATCCACGAGGAAAGGCCAGGATACCCAGAGCTCCTGAAAGGACAGCCCTGATCTCCTATAGGTTTCCTCCCGCTCCCACCCCTTCCCTTCCTACTCAGCCGCTAACCCAGGCCCCACCTAGCCTGGTTACTCCTAATCCCCCTGTTTCGAAAACCCTACGAGTCTCCCCGGATTGTCCACACGAAGAAAGATTCACAATTATCCGTGGTTTGGGATTATCCGGTGCCAGAAGGAATGGACAGAATCTTCGCACTGCCCTCCTCCCTCCCGTTCTCCTGGACTACCCAGTAAAGTTGGCCAAAGTGGCTGCGGGCGCCCACATCACTCCCCTGCACATGTCCCTCCTGAACTCCCGCCCCGGGCCACGCCGTCTCCCAGCCCTAGCCCGCTTGGCTGCCTGCCTCCCCATCCTTCTTCGGCTTCTCTTCCGACCCTTTCTCCTTCCCGCTCAACTCGCATCCTATCCCCATGCCCAGGGCTGACAGTCCCACTCCCGACCCCCGCTGACACTCCTGGATCAGAACCCCCCCTCCCGCCCCGGTCTCTCTGGGCTCGGCCCCGGGCCCTTCCAATACTCCTGGTTCAGCCCCTCGCCCCCCTCGGCGGGCCCCCCTACATCCACTCTAGACTCAGCCGGGACTCCGGACTCAGGTCTGATATCCCCACACACACATGCCAGCTCCCACACCCCAGATCCTTGGACCCGCCCCCCCCCCCCCCCCCCGCCCGGCCCGACACTCGTGGCTTCCCCCGCCGCTGCCCGCCCTGGC
>CM053622.1:710276272-710302716 GCA_028646595.1 Phalanger gymnotis
CAGCCCCAGGGGGGAGGGGCGGGGCCCGGAGGGGAAGGCAGGGGCGGGGCTGAAGAGGAGAGGGGAGGGGAGAGGAGAGGAGTGGAAGGCTTCGGGAAAGAAGAGAGGAAGGGAAGGGAGAGGAGGGGGCTGCCTTCCTCTCCCTGAGCCCGGCCCGGCCTGGCCCAGGTCGGCTCTGGCCCTCTTCTCCCGGCCTCTCCCGGACAGTGCTCGCTGGCTGCCTGCTCTCTGCTCACTCTGCTCCCTCGGCCTCCTTCCTCTGCTTCTTGCTCCGCTCAGCTCCCTGAGGGGACTCGGCTTAGCGAGGAGACGGATGCCCGAGCAGGTCTGATAATGCAGAGGGAGGGAAAAAGGGAGGGAGGAAAGGCCGAGAGAGAGGCAGGGAGAGAGGGAGGACAGAGGGAGGGAGGGAGAGAGGGAGAGAGAGAGAGAGAGAGAGAGAGAGAGAGAGAGAGAGAGAGAGAGAGAGAGCGAGCGAGAGAGCGATAAGGAATAGGACAGAAAGACCTAGAGGGAGGGTGAGGGCAGGAAGAAAAAGAAAAAGATGTCAGAGATAGGGAAAGACAGAAAGACAGCGGATAGGAGAGAGAGACCGAGAGAGAGAGAGCTGATACAGACACTTAGGAAACTCCCCCATGGTAGGGTCCTAGGGCTGCTGGTTGAAAGGGGAAGATTGGGAAGTGGGGGAGGGATGATGATAGGAAACCAGGAGTCAAGTACTTTTCCTGAATCCCAAGGGAGGGCCAGCCTAAGAGGACAACCCCCGCCCACAAACACACACACACACACACACACACACACACACACACCTCGCCATGTGGAGTCTACAGCAGCCCAGGCCTAGGAGGGGGGCTGGGCTCCTCTCAGGGAGCCTCACGAGGCACAGGCATACAGAACAATAAATGTGGCACAAAAACACAGGCAGGGTAAGTCAGAGGTTGGCAGCCTTTCAGAAGTGGCCAAGCAAATTGGCTGACCTATGTTCTTCTGGTGGGGGCAGGGGGGGGGGGGAGGGCGGGGAATGATGCCAAGAGTAGAGAAGGATGCTGGGGAAGTGGTACATACAGGAAGGCTTCTCTCAGCTCCAAATGTGCTCCAAAGATCTTCACTTTCCTATTGCAGAAAATAGACTTTCATTTGGGTTCAGAGGCTCCTCTTTTAAAATGCAGATAGTCTAAAGGCAGGTACCACTTAAATTGGACAAGTCAGCTGAGGACAAGTAAGGGCTAGGAGTTTGGGACCCTTGGGAGGTGGAGCAAGTGCAAAGACTGGTGACTTGGATCAATGCCACTGAAGTGGCAGGGAGACAAACTTAGGTTCAATATAAGGGAAAACTTCCTAATAATCAAAGCTGTCCAAATGCAGAAGGGGCTAAGTCAAGAGTTGGGTGAGTTTTCTGGCACTGGAAATCTTTAAGTGAAAGCTGGATAACCACTTGTTGGGCATTGTGTTTAATAGAGACTTCTGCTCAGGAGCAGGATAAATTGGGGCAGCTAAGTGGCTGAAAAGATAGAGCACTGGGCTTGGAATCAGGAAGACCTGAGTTCAAATTAGGCTTCAGACAAAACAAGTCACTTGACCTCTGTTTGCCTTGATCCACTGGAGAAGGAAATGGCAAACCACTCTAGTATTTTTGCCAAGAAAACCCCATGAACAGTATTGTTGTGCTATGATCCAAGGGGTCACAAAGAGTCAGACAGGACAGAACAACAACAGGATGGAGTAACTGCTCTCTGGGGTCCTATCCAGCTCTCAGATTCTATGATTCTAATATTTTCTACCTTGCATCTACTTGATCCCAAATCTCCCCTCTCCACTCCTATCTCATCGGTCTTCTTGTTCCAAAACCACAATTTCAAAGCCAGAGGGGACCTTAGAAATTACCCAGTCCAACTCTCTCATCTCCACGTGCTTCTCTTTGTCTTTTCTCAGTCCTAGTGTCAGTCTTGCTCTGCCTCTGTCTGTCTTATAGAATTGAACCATCCTGATCCCAGCCTGAGCCCCAGACCTAGCCTCAGAGATATCCCAGGTCCATAGTGAGCTCTGCCCCCTGTCTCCAGCCTAATCCTGGGTTGAACCCTTGACTCCAGTTCCAAATACACCTGAACTCACAGACAGTTACAAACACACACACACGCACACACACACCCTCTCCTTGGAGGTCTCTCTTTTCTTCTTGGTTTTATATACTGTGTATATGGTATGGTGAGTCCCCCATTGCTAGTGGTCTTCAGGAATAAAATGGATGCCATCTCGTAGTATGCAAGCTCCTTGAAGTCAGGGATTTATTTCATTCTCCTCTTTAAATTGAGGGCACCTGGCCCAATTTCTTGTTGAACTAAACCACTGAAGATATAATAGAGGGGATTTTTATTCAGGTACAGGTTGGGTTAGATGGCCTCTGAGGTCTCTTCCAGGTTAGACATTCTATGAACTCACTGCATGTTTTTGGGCCTCAGTTTTCATCTCTATGAAATGGAGGTAATTATCCTTGCACTCCCACCCACACAGAGGTGTTGAAAAGGACATTCTTTGTTGTATTTCTCCCTTCACAAAATCTACCAAATCTCTGCTCCCCAGGTTTGTAGCTCCTAATAATGGATACTCAACCCAATAGGATTCTTTCCTTCTGACTTGGGGACCCTGGGCCTGGCAGAGGGGGGAAGCCTGGGTTTATGTTGGAAGAGAGTTCTAAAGATGGACCTGACTGACTTCATAAAATCACAGATCCTCAAGCTGAAGATAGTATTTAGGGTGCAAAAGAAAGACTGCTGGACATGAAGTCAGTAGAAACATGAGTTCAAATCTCACCTTTGATAGTAGCTGTGTAACCCTGGGCAAATCTCTCTGAATTTGAGTTTTCTCATCCGCAAAATGACGGTAATAATGAAATCTTTCTGTTGGGAAGCTCAAATGAATATAGTCCTTTTTAAAATCTTTTGCAAACCTTAAAGCCCCATAAAAATATCATTCATTGTTATTATCTAGTCCAACCTATCCTGGATCAAGAATCCTCTCCACAGCATGCAGCCTCTGTTTAAAGATCTTTAGTAATGGAGAACTCACTGCCTTCCAAGGCAGCCCATTAAGACTTTAGGAAAGGAGCAAGTAGGTGGCCCAGTGGACAGTGCACTGGCCCCAGAGTCAGGAGGACCTGAATTCAAATTTGGCCTCAGACACATGACACTTACTAGCTGTGTGACCCTGGGCAAATCACTAAACCCCAATTGCCTCAAAAAACTTAAAGACTTTGGGAAAGCTCTGTTAACAAAAATTATTCTTATATTGAGTCTAAATCAACCTCTCTGCCTGTCTCGCTCCTAGTTCTGACCTCTAATATCAGTCAGAAGCCCAATTCCTGTACCACATGGTAACTCTTCAAATCCTTGAAGACAGCCATCATGTGCCCCTTGAGTCTGTTTTTCTCCAAATCAAATAGTCCCAGTATTTACAATGAATCCTCCCAGGATTTGATTTCAAGTTCCCTTACCATACTGGTGATTTCCCACTAAATGAGCTCCAGCTTATTAATGTCATTCCTCAAATGTGGTGCCCAGAACTGAACCCAATGCTCCAGATGCAGTCTGACCAGAGCAGAAGACAAGCACACAGTAAGAAAACACGTAGAATGTTGTTTCTGTAAATGCAGAATGAGGTTTGGAGGAAAGAGTTTTATTCCTTCCAGTCCCTCCTTGGAACACAAAAACAATTCTGGGACATAAGGAAGAAGACCTGAGAATTGGAGGAAATGAAAAGAGAAAAATCACTTGGCAGTGTTAAATGAGAGGGAGTGAGTTCAACACTAAGGCAGAACTTCCCCTTTGTTGTCATTCAGTCGTGTCCAACTCTCCATGACCCCATTCGGAGTTTTCTTGGCAAAGATACTGGAGTGGTTTTCCATTTCCTTTTCCAGCTCATTTTACAGATGAAGAAACTGAGGCAAATAGGGTTAAGTGACTTGTCCAGGGTCACATACTAGTAAGTGTCTGAGGCTGGATTTGAGCTCATGAAGATGAGTCGTCCTGATACCAAGGCCAGTTCTCCATCCCCTTTGCCACCAAGCTGCCTAGAATGTCCCTAGGACATAATAATAAAGTGAATCACCCCCAGGTCCTTCTTCAACCCCTGGACTGCCTAATTTCTGGGATTTGTAGAATCGGGATGTGAATTGGAGTCCAGTGGTTCTGGGATTGGGAACAGCTGTAGCCAATCTCAACCTTCTTAACCTTGGAAAGGTCCCCTCCTATCTGCCTCTTTTCCAGCTTATGTAATAATGCAAATATCATACCTTTCATCCCCACTGAGTTACAGGCACACACACACATTCACACCACCTTTGGGGGAGGGTGAGAACTGGGACAGAGAGCCCTCTGAATTGGAGACACAGGAGACTGGATGAGGCATCCCTGGATAGTGGAACAAGCGCTGAACTGGGAGGACAGAGACTAGGGTTCTGGCCAAGCTTTGTCCCTTCCTTCCTCTCTGACCTTAAAGTTTCCTCTGTCTAAAATGAGGGGTTTGGAAAAGGTGGGCACTATTGCCTCTTGGCTTGTGGAAGCTAAGATGAAGGGTGAGAATATTCCCAGGTCCTATTACTGGCTAAGCCAAATAGGCCCAGCCAGGGCCAGACAGAACCTTATGGTGGGGTGGGCGGGTAGGGTGGACTGCTTTCCCCATAAGGCAGCCTGCTTGCTCCAGCAGCCAATCCCCCATCCCAAGCCCTGGGAAAGATCCAAAGTGAAATTTTGTCCTAGGCTCACTGGATCTCTTCCCCTAGTGTCCCCCCATGGAACCCAGGAACCTTTCATTCTTATGCAGGGGAGATGGAGCGGGGAGGTAGAAGAATAGATAGAGGAGCTGGAAAGGTGTCAATGCAGAGGAATGAACAGGGAGGTTATACCCTGAACTCAAGACCTGTCTGAAGACAAAGCAATGCCTCACCATGCCCTAGAAATAAACCTGGAATGAATCCTTTGGGGGACTTGTCCAGATCTCTGCCTCTGAGCAGGGTGGTCTCTGGCTCCAAATTTGCTTTTTACTCTTATTCGCTCCCCTCCAGGGTCTGATAACCTTCCTTGCTGTTAAAGTCCCCTTCCGTCCAACTGCATTCCCCCATGCTGCATTGAAGTCAGTCTTCTACTCTGTCTTCCAATGAGAGATTAATTTGAAAATATCCAAAGCTCCTCAAGCCTGCTTACTGAGTCGCTCTGTAGTCTCCCCTCTCTAGATTGGGCTAGGTTTGGACAAAGTCCCAAAATCTTTCAGAAAGGGACCCCAGAGCCCATCTAGTCCAACCTCCTCATTTTATAAATGAGGAAACTGATCTGTCCTCAGACCTTTACTAGCTCTATGACCCTAGGCAAGTCACAACCTCTGTCTGCTTCAGTTTTCTCATCTGTAAAATGGGGATAATTATAGCACCAGGATTGTTGTGAAGATCAAATGAGATATTTGTACAGCACACAGCACAGTGCCTGGCACATAGTAGTCACTTAATAAAAGCTTGTTTCTTTCCTTCTTTTCCAACAGGGTTAAACAATTTGCTTAAGATTCTATAAATATTAAGTGTAAGAAGTAGGATTTGAACCTGGATCTCCTGATTTTGACTCTTCCCACTGTACTGCACTGCCTCCTTTACCTGAGTAGGAAGTCTCTTTACAACTTATGGCCCTCTATGTCACGTGGCCTTTGTATAAAGACCTCCAGTAAGCAAGAACCTATTACCTCCATTGTATTTTTGGATAGCTCTCATTATTAGGACATTTTCCCCAACATCACGCTTAAATTCACTTCTTTGCAGTTTCCATCCATTGCTGCCCTCTGGAACCAAGCAGAACAAGACTAATCCCTCTTCACCATGACAGTCCTTCAAATATTTGAAGACAGCTGTGGTGTTCCCTATCTTTAATTCTACAGAAGAAATATTGCTTGTTCCTTCAAATGAAGAAACCTTGCCTGCTAAAACTCCAATCTAACTTTGAGTCTCCTTTTGAGCCCTAGGTCGTTCTGAGGGTAGGAGTCATGCGTCCCCCTCCCTCAAAGCAGGAATTCCCTCCTGCCCCCTCCCCCTCTCCCCTTAAAAACAATGCCCAGTCAAGGATCCTCACTCCTCTTCTTCCCTCCCCTCCCACACCAGCCTCTCAGGTCAAGATTACAACTGGGGCCTTGGGCAGCATGGGAATGTCACAGCTGTTCCACATCATTAGTTCTGCCTCATTCATCCTCTTGCCCGCACTGGGACTGTTCCCACCATGGCCTCAAAATCAATGTTCTGCCAATTACCTGCCCTTGGCCTCTGGAGAGCTCTGGCACTGCTCAGCCCTCACAGCCACAGCCCAGCAACTGACACTGGGAATAATATAGAGTTCCCAATGTGAACCATTACTAACTGTCATCTCCTTCTTCATCAAGGGACCACCATCACTGTCTTCCGATTTCTCTAGGGTTTTCCTAGGGGAGAGGAAGCATACTTCTTCTAAATCTAAGAGGGCAAAAATAGGACTTGAGGGTAAGAGATAGATCTCGGACAAATGTATTTGGGCTAAATATAAGGAAGAAGTGACTTCATAAAATTACAGAATTTCAGAGTTAGAAAGCCCTCAGTGGCAACATAGTTGGTGGTGGTGCTGCTGGTGGTGGTTGTTGTCAGGTAGTTTCAGTCATATCTGACTCTCATTCATTCCGTTTGGAGTTTTCTAGCCAAAGATACTGGAGTGGTTTGCCATTTCCTTTTCCAGCTCATTTTACAGATGAGGAAACTGAGACGAACAGGGTTAAGTGACTTGCTGAGGGCCACACAGCTAATAAATTTCTAGTTGGACCCCTATCCAAAAAAGAATTATAGCTACATTACAACCAAAAGGTGATCATCTAGCCTTTGCTTGAATCCTTAATCATAAGGAAGTTTTCCTTATATCAACCCTGAACTTATTTTTTTGGCGACTTTTACCCATTATTCCTACTGTTGTCCTCTTTGGGACAGTCTAATCCCTTTCCCACAGAACAATGCTTCACACTTGATGCCGGTCATCATACCCCACCCCCAGCCTTCTCTTCTTCAGGCTACAGTGACCCTCTCAATTCCTTCTGCTGATTCTCATATAGCATAGACTTGAGGACCTTCACCATACTGGTTGCCTTCCTCTGAATGATTTTCAGCTTATCAAAATCCTTCCTTAAACGTGGTGTCCAGACTTCTTAACAAATGTAACTAGCATTTAGTTGTATCGCTTATCCCCTTCCACCACCCTCCTCCCAAAAAAGTCCTCCCAGGGTGGTTGTTTGGGGAACAAAAGAAGGAATAATAAGAATGCTGATGATGATGCTCATGCTTTTCCCAGTCACTGGGAATGAACTGAGTAGATAGAACAGTGATGAAGCCTGTGCTTCTTGAGCATGATTCTGGGTCAGATGTTTGGTTTGTTTTTTCTGGTGATTGTCCTTGAGATTGGGACTTAATTAGAAACAGTTGATTTGAAGAAGGAATTCAGGGACAGGCTGAAGAACCACACGCAGAGCCAGAGATGAATGAATCCAGAGATGTTCTCGAAACAAACACAATGCAATGGACTGACTCCAGTGGTAGTGAGCTCTCCATCTCTGAAAGTGTTCAAGCAGAGGCTGGTTGGCCACTTCGGGTGAGGTTATAAAGCAGATTCCTGTTGAGGTAGGGATTGGGCTAGATGTCCTGGAAGCCCCCTTCAGCTCAGATATTCTATGACTACATTATGTTCCATGACATTCCACAGTAGAAAGGCATTACAGCCTAATAGAAAGTGTGTTCCACTTGGAGTCAGGAGACCAGAGTCCAAGTCCTTTGGGCAAAATGTGTCCCTGTTGCCTTTAAATAAAATTCAGTGTGCAAAGCTCTTCCTAATTCAGTCTTACCCTACCTTTCCTGCTCTGTTACTTACTGGGTGGGTAACCTTGAGCAGCCATTTCATTTCACTGAAGTCTTAATTTTTCCATCTGTAAAATGGTATGGAGGCAAGAAAGACTCTCATCCAGGCCTCGAGTCAGGAAAGGGACAAGCTATTTGTGATTGCTTAAAAATTAGATAACTAAGGCTTCCTCATGAAAGATATTAATACTCAGCCTAGTTCCTCTTCTCTGTAAGCAGCCAATGTTGAAATATATAACCTAAGTGTCTTAAGGAAAAATCTTGCCTCATGTGAAAAAATATTTCTGTCCAATCATTCCTAGTTGATTTATTTCTCCATTTTATATATTATATTATATTACATTGTATCATATGGTTTTATATTATAATATTTTATGCTATATTAGCAGCTAGGTGGGACAGTTGAATAGAGCACCTGGCCTGGAGTCTAGAACACCTAAGTTCAAATCCTGCTTTAGACACTTCCTAGCTGTGTGACCCTAGACTTCACCTCTGCTTCAGTTTCCTGAACTATAAAATGAGGATGATAATAGCACTTACCTTCCAGAGTTGTTATGAGGATTAAATGAGACAATATTTATAAAGGGGTTGGCACAGTGCTTGGCACATAATAGGCACCAAATAAATATTTGTTTCCTTCCTTCCTTATGCTATACAATGTGTCCCAAAAGTCTTAGTGCATTCTAAGTTTTAATTCCAGCTGTGAAACCTCTATACACTTACAGAAAACATTTGAAAGCTTGATTATTAAAATTTTACACTTAGCTTTATGAATTTTAATTATGACTTTTAAAATTTTAACAAGTCTAGAGTGACATATAAGACAGTTGTAATGTTGAATTATAATCAGAAACATTAATATTTTGTAATTTCAAATTATTGGCCTTTCAAATGTTGCTTTTTTAAAACTCTTTAGCATTTATATTTCTCATGTTATTAAAGCTTAAAAGTGCGTGAAGACTTTTGGGACACACTGTGTAATTTGAATGCAGACTTTTCGGTACTTTCCAAACTCTTTGGAAAAGAGGATTTAGTATCACTGGCCAAACCAGTTCCTCTTGCAATGACTTGTACCTAATCAATACAATGACTTTGTCAAATCCTAAGCAACTTTCAGAGTGAGGCCATGTTCCTTCCACCATGGTGATGATGATACTCAACACTATCCACCTGTGTTGGTAAGTAAAATGGGCTCCTTAGCACTTAGTTCAACAAGTGCCCTTGAAGAGTTTGGCTTTTGTTTGCTTTGAGTAATTCAGCGTATTTCACTGAATCTTACTAAGTGCTAAGCCCCAGGCCCAAACCCCTATTAGGTGTAAAACCTATGTGGGTGTGGATTGGCAACTAAGGTGGGGCCCAAGGTGGGGCTAACTCCAGGAAGGGCCTAGTTTACATGTCTGAGACAGCAGAGGCTCTTAGACCACGTGGGTTTAAGTCCACCTCTTTGTGACAATTCTAGGTCACGTGGGTGAGTCACATGTGTAACTCACCCCTGATGCTGAAAAAGATATAAAACCAGGGGTTGGCCTCCTCTTCCTAGGAGCTCATTCCCGAAGCAGTGGTGGTGTGTGTGACTCTGCCCCAGCCCTTGTTCTGAGCTCCCAGGCTGAACCTAGATGTTGGTAACTATGAATCTGTATTAAGTCTGTCTGTTGATGTTTGTACTTTGTAATTTGCTCTGAAGTTCAGTGTGCTGGTCTCTTCCCCTGAACTAAGTAAATGATATTTGTGTGCTGAATTAAAGTAAGCTTGTCAACCCCTTCACCTTGCTTTCCTTAGTTAAGCAGATCAAAAGAACCTGTGCTTTCCCAGCATGCCGGCAGCTTTCTGGGTGCTGGCTGTGGGTGGTTCTTACACTCCCACAGAAGCTGTGAGCCAGATTGTTGAAACACCACCATACAGGTTGCTGTGAGGAAATTGCTTTATAAACTTTAAAGTGCTTTATAGAAATGAATTATTATTGTCTTCATCTTCATCACTTTTATTATCATCATGTTCAACTTCAGCATCTTCATCTGCCCAATAAAATTCAAACTCCTGATCCTGACTCTATGGGGATTACCTTCCTCATATATTCCTCTGCTTGTGTTTCTCTTCTGCTTAGAGGCCTTCCATGGCTCCCTATCGCCCACACAAGTACAATTGTGGCTCCTTTGACTGCTTTTCAAAGTCCCCCACAAACTGAGATTTTCCTACCTTTTCAGCCTTATGTCCTATTACTCCCTTCCTTGCAATATCTGCTCTAGCCAAACTGGACATCTCTCTGCTCCTTGGGCACTCCCTGTGCTCTTCTATTCCTGTGCCTTTGCTCCTGTAATGTTCTCTAATCTTTCTGCCCTTATGTCTCTCTGCCATCACAGAGAACTTTACCCTATTATAGTAATGAATAGTATCTGTCTTACTACATTCCTACTATGTGAAATGAACTGCAATAGATATTGGGGTTACAAAGATGAAATAATTGCTTCATTTAAGGAGCTTGCATTGCACTCTTTTTCTATCTCTTTCACTGGTTCAGTGTAGTCTTTCTATTCCTTCATGTGTGTCCCTCAAAGCTCTGCCTTATGATTTTTCTTCTCTACATTCTCTTATTCATCATACCAAGGTTTCCATAGCTCTAACCTCTTTGCAAATGGATCTCAAATACTTTCCCAACCCAAATATTTTCTCTGAGCTTTAGACCTAAAACCCCAACTATCTGCTAGATGCCTGGAAATCTTGCTAGCGCCTCAAACTTGACACATCCAAAACTGAGCTCATCTTCCTCCCTCCTAAGCTTATCCCACCTCCCAACTTCTTCATTTCTGTTGATGACCCCGTAATCCAAGCAAAGTATCTTAGCATCCTTTCTTACTCTTCCCTCTTCCTCACCCTATTGATTCAAACTCCACAATATATTTCATTCACCCACCCCCACTTTCTACTTATACCACTTGTTCACTTGTCTAGACTGTGGTAATGCCTCCTAACTGGACTCTCTGACTCTAGTCTCTCCCCATTCCAACCTATTCTTCACATTTCTGCCAAAATAAATCTTCTATGTCATTCCTCAAACCAAAAGTTTGCCTAGATGATAATGTATAAACTTGTGAGTCTGGCATTCAAGACTCTCCAAAAACTAGTTGCAATCCTTCAAGTTTTATCCCATACTATTCCCCATTCATTCACTTCGTGTCCCAGGCAAACTGGACTATTATTTCTTTGTTCTCATCCATGCCCTTTTCTGCTTCTGTTTAATCACACAGATGTTCAGTCCTGGCTAGTTCACTCCCTTTACATCACCACTGGTTGAAATCCTTCTCTCCCTTTAAGGTCAAAAGCAAATGCTACTTTTTGAGAAAACATTCCCTGATCTCCCTAGCTCTCTCCCTAGCAGAAAGTGTTCTCTCTGCAAATTTCCTTAGAGCATTTGGTCTGAATTTCTCCCTTGAACCCTACATTGTTTCAATTATTTGTGTACTTATTGTATCCACTCTATAAGATAACAAACTCCATGAGGTCAGGAACTGCGCTCTGATCCTGTGTCTGCCTAGCACAGATAGTCTTATAATGAATGTTTGTTGAACTTAATTGAATGCATACAGCCTGGAGCCTGCCTCGACAGTGTGGTTAGGTAAGCAAGACCCGCCCCTTCCCAGCTGACCATGTGGCATCTGAAGCCTAATACGCTATTCACTGACTGTTAAAGCTAAAGGAGGGTTCAGAACCCTGGAGAGCACCCCCAAGCCCCTGGCCTAGGTTGTGGGTGGAGAGATTTCTTAGGAAAGCATCACAACTCTCTCTAGGAATCTGGGTGATGGCTGTTCCCCTAGCCTAGACAGGGGAAACAGTGAGCCTTCTGTCCCCATGATTCATGGGCAAAGTAAAGTTACAACATTTTTAGGTAATTATGTGGCAAAGTGACTAGGAATCAAAAGAGATTTGGGCTACTGGCCACCTCTCACAGACCCAGATATCTTAAGATTCAGAGCTGGAAGGCACCTTAGAGACTATCTAGTCTAACCTCCTTGTTTTAAGATAAGCAAACTGAAGCCCAAATTTGTCCAGAATTGTCACAGCATGAGTGGTGGTTAGGATTCAAATTCAAGTCCTTAGACACCTATCTACATCCAGGCCTCTTCTCACCATAGCCAGCTCTTCCATCAGTCCTTTGGGACCTGGCCAGCCCAGTGAAATCCAGCCCCCCTCTACCCCCAATTATCCATACCAGAAAGGGGAAGCAAAAGTGGAGCACATAATAACCACTTCTGAGTCCCCTTTTCTGACCTGAGACAGTGGGTGAGCAATTCAATTCAAATTACACTTGGAGTTCCCAGTTTAGGAGGGAGATACAGAGATATATAAAGAGACAAATAAATCATACACTGTTGACAGGCAACATTGTGTAATAGAAGAAGAGCAGGTCTTGAAACCATAAAGACCCGGGTTCAAGTCCCACATCTGACATATAGTAGCTGTGTGACTCTGGACAAGTCACTTAACTCCTCAGTATTAAGACCATAACTTACAAAGAAAGTGCTAACCTGCATTGGTAGATGAAGTTTCCTCATCGAGGAATTTCCTAAATCAATGAAATCACAGGTCCAGCCCTATCCTTATCCCCTCATCAGAGTGGGGCTAGCAAAGTAGTCTTTGAGGTCCAAGTCATCAACCACAAGGGCACTGGGGAAGGCTCTCTGGTGGAGATGACATTTATGTTGAATTTAACAGGGTGGATAGGAATTCGAGATGAAAAGGGAAGATATGGGAAACCATACCATAGGTTCACCAGGCCATCACTCCTGAATGATTGATAGACGGTAAACTTGGAATGGGAAGGATGAACCAATGGTCCAGAGATCCCAGTTAAGCAAATCCTAAAGTTGACATTCTAGGAAGGTACCAACTCTGCATGGGGCCATTCCCTAAATAGGGGGAGTCAGAATGGTCCTGGCCTAATTAGGCCAGGCCTAAAGGAACTTGAACCTATGAGTGATTAAAAGTTTACAGAAGGCCTGTCCAATTTGGGACTGGGTAGTTTTCTCTGATAGGCATTGTGATCTAGTGAATGGAGTGCTAGACTTGGAATGAGGAGAGCTGGATTCACATCCTCCTTCAGAACCTAATGATGTGACCATGGGCAAATGGTACCTCCATTGCTTCATTCTTAAATGAGGATAATCATATAGGCACTGGTTTCCTTACAGAGTTATTGTGAGAAAAGTGCTCTGCAAACAAATGTTGGTAATTATTATAATAATGACCTTCCCTTGGTGTGTTTTTTCTGACTTCATATATTAACAATCATATCTATTATGTTTCAAGTCTTGGAGCTCAAGGACTGGGAAGGTCCAGGGGACTCAGAGGCCTTTGGGATCAGAGAAAGTGGGCAAATAATGAAAGTTTTGAGCTCTGGAGCTAAAGGCAAAGGTCCCTTGGATCAGCTCCAAGGAGGAGCTGGTGCCCTTGGAAGTTGATGTAGACAAACGAGGTGTGAAGCTCATCGGGGCAGGATCTTGGCATGTTTTATGTAGATAGCTACACAAAACTAGCCAGATAGAGACACGGTAGAAAGGAAAAAAACCACAAAGAAACCAGATAGTTCCTTATAGACACCTCCCTGGAAGAGCCCCCACCAAAGAGGCGTTGCCCATGTTCTCTACCCCCTCCTCATTTTTCTGCTCCCCACACCACCAGCCCCTTTCACAGTCACGGAGCTCAGAGCCTTAGACCATTTGAATCATAGGCAGAGACGCTCATAACTGGAGAGGTCCTCAGAGGGCATCCATCTGATCTTTTTCTCTGCAAGAGTACCATCTGTAGTCTTCCTGACAAGGATGGGAGGGAGCCAATCAATCTTAATTTGGATACTTTTCCCAAGGCTGGGGAGGTGGGAGAGTGAAGGTGGCTCACTATATACCAAAGTAATCCATTCCATTGAGGAACAGCTCTTACTGTCAAAAGATTCTTTCTTATGTTGAGCCTGGTCCCTCCTAGAATCAGATTCATAGAATTTCAGATGAGTGGGACCTTTGAAGGCCTCTAGCCCTGGTTTGCAATGTATGGACCCTATATGGCCTCCCTGATAGGGGGGGCTTCTAGCCTCTGCTTGGATACTTCAGTGATAGGAGTACCTTCCCAAGACAGCCTGTTCCATTGTGGGATGTAGGCTCTGATTGTCAGAAAAGCCTTTCTTGTTTTCAGCCTGGTTCCCCAGAGGATCATAGACAAGTAAAATCTCCAAGATGGCAGGGCCCTCAGAGGGCATCTAGTCTGACCTAACTCCTAGAGCAGGGATCTCCTCTAAAGCATCCCTGGCTAATAAGGGAGGGGGAGCTCACAGAGCTTTTTGCTCCCTTCTGGGGCTGGCTGACATGGAGGTTATCAGCCCTACTCTTTCTCAGTCACTGCCTCTGGCACCTGCACCATCACTCCCAGGTTTCTCAGCTATGGCAGCTGCCAACTCACCATAGATGCCTGTCATATTTCCTTAAGAACAGCAGTGGGGGAAGTGATGGAAGACAAGGGAAGAGGAGAGGGAAGATGGGAGGGTCCCTGAGGCTTCCTGGAGCTGAAACCTTAGGTTCCCTTAAAACTGGAAGAGCCTGAGAGATGGGAAATGACAGGAATAAACACTCCATCCATTCTGTATAGTGACAGTGCAATTTCACACCCAAGCTTGGTAAAGTGGGAAAAACTCTGGTCTAAGAGCTAGGAGAGCTGGGTTCTGGTCCTGGCTGCCACAATAATAATTCTATTTGAACCTGGTAAAGTCTCTCTCTCTCTCTCACTCTCTCTCTCCCTCTCTCCCTCCCTCAGTTTTTTCATCTGTAAAATTAAAAATTCTCTGACTCCAAATCAAGTGCTCATTTCAACTACCCCATTTCCCCTTCTCCTCCTCCTCTTCCTCCTCCTCCTCCCCCCACAATGGAACAGACTGACTCTGATCCTAGAACTTTGGGTTCCAACAGGTGAGCTTTCGCCTAATTTTTCCTAGAACCAAACCAATGCCACTCCACTTTCCAGCCATTCTCAACCCATCTCAACATTTTGTTCGTGTTCAGTCATTTTCAGTTGTGTCTGACTTCATGACTCTATTTGGGGTTTTCTTGGCAGATTCTCAAGCAGTTTGCTATTTCCTTCTCTGGCTCATTTTGCAGAAGGAATGCTTTGCATGAGGAAACTGAGGCAACCAGAGTTAAGTGACTTGCCCGGGGTCACATAGCTAATAAATGTCTGAGGCCAGATTTGAACTCAGGAAGTTGAGTCTTTCTGACTTCAGGCAGGTCACTCTATCTACTCCACCACCTAGATTCTCTATGGCATATTACTAAATACTCATTTATAAACTGACAGCATAAAGGATAGTTCAGATAGCCCTGGAAAGGACAGTGAACATTTACTTCCCAGGTTAATCAGATTGCTCCTAATAGTCTCAAGCAGAGGAATGGACTAACGAGCATTGGGGAGGTCAATAGACTCCTGGTCTGATCCTGGGTCAGGGTCACCCATCAAGAACGATTGTGATGATGGTCATGTTGACTTTGTTCATACTGGAGCAGTTTGCCATTTCCTTCTTCAGCTCATTTTACAGATGAGGAAACTGAGACAAACAGGGTTCAGCGACTTACCTAGGGTCACACAGCTAGTGTTTAGGGCTGGATTTGAACCCATGAAGATGTCTTCCTGACTCCAGACCCAATGCTCTGTGCACTATGGCACCACCTAGCTGCCACAATCTTCCACCTCAACTATATTCACACCCACTCCTTTCCCCTCCTAGTTCCCTTTTACATGTCGTCTTCTTTTAGAATATAAGCTCTTTGAGGGCAGGACCTCATTTACTTATATTTGTAACTGCAGCACATAACACAGTGTCTGGAACATAGTAAACACTTGGTAAAAATCTTTTCATTCATTCATTCCTACAGTACAATGCTGAGTTATCACAATTACCCATGTATGTTTCATATCCCTCTACTAAGCTCTAAGCTCCATGAAATTAGGGGCTAGGTTTTTCCTAAACTTTGTATCTCTCTAAGAACCTAACATATGTAATAATGTAACTAGCTATAATAGCCAATCAATTAATCAACATTTATTAAGCTCCTACTACATGCCAGGGGACTATGACAAGTGCCTGTGTTACAAAAACAAAAAATAAAAGTTTCTTCCCTCAAGGAGCTTACATTTCTCAGGGGATAGGCACTTAATACATGTTGGATGAATTTTAATTTCCATATAAGCAGGTATAGCCTTATCTGTAGGAGTGATGGGGATACAAGAAAGCCCACCTCTACCTCCCCTTCCTCTCGACCCCCAGAAGCCTCAAAATGTCTCTCCACCAGACAAGAGTAAGATCACCATTAGCGCTTTGATGTTACCCATTCCTCTGGGTTATAGAGTGGATCTCACCAGTATCCCCTTTCAATACAAAAATTAGCTTAGTTTGGGAAAACTGAATCATAGAATCTGAGTCTAGGGGGTCAGTTCCAGAGTCAGAGACCCTAAGTTCAAATCCCACTTTTGACATTTACCTCCCGTGGACAAATTACTTAACCTCTCCCTGAATTCGGTTTCTACATCTATTAAACTAAGAGGGACAACAAGGTATAACAGATAGAGGCCTAAGAAATTGAGTTCAACACCTGGTTATGTGACCCTGGACATGTTGCTTAACCTCTTAGTACCCATCGTCCTCACCTCCCACAAGAGACTCTCTCAGACTATAAAGTTGCAGAACAAGGGCTTATCTGCATTGGTAGGATGGGTTTCCTCACTGAGAGTTTTCTTTACCAGCTTACGAGAGGCTCTTTTCTTCCAAATCAGAAATCTAAGATCATACGGGGCTACTAAACTCCATGCTGAGGGGAGGGGGCCCTGAGACAGGCTATGCAAAGTAGTATGTAAAGCTGCACCAGCCAGAGACGTTTCCCTGCAATAACATGTTGAACATTATGTGGTCTACGTTTATATTCTCAGGATCACTCCAGCTCTGACCTCCTGTGTTCCATGTCCTCTAAAGGACCATTCCAGCTCTGACATTCCGTTCCACATTCCAAGGGCTCATTCAGTTCTATAGACTGGAGAGTTAGGTGAGATGGGCTTCAGCTTGCATGAGAATCCTGCTGCTGGTGGTGGGGGAAGGGTACCATGAAGAGGAAATAGACTTTCCGGGCGCTCGAGGAAGCAAATTCCACATAGAAGCACCTCCCAATTGAGTATATTGTGTGGGATCTCTGAGTGAGATGTAACTCCTGACCAAGGCAAAAAGAAGAGTAACTATTTCCTGTCTCTGTGTTGGTAGCTTTCATAGAATAAGCAGTGTGGCATAGGGACAAAGGGGTGGGTAAGAAAGAGACCTATACTGGGAGTCGAGACTGGGGTTCAAATTCTGAATCAGCTACTGATGTTATGTAACCTCAGGCAAGTTCATTTTCTTCTCTGGACTTCAATTTCCTCATGTGTAAAATGAGAATGCTAATCCCTGCACTATCTATAAGGCATAGTCTGGTGTTACTGATATTATTATTATTATCATTATTATTAGAAAAGGGGTAGGACTGGGTCACTGGGCACCTGTTGGAAAGGCTGTAGAGTCAGAGACAGAGTACTGTTACAGGCCTGCTTATTCCAGGGAAAGGCAGGGGGTGAAGAGCTAGGGGTGGGGGTTGGCTGATGCTCCTGATGGAGATGGTGAGGATGAAGAGGATGAGGGGGAGGATTGCTCCCCTCCCAGCTGTGTTGCCATGACGCTCGTCGTCATAGTGCTAAGACACATGTAGCATTTGCCTCCATTCTTGGGGGAGGGGGTGGACACAGTGGAAAGGGCTGAGAGGAACTGAAGTGTCTGGCTGAATCAGCTGTATCCTTGCAATGTAGTGAGGCTGTGCCCATTAGAAGCTAGTCCATCCATCTGTCCCCCTCTCGCCCAGGCATAAGTCCCCCAGGAGCCCTTCATCTAAGGGGGAGACATAGCCCCTCCTGGTGTATCTCAGAACGAAGGACAGAGACCCCAAGTGCCAGAAATACAGGGTCAGAGACAAAGAAATACACACACACACACACACACACACACACACACAAAGCCAGAAATTGAGACAGAAAAGAATGAATACACAAGAGACAAAATTAGAGAGACAAAGGCAGAGACAGAGACAGAAATAGAGACAGATACGGACAGAAATAGAGAGACAGACATAGGGACAGGGACAGAAATAGAGACAGACACAAAGATAGACACAGAGACAGAAATAGAGACAGAGAGACAGAGATAAAGACAGAAACCAAAACAGCCACAAACATAGAAACAGAGACAGGCAGAAATAGAGACAGACACAGACATAAAATCAGATGAGGTTGAAGTAGAGGGAATACACAGCAGAGGGAGTTAGGGGAAGATATAAGGAGAAGCAAAAAGCTGGAGAAACTAAGACCCCAACACAGAGACATGGACCAAGAGAGACAAAGACAGAGATGTTATGAAAGAGGCAGACAAAAGGCCCTGGCAGTGAGTGGTAGAATTATCAAGACACCCTCTCATCTGTCTCCTTGCCTCTAGGAGAGAGAGGGAGGAGGAGGAGAAGAGGAAGAGGAGAAGGGGAGGGGGGGAGGAGGAGGAGGAAGAGGAGGAGATAGCTGTAGGGGGGAAGGAACAAGATGCCTGGATCTCTTAGTACAGTTCTTTGTGGGGTGTGTGTGTGTGTGTGTGTGTGTGTGTGAGAGAGAGAACTCCAGTCCATCTGTGTCTCCAGGGTGATAAAATACAACAGCAGAACTGTAGCTAGAACAGAGAAAGTACGGAAATTTCCACGGCCCAGGACATACCAGAGGAAGGAAGGGGTGGGAGTCAGGTTTGGGATGTCCAGTGCTTGGCCGTTATAATAGTGTTCATAGAAGAGACCCAAGGGATAAAGCTCTTTGTGCACCTGTGATCTGAGAAAGAGGGGGGACACTACATTGTCTGGGGGGGGAGACAGAGACCTTAAGACCTTCTTTGTCTCAGACTCCTCGGCAGTCTAGTGAAGCCTATAGACCCCTTCTCAGAATACTGTTTTACATGATTAAAACAAAATGCGTAGAATGACAAAGAAAACCCATTATATTGAAATACAGTTATCAAAATATATTTTTAAAACACCAAGTCCACAATCCCTTTGGTCATCAGCAAAAGGATGAGTAGGGTGCTGCTATGGTATGAAGGGGGCTGGGAGAAAGCTGGGAATAGGAGCTTCCTATTTCCATCAGTTATTCTGGCTAAGTAGGTGTTTGTTTCTAGATATTAAATAACTTCGAGTGCTGTTGAGGCCCTCTAAATTCAGAGCCTTGGAGGAAAGCCCCAGTTGCCCTGCCTTGGGTATGTCCTCACCTCCTGCCATGGTCTCCTGAAGAGTAAGGACTGAATTGTGCCTTCCCCTCAGCTGAGGCTGAGCTTCATGCTGCTTACACTGAGTGTGGTCTGGGGTCCTGGACCCAGGTACAATAAGTCCCTAGTTATAACCCAGAGAGCAGTGTGTGTGTGTGCCTGTGTGTAGTTGGGTATCTTCGTAGGGGACTCCAGGGAAAAGATCAAGAGTCTTCATGTGACTAAGACCCCTAGGCCGAGAGGGTCCCTAAAGCAGGATCTCTGTCGGTGAGTCTGCATTAGACCGGGATCCATCCCTGAGGCCAGGGCCTGATCCAAGAGCAGCCAAAAACTTTCTATTAGATTCAGTAGGAGAGGCATCTGGTATAGAGGAAAGCATGTTTGAGCTGGCATTAGGAGAGCCCTGGGTTCAAATGCTCAATATCGGGCAGTTACTTCACTATGTGACCATGGGCAAGTCCCTTAACCACCTCAGTTTTCTTAACTGTAATAAATACCACCGCTAATTACTGACTTGTAGGGGATGTTGACAAAAATGTGATGATATAAATGTTAGCAATTATTAAAGTGTTCTTTATTACTGACCTCATAGCAGAGGGGGCAGGTGCCTGTGAGCCCCGCCCCCAGTTGGGTCCCCCAATCTGCATTATTAAATGCATTACAAATAATAGCCTTTCATCAGAGGGGGGGCATTGACTTTGTTGCCCCAGGGTCCCACTGCTCTTTTATGGTCCCATTCTAGGTTTGGTCTCATCTTAGAGGCCAGGAGTTGTAGATTACTCCAGACACTAGATTCACACCAGAAGAGTCATATAGGGACGGGCTCAGGGCTGGCAGCCAGTGCTGTGGGTGTCTTCTCCAGGGAGGAAGAAGTCAACTAAGGAAGCTGACAGCTGGAAGGAGTGGGGGTTGGGGGGAGAGGCGTGATTGATCAATGGGAGATTTGCTGAGCAACCACCTGGAATGTGTTCATCTCCCAACCAGAAAGACGGGTTATGCTCCGGAATAAGGGTGCCTATTCCCTCCATCAGTCATAGTGGTCACCCTGGAAGCAATAACTTGGCACAGCGGTGTACCCTAAGCTCAGTCAGGTCCTGGGCCCTAAGTCTTGTTTCCTCTAAGCCCCTACACAATGTCTCTGTGTCTGGCCCCTTCTCATTCCCACAGCCCCTCCTGCCTGGACACCTGCAGCAGCCACCAGCCTCCCTGCCTTTGGAGTCGCCATCTCTCCCAAATATGGGGAGCCAGTCATCAAGCCTAGATTTGCCCTTTTGCAACCTCCACTGATTGTTCCCACTTCTGCCCTCTGGGGACAAAGAGAAAAAGCCTGATTCCTCTTCCATCTGGAAGCAAACGTCACCCCTTAACCTTCTCTTCTTCAAGCTAAACATCCCTAGTTCTATCAAATGACCCTTATAGGGCATGGATTGCCCTCCTCTGGGTTATGTTGTTGTTCAGTCATTTCAGGCATGCCCGATTCCTTATGACCCCATTTGGGATTTTCTTGACAAAGATACTGGAGTGGTTTGACATTTCCCTCTCCAGCTCATTGTACAGATGAGGAAACTGAGGTAAGCAGGGTTAAGTGACTTGCCCAGGGTCACACAGATAATAAGTGTCTGAGGTCACATTTGAACTCAGGTCTTTCCATTGCACAACCTAGCTGCCCTCAAGAACAAGAACATCCGACCATGCATGCATCCCCAATCTTGTAAGCTATGAAAGCTGATTTTCCTGAACCCAACAATAAGGCTTTACATTTACTCCTATTCAAGTTCACCTTATCAGATTTAGCTCAATAGTCTAGCCAGGCAAGATCTGTTTAAATCTTGACTCTCTCCTGAAGAGAGGTAAGTATCCCTCCCACCTTGGCTTCATCTACAGCTCTGCTAAGTACACCATCTACGTATGCTTTTCTCTGTTGTAGATGACAATGTCCATAGGCTCCCTGGGACACTCCTCTTAGGATCATAGGTAGGGAGCTCGAAGGGAACTTAGAGGCCTCACTTTAATGATGAGAAAATGGAGGACCAGGAAAGGTAAGAGACTTGCCCAAGGTCACACAGGTACCAAGTGGAAGAGTGGGATTCTAATTCAGGTCCACAGATTGCAAGGTCAGTGTTTACTCTAGTGTCTGACACTGCCTCCTCTTGGAGACTTCTTTCCAAATTTAAATCAAACCATTAGCCACTGCACTTTGGGTCCATTCAACCAGTTTAACTGTGTATCTAGTTGGACTGTTGTCCAGTTGACAGAATAATGACATAATTCATAACCCAGCCTTTTCCTCTCTCCTTTCAGTCTTTTAACACATTACTCTCCTGCTTGTTCAGCCATTTGTTGTGTTCAACTCTTTGTGTCCCCCTTTGGGGTTTTCTTGGCAAAGATACTGGAGTGGTTTGCCATGTCCTACTACAACTCATTTTACAGATGAGGAAACTTTAGGCAAACAGGGTGAAGTGAACTTGCCCAGGGACACACAACTAGTGTCTAAGCTCACATTTGAACTCAGGTCTTCCTGACTCTGGTAGCAGAGCTCTATCCATTGCGCCACCTAGCTGCCCAATTACTCTCCTACACTCCTATATTCCAACCATACAACTCTACCTGGTGTTCCTCACACTACCCTCCATGTCTTTGCTCCGGCTGTCCCCCAAGCCGGAATACTTTCCCTCCTCCCCTGGACAGCTTGGAATATCAAATGCCATCTGCTGCAGGGCCCTTTCCTGGTCCTTCCCAGAAGTTAGTACCATCTTTCCTAAGGCTATCTCCCATCTATTCTGTATTCATCTTCTACATACCAATCTATACATGGTGACTCTTCCATTGGCATGGAAGCTCCTTGAAGGGGCTGTTTGTTCTTTGCATCATTTAGCATAGTGCCAGGTACAGAGTCAGTCGATGATTATCTTAATTCATAAAATCTCGGTAACAGTTATACCATGCCCTGCCTCTGGTAACTCTCTTTAAAAAAAAAAAAGGAATCAAGGTTATAACCACTCTGAAGCCACATTGCTTCTTTTTCCAGTGTTTCACCGGCCATCTTGCTAATGATCTGTTCTAGAATCTTCTCAGGTACTGAAGTCAAGCTTACACATTGAAACATATAAATTCTCTTTTCTTCCTTTTTTAAAAAATTGGGATCCTTCCTTTTTTGGCTCTGGGGTACCTCTCCTGTTTTCTGTGATTTTTCAAATATCACTGATAAGGCTCAGCAGTTACTCTTAGGTCCTTCTACACCCGAGGGCAGGTCCAGGGCAGGTAAATTTGAATGTTTTCCTCCTACCTGCACCCCCACCCCAGCTTCCATTTTCCCTCTAGGCAAATTCCATCCATCTTTCATATCTCCAAGTGGGCCCCACCTTTTCCAGAAAGCCCTCCCTGAACCTATAGTTGACAATGCTTTCTTCTTCCTCTGAGCTCCCACAACCTCCTCCTATGACCCTAGTGCCAAAGTATATGGTTATTGGTATGTCTCTATGATTCATCTATCAGTCTTAGAGCAGGGCCTGGGTTTCCTCTGCTAGGTCTCCTTGAGAGTAGGACATGTCGTCTTTATAATTTTAGCCTAGTCTCTGTACTTAACATGTATATTCTCAAATATTTGTTGAATGAATATTTAGGCAGAGACAGATTATGGGGACTGTGAGACCTCTCCCCAGTCAATTTAGGAAGTCTCCCTGGAAGAGGAAGAATTTTAAGAGCTGTTAGAAAACATGCAGGGATACCTGGAAGAGGAAGAATTTTAAGAGCTGTTAGAAAATATGCAGGGATAGAGCTGAGAAGTAGAGAAAGAAATAACAAACCAGTCCACTATCTTTTCCAAGAAAACTCCAAATGGGGTCACAGAGAGTCAGACAAGACTGAAATGACTGAGTAAGAACAAGCTGAGGAGAATCTGGTGCCTGGCCCTCTCCCTTCCTCCCTAACAGTGATAATTCCCCCAGCTCTGTGCAGTCTGAGAGGGGATAGAGGTTAAAGACCAGTCATTCACTTTGTTTCTTCCTCTCACCCCTCTATCCACTTCCTGACACACCCAGAACAGGACCATTGGGAGCAATCTATAGTTTGTCAAGAACATGAGGAAGAGAAAGAGACAGGATGACACAGAGACAGAAACTGACACACAATGAGACAGAGACACACAGAACCAGAGTCAGAAAAAAAGACAAAGAGACGATGATAAAGAGACATTGAGAGATGGAGAGACAACACAGAGACAATGAAAGAGAGACAGAATGAGAGAAACTGAGGCACACAGAGAGAGGGAAAAAAGCATGCGTACCCTCCGGTCCATCCCCATAGCCCCTACCCAGTCTAGGACCCCTCTTCTTCCTGCCTAAAGCCTAGAGCCACCTTATGGCCTCCTCCCTCCACCTTTCCTTCCCTCGGGGCCAGAATCGCCTTTCCACATTCCAGCTGTCTTCATCCTTCCCTTGCTCAGGAAGGGCCCCCTAAAGTCCCCATGACCAAGTCTAGATTGCCTCAGCTTGGCATTCAAGTCTCTCTGTTGTCTGGTTCCCTCCTCCCTTTCCAGACTCCCCATTCCCAAGCACCATCTCCACTGATCCAACTAAATTCACAATTTTCCATCCTTCTAGCAGTTTACTCATTCTCCCACCTCTAAGATACTTTGCTCACATTTTGCCTAAAATGTCCTTCTTCTCACCTCTCATCTCCAACTCCTGAAGTTCTCCCATCCTTCAAGGCCCTCCTCACATGCTACCTCCAATCCACCCCTACCCCACCCCTCAGAAATGCATTCTCCTTCCTATAAGCCCCCCCAATCTTGTCTCCCTATAGCCCATTTAACTATCAAATGTGTAAACAAATCCCTTTGTGGCTCCCTAATTGGACTGAGTGCTATGTGAGGACAGGGTCCTGGTCAGCTCCTATCACACCCTCCAAGGTCTGGAGTAGAGCTGAACCTGGAGAGGCCCCACAAAAGGGTGAAAACTGGAGGTAAGCAGATGTCTACTTAGTATACTGTCCCACACTGCCACCTGGTGGACAGTTGTGCTCAATTTGGCTAGTTTAGCTTCCTTAAGACTAAAGTGGGTGTTACCCAGGGGACTGTAATGAAGGCTTCAATTGGGGACCCCCAAATTGAGTAAGTATGTCCACTATTGTTATCAACTCCATCAAGGTGGGGGGAGGGAACAGGGCAAAATGCTTCTAGATTCAGCAGAAGCAACTCTGCAAAAGACTTTAGTCCTTCTAAGGAAGCTGCCCACCTTCTGATCAAATCAAGATGTCAGAGTTGGAAAGGACCCTTAGGGGCCTTCCAGTTCATCCCTGGGAGGGAATAAAAATCTCCGTTACTACTTACTAAACAAAAAGTCAATTCAGCCTTCGTGACTGGAGGTGACCTCCAGTGAAGGGAACCCACTAGCTCCAGAAGCAGCCACTTTGGGAGAGCCCGAACCCTTCAGCTTTTCTCTAAATCTTCCTTTCTGCCACCTCAACCCATTCATTATTCCTGGTTTTGCCCTCTGGGGCCAAGCAGAAGAAATGTAATCCCTCTTCCCAGTGACAGCCCTCAAAAATATTTTACAGCTATGATAGCACCCTTCTCTCCTCCAAGCTAACTGTCCCAGGTGGTCCTGGCATTAGGGATAGGGAAAACACTCTTGTGTGTCTGGAAGGGGTCAATCATACCCCCAGGGAGCCTAGTTTTAGGGGCTGAACTGGTATAGATCAAGGAACATGGCAAGTTGGGCTCTGCTGATGGGCTCCTGACCTCAATGTTAATTGTTTCTGGTGACCTGAAAAAAGAACTCAGAGAGCCCAGCCTCTCAGCCTTTGCCCAGAATATGCTAGCTCATCAAACACCACTGGATCTCACTCTTAAAGGTCATGAATCCTTGAAAGGTCAGGTAATCTCCCAAGGAGGTAGACCCACAACTAGAGAAAAACAACAGAATGGGGCAGGGAAAATACGATCCTGAGCTGGATTCACAGGTCCAGACTTAATTGACTAAGAGCCCAGAAGTAGGCAGGACCTGACTGCCTCATAGCAGTAGAGAAGGCTTCCTGGAGAAGGGCCTTAGTAGGTAGAGCCAACACTGTGATTTAAATTGAATCGTCCATTATAGCCAGCTGAATGATGAGGCAGGTTGCTCCTGATCATCTCCAAGGCTCTCTATAAATGCTGAGTCAAGACTCCATGAGGCAGCATGGGGGAGAGAGGGACAACTGGAGTCTTGGGGCCTGGGTTCAAATCCCACTTGTAACTTACTACCTATGTGATCTTGGGCAAATCCACTTAGCTTCCTTGACCCTAATTTCTCTGACTTTAAAATGAAGATTAGATGAGCTCTGACATCACTTCCTGCTCTAGATCTAAGATCTCAATACTTCACTGCTTCTAGGTTCCAGGTTTTAATGACTTTAAGGATCTTTGATTCTTATGGCTCTAAATACTCTGTGGCTCAAGGATTACATGGCCCTAAAGTTATCACAATGGATACAAGACTGGTCTTGGAGTTAGAAGACCTAGGTCCAAGGTCTACCTCTAACACAGACTGAATGTATAACCCTGGGCAAGTCACTTAACTTCTCAATGCCCTAAGCAACGAATTCTCTTAGAGCTATTAAGTTATTGACAAAGGGGCTAATCCAAATTGGTGATGGGATTTTTCACACTGGAAGTTCCCCAGAGGGATGAAATAACAAGTCCAGACCATAAATAAATCCATTAAAGAGATGCTCTCTCTTAGATTCTATAGTCTTGAGGTTCTGGGATACTGAGGTCCTTTGCCTCTATATTTCTAACATTTTCTGGTTTAGAAGTTCTAAGTTTAAGATACTGGCTGGAAAGCAGGGACTTGCTTAAGCTCTCCCCCAAATCCCTCCAAACACCTGTAAAAAATGGCTCTGAACAAATTTTAGAACCCATGAAACAGCAGAGGGAAGCAGGTCTCCAGTCCAGGACAGCCTGGATGGTCACTGGTAAGGGTCTATTGCACAGTGCTGGGAGCAGAGTGCAGCCCAGCGTAGGCCAGGGCAGACCAGACCAGGAGTCAGCCCAGAGCAGGCCTTAGGGCCATGAATCACTGAACTGTCGCAGTTACCAGACTTCTCAACCCACAAACGCCAAAAACCACTGAGCAGTTTAGTGGGTAAACTGCTAGGTCAGGTTAGAGAGTGGTCCAGCCCCAGCCCTGGGGGGGGGGGGGGGGGGGGGGGGGGGGGGGGGGG
>CM053622.1:710303216-710315427 GCA_028646595.1 Phalanger gymnotis
TAGCACCTTAAAAATTAGATTGGAGCAAGTGGAAGCTAGTGACTTTGTGAGAAATCAAGATACTATAAAACAGAACCAAAGGAATGAAAAAGTGGAAGACAATGTGAAATATCTCATTGGAAAAACCACTGACCTGGAAAATAGATCCAGGAGAGATAATTTAAAAATTACTGGACTACCTGAAAGCCATGATCAAAAAAAGAGCCTAGATATCATCTTTCAAGAAATTATCAAGGAAAACTGCCCTGATATTCTAGAGACAGAGGGTAAAATAGAAATTGAAAGAATCCTCTGATAGCCTCTTGAAAAAGATCCCAAAAAGAAAACTCCTAGGAATATTATCACCAAATTCCAGAACTCCCAGATCAAAGAGAAAATACTGCAAGCAGCCAGAAAGAAACAATTTGAATATTGTGGAAACACAATAAGGATAACGCAAGATCTAGCAGCTTCCACAATAAGTGATCCAAGGGCTTGGAATATGATATTCCAGAGGTCTCAAAGGAACTAGGATTAAAACCAAGAATCACCTACCCAGCAAAACTGAGTATCATGCTCCAAGGCAAAATATGGAATTTCAATAAAATAGAGGACTTTCAAGCTTTTTCAGTGAAAAGATCAGAGCTGAATAGAAAAATTTGACTTTCAAACACAAGAATCAAGAGAAGCATGAAAAGGTAAACAAGAAAGAGAAATTATAAGGGACTTACTAGAGTTGAACTGTTTTGTTTACACTCCTACATGGAAAGATGATGTGTATAATTCATGAGATCTTTCTCAGTATTAGGGTAGTTGAAGGGAATACACATATAGATAGACAGAGGGCACAGGGTGAGTTGAATATGAAGGGATGATATCTAAAAAAATAAAATAAAATTAAGGGATGAGAGAGGAATATATTGAGGGAGGGAGAAAGGGAGGGATGGAATGGGGTAAATTCTCTCACATAAAAGTGGCAAGAAAAAGAAGTTCTGTTGGAAGGGAAGAGGGGGCAGGTGAGGGGGAATGAGTGAATCTTACTCTAATTGGATTCAACTTGAGGAGGGAATAACATACACACTTAATCGGGTATCTTACCCCACAGGAAAGGAGGAAGGAGATAAAAAAGGGGGGATGGTAGAAGGGAGGGCAGATGGGGGAGGAGGTAATCAAAAGCAAAAAAAAAGGGACAGGGTCAAGGGAGAAAATTGAATAAAGGGGGATGTGATAGAAGGAAGTAAAATATAGTTAGTCTTTCGCAACATGAGTATTGTGGAAGTGTTTTACATAATGATACATGTGTGGCCTATGTTGAATTGCTTGCCTTCCTAGGGAGGGTGGGTGGGAAGGGAAGAGGGGAGAGAATTTGGAAGTCAAAATTTTAAAAGCAGATGCTCAAAAAAAAAAAGTTTTTGCATGCAACTGAGAAATAAGATACATAGGGAATGAGGCATAGAAATCTATTTTGCCCTACAAGAAAGTTAGGGGAAAAGGGATGGAGGGAGAGTGGGGTGACAGAAGGGAGGGCTGACTGGGGAACGGGGCAATCAGAACACATGCCATCTTGGGGGGGGTAGAAATGAGGAGAAAATTTGTAACTCAAAATCTTGTGGAAATCAATGTTGAAAACTAAAATATTAAATAATAAAATAATTGCTAGGAGGTAAAAAAAAGTTCTAAGATTTTCAAGTTTACTGTGGTCCTCTCAAAGCTGTAGGATAATCTCTATGGGGGAGGAATGATGAAGCTCTGGGCCCAGGCGGGCATCTCATGCCTTTCCAGAGAATTTCAGGGGCTTCTCGGAAAGGCTCATTATCCCTGCCAGTCTCCTGGGAAACATTGAGCTGCATTGACTCAGGGAGCATAAGGTCCCTGCCACTCCCTGGAGATTCACACTGTCCAGGGTCAGTGCTGAGCTGGGGCTTGCTGAAGGGCTCGGCTCTGATCCTAGAATCTGAGACCCTGGGCATATCCCTTCCTCATCCTGAGCCTCTGTTTCCCCTTCTAGAAAAATAAGGGGTTGGACTAGAAGGTCTTTAAGGGCCAATCTAGCTCTAATGTTCCACTCTAATGGAAGCTGTGGATGTTCAGTTGTGGGGATGAACAGGGCTAAGTCTGTTGGCTTCAGTGTGGTGTCACTGATGTCCTGAGGAATCCAATTCATGATTTGTCTCACCGTTCTCTGACCACTGAACCCCCTGGCATCCTCTAGATGAAGGGTGGGGAACCTGTGGCCTCGAGGCCACATGTGTCCCTCAAAGTCCTCAAGTGTGGCCCTTTGACTAAATCCAAACTTCACAGAACAAATCTCCTTAAAAAAGGATTTGTTCTGTAAAACTTGGACTCAGTCAAAGTGCTGCACCCAAGGACCTGGAAGGCTACACGTGGCCTTGAGGATGCAGGTTCCCCACCCCTGCTCTAGACTGTGTGTGAATTCCTTCCTCTTTCAGGTACTCCATGGTCCCCAGAACACAGATCATATCATACCTTGCCAAACACAAACTTCCTAATCACAGGGTAAAATATACAGATATATTTATATTATTTTTTTTTAAAAAAGGTCCCGGATGAAGGGAGAAGGTAGGTGGAGGGTAAAGTGGGAAAAATACAAGAGTCTGCCCTCACCCATTCCAATTCCCCAGAGCTAACCCAGACACCCAGATCCCTAGGAGCTGAGACTCTTCTTCCACAATACACACAAAGTCCAGGATGGAGAGTCTTGATGGGATGAGCAGCTGTAACCAGGCTTCCTTCCCCATGAGGCCCATGCCTCTCTATCGTGGAGACTGAGAATATCTCAGAGGTGCTGGGGGGCAGCACCTGGTCACGGTGGACTCTGAGCCTGTCAGAAAGAAGAGCAAGCAGGTTACGAGTAGGGTGAGAAAGTGGTCCCACTCTTTTCCAAAGTTGGGGGTGAAATGTTGCTCCAGACAGGCTCTGAACATTTGGGAAGAGTCAGACAACATAACCTCTGAGGTCCTGTCCAGCTTTGAGAGTCTGAAATAATAGGAGACTGGAAGACCTGGATGGGTCAAGAAACTAGGAAACAAGGATAGGACAGGGGTGAGTGACTCCCTCCCCTCATCCCCTTTGCAAAGGGATTATTTTTAGAGAGTAGAGGGGACTTCGTAGAGAAAAAAGAGTATACTAGACAGGTGACCTGGATTCTAGTCCAAGAATTCACTCTGTGATCTTAGCCAAGTCCTCTGGGCTTCAGCAAAATGAGGGATTGGGGGGAGGGGGGGTGTGGTACTGAGGCTCACAATGAGGAAAGGTCAAAAAGCTAGTAAATGGCAAAGCCAATTTCTTCTAGCTCCTGGCCCAGATTTCCATCATACCAGCAGCAATAGAGATTTAGAATCTGTAGGAACCAGATAGAGAACCAGATAGAAACCAGATAGAGTAAGACTGAGAGATAATGCAATCCAAACCTCTCATTCTGCCAAGGAGGAAGGCCCACAGAGTTTAAGTGACTTACCCAAGGTCACACAACTAGTAACTAGCATTGCCAGGACTGGGGTGGTCACTGAAGATGATTAAACTTTGGGGGAGGTGCAGTTTAAAAGGATGAAGGACAAGAACGGAAGCAGCTTAAGTAGTTAAAAAGAAAAAAGTTTAAGAGGTTGAGGGAGGTAATCATGACCTAATAGGGATGCTAATTCTTCCTTTCTCATCCGTTAAACTCTTTCAATACTCCCTTACAAATACAAGGTAAAACTGCTCCAACCCAGGGCACCCCCATTTCCCTGCCTTTGTAGCTATCCAGGGAACCCAAACATCCTAGAAGCAAAAAGAGAGTAAATCTCGAGTAGACACTCGGGGAACAGGCCATTTACACCACAGTGGAATCCCCTCCTCATCCTATCCCTTACCCTGGGCTTGGAGCCCCACAACTGGCTCTCAGACATTTCAGAGGAACAGGAGGGACAGACAGGGACCCTATTCTCATGGGTCTCCTGGGTACGTGGCAGGAGCAGGGGGGTGAGAGGGGGAGGGACGTGAGACCTATGGGAATGGCTCCTTGGGCTCATGGTAGCTGTGGGGAGGAAAGATACCTTCAGGGTTTGGAAGGGATACATTTCTTCTGGACCCAGCCCTTACCTCCCACCCAATTTCTTTTAGGCCTCTTGCTTGACTTCTACTAGGCCTGATGCCCAGTTTTGTTTAAGCTCGCTGCCTGATTCTTTTCAGGCCTTCAGCATGAAGAGGACCTTCACTGGTTTCCAATATCACTGGGGGAAAAGAAAGGGAACAGGCCAGACCAGGTGAAGATACCATCCTCTCTAGTCTTCTGCCTCCAAGGCAGCTCCCCCTGGGGAAGGCAGGAAGAAGGGAAAGGGGAAGGGGTCTTTACTTACAGACAGGGTGTCAGAAGTGAAGGCGGCCACACTCCTCCTCATCTCATTCTCACTGCCTCTCAGGGGGATGAGCGATACACTGCCCAGCCTCGACTCAGGTACAGGCCGAACCACCTTTGAGGGCTCAGAAGGCCAAACGGTCCCACCATGCTAGGGGCAGGCAAGCAGGCAGAAGAGCCAGCAGTTAGGTCAGTGGGTGACATGACCCAACCATCAAACCCCTAGGACTCACCTACCTTGCTCCTTGGGCTTCCTTCCTTACCTGACCAGACCTTTCTGCCAGCCTCACCCATTCCCAGGCCATTTCCCTTCCCCATTCTCTCCAAGTTTCTCCCTGCCTGCCTCCCCTCCAGCCTCAGCCCTCCCAGCCCAATACCTGCACAAGGAAGAAGGTGGCAAACCACTCTCTGAGCTCCATCTGGGTGTCACAGCAAAGGTACCTAGAGCAAGAGGGGTCTGAGTGGTACGTGGTGAACACATCTTACTTAAGCCTGGGAAATGGACAAGCTGGACTCCCCACTCAGTACCTTAGAAATCCTCAAGTCCAAAGCTCTTCCTTTACAGATAAGGAAGCCAAGACCCATAAAGGGGAAATGAATTGCCCAAAGTTATGCAGATATTCCAGTAGAAGGGCCAGGATATAAACTTGGGCTCTGTCATTCCGAATCTTAGGTTCAAAGGATCACAGCTTTGGAGCTGGAAGGGACCTTAGAAACCATCTAATCCAATCCCTTCATTTTACATATGAGGAAACTGAGGCAGACAGGGTTCAGTGCCCACACATACACAGCTAGTAAGCATCAGAGATTTGAACACAGGTTCTTGGGCTCTGTTTGTGCTCCTTCCATTTTGCCAGACCGTTCTTCCCCCTGTAACATATCTTCTTCCTTAAGTAGACACCATCCTTCACCCACCTCCTAGGCTAGGGCTCTGATCAATATCTATTATGTGTGTTCCATCCCCATTACTCAGCCCCAGAACCACATCTGCTACCCCAGATCCTACTCACCACTGCTGCCTCTCGTGTTTCTCTGTCTCGTGCACCACAGTGAGACCCCAGCTACAGGGAGGAGAAAGCAGGTGAGGGATTCGGGCCAGGGGCAAGTCTCCCCCACCCTGCCTTCATCACTTAACAACAGGCAGCATCATTGGGTTGCTATGGAGATCTCTGGTGAACCCACGAGCAAGCAGATGGGGAACTGCATGCCTTCTCTTCCCTCCATCTGCCACATGTCGGGGGCTGGGAGCCAGGGGACCCATGAGCTAAAAGCCCAGGGCTCAGTCCTCCTTGCCAAGGGACACCCTCCTCCCACCCTGACCCTTATTCACCATGTTGTTTCAAACTAAGCCCATCCTCTCATTCTTGCTTCTGTGATTTTTGCCAAGGCATTCCTCTGCCCAGAATGAGCCCGTTGCCTTCACTGTTCCTCTCCAAATTTCATCTTTTAAGATCTACTCCCAGTCTCACCATCTTCCAGAAGTCTTCCTCCACTGTGAGCAGCCAACATAGACCTCTCCTTTCCTATCCTCCCTCTCTGATGTCCTAAAGTACTTAATAGCCTGACCTCAGAAACAGTCACTCCAGGGACTCCCTGAGGACTGGGCCCTGTCTCCTTCATGTACCAGGAGCCTCCAAATGACCAGGTCTCCCTGGTGAGATCTGCCCTGGGGGGTGCCGAGTCCTTCTACCTCCACAGTATTCACTATTCACACTGGTCACCCTCTCTAATACAGGTCCTCCTCACCTCATTCCTGGACATACTTAGCAAAGTGCTTGGTACATAGTAGGCTCTTGTTAAAGTTTATGGACAGACTGACCTGGAGTATTGAAATAAATTGCTCTTTCTACCTCAAGTCTCTCCCCACTCCAATCCACCCTCTATTCTGCTACCAAAGTGATTTTCCTAAAGTGCAGGTCTGTCCATGTCACCTCCCTGCCCCACAGACACTCAAAATAAACTCCATCAGCTTCCTATTCCCTCCAGGATCAAATACAAAGTCCTCCACGTGGCAATGAAAGCTCTTCAGAATCTGGCCCCTTCCTATCTGTCCCATTTTCTCATACTTCATTTCCCTCACTCATTTTACCAACTAGACAAACTTGTTGTTCTTCAAATGTGACCCTCCACCTCACATCTCAGGGACTTTGCATTAGCTTATCTATCACACTTTCTCTCCCTCCTTCCTCACCCACACCCTTTAAATCCCCAGGCTCCTTTCAAGAGGCTCAAATTCCAGTCTCCAGACGAAAGGCCTTTCCCATTTCCTCCAGCTGTTCTTGCCTTCCCCACTGAAATTACTTATTTCCATGTAGTCTCTCCAACTAGAATGGAAGCTCCTTGAAGGCAGGGACAGTTTTTGCTTTCCTGTGTAGCCCTAGAGCAGGGGTGGGGAACCTTCAGCCATGTGTGGCCTTCTACATCCTTGGGTGCAGCCTTTTGACTGAGTCCAAGTTTTACAGAACAAATCCCTTTATTAAAGGGATTTGTTCTGTGAAGTTTGGAATCAGTCAAAGAGCCTCACTTGAGGACCTAGAGGGACACATGTGGCCTGGAGGCTGCAGGTTCCCCACCGCTGCCCTACTGCTTACAGTGCCTCGGCACAAATGTTAAGTGTTTAATAAAGGCTTGTTGGTTGGTTGGTTAGTTGATTGATATTTTCCTGGACTTACCAGGTAGGTGGTCGTAACTTCTTCTTCACCCCTAGGTAGACTTTGAGGCTCTTTATGGGCCATTCCTTTTCTGGCTTGTGACTCTGAGAGCAGGGAAGCCAGACAGGGATAGAAGAAGGAAGGGAGGAGAAAAGACCGAGTGAGAGGCAGACCCAGTCAGGCTGCATCTGGGAAGGTGGACGATATAGAGCATGCTCCCACTGGCCTATGGGTGAAGCTCAGCTTCCTATCACCCTAAGCAGTTTCCCATCTCCTCTTCTTGCTTCTCCTCAAATCTGACCTGTACCTAAACTCAAACAGGGGATCCAAACTGAAAAGGTCTTTAGAACAGTCAGAGCTGGGGGAGATTTTGGAACATACACAGCCAGAGTTGAGAGGGACCTTAGAATAGGGAATGTCAGAAATGGGAGGGACCAGAGAGCAGAGAATGTCAGATCTGGAAGATCACCTAGAGACCATTAAACCCAGTTCCCTTATTTGTCACACCAAAGGATAAACTAAGGACCAAAGAAGCGGGGAGTGTTATATTCAAAATCAAACAGGAAGTTGGGAGAAACCCAGGTCACGCTGCCTAGTTCCTGCTAGGCCCCTTATTACTTCACTATGTTTCTCAGCTCCTCCATCACCATGACTCCCAATAAACCCAGTCCTATATCCTCTGTCCTTCAAAGCCCTAGACCACCTCCTCCACGAAAACTTCTCAGAAGAAACTCTGCTCTCCATCAAACCCAACCCAGCTTCCCCCATCAGCATGAGCTCTTGTCATCTATGTCCCCATAGATCCCTGGGTTCCATCCTTTCCTCCCTCTTCCCCTCCTCTGCTAAGATTGGGGGCTCCCCACACTTGGCACCATCAGACAGTCAACTCTCAATGATCTGCAGCCTGACATTCACAACCCAACTGGTCACGCTACTAGCTGAAACAGTATGGACAGTGCTCATCCAAGAGGGATCACTACCTACTCAAAGGGCAACCGCAGCAATCGATGATCCTGTAGCTGATATTCCTATAACATTTTATGGTCACTTCTAAAGTGTTACCTGACTTGGTCTTTACAGTCACCCTGTGAGGTAGGCAGGGTATATGTAACTTTCCCCCTTTTACAGATGGGAACTATGAGGCCCAGAAGGATGAAGCAACTTTAAAAGGTAGATGAGTCCTAAATGGGATTGAGGTCTTCTAACTCTAAGTCTGGGAGCTCTTCCCATTACCTGATGTTTGGTTCCTTCTTGGCCCCTCTTGGTCATCGTGGAGAATAAATAATGATGATGATGATGATGCATTTGTAAAATACCTTAAGAGTTGCGAATCACTTTATAAATATTACCTCATTTGATCCTCATGACAACCTCGCGAGGTTCCCATTTTACAGATGGGGAAACTGAGGCAAATAGAAGTTAAGTGACTTGCCCAACATCATACAGCTTATTAAGCATCTGAGGCAGGATGTGGACCCTACTCATCCTGACTATCCACTACACATTTCAGCTGCCTAGAATTGAGGGCTGACTGTGTGAGGGGAAAGACCCAGCTCTGGGCCTATGAGCAGGGCCCCCAGCTCTTCTTCAGCTCTGCCGGGAACCCATAACAAAAGGGGAAGACACATCAAAGCTGCGGAAAGCCAGGCAAGGTCAGGACCTTCTGATGGACGGTAGGCGTTACAGGCTGACTGATGGAGGTTGGAGGGATTGGGCCCCCTGCCTTTGTGATCCATAGTGGGAGGGGCTTCCCCCAGCCTCTCCACCTCAGTCAGCACTCTCCCAAAGGTTGGCTGGCCCCCTCCCTTCAGGCATCCTGTGGAATAGCAGAGACACTGAGGTGGCGCAAGGGGAGATAAAACCACTTACAACCGGAAACTGGGGTCAGAGGCCGAGTCTGTTCCTCCCCCCACCCAGCATGAGCCCTTGGGTATGGCTCCTCTGAAGAAAAGATGAGAGGAAACAGAAGAAAAGGAAAGAATTTATATAGAGTAGAAAAAAGAGAAGGAAAAAAAATTTACATAGAGTCTACTATGTGCCAGGCACTGTGCAAGCACTTTACAAACATTTCATTTAACCCTCACTACAACCTTGTGAGGTGGGTGCTATTACAACCCCCATTTTACAGTTGAGGAAACTGAGGCAAAGAGGTTAAGTGACTTGCCCAAAGTCACACAGCTAGTAAATATCTAAGACTGTATGTGAACTCAGGTCTTCCTAACTCCAAGGCCACCCAGTGCTCTAACCACTGCACCATTTGCTGAACAGGAAATAACCATTCTCATTTCTCTGGCACGGGGCAGTTTCCAGAGCACTTTCAATACAACAGCCCTATGAGAAAAGGAGGGTACGGTTTGTTATTCATTTTATAAAGGAGGAACCCAAGGCTCAGAAAGTGGCATGATTCTGTGAAGCGGGATGTGCAAGGATCACAGAGCCGCAGAATCTCAGTTGGAAAGGAACCTAGAAGGACCAATGTATCTAGACCAACCTGTGTCTAAACAAGACGCTCTTCTACACAATACCTGACTAGTGGCCTCCAGCAGAGACGGGGAAGCCTTAGTGCCTCGGGCGGGGGGAGGTGCGGGTGGCAGCCCGTGACTCTTGTGGGCAGCTCTAAATGTTGGGCAGTTTTTCTTGATGTCCCGCCTAAACTGGCTTCTTTGGAATTTCCACCTCATATTCCGAGGGCCCCCGAGGGCCAAACAGAACATGTCTAAACTACTGTCCATGGGACAGTATCCCAGGCACTGGATGGTGATGATCACGTCCCACCTAAGCCTTCTCTTCTACAGTGACTCTCCACTGACCCTCAGAGGATACAGTCTCATGGCTCCTCTCCACCTGACTGCCCTCCCTAGATGCCATCTAGCATCGTCATGTCCTTTTCCCACTGCAATGCCTAGACTGGAACATCATACTCCAAATATAAGAGTAGATTCCTATCCGCAATTTTACAGCTAAGGAAACTGAATCTCTCAGGGCCGTTCAACTAAAATATACCTTGGGGCTGGGACGGGGTGGGGGTGGGGGGGGGGGGTGTGACAAGACAAGGGTTTCCAGGGATTGCTAGGCCCACTTTGTGATATCACTATGGTGTACAAGGACAGCTCTATGTATGAGGAGCTGGAACTTCTTCATTGCCTTCTTCCATACTCTCTACCACAAAAGGAGGTATTTTCTACCCTATCATCAAGAGCTTTCCCTAGCCCTGAAAATAGGTTGGTCTCTAATGAAACCTATGTGAGCTTGAGCAGCAAGCATGGAAGAAATTGGGCTGCAGGCCTGGAAAAAATGCAGGCCATGCATCCAGGCCAAGCTGGGCTGAGACTACAGGATGAAGCTGGACTTTGACCTTGGAAGACACCAGTCCACACACTGCAAACAAGCTGATCTGTAGGCATGGAGGACATAGGGGAGAAGGTATGGAAGAAACTAAGCTTTGACTTCAAAACATATTGGACTACCAGTATGAAGGGAGTCAGGGGGCAGGGCTGTCAGAAACCAGGCTTTGGGCATGGAAGAAACTTTCTCTCAGTACTGGAAGAAACCACATCTGAGAAGGAATCAAAAACCAGCCACGGGCATGGAAGAATTCTGATTTTAGAAGAGAAGAAACCAGGCAGTATTCAGTCAGACCTCCAACGGATCATGACTCTATAAGGCCCCTCCATCTTCACTCCCCAGCCCAGCCCTGGCCTGACCTATCTTAAGGCACCCAACACTGCTGGCCAGACAGAAGATGGAGGTGATCCTTACAGCTAAGGGAAAGCTAGACCCATAAATGAACAGCTCCATGCAAGGAGGCTGAAGTGTATGTAAATCTGAACGTCCAAATGTCTTCACTGTAAATGAGGAGTTAAGATGTTTGAGCTGGAAGGGGAAGAGGGAGGAAAGAGACAGAGAGAGACAGAAAAAGAAACAGAGAAGTGCAGGGCGGTGGGGGAGAGACAGAGACAGAGAGACAGACGGAGAGAGACAGAGAGAGACGGAGACAGAAGTGGAGAAAGAAAGGATAGAGAGAGAAACAGAAAGAAGTAGAAAAAGAGAAACAAAGAGAGAAGTGGAAAGAAAGAGAGGGGAGGGGAAGGAGAGAAAGAGAAGACAGAGAATAGAGAAAAAGAAAAGTGAAGAAAGACAGACAGAAAGAGAAACAGAAAGAAGTGGGAAGGGAGAAGGAGAGGGAGAGGGAGAGGGAGAGGGAGAGGGAGAGGGAGAGGGAGAGGGAGAGAGATGGTTCCTAACCTCCAAATCCCCTATTATACAGAGAAGGTAGCTGAGGCCTAGAGGACCTAGAAGACATTTGCTTAAGGGGACACAGTGAGTCAGGGACAGAGCTGGAAATTGAACCCTGGGCTCCTAAATCTCAGCCCAGGACTCTCACTTAGCCCCAGAGGGCAGACCTCAGAACCACTAGGGCAAAGAGGCTGTTGCAGAGAGAATTCCACATATAGAAAAGTTTTCTAGGTAATTGAGAGTTCCCCTAGACTGGGATAGATTGTGCTACAAAATAACTTCAGAAACTCAATAGTCTCCTAGTCTAGGCGTGGTTTACTTTTATATGAGTATCTCAGTGCCCTTCCCTGGTGCCCACTTGTCTTCTCCCGTGTGGGAAAAAAAAAACCCCAACAGCCTAGGAAAGCCATATGATGGAACAGTGGAAAGAAAGAAAGAGAAGAGAGGCCCAAGCAGGCAGTCAGTCTTAGTGGTAGAAGGAGGAGGAGGGGAAGATCACTGATCCACTGTGACAGACCAGTCCTGAGCATGGGCATCAGGAAAATTCTGGGGAGCTTGGCTGGGGCCCTTGATTTGAGGCAAGTTTGGAAAACAGCAAAAATAGAGACAATTAGAAAATCATGAAAGGTGCGACAGTCTAACAGCTAGTCCCCCCACTTTACGGAGAAGGAACCATCGACCTGGAATGGGGAAGACATTTACCCAAGGTGACACGGTGAGGAAGCAGCGGAGCCTATGAATCCAACCCAAAGTTCCTGCCTTTTATTCAGCCCCAGGGTTAAAGAGAACTCGGATCACTTTGGTAGATACTACAGAGACAGATGTCAGCTCAGTGTTCTAAAAAAAAGCTTTCTAAGAACACAGCTGAGAGGTGCCAGAGAACACCAGGCAACTAACTCTGGCTTTTGCCCTGGGGCAGAACACCAAGGTCCAGTGGACAAAGGGAGGCTGGTGATGCAGAGAGCTAACTTGTGAGGCCTGGGGGGGG
>CM053622.1:710330376-710395944 GCA_028646595.1 Phalanger gymnotis
AAGGAGGTAATCAAAAGCAAACACTTTTGAAAAGGGACAGGGTCAAGGAAGAAAACTGAATAAATGGGGACAGGATATGATGGAAGGAAACATAGTCTTTCACAATATGAGCACTGTGGAAGTGTTCTACATAATGATACAGGTGTGATCTATGTTGAATTGCTTGACTTCCCAGGGAGGGTGGGTGGGAAGGGAAGAGGGGAGAGAATTTGGAAGTCAAAATTTTAAAAGCAGATGCTCAAAAAAAAAGTTGTTTTTGCATGCAACTGAGAAATAAGATATACAGGCAATGGGGCATAGAAATCTATCTTGCCCTACAAGAAAGTAAGAGGAAAGGAGATGGGGTGGAGGGGAGTGGGTTGACAGAAGAGTGGGCAGACTGGGGAACAAGGCAATCAGAATATATGCCATCTTGGAGTGGGGGGAGGGTAGAAATGGGGAGAAAATTTGTAACTCAAAATCTTGTGTAAATCAATGTTGAAAACTAAAAATATTAAATAAAAATGATTGAATTAAGGTCTTCCTGACTCCAGGTTCAGCCCTCTATCTACTGTGCTGCCTTAAAGCCGAGGGAGTATTATTATTGTTGTTGTTGTTGTCGTTGTCATCGTCATCATCATCATCATCATCATCTCCTTCATTCCAGCCAAATTGAATCATTTGCTATCTCCTGGATCAGTAGTGCAGGGGTTGAAGCCCTGAGCCTGGAGTCAGGAAGACCTGAGTTCAAATCTGACCTCAGACACTTCCTAGCTATAGGACCCTGGGCAAGTCACTTAACCTCTGACTGCCACAGTTTTCTCAACTGTAAAATGGGGCTAATAATGACATCTACCTGCCAGGGTTGTTGTGAGAATCAAATGATTTTATATTCTCAAAGCCCTTAGCACAGTGCTTGGCACACAGTAGCTGCTACAGAAATGCTATTATTATTATTATTATAAATTATTCTGGCCTCTCTTATCTTCACACATGGGTGCCTGAATCAAATCCTTCCCTCATTTCTACTGGCTGAAATCCTTTCTCTTTACAGCATGGCCCAGGTGCTAGATTCCTTCCAGCTGAAAATTCCGTCTCCTGCTGCAGAACTTCCTAAAGTCCTTTCTTTTGGTTTTGCACTGACCTTTCTATGCATCCCCAGCGCTCAGCCAGAGCCAGCACGTAGAAAGTGTTTAACAAACACCTGCAGACTGATGCACTGACCCTCATTACACTCTTCCATGCGTCACAGTTACATCACATGGGCACATGTCCTATCTGCCCCCTCCCAAGTTCCCTTAGGGCAGCACCTGAGTCACTTTCCATCCTTCTGGCTCTAAAATCTATGATCTTCTGACCCCTAGGGCCTCTCCCCATATCACTCATCCTCCAAACTATCCCTCTCAGGGAGCTGCCGTCTCTTGGGCAGGGTGAGAGTGGGAAGGAATCATGAAAAGTGGGGCAGAGACATCACTCAGTGTGGGAGGAAACGGGGCTGGCCGTGGAGGTGAGGCGAGAAAGGGGATCTGGCCAAGGTGAACTTAAGTAAGAGAGTCTGGTGGAGGTGAGCTGGTGGGCACTGGGTTGGCCAAGGGCAAAGGAATGGTGGTGGGCATCCCCAGCCGATAGAGCAGAAGGATGCTTCCCTGGGGCAAGAGCAGGTTGCCTGATACCCTCCCCCACCCAGCTGCTGCTAAACCTCCCCCTCCCCCCATTCCCTAGCTGGCACTCAGCTCAGATTCGGAGAGCTGCCCTGTGGGAGGGCGATCAGACTTGTCCTACTTGGCTGCAGAAATCACGACTAAGGAGCAACAATTAAGAAAAGTGCAGAGAGGCAAGTGTAAGGCATGGAACATCCAACTCATGAACTACCTCCATATAATCAAAGCTGTTCCAAAGTGGAAGGGTCTTGGGGCAGGTAGTGAGCTCCCCATCCCTACAGGTTTCTGTAACCGCTTGGAGATGGAAAGCATGCAAACAGGCTTGAGTTCAAATCCTGTGACAATGACTAGCTGTGTGACCACGGGCCAATAACAACCTCTGCTAAGCCCATTTCCTCCTTTACAAAGGGGTATTAATACCTGCTGTGAGGAACGGATGGTGTCATCCTTAAGGTACCACCAAGATGTGAATTGTTATTACTGTGATATTGCAGGAGGAGATGTTCCTCTGCAAGCAGAGAGGCTAGAGTGGATGCCCTCTGGAGATTCTGTGATCCCTGAGGTCCCTAACAGATCTGAGGTTCTATGACATCTGGGAGCCCTCTTTCCAACTCCACGCCCCTGTGGCCTCTCTATGGAAACCAGAGGACAGATCCCAGGCTCTGCTCTAGCCCCTCAGCATCTCTGCCCTTGAAAATGTGCCCAATCTGCCCCCAGAAGCAGCATGGGTGCTGGATTCCCAGGCAGGAGACTGGGGAGCATGCTGCGTTCACATGGCCCAATCCCCCTTCTACCTTCTGCCTTCCAGGCTCCCCATCCCCGCCCAGTGCTTTCCCTCTAGATTATTCCACATTTACACTGCTTCTGTTTATATGTAATTGTTTGAATGTAGTTTCCCCCCCTTAACTGGGAGCTCCTTGAGAGCAAGGCCTCTGTTTTTTTCTTTCTTTGTATTGCCACTAGGTAGCGCCATAGTGCACAGAGTGCTGGGACTGGAGTCTGGAAGACTCATCTTCCTGAGTTCAAATCTGGCCTCAGACATTTACAAGCTGTGTGGCCTTGGGCAAGTCACTTAGTCCTGTCTGCCTCAGTTTCCTCATCTGTAAAATGAGCTGGAGAAGGAAATGGCAAACCATTCCAGTATCTTTGCCAAGAAAACCCCAAATGGGGTCATGAAGAGTCACACGGCTGAAGAACAACTAAACAACAAAACAAAAGTATTCTCAGCACTCAGCCCAGTGCCTGGCCTGTCTGTGCTTGTTGACTATCGATTGACTGGCTGACTTGAAGGCAGGGTCTGCTTTTTGTTCTGGTCCTTATATGGCTCCTGTCCCTAGCAAAGCATAGCTCCTGGCACACAGCAAACACTTAACAAATGCTTGTTAACCAAATGAAGGAATGGAAGAAGTTGAGGAATGGAAGGGGCAGGAGAAAGGACAGGCAGGGACCAGCTGGCTAGAGACAGGAGGGGGTCTCCTTCCCTCATGGTTTGGGAGAGGTCAATGAAGAAAGGCCAAGAAAGGGAGAAAGAGAAAGAAGCAAAGCCAGGGAGGGATGGAGCTTGGCTGGAGTGGCTGGGCTGCCCAGGTCTCTGGCCACTTCACCTGTGTTCCACTGGCCGAGCCTGCCACTCTCATCTTGACGATGGCTGTGATCTCCTCTCGCTGCTTCCTCAGCTCCTCCTCATCCACCTGTGGGGAGAACGGAAGGAACAAAGAACTGAGGGCGAAGAAGAGGGCATTGCCTGTGATAGCGATAGGTGGCTGGTCTAGCTACCCTCTCTCGAATTCCCCACCAGAGACCCATAGGAAGTCACTGGATGTGAGGGATGCCCATGTGACTTTGGGAAAATCCCTTCCCTTTGTGGACCTCAGTTTCTCCAATTGTAAAATTAGGAGCCTGGACTAGATTCTCTCTTTTTTTAAGCCTTTATGGGTGTACGATATGGGTGGAGCTAGTCTTTCTTCATCGAGTCACACAACCTCAGTTAGAAAACTCGAGTATGCCCAAGTCTCTGCCAGGGATGGCATTCTGTATTCTGACTTTCTTGTGGATCATAAAATAAGAGGTAAAAGAGGTCTCAGAGGGCATCTCATCCAAGCCCCGCATTTTACAGGTAAGGTCACAGGGTAGAAGATGCCCCAATTTCCCCAAGGTAAACAGCACCAGAACTTGCCCACAGTCAGTTACTGAGAGGCAAAGCCAGTATTAGAACCCAAGATCTCTGACTACAAAACCCTCATGTTCTCCATTGACCCATGCATGCTGCTTCCTCTCCTGTTCTAAGGTCTCTTCCAGCTCTGACATTTTATGTTCTATGTTCTAACAGACTTGAGACAGCATCTAATCTGATTCCTTCTTTTTATAAAAGAGAATACCAAAAAGAAGAGAAGTGACTTGGTATTCAAGGTCATGCAGCAAGTTAGAGATAGAACCAGCACCAGAAAACGAGGCATCCTGACTCCCACTCCAGGGCAGCCTCCATTATACAGGGCTGGTCCCCTCCTGGTCCTGGGCTTGGGACGCATTGGGACACAAGACCTGAGGCTCCCAGGCTTTTCTGTTGCCATCGCCCCTCTCTGAGACATACGCTGAACACTCGGACGTAGTGATCGATGAGGTCTTCTACCACTCGGCCAGCCTTGTAGTCCTGACCATCTGTCTGGAAAAGCGTGGGCCCAAAGACAATTGCCAAGTTGTGGGTATTCATCTGATTGGTCTCCGAGAAGCACTGTACACTATGAAGAGTAAGAAGACCTTGACTCAGAGACCCCTTTCCCCTAATCTGATAAACCCCTCAAATCCCCTTCCCCTGGGATGCTCAGGAACATCAGAAAAAGACCCCCTGATAGAGAACCACAAAATGACTGTAGTGACAAAGCCCAGGTGGTTCTTGGGCCTAGAGGAGAAAAGAGAGGGAAACCTTTCTGGTGGGGAGGGAGTGGGGCCCCAGACCTCTGCCTTGTGGCTTCAAGTTCCACAGATGGGATGGGCCAGCTTGGGGCACTGGGGGGAAGGGGAAGGAGAGAAGAGATGAAGAAACTATGTCTTCCCTGGCTCTCACCAGTATAGGTGGCTGATGAGGGCCTTCGCTGTGGCCCGGTTGACAGGAGGCAAGAGCCCCAAGAGTTCCTGGTACCTAGAAATCTTCTCTTCCTCATTCTCGATTACTGGGGACAGGAGACAGGAAGGTATGAGGTCTGAGCCCTCTGGGGCCTATGACCACTCTGGTTTCCTTCCCAGCCCCAGACAGCTTTTCCCAGGCCAGATTCCCCCAGCACCCACCCTGGGCCTTCACACATACAACAAACCCCAGAGACTGGGAGGTGGTGAGGACAGGAGCCATTTTGTCCAATGCAACAGTGCTGGGATCTAGCAGGAGAGGGAGGCAAGCAAAAGGGCCGGGGAATGGGGGGGAGAGGGGGCAATTAGGGAAGATGGTCATTGGGTCAATCAGTCTGTCAGGTGGTCTTGTTAGTCAGGCAGTCACGCAGCTAGCTAATCATTTCATCAGGACTTCTATCAGTCAATTCACTTTTTAGTCAGCAGATCCATCTATCCATCCATTGGTCACAGGGGATCACAGCAGCCACCTAGTCCAAGCTACAGCTGAAGAGGGATCCCATCCATCACATACTGGAAGTGGTCATTCAGCCTTTGTTTGAAGACCTCTGGAGGCAGGCCCTTCCATGCCAGAACAGCCCAATCATTAACAAGTTTTTCTTTACCTCAAGCCTCAGTTTACCATTTGCAGACTCCATCCTACCCAGCCCACGTTGTTCTTGGTTATGCCTTTTGGGGCCAAGCAGTACAAGTCTTCCCCAGGATGTCTCCTCTGCATGGGGTGAGAGCTCTCAGACTACCCCTAAGTCTTCTCATTCCCAGGCCAAACATCCAGTCCCTTCAGCATGATATCTCAGGGCTCTTCACCATCCCGGCTTGTCTACAGGTACATCTCTCCAACACAGTTAGTCAGTCTGTCCATCAGTCTGCTGTTGGCTTGGTCTTTCTGTTGGCTACTGTCGGTCAGTCAGTCCATCTGTCAGCCGGTCAGCCCACAGGTCCACTAGGCAGCAGCACCTGCTGTATCGAGCCAAGCACAGCGCTGAGTCCGGGTGAAGAGCCCGTCAGGCAGGTCTCGCAGGAAGCGCTTGAGGGCAGAGGAAACATCATCCACGTGCTGCTCCCCCTCCTTGAGGCGCACCGAGCGGGCATCCCGACGCAGGTTGTCCAGCACCCGCTGTGTCTTTGACGTCTGCCCACACTTACGGTAGATGCCCTCTGAGGTCAATCCTAGGCAACAAGGGGGGGGAAGGAGGGACCGTCATAGGGGGTAATTCATCGGTCCTTGGAGAAAGGGAGGAATAGCCCATACATAGCCCTGGTCCCAGACCCTCCACTCACCACACTGTGTGATGTAGTCTATACATCGGTAGACAATGACAGGGATATCAGAGTCCCCCAGTTGCTGCTCAGACAGAGTGTCCCCAGAGCTTGCTGCTGCCTTCTGGATGGCCCCCAGCCAGCTGGTGAAGTCCAGCTTCCTTTCCCCCTGGATGTACAGGGTCCTGGGCCCAGTGCCCAGTCAACGTCACCTCCAAGAAATCCAATGGGATTCTCCCTCTCTACCCCATCCACAGGGCTCCCTTAAGAATTCTCATATTGTCAGAAAGAAGGATCCTTAGGGATCACCCAACCCCATCCTTTTAGAGACATTAGAACTGGGGTCCAGGGAGGAGGAGTTCACAAGAGTAAATGGCAACATTGGGAAGAACCCAGTGCTCCCAATTCCAAGCTTAGGGGCCAGAGTCACAGGGTCTCCAAGCAGGAAGGAACCTCAGGGTATATCTAGTCCACCCTGTACCTGAATAGGAATCAACAAGTGGGTCTTCAGCTTCTGCTTAGGCAGCCCGCTCTACTCAGAGCCTCCCTGTGACCTCCTCTCCCCACCTTTTGCCATCTCCTCCTTGCTCCTGATTCCGCCCTCTGCAGCCATGCACAATGCTACACTCTGCTTTGGAAAATCTTTGTAACCCACTTTGTGGATTATCTAGAACACTACTTCCTTGCCCCCTCCCTGCCCCAAGGGTCCTCAAGACTAAAGAAATGCCCCATGTCAAGGTGCCCCCTGTAGACCTCACAGAACCAATGGAAGCAGCTGATGTCTTCCCTCTCCCCCCGGGGTCCCCATTCTCACCTCCCCCTCTCCACCAGAACGAGGACTTCCTTATCCCCTTCGATTGCTGAGGAAGGAGAGGATAGGTTCAGATACACACCCATCTGTGCCCCTCTCCCCTCCCCACTCCTTGGCAGTCAGTCCCCAGTACAGCAGGTGTGGGACACATGTACAATGGATCACCCCATGTGAGGACTCGTGTGTGGTCCTATACATGGGGAAGAGAAGACACAGAAGGGCCTGGGGAGCCATCAATTTGTCCCACCCAGGTCTGGAGAAAAGGGGGGTGGAAGGAGAGGGACAGTGTGCAGATCTGACTTCCAAGGAGAGGATCCGACAGGATCCAGAGTCAAAGAAGGTCAAAGCTAGAAAGGACCTTAGAGGTCATCCAGGCTGCATCCCTCATTTTAGAAGAAAGCGGACAGAACCCTGAGCAGGGTCATGCAGTAAGCTTGTGGGAAAGCTGGGATCAGCACCACAGGCCTCTGAACAGAGACCCAGAAGATCAGAGTCATTGCGGCAACTCGGGGAAGGGGCTGTGGGGGGCTGAGTCAGGGAGAAGAAGGGTCCTGCCTACATAGCTCTTGAAGCTTTCGGAGCTGTAAGGTCTCCTCCCTGGGGCTCTCCTGGAACACTGCTCGGAGCTCGGAGCCAGCCAACGCAAACCAACCCTCCTGGGTCCGCTGCAGGCTAAGGCCAGCCTTATAGGAGAGGCGGCCCAGGCGCTCAAAGTCCCTGCACAGCAGCTCCTCCGCGTGGGTGGGCACAAAAGCCTATAGGAACGAAGGGATGGAAGGATAGTGGAGTCAACTCTAGCAGCCCCCCACCCCCAGACCCTAGAAACCTGACTTATTCTAGGCCTTCCTCCAGCATCCCTCACCAGCTGGAGGCCCAAAGCATAGTAGCCTCAGTGTTTGGAAAAGTACTTCCAAGAGTCTGATCTCAACCCCCTTCACTGTCATCTTCCCTGTTCTTGTGCTCCATTCTCTCCACCCGCCTCCCCGTCAGGTTTTCTCCTGGATGCTCAGTCCTAGCTCATCGTAGATGTTGTGGAAAAGGAGAGAGTAGAGGAGAGGATTAATGTAACAGAGACTCAACAAAAGCAAGGCTGTAGGAAGTCTGGAATGAGAATAAAAGCCAGCAGCTGGATCCCAGCCCTTCTCTCCCCTCCCCCCTCAATCCATACAAGGCCAAGTCCTGCCTTCTCTAGGAAGCCCTCCCTGACTGCTTCAGCAATAAGGATGTGGCCTCTCTTTGTGCTTCTCCGGTCATCCCTCAGAGTCTGAAGGTTTGTTGTAAACGGACAGATCTAGGAAAGCTCTACCTTGGCCCTGCCACACCTCCCTATACCCACCAAGCACACCCACCTTAGCAATACACTTGACCCATTCTCGGGCCAGGTCTGGGCTTTCCGATCCAAACAGATACATTCTCTCAGTTTCTGTGTACACTTCAAAGGTACTGTCAAAGCTGGAGAGAGAAAAGGCCAAAGCGAAGGGAGAAGAGAAAGAAGCTTAGGGCTGGGCCGCTTGCCCTCGCCCCCCTCATCGTTCACCCCCTCTCTGCTTCTCTTTCTATCTCCTATCCACCCTCTCCTCACCTTCTCTTCTGTCAATCTCTATCACCCCAACCTCTGTCTTCTCTCCAAATGTTTCTCAACTTTTCTTCTTTGGTTCAACCCACCCAGGCTCTCCTCAGCACTGAGGATTCAATCTGCAAACAGTTCCCTTGTTCTCATGCCTTGGCAGAGAGGATGAAGCTATAGAGATGGGGGGAGGGGCAGGGCAGGGTTGGGGAAGTGAGGAACAGTGACACTTTGAAGAATGTTCCTCATAAGGCAGTTTCTAGATCACAGAACGCATAATCTTAGAACACAGAATTTTAGAATCCTAGAAACATAGAATACAGGAGTCTAGAATCTTGGAATATGGGAAAATGTGGAATTGTAGAATCTCAGAACAGAGAATTTTAGGTACGCAAACCATAGAATCCCAGCTCAGTGAATTTCAGAATCACAGAATTACTGGAGATCAGAATTAAAATGTGGGGAAAATTTGCCCAAGGTCATGAGGAGTTGGGACTAGAGACCAGGGTTCCTGATTGTTCTTCCTAGCTAGGGTTCTTTCCAACGCACCACGTTAGAGAGGAGGAATAGGGAGGGGCCCAGAGATAAAGAGATGGGAGACTGGTAGAAAGATTTTTCATGGGAAAAGGGAGAACATGGCAGAAGCCCTGTGCAAGAGAGAGTGCAGGGGCTCGGTGGGGGTGGGCAGGGCTGGGCTGGGAAGGGGGTAAAGGGGGGCTCACCCATGGGTGTCAGACGGGGGTATAGCCAGGCACACGATCTCACTGGCTTGGATCTCCCCATTGGGCACGACAGCCCGCTCATTCTCATAGTAACTCAGGACCCCATCACTGAGGACACACCAGCGTCGGCTGAACTCTGCCCAAGGCAAAGGGGAGAAGCAGGGAGAGAGAGGCTGAGATCTCTCACGGCCTCTTCTAAATCCAAACCCCGTTCTAGGTCTACCACCTCCTTTCCCTCCCCGCACCCCACACTGGGGAGGCTCCAGTGCCCCTACACCTCCTCTCTTGGGAGAATTTGGGGAGAAATGGCTTCTTTCATGAAATCTTCCAGCACTCACCCTATCGGATTGTATTTGAGGCTCCCTAAGCTACACCAGAGTCACAATACTCTCCAAGGTTGGTCATAGTCGGCTCCCCTGGTTAAGACTATGGAGACCCCTGCGGGTAGGGACCTGGTTCTCTCCTTCTTCTATGTCCACCTCTGACCCCGCCCCCATGCTCTCAGCAAATGGCAAAGTGAGTATTCTGCATACAGCAGGTACCTAGTGAAGGTGGGTTGTTTCACCCACCACCTAAGGACGTGCCTGATCAGTAGGAACAGTTCAGGTTTCTTTCTCCAAAAACTCATGAGGGGGGCAGCTAGGTGGCGCAGTGAGTAGAGCACCAGCCCTGGAGTCAGGAGGACCTGAGTTCAAATGCGGCCTCAGACACTTGACACACTTACCAGCTACGTGACCTTGGGCAAGTCACTTAGCCCCAATTGCCCTGACTTCCTCCCTCCAAAAAAAAACTCATGAGGATTTTATAACAGAGATGAAAGAATAATCCACGATCCCCTTAATATGCTGTGGCTTATAATTAGTCCTGGGCAAAGTCCAGACTAAGTTGAGCTCAGAATGACCTGGCCCTCCACTAACTGATGCCTCCACCGACCCTCCATCTGACATTCTAGTTAAACTGGACGGCCCTGCCCCCAAATGTTCATTCATTCACTAAAGAAACATTGATTAAGCATCTGCCATGTGCCAGGCCCTTACGATGCAAAGACCAATAAAACAGTCTCTGCCCTCAGGGACCTCACAATCCTACTGGGGGAAAAACCTGCACATAATTATGTACATAAAACAGTCAGTCCAAGGTAAGTTTTTTGTTCATTTATTTGGTGGAGGGGGAACCGAACTAACAACCAAGAGAATTAGGTCTTTTGTAGGAGCTGGAACTTCAGCTTAGCTCTCCCACCTCCATGCCTTTGCCCAGGACATCTCCTATGCCTGGAATGCCCTCCCTCCTTCTCTTCACTGACCGAATTCCTGGCTATCCTCCAAAACTCAGCTCAGACTTCACCTCCACAAAAAGCCCCTCTGATCTCTCCTGCACACAACATCATGTTCTCTCAGGCCTACTCAGACCTTTCTGTGCCCCTCTTGATGGCCCTTCTTATGTCAGGTGGTTATCTCTCTACCAGATTATAAGCTTTGCGAGGGAAGGAGCCATGTTTCATCTCCTCTCACCCCCAGTGTCTACCATTCAGGGAATGAAGTGTGAGATGCATATGCTAGGAAAAAGAAGCAGATGGCTGGGATGAGGGAGGGGAGGCACCCACCTTCTCGGGCACGGCGCTCCTGTAGCGGCTTGGCCACAGAGGCCGTCTTGAAGAGGAAGCCACTGTGGCTCACGGTGGGCTGAATGACGGAGTAATGCTTCTCCACAATGCTGACCGGGTCCAGCCGGGGCATCTCTGGGGAAAAGCAAGGAAGCGGACAGAAGGGTTTCTTGGTCAAGGATGGAATTCTGCAAAGAGGGGCAGGGTCTCCCCAGCTCCCCACCGTCCCACTCACCTACCCCAAACACCAGCAAAGCAACTGTTTGCCCAGCCCCCCAAATATCAAGCACATTGCAGTTGGAGAACTGGGTTAAAATTTGGGCTCTGCTGCTAATTAGCCCATGAGACCCTGGGCAGATTTCTCTGGGCTTCGCTTTTGTCTTACAGTCACATGAGGAGGGTTGGACGAAATGATCCCCAAAAGTCCTTAGAGCTCTGATGTTCCGAGACTGTGAGCTGGCAAACTGAGTCCCTCAGAAGCTCCCCCACATCCTCCATGCCCTGGGAGGGTCAGGAGCCTCCCCTTTGGACCTCACATGGCACCTCTCTGATGCATTAAATGTGTAACATGTATGTATGTGTACATATGGAGAGACGTGTATATTGTGCACATGTGTTTTGTGTACATATGTATTGTATGCAGTGTACATGTGGATTGTGTAGTTGTATATGTGTATAGATGTGAATATGCATTTGTGGGGAGTGCATGTGTGTGTGTGTGTGTGTCTGCAATGGAGGCGGGGGTCTTCTCCTTCACCCAGCATGCACGCTCCCCAAAGCTAGGAACTACATCTGAGCCAAATAGCTCATCTCCTCTCATGCCAAGTGCAGTGTGCAGCCTCAGCAGACACTTCATCAGCTTTGACTGACTGACTGAAGCTCCCTGGCCCTGAGAGACCCTGCACCTCAGCCCGGGTGGGCCAGTCGGTCTCTAGGCTGGCCGAGCCCAAGCCTCTCTGTGGTCCCACCAGCTGCTCGTGCTCCAAGTCTCCAGGGGAAGGCACACACGATCTAGGCTGTGCCTGCCACGGCTCCTGGATGGGTGGTGGCTGCCTGTGGCTCCTGGGTGGGTGGTGGGTGGTCTTTCCCCTGCCCTAGACAAAGGCTCCAGGAAGTCCCTAGTCTAGATATGTATTGACCAAGGGCAGAAGAGGAGCCAAGGTCCCTGACTCTGATGGCCTCACAGGTCTTAATCCCCTTTCAGAAGGTCTTGTCAGTCCAAGCTTGGAGAGGCCCGCCCCCAAACTGTAGCCCAAGTACAGTCTGCTAGATAACACAGTGGACAGAGCGCTAGACCTTGAATCAGAAAGATCTGAATCCAAATCCTGCCTCAGACACGTACTAGCTGTGTGACCCTGGGTAAGTCACTTTAACTTCTGTTTGCCTCAGTTTCCTCAACAATAAAATGGGGGCAATAACAGTACCTACCTTACAGGGTTGTTGTGAGGATCCGATGAGATAATATTTGTAAAGTGCCTGGCACAAAGGAGGTGCTTAATAAACACTTATTCCTTCCTTCTAAGCAGGGCAGGGGTTATATCTCCCCTGTCAGACTTGGAGCTCCCTGAGGCCCCAGAAAGTTGTGCCTCACTCCACTCCAGGGGTCCCTGAGCCTGGGGAATGACCAGGACTCAAACCCTTAAATTACCCCCAACTCCCACAGGATGGCTGGGGGAGGCCAGGACTGTCACAGAAGTAAAATCAATGACTTTGCTACTTTTGACCAAGGCCCCCAGACACCCTGTGACTCATCCTAGGCGGACTGGCTCACATTCACAAGGGTACTCTAGCTTTTCTGTTCCTGACTCTATATCTCTCTCACATGCACACATAACACACAAATACACCAAGAACAAGAGACACACAAATGCTAACTCAGAGACAGACAGACTGGCACGTGTACATACACCATCCCCAACACATACACACGGATGTGCGTGGCCAGTCCCTTCCCCCTTACCAGAGGTCTGGTTGTTCCTGAGAAACTCCATCTGCAGCCTCTGGCCAGCCTGCCGGGCCACGGCCAAGGGCGTAGGGGCTGCAGGATCCCCTGAGAAGCAGTTGATGGCCGCCCCACAGCCCAGCAGGGCCTGTGTCTCTTCGAGGTCGGTGGTGGTGACAGCCACACAAAGAGCCTGGGGGGTGAGATTGAGCTGGCTCAGGCCCAGGAGAGAGGAGAGAGGATGCTCTCCTGTTCCTCCCCAAACCTCCCCCCCCCCATAGCAAATGGTAGCCAGACCCAGGCACAGGGAGTACCTGAGAGCAAAGAGAGGGGGAGGAGGGAAGGGTGTCGTGGCAGAGCAGGTGAGACAGGAGAGGAGAGAGAAAGAAAAAGGGAGAAGGGAAAGAGACAGGAGTAAGGAGAGCACAGGGGAGGAGGGGGAGATAAAAACAGGGAGCAATCAGTCAGTCAACAAGCATTTGTTAAGAGCTGTGCCAGGCACCATGCTAAGTGCTGGAGGTACAAAAAATGACAAAAAGTTGGGAAACCAGGAGGCCAGGGAAAGAAGGGGAGAAAGAGAAAGCTCAAGGTGGGGGAGGGACAGGAAAAGAGAAAACCCAGGGAGATGGAGAGAGGGACCCAGGGGAAACAGAGGGCAAGGAAGGAGAGAGGGACAGAGCAGGAGACACAAAGAGACACTCCTAGAGATGGTGGAAGGCAGAAGTGGCAAAGAGAGAAAAAGAAAAGGGAAGAGAAGCGGAGGGAAACAGACAGAGATTGGGGGGAGACCGAGGAAGAGAGAAGAGGGAGCTGCAGAGAGAGAGAGTGGAAGGAGACAAGTCTGAAAGGAGAGATGGACAGAGCCAGGAGACTGGGGCCAGGGGAAGGGGAGAGAGACAGACCCACAAATGGGAGGAGAAGGGAAGTCCCAGAGGAGTAAAAGAGGGATAAGACAGAAAGGAAGGAAGGCAGAGGGAGAAAGACAGGGAAGGAAGTAAAGAAAGAGAGTGGCCAGAGAAGGAGGGACAGTAGAGATAGGAGACAAGAATGGGGGAGAGGTGGAGGGGAGGGAATGTGGGGCCAGGTCAGGGTCACAGCTCAGATCTTGGCTTCATCGTGTGGCTGAGTACCCCCCAGGGCAGCTGCTTCCTGGGTCTGGGTCCTGATCTGTGGCCGAATCCAGTTGAAGCTCAGCCTCTCTGAGTCTCTCCGGGGTCTCGGGAGGGGAGGGAAGGATAAGGCTGAAGAAGGCGGGATGATTCTGCAGCAGAGTCCTCCCACATGTGAATTCCTCACCACCCGCCTGCTGGCCCCTCCAATGGGAGCTGCCTGGCCCCGCCCAGCCTGCCTGAACCCAGCCAATTCCTTCACCCTGAGTAGGCCTGGCTAGGGAGCCAGACTCTTGGGTCCCACTCGCTCAGAGGTGGCTTAGCTTTGCTTTAGGACTGGTCTGGGGTGGGGCTGCTCAGGAGGCTGGGAGGGATGTTTCACCAAAGCTCATCTTGTCTACAACCCCTGCCTCAGGACACGAGTACACACACACACACACACACACACACACACACACACACACACACACACACACACCCCACAACCTAGGAAGTGAGCATGTGTACTGAGGGAGGGAGAGGAGTTAAAACCCTGGGGTCCAGCCTGTGGCAGAGATACCGAAAGAAAGTTCATCCCAGGTGCCAAGTGGCCCAAAGAAGTCTCCAAAACTACTCATGCCCTGGCCCTGTCATGGGGTGGGGCTGGAGCCCCTGAGGGCTTCATGGAGCTTCACTACACCTCTGAGGGGTATGGGGCCTAGGGGAGCTGGTTCGGAGCAGCCCAGCTGGTTTCCATGAGCCCAGCAGGAAATAGCACTGGGCGTCAGGCCTGCTCCCTTTGGCAAGACATAGCGGCAAGAAGGGAGGGTGCAAGACAGAGAGGGAAAGGAGGGGAACAGCTGGTGGAGTAGAGTAGGTGACAGGAGACTTCGGTTAGAACAGAATCATCAGCTCAGAAAACACAAATCACAAAACATCAAAGTTGGAAGGACCCTTAGAACACAGAATGTCGGAGCTGGGAGGGCCCCTAGAACACAGAATGTCAGAGCTTGGAGGGCCCTTAGAACACAGAATGTCAGAGCTTGGAGGGGTCTTAGAACACAGAATGTCAGAGATAAGAGGGCCCTTATGACACAGAATGTCAGAGCTGAGAGGGCCCACTTGTAAAATGAAGGGAATAGATTAAACCGGTCTCCAAGAGCCCTTTAGATTCAGATATTCATCATACTATGTTCTAAGGACCCTGGTTATCATCCTGGCTCTGCTACCAGCTAAACTGTGACTTTGGGCCAGTGACTCCTCTCTCTTCCTGTTTCTTCCACTGTAACTAAATCTTATCGATCCAAAGTCCTAGGATATCCTCAAGTTCCCTGGGATAGTGGGGAAAGCACTAGGCTTGAAGAAATCAGGACACCTGGGCTCAAATTCCACCTCTGAGGGGTTCAATAAGAAGTGTGTGACCTTCACCTCTTGGGGTCTCACGTTCTGCACCATCAGCAGAACAAGGCAGGGCACTGGAGGGGGGCGGTGCCCGAGGTCCCTTAGGTCTCTACTCCTAACATGCAAAAACAGGTGAACAGTGGCTCTTCTGACCTCCCAGGCTCATTAAGAAGCGCAAACGAGACAAAGGCAAAGCACTCTTCAGATCTTAAATTGTGACATAGGGTGTCCCAAAAGTCTTATGTTACCAAAGCTTAAAACCATATGAAGACTTTTGGGACACCCCACATCAGCGTTTTTTATCATCATCATCATCACTAGTATTTATTACATTCTAGGAGAAAGAAAGGATGAGACTAGGGAGAAGCCTGTTGGAATGGGCAGGGTAGAGAGAAGGGGGTGAGGGGTGGGGAATAGGGTACCCCATCCAGACAGACAAAAGAATTCGAGGAAAGTTCAGTGAGGGGGTCGGGGGCCAGATGATCATAAGGACATCAGTGCTAATAACCCAGGACCTTCTGAGGGTCCTTTGCCCCCTGGGACATCAAATCCCAAGCCCTGGGCCACAAGTGGGGTACCCAGCAGGCTCTAGCACCTCCAACAGTCCAAGGGTGGCACAGCTGGTGGTCGCAGGGATAGCTCAAAGGTACGAGGCAGTCGCCCCCCAGAGCACACACTCAGGCTGACCTTATCAAGCTCTTCTTGCTTGCCGAAGAAACGGTGATAACGTCGGTACTTGCCCTCACGGTACTTGGCCTCCAGGTGGTGCCGCCGGTCCTCAGGGCTGCTGCTGGGGTGCAACGCCTCACTAGGAGGAACATTGGCAGCCCAGAATCTCTTCCCAGCTTCATTCCCCAGATGATGGAAGAGCTGAGAATACAGAATTTGGGGTAGGAGAGGTCAGGAGCTAGCATTGACAGCGTCAGTGCCCCTTCCTGACATTCCATGCCCCTCTCTCCAAAAACAGAAACTAAAGCAAAGAGCCTGGGAAGGGTCTAGCTTAAGTCAGTAGTTAAACTTCCTCCTATCCTAGCCTGGGCCCTGGGCTCAGCCCTTTGGGTAAAAACAGATCAATATTCAAGAATTGGACAGATGGGCAGACATTTAAAAAGCAAATAACCAGAGAGACAGGTATTCAAATAAAAGACAGATATTTAGAGAGGACAGATCTATTTAGGAAACAGATTTTTAGGAAGGGAACAAATAGATAAATGCACAGACATTTAGGGAGTAAATAGAGTGGAGAAAGGAGTATTTAGGGAGTGGAGAGACATCAAGGGAACAGAAAGACAGACATTTATCGGGGAGGGGAGGGATAGGGGAGCCTCCAACTGCCAGCTCCGCCCCACCCAACATCTGGAACATTACATTCCTGAGGTTCTCAAAGCTTGGGTGGGGGGGTAGGGAGCATCTGTCTGTCTCCTGGTGAGGAGGGCGGGATTTTGGAAACAAGCCCTCTACCCCAGCTCCCTAACCCAAGATACACACACCCCAGTGATTTCCGGCCAAATATTCCTGTCTGGGCCCAGGAGGGTCACTCTCAGGGGCTGGGCCAGGGAGGGGGCTTCCTCTGTTTTTGGAGTCTCCAAGTTCAGTTGCCTCTTAGATGGGACTTTCTTTGATCTTGAGGCAAGCGGGGGGGAGTTGAGGGGAGGTGTAGAATTGAGGGTAGTCAAGAGTGCATCCCCCTGCTGCAAAAGCAGAAAGTTCTGGGAAAAGGAAAGGGAGAGAATGATGTCCTCACCTCAATCAGATCCTCTGTCCACACCTTCCGGTCCATCTTCAAGCTCCGAACCTTAGAGACAGAAGGCCCCAGCCATCGATGCTCCCCTGGGGACAGAGAGGATACAGGGGTGCCAAATGCCACAGCCGACCAGGTATGGATCCTTCCCCTTCCTGACACTTCCTTCCCCCCAAGCAGCCACCTTTCTCATATCCTGCCCCTGACCCCGGGGGGTAGACACATACATGGGCAAGAGGTAGACTGGAGGGGTGGGGTGGGGGGAATAGAACAGAGAAATAGGGGAAGGAAGGGGAAGGAAGAAGATGGGCAAGAGAGAAAAGCAGCGTGATCCAATGGAGGGAGCTCTGAGCTGGAAGTCATCTGGGTTCTAGTGAAGAAAGGCAGTTTTCAAATGGACAGAAGGAAAAACTTCCCAACAGCTGGACTTAATTGATTTTTCCCCTGCAGCATACCCTCCCTCCTCACCTCCCTATTTCCATGGAGTCACAACTATGTCCACAAATGTGACTGTCCACTCTTTGTCAAATCTCATAGATTCCAAATCAACCCATCTCACATCCATCCTCTTCTCTGCATTCACAAGACCATTACCCTAGCTAGGCCAGGGCCTTATCACCTCTCACTCACACTATTACAAAACCTCCTAGCTGGGCTCCCTGCCTCCTTCTCTCCCCACACTCCAAGCTCTCCTCCACACAGCTGCCAAAGGGATTTTCCTTAAATACAGATCTGATCGTGTCATTCCCCAGCTCAAAAAGCTTCGGTGACTTCCTATGACCTTTCAGATCAAATGCAATCCTCTGTTTAGTATTTAAAGCTCTGCACCTGATTCTAAACTCTCTCTCTGGGCTAGCTGGATGTTATTCCCCACCCCTCTCCCTTTGTACTCTTCATACAAACTGACTGTTTCCTGTACAAGACATTCTTTTTCCCATTTTCATGCTTTTGCATAGGATGCCTCATGCCTCATATGCCTCCTCCTATCATCTTCAACTTTTGGAATCCCTAATTCTCTTTGAGGTCCAGCCCAAGTGCTGCTGCCTACAAGATTCCCTGACTGTCCTTGTTGTTAGTGCCCTGCCCTGCTAAGACTGTCTTCATCTTGTATATATTCTTCATTTACTTATTTGAGAACATGTTGCACCCTCCCACCACCACCTGCCAATGTCACTGAGGTCCCTGGTGCTTAGGTGCTAGCACAGTGGCTGCCAAACAGATCACAGTTTTTGAGCTAGAAGAGACCTTAGAGGTAACGAGTCCAACCCCCTCATTTTACATATGAAGAGACTGAGGCACAGAGAGGTTCAGTGATTTGCCCAGAGCCACATATCTGATACCTGTCTGAGGTGGGATCTAAGGTCAGGTTTTCCTCATTCTAACTCCAGTGCCCCATTCTCTAAGCCAGGTTTCCTCTCTTAGGATCCCTGGATCCTTCAGGGCTCTCTGCTCAAGGGAGCCTCCCACAAGAAGTCATTTGGGGCTCTTCCAGTTGGAAGCATCTGATCACCAGTAGCTTCACCTCGGCCCCTGAACTGAAATTACTTTACACTTAATTAGCCTATATAATCTCCTAGGAGATTGCAAGCACATCGCGGGTAGCGACATGCTTGACTTGGTATCCCCAATACTTAATAAATGCTTGATAAATTGAATTGAATCAAATGTTGTAGAGGGAAAGTCCTGCTCAAATAGAGATTGCACCAAGTAATCACTGAGCTAGGCACTGGGAATGCAAAGACAAAAATTAGACTCACTGGCCTCTGAGCTTCCTTCCAGCTCTAAGACTAAGACTCTGGGGGCTTGTGGTCCATTAAGACCTTCTGGTCTTTTTTACAAGCACTGCCATCTAGCCACATCTCCTTGCCCAAACTCAGTCTAACATTTAAGGCTCTATACCATTTGGCACTTTTATTTCACAGAACTCCCCTTCATAAAGTCTATATTCCAACCAAACTGAAGGGTACATCCTCTCTCACACTCAGTCTCATGCCTCCTCTTGGCATTTCCTCTTTCTTCAGACTCTCTGGATCATACAAGAATAATCTCTGCTGTCATTCCCAGAACGATGAGCATTTACAAAACCCTTGCCTTATAACAACCTTCGGTGACAGACATTGTGATATCATTATTCCCATTTAATGATAACAAAAAAATGAGCCAGAGCAGGGTAGCGAATTGGCCAAAGACACACTGCTGGTAAGCATCAGACTCCCAGTCTCTGGACTCCAAAGTCCAGAGCTCTTCACTGTGAATTCTGCCACCTTCTCAAGGCTGCCCTTCTCCAGGAAGCTGCCCCAAGCACACACCAGCCTCCCATGTTCATAGTGGGATGGCTAAGAGTCACGTACCTGCACATCTCTTGCAAATCACAAGGCAGAGGTTGATGGAGGCCCAGTCTGGATGGGGGGCCCCACAGTCTGCACAGAGTCGGTTAGGGGCATCTGCCCAGATCTGCTCAGCTACATCCATGGTGGACAGGGCCTCTGCAATAGCGCCCTGCATGGCCTCCAGCCACTCTGCCTTCTCCGACTCTGACTCAGCTGAAAAACTAGGGGGATACGGGTGAGGAGCAAGGCTTAAGGGAGATAATGGGGGACAGCCTGGATGAAGCGGAGATGGTGCCAGTAATAATGGTCCATGGTGAGGAAAGGTAAGCAGCCCAAGGGCTGTGGAAGGTAGAGGCAAAGGTACGGAAAGAGCTCAGGGCTGGGAGAGGTGACAAACAAAGGATGGAGAAAGTAAGACATCTGTGCATGTTCAACATCAGAATGGATGGGGGTGGGACAGCTGAATGGCCTGATGACAATGGCACTGGAGAAGCTGGTAGTTCAAGGTGGGGGAGCAGCCACAGATGGAAGAGCTGAGAAGGTTGTCCTTCTTGGGTTGTCCAAGATGATAGGATAAAATTGAAGGAGACAAATGGCTTGAGAAAGGAGGATGTGGAAGGTACTGTTGTATAAGGGACTGGATTGGGGCAGAGGAGTCACCTGAGGACTGAGGCGGTGAGAGGGACTGGGATGGAGGAGGTGGGAGGAGCCCAAGACTGAGTGAGAAGAGAAGCCTAAAAATGGGGGGAAGGGGTAAGGAGGGGTCAGTTATCTGAAGTGGGTGAGGCAGCTGAAATATGGGGGACATAGATGAGAAAAGCATCGCTTGGGGATAGCAGAGCTGGGAGTCAAAGGAGCTCACCTGAAGATCCGATAAGGAGTGGTGAGATCAAAGCTTCTCCGATCAGAGTCTTTCACATTGCCCACGCTCATATCAATGAAAGTGATGCCTATACCCATCTGGTATTCCTGGGAAGAAGATGAGGCCAGAATGAGAATTCCAAGATAGCATATGGGGGGCGGGGGGCTTTGGAATGAGAGAAGGAGGGGACAAAGATGCACGGGGGATGAGGATATTGGAGAGGATGAGGATGCTGGGAGGAGGGGATAAGCTACAGGAAGGGATAAGGGTGAAGGGGGGATTCTGGCCCCCATCCACCTACTCCCCTGGCTCCACTGGGCTCTTCCTCAGGACTCATGCCCACCTCTAAGTTCTTATACAGCAGCACCTTGTCGCTGGCCACTACCACATAGAGCTTGCTCTTCACCCCTCGAAGCTCCAGGCTGCCAGCTTGGTCTGGGATCCCAGGGCAGTGAGGCTCCAGGGGGCTGGCCTTTGAGAGTCGGGCCCGGCCCCGCTGCTCCTCCACCGCCTGTTGAAGGGCCTGCACCCAGTCCTTCCGCTCAGCTACAATGGGCAAGGGGAGGGGAAGAGCCATCTTTGAGATCCCAGGCTCATCTCCTCTCCCTTTCCCTCAGCTCTTTCCTTGCCTGCTTAACGATCACTTCTCACCAAGAACCCCTACTAGGTTAACCCCCGGCTCTAATTAGGTCTTCATTCTCCACCTTTAAATTTCCCATGCTCCTTCAGCTCAGCTTTGATGCCCATGTTGTGGGTGCGGGGTCTGTGTCCCCTTCAGCCTGGGGTAGGATGGCAGGGAGACAGTGCTAGGAACAGGGCTGTGCCTCCTTCTTAGTTTGAGGGGAGAACTCTTCCTGACTCTCAATGCCCCTTCCTCAGCCCTCCCTTATCCCCCCTCACCATCACTCTCAGCCCGGAAGACAAAGGTCCGGTTGTGTGTGATGACTTCAAACTTCTGGTCACCGATGCCAGAAACTCGAGAGATGGAGGAGACAGGGATGAAACGCTTGGAATAAGCATCCTAGAGCATCAGAGAGGAGGGAGGTGGAGGAGAAGGAGAGCCACCCAAGGGGGAGGGGTCACTCGGAGATCTGGCTCCCCAAGGCCCAACCCTCGAGCTCCCCCAAAATGGCTTCTTTCCTTAGCCTTTCCTTGTCTGTAGGCTAATGAAGGAACTGGGTTCTGGTATGGCCACAGGTAAGGTTATGCCTTATTCCAGGGTGGAGATCAGGTTTCAGTGACTGGCCAGAATAGAATGGGATATGGTGGGAACAAGCATTTATATGGTGCCTACTTTGTGCCTACGGGCACTGGGTTCATTGGAGCCTTACAAGAGACTTGGGAGAGGTAGAGTAGGTAGAGTGGATAGCATTATTGCCATTTTACAGTTGAGGACACTAAGGCAAACACAGGTGAAGTGACTTGGCCAGGTCCCACAGCGAGGAAATGTTTGATTTGGGCTCAGACATCCTGCCTCCAGTCCCAGCATGCTATCCACTGAGCCACCAGCTACCTTAGGATCAATGTTCTACTGGGGGCCAGGATTAGGGCTTGGCCTGGGGACAGAATTGGATCTCAGTCCAATGCCTGGGTCAAGACTCAATATGGGGTCAGAGTTGTCAGGGGCCAGGGTCAGGGCTCAGTCCAGAATCTCCTGGAGTCTCACCTTGTCACTGTCAAAGTACCGTAGGTAATCAGAGTCCAGCCTGACCCATCGCTTCTGGTAGATGTAAGATCTGGCGCTGTAGGATATGTGGGGCCTTAGGAGAAGATAGTCATAGGAAGTCAGGCTTCCAGGGTCCACCGCTCCATGGTCAGGGACCCACAGACAGGTCTCATGGGATGGAGACCTGGGCTAGGAAGACCTAGGAGGCCTGCTTTGCCATCCACCTGGATAGGTGGGTGGCCTTCAAGAAGAGATTCCAAGGTTGTGGGGGGCAGAGGGAATGACAAGAGGCAAGATGAGGCAGCCTCTAGACTCTGAGGCCCATGGAAGGCCAAGATGGTAGAGACTGCTGGGGAAGGGGAGGGGAAGAATCTTCCCAGAGGCAGGGAACTAGGCCAGATGACCTCAAAGCCCTTCCCCGCTATATGCCCCAAAGCCCATGAAAGAGAGATCTCTAAGAACCATCCACAGGAAGTTTCTAAGCCCTATTGATGGGAGATCTTAAAGCCAGAATTAATTGACAGAGCACATTTTCCAAACACAACGAACAAGGGGATCATGAGTGGGGCATGGGGGAGCAGGAGAGACTGTAGGGTCATCACTCACCCCTGAGGTGGGTTCTTGTCCAGCCAGCCAACCTTGATGACGGGTGTGGAGGAAGTTGAGGTCCAGGGTGGTCCCTCCATAGGATTTGGGGGGAGCTCTGGGGCTGGGGTGTTGCTGAGGCTTGGGGATCTCAGACCAGCATCATCCCATATGCCACTGGGGAAAGCATAGGGACAGGGTAGGTAAGGAGCAATCTAAGGAAGGGACCTCAGAGAAGCAGGGGAAAGGAGGAGTGGTGAGCATTGGGAGGAGCCCCTGATGGACACTGGAGGGACACTAGAGAAGGCAGCTGGGAGGAGGCCACTCCCCTGGGGGAACAGGAAGAACCCGGGGAAGGAAGATCTTGGCTCCTACTTGGGGATGTCCTCATAGTAGTGGGAATCCTCTGCAAGCTCGTCACCTTCACTCAGCAGACTGCCCACGCTCACAGTCCTCAGGACATCTTTCAGGGATGGCTCCTCCTGCCCCCACCAGGGACCCCAATCAGGCTCTTCCCCTCTCAGGCTCCCCCCATCCCTCTATCTAGCCCTCCCTTCCTGGCCCCTCCACTCCCAAAAGAGCCAAGGCCAACTTCACACTTTCTCTACATTACCTCGCCCATCACCCCCCACCCATCCACATTCACACAGACACATCCAAACTGGCACACGTATACCCACAAAGTCCAGTCTCACTGGCCCTCCTCCCCACCCCCACTGGCGGTTGAGCTTAGGTAGGAATTGGTAAGCCCTGGTTAATCCTCCCTGCCCTCCACATCTACCCCTAAGGGATCCAAGAAGAAGAAGGTCCTGTCCTGCTTAGACTGCCAAGTGGGCTTGGGCTGAGCAGGACAGCTTCCTTCAGGCTTGCCGTCCTCTCTCCTGAATGATGAGGGCATAGGTGAGGAGGCACAAGGCATAGTTGAGTTTTTGACCAGCACCCTCCAGCTTCCACATCTCCCACATTTACTGTACTCCAGCTTCCCCTTCCCCCGAGCAGACTGTGAGCTCCAAGATGGCAGGGATTGTGTCTTACATCTAAATTTTGGCTCTTCCCCATATCCTGGCAGAAAGCTCTACATATGGCGAGTGAGTCTTACATATTTGCTGTATACTGTCCTGTGGTTACCCTGCCCTGTGGACCCAGTGGCCCCCCATCCTCTGCCACCTAACTTCATGCTAAGGGCTGGAGACACTCGACCCTCCCACCTTTTTCCCAGGGTTCCCACTCTGTGGGTTGGACAAACAGATGAGAGAGACAGCATTTCCTGTAGAGATGGACAGACAGATAAAAATGTGGCCCCACACAGACAAAAAAGACAGAAAGACAGCCTCATGAGAACACAGACATTCAGCATTCATGGCGACAGATGTCTGTTGCCCATCCAAGCCCACCCCATAGTCCCCACCTTGTTGACCATCACTGAGGTGGGGCTTGGGGCTGGTGGCCCTTCTTCAGGAAGCTCATCATAGTCCGAATCGTCTGTGGAAGAGGCACAAGAGTTAAGCCTGGAGGGCAGAGGGACCCAGCACACAGCAAGAGGCTCCTACCCTCCAGGTCTGGCTGCATTAGCTCCCTCACAGCAACAGTTCAAGGAACTTCTAAATTGTCTAGGAAACTCAGGGCTGATCTAAGCACTGTCTTGGGGAGTAGCAGAGGAGAGGGCAGAATTACTGATGCCAGAAATAGCAGCTACACACTAGTGAAAAGAGCAGTGATTAAGGGCCAAAGGACCTGGGTTCAAATTCAGACTCTACTTCCTAGCTCTGACTTTAGAGGAAGTCACTTCTCTGGGCCTGAGTTGCCTCCTCTCTAAAATGAGGGGGCTGAATGAGGTGCTATCTAAAATCCTCTCCCTACTCTAAATCCTGCGATGCTAGGAAACATCTCCATTGCCCTAAGCTGTCCTCATCCTGCCCTTTTAGCACAAAGGTGGAGTGGGGCAGGAAATGCTATTTATAACAGGCAGTATGAGAAAGAAAGAGGGTGTTCAGCCCACTCCTGGCGTCGTCACAGCCAGCAACATCCTGCTGGGAGTGAGGGAGGCAAGGAGGGAGGAGGCCATGGACTCAAGAAGAGAAGGACACCCCCATCACAGTAGAATAGTCAGTCAGGGCCACTGGAATGAGGACACCATGGGCGGGGCCAGAGGCTAATGGTCATCTAGTGACCACTGGTGGAAGAACTGATGAGAACATTTACAAGGACAAGAGCTTGTCCAGACACAAACCAGGATAGAGAGGGAGCTAGACCGCAGGCTGGATGAGGTTTAGATAAACAGAAATTGAGGGTTTTTAGTCTGGAGAAGAGAAGACTTGAGATACAACATGACAGCCATTTGAAGGGCTGTTCCATAGAAAGAGACACAGGCAAGTTCTATTTGTCCCTAGAGGATTCTCAGAACAATGTGGGGAAATGCAGGGAAGGAAATTTGGCTAAACAGAAGGGAAAACTCCTTAATATTGGTTCTACAATGGAATGGGCTGCCTGAGAAGGGTATATGATCCCTATCATTGAAAAGGCTTGGAGGGTGGGGGTGGGGTGGGGAAGCTTACAGCAGGTTGGGTTTCTGCTTCCAGGACTGACAGGTGACCCAGGAGAGAGGAACACCTTTTAAGTGCACAGTTAAAGAAGATATGATGGGGGAAATCATCCCTCAGCTACAACTCGGGAAATAATGGCCCAGACCTCCTGGCAGGTGATGACAGAAGGCAGGGTGTGGGCCCAATGGAAACCAGGTAGAGGGACTAATGGAAAATAAGCTTCTGACTAGTGGAATCAAACAGGGAGCCAAATGGAAACCAGGCAGTGAGCCGAAAAGAAATGCGACTGCGGGTCTAGAGTTGTGATATTCATGCAAATTTCAAAGCTATGGGAGAAGCAACATCAAGCTCCGTGCCAACTTTCTATCATTAATGTCTTCTCAGAAAAAGCTCAAGAAGAAACGTTAGCCCCGGGCTAAGTTTGCCCCCCACAAACTGGTGGGTGTCTCCAGAGATGGAAAGACACCAAGGGAGACCTGCAAGAAAACTGCAAAGAAGCTAGCTGGGGAGAATTCTTCAAGGTACCTCAAATACCACATTCCTTAAAGTTCACCTAGCTAGTGAGCTAGGGCTCCACATGATACCAACGGAAAGCGGTCAAGGACACCCTGAGAAGCGATGATTATTAAGAATTCAGAGAAACACAAGACTCACCAAACTCAGGCAGCAGGCGGGAGGGCTTTGGGGGGATTTCTGGGGCGCCGAGGGGAAGTGGAGGGGGCTTGGAGGGAATCTGGGAGACAGGGGATGAAGGTGCATCAAGCTCAGGCTCTGGTGACTTCTCTTCTGTGGGGAGCCTATAGGAGAAAAAGATACCATGGGCCAAGTGGACTCATGGTGACTCTTCTTTGTACCATGACCCTTGAGCCTCCAAGGATGTCTCAGAACAACAGGACAGTGCTAGAAGAAGGGTTGGCCTGCCCATCTGCATATCTCCATGAGAATCTCCTTGCTGCCCCCATGCCACCGCCTTTGATGTCTAGTCTCCTTCTCAATCTCTGCTTCCATTCCCTTAGCTCTGATCTAAGCCTCAGTATCTTCTCCTACTGTCTGGACCACTGTAGCAACTCCTCACACAAAGATCAGGGAGACTGAGGAAGACAGAGACACATAGTAACCAGAAGATAGCGCCATAGATTTAGAGCTGGAAGGAAACTTTGTTGTCGTTCGGTTGTTTCAGTCATGCCTGACTCTTCGTAACCCCATTTGGGGTTTTCTTGGCCCAAATACTATAATGTTTTGCCACTTCCTTCTCTGGTCCATTTTACAGATGAGGAAACTGAGGCAAACAGGGTGAAGTGACTTGCCCAGGGTCACACAGCTAGTGTCTGAGGCCACATTTGAACTCAGTAAGGTATTTCTGACTTCACCACTCACACTCTATACACTATGCTACCTAGATGCCCCCAGGGAGGAACTTTGGAGAATATCTATTCTGATCCCCACATTCATTTACTAAATGCTTATTCTGTGCCAGGCACTGCACTAGGCAAGGACAAAAATGAAACTCCCTGCCCTCCCGGAGCTTATACTCTATGGGAGGGGAACAATGTGTAAATGGAAAAGCAAAGCGAATCACATGTGAAATAGACACAAAGTGATACAACACAAAGTAATCTCGAAGTAGGATAGCACAATCTATTGGGGAGATCAAGACTGGCTTCCTGTAGACAGTGATCCTTGAGCTAAATTTCGAAGACAGCCAGGGGACTCTACAAGGAAGAGGCAAGGAGGAAGTATTAAGCCTCAGCACAGAGCCTCGCACATAGTTGGTGCAGTGGATAGAGTGCCGGTCCTAGAGTCAGGAAAACATGAAGTTCAAATCTGGCCTCAGACACTTACAGTTGGCTATATGACCCTGGGCTAGTCACTTAACCCTGCTTGTCTCAATTTCTCATCTGGGCTAAGGCAGTAACCTCCTAGTAAACCTCTCTGCTTCCAGTCTCTCTCTCTTCTCCAATCCATCCTCCACACAACTGCCAAAACAATCTTTCTAAGACACAAGCATGACCTCATTCCTCCCCTCCTCAAAAAACCTTTGGCAGGTCCCTATTATCCCTCAGGATAAAACGTAAAATCCTTAGACTCCTCTTCTTCCTGTCTTTGCCACAGTGACCCTGAGCATAGAGGTATACATTTAAAAGTCATCAAAGACGTGTGAATTTGTTGGCAGGCCTCTGAGACCTGACCCCAGCCCCAGGGAATTACTGCAGCAGAAGCAAAGGGAAACAAATCAAGAATGAATCAAACCTGTCTGTCACCACCATGAGGTTCTTTCAGGCAAGCTCATAGAACCCTGGGCTTCTGAGGAGCACATTGTGAAAACTAATCTGGTCTCTTCCAGTTGTTCCTGGCAGCTAGTATGGAGAAAGCCCTGAATAAGAGTTCTGATATTGGCCCTGCCACCACTGGCTCTCTGATAGTGGGCTAGTTATCAAGATGTATTCGCTGCCTCTCTTCCAATCTTCCTGTCCTTCAAGGCCCAGGTCCAGTCTCACCAGAAAACATCTCTGATCACCCCCCACTTTAGTCCCACCCTCCTTAGGGAAGCCAACAGCCTTCCCGTCAGCAAAGACTTGCTGACTGAGAAGTGGAGAAAGGGGAAACAGAGACAGCTCAGCGCTCAGTATGATTTCCTTGAGGGAAAATTACAGATATGAAACCTATCTACAATCTCAGCCTATCCTGGCTTGTTCCTTCCTGCTATCTCCCCTCTATCTCCCTGGGGCCCAGAAATGAAGTGGCCATATTGCCTCTCCCTGGCTGGTCTCCTAGGGGATTTCCTGGGCTGAGGGTGAAAAGTGTGAGGGAGGTGGATGACAAAGTCCTGTCTCCATTCCGTGGAGTTTTCAAAAGCAACTTTTACCAGCAAGTTGGGGGCAAGGAAGCACAGAATGCCATAGCTAGGAGGGACCTGGAGACCTCATAGTCCAATCTTCCTGAGGAAGAAACTGAGGCTCAGAGTGGGACCAGGGCACTACCCAAGACCCCACATGGACTCAGTGGCTAAGGAAGAACTACTCCTTCCATAGCCAAGCAACACTACCACCCTAGACAAGTCACCATCCAGCCCCCGCTTGAAGACTTCCAATGACAGAGAATTACTTTCCCCAAAAATCCACTTTTAAAGAGTTCTCATTTTTAAGAGGTTTTACTTAAATTGAGCAGAGATCTCCTCCCCTACAACTTCCTCCCATTAGCTACTTGTAGCTCTGCCTTCTGGGACCAAGTAGAACAACGCCCCTCCATGTGACAGACTTACAGATACTTCAAGATTGCTATCATGTCCCCCCTAAGGCTTCTCTGCAACAGACCAAACATCCCCCGTTCTTTTAGCATATCTTGGGCAGTGTCTCATTTCCTCCTCCTTGTGGCTGCCCTGCTCTGGAAGTGATCCAACAGCCAAATATAGAGGCCATCACTGGACCAGCCAAGTCGTGTACCCAGGCCAGCCTTGCCTGGGATGGATGTTAACTAATCTTTCTGGCTCAGCCTGAGCGGGGCTGGGGCTGATGGCATAATAATGTGAATAATAAATATCAGAGAGAGAGGTAGCATGTCATGGAGAAAGAGAAAGCCAGTCTCAGAGCCAGGAAAACCTGGGTTCGAGTCACACCTCTGACACAAGTTGGTCATGTGACCTTACGTCACTTAACCTCTCTGTGTTCTAGGCAAAGTTCTAAGACTCTAAGTTGCTGAGAACATGATGACTTATGATGGTAGAGGGAGTTTCCCCACTGGGAACTTCCTATAACAATGAAATAATAGGTATAGTTCTTTCCCCTAACTAGCAGAGCTCTCTACGCCTGGAGTACTTTTTGGAAGAGTGAGGATGACTGGCTGAATTTTACAAATGAGGAAACTGAAGCATAGAAAGGGACATAGGATCATGAATCTAGAGCCCAAGGGCCTCAGACATCATCTGGTCCAACCTCCTCATCTGTAGATGAAGACACTTATGTTCAAGGAAATTAAGAAGCTTCCCCAAGGTCACACAGGGATCAGATGTGGGATTCAAACCCAGGTCCTGTGACTTCTGCGACTCTTTCTCCTGAACCAAGGTCATAAAGTTGGGAAGTGTTAGAACTCAGGTCTCTTCTCATGACATGCATTAAGGAATCTGCCGTCCCTCTGACAAGTGACTTCCTGGTCTCCTTTATGGTGCTCCCCCGTACCCTCAGCCAGTCTGTTTGAGGTGGCATCATCAGCCTGCCGTACCCCTACAGTGACCAAAAAGCCAGGCAGAATCCTACACTTGCAGCTTACAAAGCTTTGCTGCTTGGTGGCACCACTTTGCCCCAAATGTTGACTTAGGTTCCATTGGCCCCTTCCCCTGAAAACTCTCCTTTCCTTTTTCAAAGACTGTTCACCCTGTTGGAGCCTTGGCCTTCCCACAGGCCTTCCCTGGCCTTCTGATAGGCGGGCTCTGGCTTTCTAATAGGCAGGTACTCTGCCCAACTGACCGGGTCTTTCTTGGCTCAGGTAACCACCTCTTCCTACCTACTCAGAGCTTCTGGAACAGCTTAGACCTTAGGAACCCATGGGGACACGACCTTCCCAAATCCTGGAAGCTCCCATGGTTTTCTGACAGGCCTTCTTCCCTCCTATAATCTCTCTCAACTTCAAGTCATCTTTCATACACTATCAAAATTATCTTCCACGTCACTCTTACCTTCAAAAAGCTACAGCTGCACCCTACTGACTACTGAGTCAAGTTCAGACACCTCTACCTGGCATTCAAGTGCCTCTATGGCATCCCCTGACCACTGCAATATCTATGCTCCTTTCTCCAACCTTTATGCTCCAGTCAAACCCATCCCTTTGCCCCCTGAACCCACATGCTAACCAACCCCTGTGCATTTGCTCAGGCTATTCCCTATGCCAGGAATGCCTTCCCTTCCCCTCTTCACCAAATGAGTTCTTACCCATCATTTAAATCTTCACCTAAAAGCCGTCTGCTCCAGGCAGCTTGTCCCCTCAGGCCTGACAGAGCAGTTATTTGAATCTTTCTAATCCAATTATTTAATGGTGTATATCAGAGCTATCTGTGTCTGTATTTTCTCCCCAACCAAGACCTTGCACTCCCTAAAGACAAAAAGCATACCTCATCTAGACTCAGTATTTCTTCCAAGGCACAGCACTGAGCCCTGTACACAGAGAAAGTGTGGTATCCTTTGTTTTCCCTCCCCACCACTCAACAGAAATTATTCTTTCTGAAGTCACCAATGACTGCTTCGTCATCCAATCAAATGGCCTTTTCTCATTGCTTATTTTCTTGACTTTTCTACGCCATCTGATCTCCTACTCTTACAGGACACACTTTCATTCCTTTCCAGCCTTGTTACTCATTACTCTCTGCCACCCTCTGCAGGATCAGCCAATCAGAATACCCTTCTTGCTGGTTCCCACATATTATACTCCATCTCCCACCTTTAGAAAGCCTTTGCATTGGCTGTCCCCCATGCTTGGAATGCTCTCCCTCTTCATCTCTCGAGAATCCCTTGTTTCCTTCAAAACTCAAGGATCACCTTCTACATGAAGCTTGTCCCTTTTCTTAACCGATCCCCCTTCAGTCTCCCTATCGTTCTCCAATTCATTCTTCACATGGCTACCAAATAATCTTCCAAAGGCATAGGCATAGACATAAGGTCTGGCAATGTCACCACCTTGCTTCAGAATCTTTCAGTGGTTCCTTTATTACCTACATTACAAAATACAAACTCGTTAGCCTGGCATTCAAAGCACTCCCTAATCTGACTCCATTTTCCCTTTCCAGCCTCATTCCATACTGAACTGGATGACAGAACTACACAAGCCATCTACCATGTCCCGGTGGTCATTCCCACCATCACAGTTGCCTGGAATGCACTCCTTCCTCATCTCCACCAAATGAAGTCTCTCTTCTTTCAAGACTCAGCTCAGGACCCGCCTTCCCAGTCTGCCCCACCCTCTTCACCTTTCCTCCAGGCACAGATGAAAATGGTCTCTTCCTCCTCAAATTTTCCTAGGCCATTTTCTCTGGATTTCTCCTTTACACTCATCATATATGACACCTCGTACAAGCCTTAGACTGTGAGCACCTTCCTGAGGGTAGCGTTTACAGTGTAGCTATCCTTGGAATCTCTTTGCCAAGCAGAGGACCTTATAGGTAACAGGTATCTTTACCTGATAGACATCTTTACTCTAAAATATCTCCATACGGGTTTGTAACACGAGACCTCTTAGTTCCCACACAACCCCTGTAGCAGGACACCATGCAGTGTGCCAACTCTGGGGTAGCAGAGATCAGACTGGGAGAGCTGACCCCACCCTCTAGGACAGTTCCCATGATAAGCCATTGGCCTTAGCAAGGGGGAAAACTCATTAGTCAGTCTTCACTCCTGGAAGTAGATGCCTTCAGTCCAGGACCCAGGGCAGAACTTCCTTTCTGAGAAGTACCATGATTCATAGGTGGTTGGTCAAAGGTCCCATTGTTCATTCGTCCATCTAGAACTCATGACAACGATGTTCAAACTCTTAGACAGACAAGCCCTGACCTGGATGGCCCTGGAGGCTACAGTCAGGAGCTGAGATGATAAAAGGAGATAGCATTTTGAGAACGCTTTAAGATTTACAAAGCACTTTATGTACATGAGCTCATTTGGTCCTCACCACGACCGAGTGGAGCAGATATCATTATTTCCATTTTACAGATGAGAAAACTGAGGCTGAGAGAGGTTATATAGCAAGGTCACATAGCTAGTAAGTATTTGAGGCAGAATCTGAACTCAATCATCCCTCACTCCAAGTCCAGTACTCTGCCCACTGTAACAAACAGCTGCCTATGAAGAGAGGGAGCCCCAAATGTCTGACAGGCTTTTCTTGGGGCCTGCCCCACAGGTCTCATTTATCCCCTGGCCCAGAGCACCCTACTTCCTCAATCCTATTCTTCCTCTTCCACTGTCTCCACTCTTCTCTCTGAGCACTAGCCTGCTTCCTCTGAGCTTGGTCTGAACCAACCCCAGCCCTTCCCCAACATCACAAGACCCAAGAGGTCATTAGGTTCATGCCCCAAGCTAGGCCTCTTGGGGACCTCCTCTCTCCTGGTGCCCAGGCCCCAGCTCCATCCCCAGCCTCTCACGCCTATGTCTTGCTGCCTTAAAGCAAAGTTTCAGAGAGGCCCCATTCTCCACCCTAGACACTCACAAGCTGGGTGATCGTGGGCAAGTCGCTTTATCCAGCCCTGGAAAACGGGAGGTGGGAATAATACTAAATATACCACACACTGCATAAGGCTGCTGTGAGCCTCGAGTGAAGGTCATTCCGTTTAGATAAGCATTTATTAAGCCCCTACTCCACGTAAAGCAGACAATGTATGTAAAGCATTTGTAAACTTCACCACATCATAGAAATAGCTGAAATGTCAGACAATTGTATCAGTCTCCTCCTATCTCTCCTCCGCCATATGAAGAGAAAGAGTTGGAGACATGAAAAGAGATACTGACACTCAATGACACAAAGAGAAAGGGGGGAAAAAACAGAAGCAAAGAAAGAGAGGGACATTGGTCTCCTCCTCTCCTTCTCCTCTGGGCCCTAGTCCATCCCCATCTCAGCTCAGACCTCAGTCTCTCTTCTCTGGAAGACAGCAGGAGCCTCCTCAATGAGGCTTTGTGTATGTGGAATCAAAGTTACCTTTCTACAAGCCATTCTGAGCACGTTACTTTCCTAGCTCAGGAGCCTACAACAGCTCCCCTGTGATTCGTGCAAAGTCCAAATTCCTCATTGTTGTCACTGAAGTCTGCTTTCAATCTCCCTTCTCTCCCACCCTCATCTCTCCCAGCTCCCAGGTACATACATTTTCATTATTCCAGCCAGGCCAGGCACTTCACCATCCTCTCCTGACATAAGCCAGGCTCATTCCAGCAACTGTGTCCTTTGCTCACTTGCCCCTCACAAGGGGGAAATTCTCTGGACTCCCATCCACATTGTCCTCATCCTTCAAGGCACAGCTCAAACTGCTCCGTCCTCCAGAAGCCTTCCTGGCCCAGCCAATCTCTAGGAATCACTCTCAAGTGACCCTGGCAGGGGAGGGGCCCTGTAGAGACCCCCTTAGGAGTCTGAACCCCTTTTACCATGCACTTTCATCAACCAATCTGCACTGACCATCCCCTCATTCCCAACCAGAGCTATCCCAACGTAGGATGGGCTGCTTCAGGAGGGTAACTGGGGGTCTCCAAGCAGAGCCTGGAAGAGCTCTTGTCAGAGGTATTTGACAAGGGATTTATGACCAGTTACAGATTCTCTTTAAGGTCCCTTCCAGGTCTGTGTAAGACAAGTGTGGAGAAACTTTAGCCTTGGGCCCCATTGAAGCAAACTCTGGCCCTAGCATATGTAACTCCTCCTTTGTTATTTTGTGACCCAGGTATTCCTAGTACCCAGATATTGAATTAATGAGTTTCAAAGTCCCAGCCTGGGGGGAACAAAAATCCAACCATATTTTGCCAAGGTCATCTTAGTCACCAGCCCCTAAGAAAGGTCATGGGGGAAGGCAGCAGCTGCATAGAACCACATCTCCAGACCAGGCCGGCCCTGATAAAGCTACATTACAGTCTCTAAGGTTCTGGGGGAGGGGCTCCCAAGTGATCCTGGGGGGAAGCTACTCAGGAGCTTTATAGCCTGGGAGTCTGGGACCCCTGGGTCCATTTTCTTAGACAGGGTGGGGTAGGGAATGAGGAGAAGGGAAAAGGGAAATACTTCATTTTTCTCTTCCTATACTGGCTGCCTCCATGTTAAGCCAGCATTTCCCAGAGGATGGGGAGAGAAGGAGAAATGCAACCAGAGATAGCCTTATAGAGACAAAGACCTGGGGGGGCCGGGGGGGGGGAAGGAAAGTGAGGGAGGAAAGAGAAATGGACAGAGAGAAGAAGAGAGAAGGAAAGAAAAGAGGGGGAAAGGGAAGAAAGGGGAGGAAAGGGGGACAGTGTGGGGAAGAAAGAGGAGGGAGGAAAAGAAAGGCGAGAGAGAGACAGAGATGGAGAAGTAGAAGGAAAGAATAAAGAAGAATTCAACTCAATGAGAGCAACAGAGACTTGAAGAAAGTCAGAAGAAGAAACGTAAAGAAAAGAGAAAGTAACAGTGAGGAAGGCAGAATGAAAAGTGAGAGACAGTACAAGAGATGGAGAGAAGAGCAAGAAAAAAAGAGAGAAGAAAATTCTGAGATCCAGAAAGAATTGACTAGAGGAGAGGAAGAGAGTGCTAGTGAAATAAGAGTCACTCGGTGGGGGAGTGGGGGGGGGGTGTAGACCTCAGAAACAAGACCCACACAGAGCCCCTGCAGCGGATGCCTTCCCAGACTCCCCAGATCGCTCGGTTGGGGGGCTTTGCCCAAACTGACCAGCTGACACTACATCCGCTCACCCTCAAGTCGTATCCTCTTCGTCCTCCTCTTTCTTTCTCTGGCCAGCTGTGTCTAACAGAATCTGTGATGTGTGCATGTGTTTGTGTGGTCGCTTTTTTGCAGTGTGCTGTCTATACGTGTGTGTCTGTGGGGTTGGTCTGCGTATCTATGTGTTTATATCAGTGGGTGCGCAAGGCTGAGGTTTCGAGTAAGTAACTGTGAATGTCCATCTGTTTTCTGTGTGTGTATAGGTAGCCCTGTGTTTGTGTGTCTCTACGCCTGTCCAATGCTCCGCCTGCTTCCTGCTCCCCGCCTCTCCCCCTCTTGATACTTGATACTTCCTGAAAACATGATCCCACAAAGAGAAAATGAAAAAAGCCACCCAGAATCCCCTGGGGCAGATACTTCCTCCTCAGCACCCCCAGACTGCATGCCCCCCAAAATCCTTCACTCCCTCACCTCCCTCCCCAATCACGTGCCATTTTTTATTGTCATAGCTGGCCAGGATAGGAGGCAAGAGACTGGGGATGTCCCCCCTTCGCCCAGCTCGGTTCGGAGGCATTGAGAGGGACTCCCCCTTCAAGAGACCCAAAACCTTCCCCAGAGCATCCCTAGCAACAAGTGACCATATACTTGGGGACCTGGGATTGGCTAGGGAAGGACGAGGCTTTCCAAAGGGACTTGGAGGACATTTAGAGCTTTCAGAGCATCTAGGCTAATCTCCTATCTTTATAGAGGGGGAAAATGAAACCTAGCGTAAGGAAGTGCCTAAGTAAAAGCAGAAGACATTTCTCCAAGCCCCCCAACCCCGGAGCTCTCTCCCACATCACCGAATTCTGGGTCCCAGAAGGGTCTTGGCTGATCAGGATGGAGACTGGGGATTGGCCGGGCCAAGGGCAGGCCCAGGAAAGGAGGAGCAGCTTTCCAGGATCTGCATGGGAAGCCTCCATTCAGGGCAAAGAGCATCCCAGCTCTCCTCAGAAATGCTATAAGATCTTGGGCTAGACCTCTCCATGTCTGTAAAAATGAAGACTTGGACTAGATGGTCTCTAAGGTCCTGACTGGCTCAGATATTCTGTATGAATACATAGTTCCATATCCCTAGAAATACATCCATGTGCACACACACACTGAGCAGACAGAAATACCCAGAGCTAGATGGGTCCCTGACCCCAGGTCACCCTCAGGCCGAGCTCTGAGCCTGGGGATACCTGAGGCTCCTGCCCCAAGGTGTTATCCCAAGTTTACTTCAGCACCTATTGTCAAAACAAACACACACAGATGGACACATATGAAGCACAGATGGGCAAACAGTGAAATACAGATGGAGAACGACCCTCCCCTTCTCCACGCCTCCCCTCCACCAACAGAAAAGAGGCAGACACACGGACACACACACACACACATTTTCACAAGCTGCCTTAGCAGTGACCTCACAGTCAATGAAGTCAGATTTGGCAGGAACTTCAGAGGGCATCTCAACTAGCCTTTACTGAGATCATCAGTCTCAGCTACAGCCCACCCCAGCCCCCACGAGTGGCTACCAACCCTCTGCACGGAGACATCTAGGGACAGAAGGTTCCCTTCCTACTGATGTAGCCCACTGTAGTACTGGATGGCCCTGGGTGTTGGGAAGAGGGAGGGAGGGAGGGACGGAGGGAGGAAGGAGGGCGGGAAGGAAGGAGTGAGTGAAGGAGGATGTACTTATTTAAGCAACTACTATGTGTCAGGCAATACGCTAAATGATTTACGAATGTTATCTCACCTGATCTTCTCAACAACCCAGAAGATAGATGCTATTATTATCCCCATGTGACAGTTGAGGCAACTGAAACTGAAGTAGATAGAAGTTAAGTGACTTGCCCAGGGTCAGACAGCTGGTAAGTGTCATGTCAGGCCCAATTTAAACTCAAGTCTTTGTGACTCCAGGCTCCAAGCACTATCCACTGTGCCGCCCAGGGCTCAGGACTGTATCTTTTGCCCTGCCCTCTTTCTGAGCTCTGCACCTGCATTTCCAGCTCCACATGGACATCCTGATGGCACCTCAAATTCAACACATTCAAGCTGAGCCCATTAACTTCCTCCCTAAACCTGAGTCCTCTTCTGACCATTCATCTAGGTTTCCTTGTTTGCAACCCTGCAGTTAAATTATCATGGATAAAGAAAGGAAAGCTTAAGTTCTAATCCTGTCTCAAGTACTTACTGCCTGGGCGACCCTGGGCAGGACAGCTAGGTAGTGCAGTGGATAGAGAGCCCAGCCTTAAGTCAGGAAGACTCATCTTCTTTAGTTCAAATCTGGCCTCAGACACTTTGTAGCTGTGTGACCCTGGGCTAGTCACTTAACCCTGTTTGCCTCAATTTCCTCATGTGCAAAATGAGCTGGAAAAGGAAATGGCAAAGCACTCCAGTATCTTTGCTGAGAAAATCCCAAATGGGGCCATGAAGAGTCAGATAGGACTGAAAACAACTGAACAACAACCCCTGGGCAAGTCACTGAACCTTTCTGAGACTCAATTTGTTCTTCTGTAAAATGGGAATAATAATAGCACCTCTTGGGGCAGCTGGTGGCACAGTGGGCAGAGCACCGGCCCCGGAGTCAGGAGGACCTGAGTTCAAATCCAGCCTCAGACACTTGACACACTTACTAGCTGTGTGACCTTGGGCAAGTCACTTAACCCCAATTGCCCTGCCCTCCCCCCTCCAAAAAAATAGCAGCTACTTCACAGAGCTGTCAGGAGGATTGAATGAGATAGCCTACTAGGAGCTCTGCAGACCTTGATGTGATCTATCCTCATTATTATCCTACTTTTGGACAAGGCAGAGCCTAGAGGGGGCTGGGAGCCAGTACAGGCAGAGGCGGGTGCATTTCGAATTGAATAGCCAGCCTCGGATCCTAGGATCATAGCACTGGAGCTAGGTGGACAGTGGAGGCCAATTCCCTCGCTTTATGAGGATGAGGAAACCTGGAAGGGGGTGCCTCGGGGAGCCGCTCTTTGCCCTGTTTCATTTAATAATTGTCTCTGTGCTTTGGAGGAAGGCATTGGATGACACGCTCACCAAATCTGCAGCTGACACGAAACTGTGAAGGACACGTAACACACTGTGTGACAGAATCAGTATCCAAAAAAGACCCTGACAGTTTAAAATGATAGGCTGAATCAGAGAAGACGCCTCTAGGCAGCACAGTGGAGGGAGCTCTGGGCCTGGAGTTAGGAAGACCTGATTTCAAATTCAGTTTCAGATGCTTAAAAGCCATGTGACCCAGGCCAAGTCGCTTCATCTGTATCTGCCTCAGTTTCCTCAGTTGTAAAATGTGGATGAAGGTGGTTGTGAGAGTCAAATGACATTTTTGTAAAGTGTTTTATTATGAGATAAAACGTAATAGAATAAATATAAAGTCCTGCAGGAGGGCTCAAAAAATAACTCTAGTACATTTCATGGGGACACAGATGTGTGAACCTGGAATGGACCTTTGAGGCTGCCCAGTGCAACCCTCTCATTTTACAGATGAGGAAACCAAGGTGCAGGAAAGTGAAGGTTCCCCAGTCATAAAGGCAGTAAGTGGTGTGGGCTTGAGCCCAGGGCCCTCTGACTCCAGGGCCAAAAGTCTTTCACAGAAACAGACTAGAGGAGTATGGTTAACAATAGAATGTATGAAAAGCTCTGGGGGTGGGGGAGTCACCAGTGGACCTTGGCAGCCAAAAAAGGCAATTCAATCAGGCTGAATTAGGAAAGGCAGCATGTCCAGAAGGAAGTGATAGGCCCACTGTTCTCCCCACTGACAAACACCATCTCAACAAATCATCCAGGCCAATTGTGGACACCTCTAATTGTTAGCAGGATTTTCTTTACATTCCTGCCTCTCTGCTCCTAGCTCTGCCCTCTGGGACCACGCGGAGCCCATCTAATCTCTCTTCTAACATGGCGGCCTTTCAAGAACTTCGAAGACAACTCTCATGTCTCCCCCAAAGTTTTTTTATTCAAGCTAGACATCCCCAATGCTTTCGAATGCCATGGCCTCCGATCCCCTTCCTATCGTGGTCTTCCTCCTTTGGGCCCACAACAGCTTGTCAACGTCCATGCCAATATGGGGCAACCACAACTGACCATCATTGCCCCACTGGGGCCTGAGAACAGAAAGACAATCACCTTGCCATCCTCTCTTCATGTCTATTTAACTGAACTGACCACAGATGCCCCCCGCTGTGCCACAGTCTAGCCAACATTTCTCTGCCTAATCCACAGGATTAGGATATAGTCATAGGACTTAAAGCTGGAAAGAGAATGTGGAGATCATTCAATTCAATGCTTGCATTTTACAGATGAAGAAATGGAGGGCCCCCCCAAAAAAGGAAGCGACCTGCCCAAGATCACACAGATGATAAGCGGAGGCACCAGGATTTCTGGTCAGACCACACAGGCAGCATTGCGTTCTGTTCTGGGAAGAACAACTTAAGGACGTTGACAGGTTGGAACAGGTCCAGAGGAGGGAACTGGAGATTACATATGGGAAGACTGGTCTGGTTTAAAGAACTAGGCATGTTTAGCCTAGAGAAGCGAGGACATGGGGGTGGGGGAGACAGAGTTGGCAGTGGCACTCAAGGTCTGTCATGTGGAAGAGGGATCTGGCTTGTTGCACTTGGTCTTAGAAGGCAGAAATAGAAGCAATGGGTAGAAACTGAAAAGAAGAAAATTTAAGACTCAACATGAAGAAAAGCTTCCTACAAAGCAGGGCCATCCAGGGGAGGAAAGGGCGGCCTGGTGAGACAGTGGCTCTCTCCTCTCCAGGCCTTCAAGCAGAAGCTAAAAGACCACAGGGATGGCCTGGGATGTCATCAGGGAATCCCGATGAGGTCAGGCTGGACAAGGGGACCTCTCAAGTTCCCCCCAGGCACAGACTCTCCAACTCTTCCCTCTCCTCCACCATTCATAGTCAACTAGTTCTCAGGTCCTACCAATTCCAGTGGTTCTCCTCCCTCTCTTGGGATCATGGAGCTAGAGTGGAAGGGACCCGAGAGTCAAGTCAAGGCAAGGCAACAAGCATTTATAAAGTGCCTACTATATGCCAGGCATCGTGTTAAAAACATTATAGGGGCAGCTAGGTGGTGTAGTGAGTAGAGCACTGGCCCTGGAGTCAGGAGGCCCTGAGTTCAAATCCTGTCTCAGACACTTGACATAGTTACTAGCTATGTGACCTTGGGCAAGTCACTTAACCCCAATTGCCCTGCCTTCCCCCTCCAAAAAAAAATGGGTCTTATCAGGATGAGCCCCACTTCATTTAAAAAATATATATAATAAAATAAAAACATTATGAATATTATTCTCATCTGATCTGCACAACAACCTTGGGAGTAGACCCATTTTACAGCAAAGGAAACTGAGGCAGAAAGCAGCTAATAAGTCTCTTAGGCTGAATTTGAACTCAGGTCTTTCTGACTCCAGGCCCAGTGTTCCTATCATTGCACCACCAGCTGCCTTATTAAAGAATTGCTTTGACTAATGAGCCTATGCCTTCCTTCAAGTTCTTTTCAGCTGCTGAATGCCTCCATTTCCTTTAATAATCAACCATTTATGGCACCTTCTCCATGAATCCTCTTAATGCCCCTCCCCCATGGTAAACCTCAGCAGTAATTAGTTTGTACAACTGTGCTTCACTGACCTAATACAACACAGGGTATTGTAGTTATTTGTGTCCTCAAGCTCCACGAGGGCAGGAACTAAGCCTCATCCAACCTTTCATCTGCCCCAGCACAGGGCTCTGCAAACGGCAGGCGTTTCATTACCGTTGAGAAACTGAATTGTCATAGTCTGACATAGTCTATTTCTCTCTCCATGCTTTTATCCTTACTATTAGGTTATACATTCTACAAGTCAGAGAGTGGGCCTCATCTAAATTGCATCTTCCCTACCGTCAACCACAGAGCTTGGCGCATAGGAGGTGATTATTAAATGTTAGTTCTTATAGACACTCTTCTTCATGTCGATCCAAACTTTACCTCTTTGTGATTTCTTCCCACTGCTCTAGGTGGTACAGGCATTCCGGGCTTGGAGTCAGGAAGACCCGAGTTCAAGTTTGGCCTCAGACCCTTACTAGCTGTGTGACCCTGGACAAGTCATTCAAACTCCGTAAAATGGGGATAATGACGACACCTACCTATTTGTAAAGCACTTGGCACAGTGCCTGGCACAGAGCAGGTGCTATATACATGTGTATCATTATTATTAGTTCTCTACCAGAGACCAAGGAGAACAAGTCTATTCCTTCTGAGGACCGTTCCCCTTCAAAAGCTGCATTTGTGACTCCCACACTAGTCAGTGCCAGATCTGTTGTTCCTATCTTCATGACGTGTCTCATATCTGTCCCCTTTTCCCCGCTGTGACACGGCCACCACCCCAGTACATGCTCCCATCACCTCACAGCAGGACTACTGGAACAGCTTTCCTGTGGCAGTGAGTGATGTCCTGGCCTTGTCCCTCCCCACTCCAGCCCGGCCTCAGCTCATTTACTGAGATGACTTTCCTAAAGCTCACCTCTGACCACGTCAGGCCCTCGTCAGTAAACTCCAGTGGTTCCCAATCACCTCCAAGAGCAAACATTCCCCACCTGAGCCCTTCCTCCCTTCCCGGGCTTCCCACACCTTTCCCCTCTGCAGGAGCTCAATGATGCAACGTCATTGGCTCTCCTGCTGTTCCTACAGAGGACATTCCCTCTCCAGACCCTTCACCCGCATTGGCCCCCAGACTGGAGCACTCTCCCATCCTACCTTCCATTCCAAGCTGGCCTGACTTCTGCAAAACTCAGCTCAAAGCTGACTTTCTTGCCCTTCTTCCTCCCCTCCAGTGCTTTCCCTCTAAGACCATCTACCTCCCACCTACTCTGACTATAGCATGGGTGGACAGAATTACCTACGGATTGTCTTGCCTATTAGATTGTGAGCTCCTTGAGGGCAGGGGTTAGTTTTTTCATTTCTTTTTATTCCCAGTGTTCAGTACAGTGCTTAATAATGCTTGTGGACTATGGGCATGAGAAAGAGAGAAAAAAAAAGAGAAAAAAGAACAGATTCAGAAAGAAAAGAGGGCCAAAGAAAGATAAAAACAGGATTAAAGAAATGAAAAGAGAGACAAAGGGACAAAAAGAGAAAGAAGCAGGAAAACAGAAGAGACTGAAAGAGAAAAAGAGGTAGAGAAACAGAAATGAAGAAAGATGAAAAGTTAAAAAGAGGAAAACAGAAGAGACTGAAAGGCAGAGAGAGACAAAGAAAGAATGAGTGACAGATGCAGACAGAGAGAGGGGGAAGGGAGGGAAGAAGGGGGGGGGAGAGAGAGAGAAAGAGGGAGAGAGAGAGACAGAGAGAGAGAGAGACAGAGACAGAGAGAGAGAGTCTCCTCGGCAGTCATCTTGTCCTTGTCCCTGTCTCTGAGGGACTGGCTCTGCACTCTATGCAGGCAGCTACATTCCTGCCCCACTGTCCATCCTGACATCTCCCACCCTTGGATCCAGCCTCCATCCCTCATGCTGTCTGTCATTCCTATCCATCAACCTCACTCCCAGTGTAGATCTGGAATGTGAAGGCTTAGGGGGCAATGAAGTAGCCCTGGAGAGACCCTGTCTCCCCTGTTTCAACCTTCCCTTTGACCCAAATCAGAGAAATTCCAAACACCTGGAGATCATCTCTCAGTTGGAAAGTATTGTTCTTCCTCCCTCCTCTCCACACATTCCTAAGTCCTCAGAGGCCAGCTTAAGTCCTGCGTCCTCCAGACAATCCTCCCAGAACCAGACCACAGAGATCACCCCTTTCTTAGGGCTCCTATATGGTCTGGCTTTTGATTTTTTCTGGTTGTTCCTGTTTGTCTATTCCCTGGTGTGAGCCCTGTCTCTTCGACCAGGTTAGAAGGTATCCCCAAGGTGCCCATCAATTGGGGAATGGCTAAACAAATGGTGGTATATGAATGTAATGGAATACTACTGTGCTATAAGAAATGAGGAGCAGGCAGACTTCATTATAACCTGGAATGACTTATACGAACTGATGCTGAGTGAGGGAAACAGAACCAGGAGATCATTATACACAATTACAGACACACAGTATCTGTAAGGACTAGCTTTGATAGACTTGACTCCTCACATCAATGCAAGGTTCAAAGACAGCTCCAAAAGGCTCACTATGGACAAAGCTGTGCACATCCAGAGAAAGAATCATGGAGTCTGAATGCAGATTGAGGCAAACTTTTTGCTCTCTCTCTTCCCCCCCCCGTTTTTTATTTGGTTTCATCTCTCCTTTCTCATGCTTCACTCCATTGGTTATGATTCCTCATTACAACTGGACTCTTAGGTAAATAAGTTCAGTGTGAAGGTCTATGTAGAACCTACGTTGGATTACATGCTGTCAGGGGAGGGGGGTTGGGGGGAAGAGTGGGAGGGAGAGAAAATTTGGAACTCGAATACTTGTGGAACTGAGTGTTGTAAACTAAAAATAAAAAAATAAATTAAAAAAGAAGATACCCCCCAAACCAGGCTAGACCTCTTCCCCTGCCTATGGTGGCCCTTAGGATGGGGAATTTTGGAGAGGAGAGTGAATAGCAGCTTGCAGTTGAGTAGGGAAGTGTTGGCCAGAGATTGGCCACTAGAGGGAGGCACAGAACCAAATACAGAACTGGATCCTTCCTCCAAAAGCTGGATCCCTGCTCTCCCAGCCCTGGAAGTCAATCAGTCAACAAGCATTTATTAAGCTCTGACTTCGTGATAGGCTTTGCTAAGCGTAGGAGTACAAAGAAAAGGAAAAACACTGTCTCTGTCCTCAAAGAGTTGACATCCCAAGGGAAGCGCTGGCATGAAAACAAATATGCACATACATATAAGATATATAACTGGAGGTAACCTTAGTGAAAAGGTGGGATTCCAACGGAGTCTTGGAGAAAGCCAGGGTAGGGGAACCTAATGCCCCGCGAGGACTCCAAGCCTGCCCTCCCACCATTCCTTCTGCCTGGCTCAAGCTCTGATCTCAGCCCAGGCACCAACACCATCCATTTCCCCCAAAGTTAAGTCAGCCCTTAGGTCAGCCTTGTTCCTCCTCCCTGCCCAGTATCTTTGGAGCTTCCCCTCCTCTCTACCCTCATGGGCCTCATCCCCCAAGGCAGAAACTTCCTCGCTGGCCTCTCCAGTTCCAGTCTCTGACCCCCAGACACAGAGAAAGGCAAAGTCAGGGAGAAAAAGAGAGTGCCAGACAGATATAGAGAGGAACAGAGAGAGATACAGAGAACAGTGGAGAGAGGGACAGATGAGCAGAGAGAAAATGAAGAGACCCAGGGAGGAATGTAAAGAGGGAAGAACACATAAAAAGAGAGACAAGAATGAAGAGACAAGGGGGAAAAGAGAGAGACATTAAGAGACCGAGAGAAAAAGACAAGAAGACACGTCTGGCTCTACCTCTTATTAGCTGTGTGGCATTGGGCTAATGACTTAATCTGAGTCGGTTTCTTCATCTGTAAGATGGGAAGATTTTTGTGAGGATGAAATTAGCCGATGTATGTGGAAGCATAACTGTAAACGGAGCTTTCTTAAAAAAAAAAACTTAACGGTAAGTCTACAGAGGAGCGCTTAGATTTCTCCATGCCATTGCTTTTCTCATCTAACTAATCTTTGCTTTCTTTTGTTAAAATTAAATGTTTTATGAAAAACATAATATTGAAAATAATCTACCTAAACTTATTTAGTTACCATTTTCAGTAAAATTGATTTCAATGAATAAACCTTTATAACTTCTAGAAAAGAGAGAGAGAAACATAGAAAGACACAAAGAAAGAAAAACAGAGAAAGCCTTTAAGAGAAAGAGAAAAAGAAAAAGATTGAGGCAAACATTTGTTCCCTTCTCTCCATCCCCAGCTGGCTGATTTGCCCTAATCCTACCACCTCCACCGCTGAAAGATTCACAGCATCCTCCCTTCTTCCAGACTCCTATACACAGGGGCCATGAGCACCTTCCACAGCCCCCTTCTGACCACATCCATCCCCTACTTAGAACCTGTTTTGGCTCACCACTACCCACAAAGAGGCTGCAAAAGGAAATACATAAGGGAAATGCTGGGCCTGCCCCCTCCACCCAAGTTCCTCCAGGTTTCCACGGTCACACAAGCCTGGCACTTTTAAAAATCAGTCATACTGCCTTTGGGCTCACTTTCCCAATGCCAATGGGTACTTCAGACATCAGCGCATGACCTATGAGTCAGAAGGGGAGTCCTCTAGCTGGCTTTTTCTCCCAAGGAAGCTCATTCCTCTTTGGATCTCTCTAACCCTTAGAAAGCCTGTTGTTACATCGAGCCTCGGCCTCTCTGCATTTCTCTGCATCCGTTGTTCCTAGTTCTCCCTCCCACTCTTGAGACCAGGCAGACCAAGCCTAATCCCTCTTCTACAAGACACCTCAAATAGTTAAGGACAGACACAACATCTCCCCCAAATCTTCTCTTCTCTGGGTTTACACCTCCCTAGTTTTCGTTAATAAATCCACATAAGGGAAGGTCTCCAGACCCCCTGGTTGCCCTTCTCTGGATGTTTTCCAGCTTCCCATCGTCCTTCCAAAGCTGACGACAATAACGCAGAGGTGGTCATGCTAGGGCAGAGGGCAGCAGGACCGCCCCCTCCCTAACCCTGGAGCCTGCTGCTCCTAGCGATAAAAGTTGGCATAATATGGACTTTCTGGGCTGCTGTATTAATTGTTGACTTAAAACCTCCAGATCATTGTCTAGTTGTCTAGACATGCCTTCCCCACCTATGTTGGTGATGGTCATTTTTTTTTAAGCCAAATATAGGACTTTACCTTATTTCTCTTCCATTTCCTCTTATTAGGGTCATCCAAACTTCCTAGCCAGTCAAGATTTCGAGGGGCTCTTGACTCTCTCATCCAAAGTATTAACTAACCTTTCCCACCTTTGGGTCATCTGCAAATCTGTTTAGAAAGCCTGTTGTTACATCGAGCCTCGGCCTCTCTGCATTTCTCTGCATCCGTTGTTCCTAGTTCTCCCACCCACCCTTGAGACCAGGCAGACCAAGTCTTTTAAGTCAATGACAAAAATGTTCAGCAGTCCAGAGCCAAGCACAGATCCCTGGGGCACTCCACTGGAGACCTCCTGCCAAGCTAGCTTCAGATCACTCATGACTACTCTTGGGGTCCAGCCATCCATCCAATAAGGAATTCACCTACATTTCCAGCCTCCGTCTCTCTGTCTTTCCACAAGAAGAACAGGAAAGTTTGTCAAATGTTTGCTAAAACCTAGGTGAATTATATCGATGGCACCACCAGCCTGACCTATCTAACGTGATCTATTTTTAAGAAAAACCAGATTCCGAGAGTCAAGGCTGCCCCCACTTTCCTCTCTAGCCACACTGGATCCTCCTCTCCAGCTGGACAGGCTCTAGGCCTGCCCAAAATTTCCCCATCTTGAGTTTTCATTCCCCATTTCCTCTGCCAAAAATATTCTCCCACCCCCATATTTACCTATTCAAATCTCCTGTAGTCCAAATTTCATTGTCCAAACTCGAGTATTGCCTCCTTCAGACAGCTACCTCTCCCTAGAATTGATCTGAGTCCCCAAAAGCTTAAGCCATGTCCTTCCCTCAGTCCAAGAGTGGTGGCCAGTCTCCCCTCTCGGCAGCTCTGAGACCAGAGCTATGTCCCGCGTCCCTTCTCCCACCCCAGCTCTCCTCTTTACCTCAGCAGGGGCTTCGGTGGGCCGCTCCGAGGTGGAACGCAGGGTGCTCTGACCTCCACGTGGTGTCGTTTGGCAGGCAGCGGAGGCAGCACTGGGTCCCTGGGCGGGCCGGGCTCCAGAGGAGCAAAGGGGGCAGGAGGTCGGCAACTCCTTCGGGGAGGGATAGGTGGGGCAAAAGCTGAAAGAACTAAGGTGGGGGTCTGTACTGAGGCTGAGACTGAGGCTGGTGCTGAGGCTAGTGCTGGGGCTGGGACCATGGCTGGGGCTAGGGATAGATCTGGGACTAGGGCTGGGGCCATGATTGTGGCTAGTGCTGGGGCTAGGGATAGATCTGGGGCTGGGGCTGGGGCAGAACGAAAGACGTGGCGCTTGGCAGGCACAGGCCGGGGAGGTCCCCGAGGGGCTGGAGCAGGGGCAGGCCCACGGGGTTCCTCAGAATTAGGGGCATAGGCTCGTTGGAGGCCAGAGAGGATTCGTCGGCGATGCCCGGACATCGTGACGCCCATGTGGAGGAGTTGTCCATCACTCAGGCCCCGGCAGTCAGCTGCCCACACTAGTCCATGCTGCTCGAAGTGCCCAGCATACTGCTCCAGATGCAATGCCCGCAGCCACTCAGCCACAGGCAGCGCAGCCCCTACCTCCTCCGCCATGGCCTGGAGGGCAGTAGGGGCACTAGGAGATCAACCTGGAACCTCAGCTCATCCCCACCTACACCTAGAACCAGACACAGACATACAAAGAGAGAAGCCAGAATCAGGTCAGAGGGTGAGTGGGACCTCAGAAACGGGGGTTAGGGACAGAGCCAGAACCAAGGCCTGGTACCCCCTACCTCATGGTAAGAGAAGCCCCAAACCTGCTAAGGAGGAGAGGGAATGGCACCAAATAATCAGGTAGAAACCACAAACTAAAAAGGAGACAGAGACACCAAAAAGGAAGAAATTATAATGACCCCTCTGCTTCTTTGCTGAAGTTGAGGACCATGGGATACACACACACACACACACACACACACACACACACACACACACATATGTATATATGTATACACACATATATATACATGCACACATATATATGTATATATATATATACACACATACACACGCACACACACACACATATGTGTGTACATACATATATATAGGTTAGGTTTGCTGATCGTTTTAAAATTTTTCCTTCTTTAAAAAATTCTTTATTATAATTAATATCTCTCTGGGAAGGGGAGAGAAAGATACAGTGGGAAATATAGATACATGAAAACAAAAGATAAAATAAAAATTTGTTTAAAAAAAAAGAAAGGCAGGCAGAGGCAGAGACAGAGACAGTGCAACAACGAGAAAGAGGCAAGACTCAAGGAGAGAAAAATAATTATGAAGGGAGGGATATCAAGAGTAAGAGAGGGAAGGTTAAGGCAAGATCAGACAATCAAGAGTCACAGAGATCAAAGCGGCCTTCCTGGAAGGCTCCCCCCACCCCACCCTGTTCCAGGAGCTCCCAACCTTCCTCTGCCAGCCCCTTTCCCCTCCCCACCTGTGCAGAAGGTGACAATTCCCTTCTACCTCCCACAGCACCATGCCTCCCCACCCCCACCCCACCCCCATTCCCAGCACCCAGAGGCCATTCCTCCCACCACTTACCTGGCTACTGAGGATGGCTGCAGACTACACAAGAGGGCCCGCCATGGCCTCAGAGGTGGGAACTGCAGGAATAGAGGCCCAGGGAGAAAGGCTTTTGGATCGAAGGTTAGTAGGGCAGTAGGGCAGCCCTGGAAGAGGTAGGTGAAGGGTCCAGGTCTGGTACTGGAGCTGGAGGAGGAACGGAGGGCAATTAGAGAGCTGAGAAGGTAGGTGAGACCAGGGACTGAACTCACAAAAAAAGGTGAGGAGAGATAAGAGCGGAAGCTTTATCAGAGACCCTGAGAGATAGAGACACTGAGAAACCAAGAAACCCAAAGAGACCTAGGAGATAATCACAGTCTGTGAGCAACCCAGACCTGACTAGGAATCCCTTCTACAAGGTCATCTGGCCAGGCCTGGAAGACTTTCGACATAAGGGAAGTCCACACCTCCCAAGGCCACCCACTCCACTTGAGGACGATCTCACTGCTGAGAAGTCTGTCATTACCTCAAGGCTATATTTCCCTTTTTTGTCACTTTTCACTGTCCCTAGACTCTACCCTCTGGGCCCAGGAGGGCAAGAACCACTCCCTTCCCATGAGGCAGCCCTCCAAATATTGGAAGAACAAGATCATTCCCACCATTAAATCTTCTCTTTTCATATGGCATGAACTTGAGACCTCGTCCCCTCTTGGAGGCCCTCTAGCTTAAACAGCCATGCCTCAAAATGAGCACAGGTTTCCAGGTGTGGTCAGACAAGGGCAGAGGAGATGGGTACCATCACCCCTTTCTGGGCTTAAGATCCTATCCGCTTCTCTGGCTGCAGACTGAGCAATACAGGCAGTGTCGGCCCTGGGCCAACCCTGACCTCTACCTGAGACCTCACACTTGACGGAGGCCACTCAGAGGTGACCTAATGCCACTCAGCCTGGATGGCCTTTATAGCAAAAGGGGCCAACAGCAGCAGGAATAGAGTAAGGGCTCAGCCTGGGCTGAAGGCCTGGGGCATTGGGGAATGGCAGGGGTTCAACATTAAACACAGCATGTGCAAAACAACATAAAAACTGATATCAACCAGAGCCACAACTAGGGTGAGGCAACCAGGGCTCTGTCCCCGGAAGCCAACATCCAGGAACTGCCTTTCCTTCCGTTCTATGGTCTCTCCAAGAGAGCTGGTCTTCCTTGGGTCCATGATGAACAGTACAAAATTGCCCTCTTGTCCAGCCCCTGGGCCACCATTCTTGAGATCCCATCATCATGTCAGCCTTATCTCTGGATCTGTCTGCCCCTAACCATAACAAGGCTATGAGGCTATTGTCTCTGGGATACAATTTACCAGGCCTAACTACACCATTGGTTGAATTGTACTCTACCCTGCCTACCCTACAACTGGTTTTTTTGCTCCAGGAAAAAGAACTCCTAGTTACTGCTCAGTCATCAACTATCTTAGAGAGGGCACTGTGTGAAGCAGTAGTGAGAGCAGTGCATTCAGAGAGTTAGGAGACAAGGGTTCAAGTCCGGCACTATCTCTTATTGGTTGTATAAGCTTGGGCAAGTCTCTCCTCTTCTCTGGGCCTCAGTTTTCCCCAACGGTAGAAAGGGCACAATAGTGCCTCCACTATCTAACTCACAGGATTGCTGTGACCGAAAAAACTCTTTGTAAGCCTTAAAGCGCGATAAGAAAAGTGTTCTTCCTGATCCAAGCACTCTGGGGAGCAATGTGGATCTATGCCCAAAGGGCTATACCCTTCGAACCAGCAATACCACTACTAGGTCTGTATCCCAAAAAGATCCTAAAAACAGGAAAAGGACCTACAAGTACAAAAATATTTCTAACAGCTTTTTTTTGTCGTGGCCAACAACTGGAAATTGAGGGGACGTCCAACAATTGGGGAATGGCTGAACAAGTTGTGGTATATGAATGTGATGCAATACTATTGTGCTATAAGAAACGATGGGGCAGCTAGGGGGAGGAGTGAGCAGAGCACTGGCCCTCAAGTCAGGAGGACCTGAGTTCAAATCCTGCTTCAGACACTTGACACACTTACTAACCGTGTAACCTTGGACAAGTCACTTAACCCCAACTGCCCTGCCTTCCCCCCTCCAAAAAAAAAAAAAAGGAATGATGAGCAAGCAGACTTCAGAAAAACCTGGAAAGACTTATATGAACTGATGCTGAGTGAAGTGAGCAGAACCAGGAGAACACTGTACACAGTAACAGCCACATTGTGTGATGACTGACTTTGATAGACTTAGCTCTTCTCAGCAATGCAAGGATCTAAGACAACTCCAAAGGACTCATGATGGAAAACGCCACCCACATCCAGAGAAAGAACTATGGAGTCTGAATGCAGATCGAAGCTGACTATTTTCTCTTTTTTTGTTGTTGTTTTGTTTTGTTTCTTCTTTTTCATGGTTCCTCCTATTAGTTCTAATTCTTCTTTACAACATGACTAATGAGAAAATATACGTGAATTTATACAGAGCCTATAGCAGATTGTTTGCTGTCTTGGGCAGGGGGGAGGGGAGGGAGGGGGAGAAAATTTAAAACTCAAAAGCTTATGGAAGTGAATGTTGAAAACTAAAAATAAATAAATAAATTTTTAAAGTTTTCTTCATCTTATTATTAATAATATTACTAACTATACGTTATAGAAGTATCTAGGTGGTGCAGTGGATAGAGTATTAGACCCAAGTTCAAATCCTGCCTCAGATACATACTAGCTGTGTGACCCTGGGCAAGTCACTTAACCCTGTTTGCCTCAATGGGTTGTTGGGAGGATAAAATATGAAAAAATATATGCAAAGCACTTTGCAAATCTTAAAGTACTCTATAAATGCTAGGATCAGCTCAGGCATGTTAAGTCATCCTGTTATCCTCATCATCCCAAAGGCAAGGCAAGGAAAGGCAGGTCAACCAGCATTTATTAAACACCTGCTATATGCCAGGCACTGTGCTAAGGGAGAGAGATACAAAGGAAGTTTGTAAAAGACTGTACCTGCCACTGAGGGAGACAAGGGGCCACCATCTCCATACAAACAGAGACACAAGGTGGACTGGAGATATACAAAAGAGGGCATGGAGAGGAATCATCGCTAACTTCAGAACAGCAGACATTTACATCAAAATGGAACCTTCTAGAGCACTTTAGAAGCCTTCCATTGGAGGAGGGAAAAGCTGCAGCTATTGTCACTTTAGAGGAGAGAGCAAGAAGGGGCTTGCCGCACCCCCCCCCCCCCGCAAAACCACCATCACCTCTCACATATCTAGTGACTGCCAAAATTCAAACCCAGCTTTTCCTGAGTCCAAGTCAATTATGCCATTAAAAGAGACCCAAAAGGAGAGACCAAGATGCCATCTCTCTCGCTAAGCTGCTACTCACACACTAACTTCATCTCCCACCTCCACACATTTGCACTGGCTATGTCTCATGCCTGGAAGGTTCCCCTTCCTTATCTCTGACTGCTCCCAGCTACTCTGGCTTCCTTTAAGATTCAACTCTCACCATCTGCAAGATGCTTTCTCCCCCTCCCCTGATGTTAATCCCTTCTATCTGAGATTGCCTTCCATTTTAACAGCATTATCTTTTAGGTACATAATTATTACATACAGTCTCCTCGCCTTAGATTGAAAACTCCTCGAAGGCAGAGACTGAATTTTTGCCTTTTCTTGTATCCTTAGCACAGTACCTGGAACAAAGTAGGTGCTTAATAAATGTTTATTGGTTGATTGGTGCATCTTTTAGGTACACAGTTATTTACACATTTTCTCCTCCGTTAGATTGTAAGGTCCTTGAAGGCGGAGATTTTCTTTTGCTCTTTTTGTATCCCCAACATTCAGCACATAATGCCTAACACATATGCACTTAATAAATGCTTATTGGTTGATTGGTGTATCTTTTAGGTATATAGTTACTTACATACTTTCTCCCCCATTCGATTGGAAGCTCCCTGAGGGCAGGGACTGACTCTATCTTTGCCTTTCCATTTATCCTCAGCATTTAATAAATAATAAGCCCAGTGCTTAATTAGTGTTTGTTAACACTGAGCCCTCACCGAGCCCTATCCACTTGTTGAGGCCTCATGCCACTCTTCAGGCACATTGCCCTCTCCACCTGACACTGACAAGAGGTCCTCTTAGGCCCATACACCAAAGGCCCCCAATTGTGCATTGTTGTCGTTGAGTCGTGTTTGACTCTTCGTGACCCCATTTGGGGTTTTTTTGACAAAGATACTGGAGTGGGTTGCCATTTCCTTCCTTCTCTAGCTCTTTTTACAGGTGAGGAAACTAAGGCAAACAGGATTAAGTGACTTGCCTAAGATCGCACAGCTAATAAGTGTCTGAGGCTGGGTTTGAACTCAAGTATTCCTGACTCCAGGCCCTGAACTCTATCCACTAAGCCACCTAGCTGCATGTCTGTGCAGACACCCATTTCCATATACATACTGTCCCTCGGCCTGCGACAGATAGCACCAGAAACCCTCCCTGAGAGAGTCTGACCTGACACCTTCCTCTTCCCCCTCCCTACAAGCCCAGGAAATGTTGAAGAAACACATTTGCATAGAGCTTTGTATGTGTGACTCAGGTCTGTCACAACTCCTGAGTGCCTTGAACTTCTTCAAATCCCAAGCAGCCTCCCCAGCTGATCCTTCTTTGGGCTCAATTCACTCCAGTTCAGGGTGTCCCGCCCCACCCAGGCCCTAGAGGAAAGAGTCAGGCCAGCAGCAGCCTAGAGCTAGAGGGGTAGTAAGGATACATGAAGACTCATTGGAGAAGAGAAAAGGAAGTGGGCTGGAGCTCCCAGGATCATGGACTTAAACAGGAAAGGGACGTCAGAAGTCATCTAGTCCAACGCCTTCATTTAAAAGATGAGGACCCTGGGAAGCTAAGACCAAGGTCCCACAGTTACAAGGTCTCACAGTTAGCAGAGGTAAGATTTGAACCCGGGTTTTCTAATTCCAGAGTTGGTGTCCATTCTACTAGACCATGCTGCCTCTGACCTCAGATGCCTCAGAGGCTGAGGGTCTCCATGGCCCTTGACCCCATGGGCGCCAACCCACAGTAAATCCCAAACCATGGATCCAGGGCTTGGGAGCCGGGTCCACCTGAGCTCAGGGCTTGGTGAGAACCAAGATAGAAATACAAGAATTTCATGTCTGCACAAGAGAATTCGCACGACCGAGGCCCTTGCCCTGCCATGTATCATACCACAAATATACACTCCAGGGCCCTCCGATGCTTATCTTCACATACACACACACACACACACACACACACACACCACAGACCCACAACATGAACAGCTTGTAGCTGACACCCCACAACACACATATCTTTCATACCACACAAATACTCCACCACATACAACCTGCCACAAACCCAAACCCCAGACCTGCTCCATAAGCACCTATATACACCCTGGCTGTATATTACATACACTCATATTGCACCTCAACATCCCACATACTCCTAGGCAACAGTACACAGAGTAGTGACAAATACCACAGACCCCGCCAAGTCCAGTATAACCACAACACACAACACAGCACAAAACATACCCCAAATTAGCATACTAATGTACATAAACATACAATTATACCATAAATGCCTCTCTTCCAACTCCCCCTGCCCACATACCCCCGCACAACTGTGTATTCTCTTAATGCCCACAGCCATACAACATCTCATTCACTTCACAACTCCACCACAAATCTATCTGCCACACAGAGGGACCAAGCACAAATGCTCACACCCCACCTCCTAACAAACACCAAGGCCACACCAACCATAACACACAGAGAGATCACATAACCACAACACAAATTGTCATAAGACTTCCCTGCCCCCCAGAACTCCATACAACAATGCCCTTCCAGCCCCTCCTCCACCGCCCCAGGTCTTGCTCTGAGCCCTAAAGGTCATCCCCTGCCCAGGTACCTTGTCCCCCCTTGCTACCTGTAGGGAGTGGGGCACAGCCCCAGTTCGGGACTCTCCACCTGCTCCGGCCCCAGATGAGGAACCAGTCTATGGGGGAGGGAGGGAAGGAGGAAGCGAAAGGCTCATTCAGCCCAGCCCAGAAAGCCTTCCCCCACCCTCAGGCCCAGCTTCCCCCTGCCAGAGTCACTGGGGAAACAGCCTTGAAGCCTGGACATAGGCTAGTTTCTGGTCATTCTATTGCACTCCCAAATACTCTCCCATCACTTCATCCTGAAATATCTAACTGTCCCCTCTGCTTTGTCACATCACCTAGAGATTTCTGCCCACTCCCATCATATCATTCAGAGGTTCCTGACTTCTCCTTCCTGTCCATCATATTACCCAGAGATTTCTGTCTACTCCCACCTGCCACATCATCTGGAGATTTCTGCCTTCCCCTTCTTCTCAGTCACATTACCTGAAGATTTCTGTCTACTCCCATCACATAACCCTGAGATTTCTGTCTTTCTCTCATATACACATAACACCCAGAGATTTGTCTCCATTCACACTTAAGAGATTTTTGCCTCTCAAGTCATGACACAAGAAGACAACTGTCATAAAGAAAAAAGCCCTAGACTTGGAGGAAAGTGGCCAAGATTCACTAAGTCACAAGCATTTATTAAGCACTTACTATATGCCAGGTGTTGTGTTAAGCCCTAGGCATACAAAAATAGTACAAAGATTTTACAGAGAGAGACACAGAAAGAGAGAGAAAGAGGGAGGGAGGGAGAGAGGGAGAGAGAGAGAGAGACAGAAAGACAGACAGACATAGAGAGAGAGAGAGAGACAGACAGACAGACAGAGAGAAAGCGAGAGAGAGAGGCTGGAAACAATCTAAACGTCCAACAATAGGAGAATAATCAAATTATGGCCCATTAATGTAGCAGAATGCTATAACATCATCATATATGCCCACAAGAACTCCCATTCTAATAGGAGAGACAACATGAAAACAATAAATAAATAAATGTATGTAAAAGATCTATACAGTCTAAGTGGAAAGTAATCTCAGAGAGAAGGTAGGATGATATGCATGCTACTACAAAGCAGGGCAGTTTCAGGTTGTGAAGGACATTGAATGCCAGGTAAGACATTTAAACTTTAGTAGGTTGGTCATCGATAGGAATTTGTCATTAAGTAAAGGGGTGACACTGGATAGATCTATGAACAAGGAAGATTAATAAGAAGGATGAATCAGGGAAGTGGTAGAGGGGGGTAAGAGAAAGTAAAGACCTGGAAGATGGAAGATGGCAGTGGAAATAGAAGAGGAATAAAGGGATACAAGAGGGCTTGGATGGAGAAACCCCTACAAATATGTCATCATCACCCAGGCACAGATCCACCATGACTGATACATAAGGTGGCACAACCCAGTGGGGGCTCAAGACATACCTGAGAGACAGAGGAAACATGGATTGCGATACATCTCAGGCTAATACACATTATCACATAGATTCAAACACATTATTACATGCTATAATCACAGGACTTCAGATATGGAGTAACATTCCATGCTGATATTACTGATATCTATTACATATTACACTACCCAGGAAACACAGATACCCAGCAAGCTACCAAGAGAGTACTGCTGACTCCCATCAGGCTGTCAGGAGATACCTGATGCTAGCCAAGAGCACACCCTGGTGGATTCAGGAACCAGATGAATAGTTAAATGGTTGAACCCAAAGTGTAGACATCAGGGAAACAGTCTGATTTGAAGGTCTACAGTGGAATGCCCCAGGGATCTGTGCTGGACCCTGAGCAGTTTCACACTTTTATCAATGACTAAGATGAAGCCATAGATGGCATACTCATCGAATGAGGAGATGACTCAGAACTGAGAGGAAGAGCTGACATGTTGGATGAGAGTCAGAATCCAAAAAGTCTTGGGTACCCCTACCCTAGTAACAGTTCTTGCCAATATCCATTTTGAAATTCGTTAATGCTGAACAATGAGAGGTAAGAACACTGGGCTGAATCTAAAAAGTCGAAATTTAATAAGCTAGAGCAGAGGTGGGCAACCTGCGGCCTCAAGGCCACACGTGACCTTCTAGATCCTCAAGTGTGGCCCTTTGACTGAATCCAAACTGGGATTTGTTCTGTGAAGTTTGGACTGAATCAAAAGGCCACACCCAAGGACCTAGAATGCCACCTGTCCCCACAAAGAGTATCCAGAAGACAGCAATTAGGATGATGATGAAGAGTCTCAAGTTTATGCCTCCTTAAAAGGACCGGTTGAAGAAAATGAGAGTGTTCAGCCTGGAGAAGGAAAGACTGAAGAGGGCTATGACAGCTTTCTTCAAGGATCTGAAGGGCTGTGACGAACAAAAAGGATTAGGCATACCTGAAAAAATTGCTGGGCATTCCCTTTGATGAAAACGGGATAATTATTATTCATTTAGCATTTACACAGTGTTTTAAGGTGTGTAACACACTTTACATATTTTACCTAATTTTATGCTCACTACTATTTAGGCACTTAATGAGTATCTATTGACGGCCTGAATGACTGATAAATACTCAAAGGACATGAGCAATGTTCAAAAGAGTAAACACAAAGTGGTTTTGGTCATTTGAAAAATGCTCAACTTCATAATTAATCAAACTAAAACAACTTTAAGGTCATACCCATCGACTACAAAAAAAAATAATTAAAAGCAATGAAATTCAATGCTGGCAAGGCGGTGGACAAACAGGCACACCTTGGTGGTATTCTAACCTATGTCGTCCTTTTGGGGGGCAATCTGGCAGTACTCTAAAAAAGTGGCTAGAACTGTATATCCTTCGACCCAATGACTCCACTGTTAGAAAAACACCCTGAAAAACCTTAACGAAAACAAAAATAGTACAAAGATTTTTTACACACACACACAGAAAGAGAAAGAGAGAAGCTGGAAATAACCTAAATGTCCAACAATAGAGGAATAATCAAATTATGGCACGTTAATGTAGTGGAATGTTATAACGTCATCAAGGCCAACAAGTATGAGAAATACAAAGTCTGGAGAGATCTCTCTGAAAGAAAGTAAAGAAAGAAGAAACTGGAGAAGAGGGTACATATGAGGTCTTGCAAAACCTGAGGAAAGATGAATGAGCACTAATTAGCAAACAACAGATGAGTTGTTATATGATACTTTCTGCATTGAAATTAGTTTATTTAAGTGTAAGCAGTTACTAAACAAGTTTAGTTGGTTGTTCATTGAATAAGAAGTTTTTAACAAAATATTTATTTTTAGGAAAGAAAGGAGACTTGCATGTTCTGCTTGGTCCCAGAAGACAGGCCTAGGAGAAACAGATGAAAGTTGTGGAGAAGCAGATTTAGGCTTAATGGTCAGGAAATACTTCCTAAGGCTATCCCAGAGTGGAATGGGATATCTCAGTGGGGCATGAGTTCTCCCTCAATAGAGATCTTCAAGCTGGAGCTGGATGACCGCTTGCCTGTGGTTCGGCAGAAAAGATTCTCACTCAGGCCCCCACAACCAAAGCTCCCACCAGCCGTGTGCTTTGTGATAAGTATCACAGATGCCCATCGTACCAATAGCTATCGTGACCACCAGGAGACCAAAGATAGGTTTACCACTGGAAAGTACAATTAAAAGACTCCCAGACTCTGTCTTCCCCCAAGGAACTGGGCATCTGAAAGGAGACAGGCTGGCATAAATATGCCAAGGACATCCTGGGTACAGCCAGTTTTTTAGAAGAATCCTGGGGAGGGGGGCCAGAGCAGAAAGAGGAAGAATTTCAAGACATAAGGGAAAGGGAGGGAAGGTGCAGTTCTTTCTCCCAACCCAGTCCACAGCCAACAGAGAAAGGATAAAGATTCCACACTACAGCCCCTTGCCTGTAACAATGAGACCTGGGAGAGGAGGGACAAGGCCAGGTTTCTTATCTGTCTCTGTCCAAAAGGGGAACTCAATTGGGGCCAACACTGGGACCGGAAGGCAGATATGGGGTTCTTATCTGATCCTGCACTGAACTGTGACCTCAGAAAGGCTTTCCATCTATTAAAAGGACAAGAGGGTGGAGGGGAAGGACATTCACAAGGAACAAAAGAAGTTAAAGGACATCCCCCAAAAAACATCACATAAAAAAAAAACCCAACCCAGGATTGCTGTTTCTAAAGCCACAAAGTCCCGGGCCAGGCACAGGCCTCAGTCCATCCAGCCTGGACAATTATGGAACAATCACAGTGCCTGCTCACCAGCTTTACTGGGCTCCAGTCAGCCTCACTCTACTCCTCCTACACATGGGGCTAGTAACTTTCCTACAGCTCAGGTCTTGGTTCCTCATTGTGGGTGTTTTCTTTGTTTTTGTTTTTAGGTAAGGTGGAACCTATTATAAAGGACTTTATTTTTTTGGAGGCAATCAGGTTAAGTGACTTGCCCAGAGTCACACGGCTATTAAGTGTCTGAGGCAGGATTTGAATTCAGGTCCTTCTAACTCCACTCCACCACCTAACTAGGAGATTCAGCTTGGCATAGTAAACACCAGCATGCTTGCCCCCACCCAAGTTGGGGCCCCAACCTCTCTTCCCTGGCCTTCAGTATTTGCTCAGGTTCTTCCCTCCCCATCCTACAACCAATGGGAAAGGGCCTCCTCCTCCCACCACTCTTCCCCAATCTGATAAGACTCAGCTCAAGGCTGGTCTCCTCCCGGAAGCCCTGTGGGATCCCTCCTTCCTCTGAGCCCCCATGGCCCTGAGAAGCTGTGTTAGAGCCACTCTTTACTTCTTGTGGGTTCGCTTTCACTACTAAACAAAATCTGAAGGAAGTTTACATTTTTCTTCAACAGCTCCCAAAGCAGCAGACATGGACGCTGCCACATAAGAAGTGTGCCACATGACCCTGATAGAACCACAGCCTCTTTGAGCTGAAACGAGCCACCACCTCCATCCTTTTACAGGAATCTCTTCCACGACCTCCTGGAGAGACTCTTCTCGAAGACCTCCAGTGACAGAAAGCTCACTACCTCCTACAGCCAATCCTTTCCATCTAGGAACAGCTCTGATTTCTCACTGATGTGATGAGCTCTAATTAATGTTAAGGGATGGTTCTCTGGGAGGAGTCACGAGGAAGAAATTTAATTCGTTTTTGATATGAAAACAAAAAATGTCAATAAAACATTTTTTCTAAAGTTCTAATTGATGTGAAAGTTGCCTTCCTGTAAAGTTCCCTTCTCCCTAAACCTCCCAGACCTGCCCAGTCTTAGCCCCTTTGCCCCTTTATCATTTCTTCTACCATCTGAGAGATGAAACACCCAGCAAGGCAGATCAGGAATTTCTCGGTTATCATTTTTAAGCAAAGAAAGCAGATATGCGAAGAACTGAATTCTCTCTATGCTTCTTTGCTATGTTCAAATATCTAAAGGATATTTGCTAGATTTGATATATCCTGCTGCCACAGGAGGGAGGAATCAAACATGCTCTGTGTGGCCTCAGAAGGAAGAACTGTGGGCAAAAGAAGGACTCTCAGAGAAGCAGGTTTCCACTGGCTGTAATGGCTGCAGCATGAAGAAAACGTCGTTAACAACTAATACTGTGCAAAAGTGCCTGGGATTGCCTTGGAAGCTAGTGACTCCCTGTCACTAGAGTGTGTCTTAGATCCCCTATGATGTGCCTTCCAGCTTCCAAATTCCAGGGCATCCTGACTCTGTACTGACTGTGACTGGCCTCATGATGGGGAACTGATCACCTATCTCCTCCATCTGGCTGGGTGGTATGTAGTTTACTACCACAATATTGCTGCACTTTCACCCTCCCTCTCTTCTTTCAATAATCATTTCTTGATCCTCATCTAAATTCTCTTCCACATCTTCCCACTGTCTGGTTCACAGATTTCATCAAATGAACATATGTCCCTAAGTCATATCTAACTCGTGAATCCCATCCTACCAAGGTTTGGTGATTCCTCTGAGGTAAAATTTGGTTCCTTCCACTGTAAGCTCTCCATTTCTTCCTGTTTATAGCTTAGAGATAAAAGGGGCCTTGGAAATCGTATAGCTCACAAAATACAACCCCTTCACTTTATGGAGGAGAGAACAGAAGCCCAGAGATGGGACTTTCCCCAAGGTCACAAAGTCGATAAAGATCATAGCCGGACTTGAATGAAGGTGACCAGATCATGGATCTAGGGCTGAAAGGATCAAAGGCTCATATGCCCAGACCTCAGAGGCCATCTAATCTAACCCCCTCATTTCACAGATGAAGAAACTGAGGCACAGGTAAGCAATTTGTCCAAGGACACACAACTAGTAAGAGTCAGAAACCAGTTCTCCACTGTACTTCACCTCCTATGCACATTGGTGTAAAGACAAATGAAGCTACGAGTATCACTACCTCTTCTACCTGTGATCTCTGATAGACAATTTGGTCTTCCCCAATGAAAGTCTTTTTTTCTATCTCACCTTTCCAGAGCATCTGAATTTAGTTGTATCTGGGCATCTCCTTCTTCTCCTTCCACTTTTAGATTTTTGGGGGGGTGAGTTGTCCAGATGACTCCCAGTGTGGATCAGCAACTCTTTTGTAACATAATCTTCAAACTGCCTGGGGACACCAAGAGGTTAACTGATTTGCCCAAGGTCACATAGCTAGTATATATGTCAGCAATGAGACTTGAATCCAAGCCTTCCTGGCTTCTCCTTTATAACCCACTGCTGGCTCTCAATTATCACCATTAATTATCGGAATATTTAAATTTGTCAAGGACCCATGACTTTTTCAGTGTTGCTGTTCAATTCAATAAGCAATAATTAAGCACCTAATGTGGAAAGAAAAAATAGAAACAGTCCTCATCTCAAGGAGCTTATAATATACTGGGGAGAAAGAGTACCTACACAAAGAAGTGACTCCAAGAGACAAAGCGGAATCAAAAACAACTGGGAAGGTTAGGAAAGGCCTCATGCAGAAGAGCCTTCCAGGCTTATATAAAGAAAAGGACATGGGAAAGGAATGGCAAGTGTGGATGATGTGTAATGTTCCATACCCATAGCCCCCCATTTCTGTAAAGATGGGAGGGAGGTACATTTTTTTCCAAGGAAAAGAATGGCCAAGTTCCTTGGTCATTGTAATTACACATGCTTCACTTTCTTTTTCTGTTCTTTCCTTAACAGATGGTTATTAACGTGGAGCACTAGCCAAAAAAAAGTCTATCCCCAGGGGCCAAACTTCTGGAGATGAGCATCTCAGCACTGGGTGAGACTGGTTTCCAGATGATAGATATACTGTCCAATGCTGGCCCTGTACTTTTTTTGGAAATTTAGAACCTTTGGAATTTAGACTCATAGTCAGAGAACCCAAAGCTGGGAGCTCATAGAACCTTGGGATTACAGAAGAACAAACTTTGGAAGCTCTATGAGCTTCCATCTTGGTGGGGTCTGCCAAAGTTTGGCTTTGCCAACAGCACAACCTTTGAGGATGCAGGGTCATCTCCCTTCAATGAGGAGACACTCATGAAGGCCCCGCATGAAAAGTGGGCCAAAATGAGCACTAACCAATCAAAACTGATTCCAAAGTCCATGCTATTTGAGCCTCTGTCAAGGCAGGATAGTATACAAAAGGGTGTTGGGTTGGCAATATGGATGCTGGCTCTGCCGCTGACTATTGGGTAGCCTTGGGCAAGGCTCTTTTCTCTCTAGACCTTAGTCTCCTCCTCTGTAAAATGAAGGGTTTGCCTTAAGAACTTGGATGAATGCAATGGCCCACCATGAGTCCAGAGAAGTGATGATGACGCAGGCTGTCCACCTCCTGTCAGAGATGTGATGATCAGGGGCCAGAATGAGAGATCTGGGGGCATGGACAATATGGGAATTTGTTTGGTTTGATGATGAAGACTCTGCAGATTTGTTACGAGGATTTTATTCTTTTTTATTTTCATTAGGAAGGAAAGAAAATAAATGCACGCTCATTTTTTTAAAAATTTTTTAAAGTTGAAAAACTAAGCAAAAAGGGGAGGAGTTGGCAATCTTGGCCACAAAGGACAGATGAGGAAGCACATTTCCTTCTTCTCAGGATCAGGATGGGGGATTACTGATGCAGAATGTTGCGTGCCATATCAGAAGGGGTTGCCTCTTGGCTCGTTTGGCATAATTTTTTTCCAACTTACAAAGTAAGGTTCAAGGTTGTATCATTTCAAGAACTATAACATAAAAATAAAAGACAGAAACAAAACTTCAAGAAGAACAAGGAAATGGGACTAAATGGCCTACAACAATAATAATAATTATTATTATTATTATACAGTTCTATCACTTAACCAGAAAACTACAACTCTAACAATAACTGGGCCGGCAGTCCGGACTCCAATGGAGCTCTCTGACTAAAGGGACTGGGGCAATGTGGTACAGTGCCTTGGCTCTGGAGTTAAGAGAACAGGGGTTCAATTCCTGCCTCTGACATTCACTACTTTTGTATCTGACCTAGGATAAGTCACTTCATTTTCCTGGGTCTCAGTTTCCTTTTCTGTAAAATGTGGATTAGATGCCTCCCCCAGGTCCATTCTAGCTCTAGGCCTATGATTCTGTATCCTAGGGCCTGCTCAAAGGAGACTTGCATTTTAACAGGTCTTTGTCCTAATGATCAGAGCTGTCCCCCAACAGGAGGAAATTCCCTGGTGGTCCACAAGCCAAAGTTGGACGGGATCTTGTAAATTGGATCCCTGCTCAGATAGAGCTTCTGGTTCCAAGATTCTCTGGTTATAAGTCTATAAGTTCCAAAGGTTTTAAATTCGTCTTGTTCAGTTGTGTCTCACTCTTTGTGACCCCATTTGGGGTTTTCTTGGCAAAGATACCATAGTGGTTTACCATTTCCTTCTCCAGCTCATTTTACAGACAAGGAACTGAGGCAGATGGGATTAAGTGACTTGCCCAGGGTCATATGGCTAGTAAGTATCTGAGGCTATATTTGAACTCAGGTCTTCCTAACTCCAGCCTGGCACTCTATCCACTGAATCTCCTAGCAGCAAAATTCTATGGTTCTATAATCTCAAAGCTCTAACTCCAAGATTCTCTGGCTATGAATCTAAATTCCAAAGTTGCTAAATTCCCTAGTTCTATAATCCAAGGTTCTCTGACTATCAGTCTAAATTCCAAAGACTCAATTCTGTGCTTCTATAACCCAAAGTTCTATGAGCTCTCATTCCCATTCCTCCTACCATCCAACCCATGTGAAATGCAGTCTCTGGAGAGAAAGAGAGCTACAGCCTCCCAAGCCCATTGAAGCATGGAAGCCTATAACTTCATGCTAGGCTGAGTATCTCTGATAAAACCTTGAGAAATCCCTCTGATAAGGTGCTGGAAAGCACCCCACGGGAAAAGGGAAGCCTTCTTGAACACTTTCCCATTTGTCCTCCTAAAAGTCCAGTGAGCCAGCCCAGGGAAGTAGTATTGCCTCCTCTTTGTAGATCTGGAAACTGAGGCAATGAGACCAAGGTTACATTGCAAGTCAGTGGCAGGTCAGGGACTAGAACCTAAAGCCTGTTTCCTAATTCAATGCACTGAACAGTAATCAAATGCTATGCTCTCGCTCTAAGCCCCTGCCTATGTTTCCAGCATCTGGCACATGCTGGCATATCCTTGTACTCATGCAGCCCATCCCCTTCCCTCTTTAGATCTCTCTGATTTGCTGCTGAGGCCTTGGCCATTGGCAACTAATAAAGAGTTATCATTTCTTAAGATTTGCAAAGTGCCTTCCACATGATAAACAACCAAAAAGGAAGGGCCTCTGCATCAGTATTACAAAATTATTCCTCCCATTTTACAAAAGTGGAAACTCAGGGTACCACTGCCTTCTGATCACTCGGAGCCATGCGTGACTCTTCCTTCACCCTCACCCCCACATCCGACCACTTGCCAAGCTTTGCCATGTCTACCTACGCACCACCCACCACACTCTCTTTTGCCTGGATTTTTGCTCATCTCGCACCTACTTCCACCTCCAACCCTAAATCTACAAAGTCCTTCCCCTTTCTTGCTACTTGCTCTCCATAGCCAAGTGGAACAAGTGCACTTCTTCTTGCCCACGTTAACCCTTCAAACACTTGAAGACAGTATCCAAAGCTCTAGACGGGACCTCGAGTCATCTTGTCTAACAGAAGATCAAAGCAAGGTGGGAAACATCAAGCAATTTGCCCAAGACCTCACAGGTAAGACGACAGAAGCAAGATCTGAATCCAGACCTTCTGAGTCAGAAGTCTAAAGACACCTCTTCACCAGTGGTATACTCTTCATCGCTCCCCCTATTAATAACCCTCCAGAAGACTGGCTTGAGGTTGTTATTGTCAGTCCTAAAAGACATTACCTCAAGCACTCAAGCAAGTATTTATGAAGTTCCCAGGCGCTGGAGTGGAATGACAACTAGAAAGGTAAGATGGTTCTTGCCCTCAAGGGGTTTGCATTCTACTAGAACAATAGAAGATAATCACAGACGAGTAAGCGCATACACGATTGCCTGGTTGTTATGTGTTTGGGGTTTTTTTGGTTTGCTTTTTCAGTAGAACCCGTGATGTCATTGGCATGAGGACCTGCTGGTGAGGAAGTTCTGATTACATTGGCTCTGCAGCTTCAGAGTCTGAGAGAGCTGAGTGGGGCCCTGAGCAGTTAGGAGACTTGCCCAAAGTTGCAAGAAAGGATACTTACAAAATAAAAACACTGTGATTTGGGTGTTGAGTGTAGGCGGAAGGTCCTAACATCTGAAGGAATCAGGGAAGACCTCTTGAAGGAGATGGCCCCAGGCTGAGCACTCAAGGAAGCTAAAGGTTCCAACAAGCTGAGGTGACAAGGGAGAACATTCTAAACATGGGAAACAGCCTGAATAAAGGTACAGAGGTGGGAAATGAAATCCCCAGTTAATGAGACACCAAGTAAGCTAGTCTAGCTGCTATGTTTATCAGGGAGTGATATGTAGTCATCCAGGAGAGACAGGTTATAGCCAGACTGTGAAGGGCTGTTATTGCCAAACAAAAAAGTTTGTACTCTATCCCAAAGGCGATAGGGAGCCAATGATGTTTCTTGAGCAGGGAAGTAAAGTGATCAGTTCTGGGCTTTAGGGATGACGATTTGGCAACGCTGCAGAGAATGGACTGGAGAAAGGAAAGCTTAGATGCATGGGTACCTACTACAATAATCCAGGTGAAAGACAACAAAGGCCTGTACTAGGGTGAATGTGGTTTGAGTAGAGAGAAGGGGACAGATGCTAAAGATGTAGAGGATGTAAGATTGAAAAGATTTGCCAAGTGACTGGATATGGAGGATGAGGGAAAGTGTCAAGTCAAGGATATCTTCTAGGTGGTGAACCTCGGCAGCTGGAAGAATGATGATGCCAGGACAAGCTCCTAAAGGGTACATGACTTAGAGCTAAGGAAGGTTGCATAAACCCATCAGAGAAGCATAAAAGAAATTAATCAGCAGATCTGTGGTGAGGGGAAGAACGTGTGACCAAATAAGAGACAGGAGGTCAAATGGTCAATTTTGATCACACAAAACTGAACAGGTTTTGCACATACAATACCAAAACACCTAAAATTAGAAGAAAAGCAGATAAATGGGGAGGGGGGGGGAGATCTGTGCAGTAAGTTTCTTTGATAAAAGTATCATTTTCAAAATATATAGGAAACTGATTCAAATTTATGAGGATTAGAGGCATTCCCCAATTGATAGTCACTCATCAGATTGGCAAAGTTGACAAAAAAAAAAGAAAATGACAAATGCCACAGGGGATATGGGGAAGTGGGGGCATTAACTCACTATTGATAGAACTATGAACTAGTCCAGTCATTCTGGAAAGTAATTTATGACTATGTACAAAAAAACTATTAAATTGTACCTATCTTTTGCCCTAGTGACACCATGGCCAGGCTGTTTCCATAATCTGGCTAGCGGCTTCCGTGGGGGTGTAAGATCCACCCATAGCCAGCACCCAGAAAGCTGCCAGCATACCACAAAAACACAGGTTCTTTTGATCTGCCTTAATAAGGAAAGCAAGGTTAAGGGGTTGACAAGCTTACTTTAATT
>CM053622.1:710396444-710474745 GCA_028646595.1 Phalanger gymnotis
TAATAGGGGTTTGGGCCTGGGGCTTAGCACTCAGTAAGATTCAATGAAATAGCTGAATTACTCAAAGCAAACAAAAGCCAAACTCTTCAAGGGCACTTGTTGAACTAAGTGCTAAGGAGCCCATTTTGCTTACCAACACACAGGCCTATACCCCAGTGAGATCAAAGAAAGAGGAAAAAGACTCATATGTATAAAAACTTTATAGTAGCTCTTTTGGTGGTAGGAAAGAAGTGGAAACTGTAGGGGTGTCCTTCAAATGGTTACTGTACATGAATGTGAAGGAATACTACTGTGCCATAAGAACTGGTGAACAGGATGATTTTCAGAGGAAATCTTGGAAGACATGTATGAATTGATACAGCATGAAGAGAGCAGAACCCAGAGAACAATTTGGCAACAACAGTGTAAAAACAACTTTGAAACCTAAGATCTCTAATCAATTTAATGATCAACCAAGATTCCAGAGGCCTGATAAGGAAGCTTCCTTCCTACCTGGATGGATGGACTCAGGAGGCAAATTAAGAAATAATTTTTTAAGACATGATTGATGTGGAAATTTTTTTGCCTGACTATGCATATTTATTACAAGGGTTTTATCTTTCATTTTTAAATGAGGGAGGGGTGAGGAGAGAAAATAAATGTTTGTTTATTGAAAAAATTTAATTACTTTTTTTTAAAAGCTGCCTCTGGAATACCAAGTTGGGGATGTCTGGAAGGCAGGTAGAGACTTATGGATTTGAGAGTAATCTGTATAGACATGGTAGCTGAACTCCTGGGAGCTGATGAGATCCCAGAGAGAGGGTGGAGCATGAGTTCTAACCTTTTATTGTATCTTTGGGCAGCGTGGTGAAGCCTATGGACCCCTTTTCAGAATAATATTTTTAAATGCATAAAATACATAAGATAATGAAGGAAAAAATTATATTGAAATACAGTTATCAAAAAAATTTTTTTTTAACTTCCTGGCCTCAGGTTAAAAACTATGCTGTAGAGGAGGAAAGGAGAGGGCCCAGAAAAAAAGCTCTGAAGGCAACATGTGGATAGTGACCTTGCAAAGGAGAAGGAGAAGAATTATTCTAAGAGGCAGGAGGAGAATCAGGAGACTACAGTGTCAGGAAAACCTAGGGAGGAGAAGGTGGTCAAGTGTCAAAAAGTAAGAAATTTAGGTGGAAAACTCATTCATTAGATTTGGAGGAGAGAGAGAGGAGGGGAAGGGGAAGGGAAGGGAGAGAGGGAAAGAGAGAGAGGGAGGGAGGAAAGGAGGAAGAGAGAGGAAGGGAAGGAAAGAGGGAGAGAGAAAGAGGGAGGGAGGAGGGGAAAACAGAGGGAGGAGGAGGAAGAAGGGAGAGGGAGGGAAAAGGAGGGAGAGATTGGGAGGGAGAGAGAGGGAGAAGGCGAGGGAGAGGGAGGGAGAGATAGAGAGACACAGAGAGAGATAGATGAGTGGTGGCAGTGGAAAGAGCAGTTTTAGCCAAATGGTAGGGACAGACACCAGATTGCAAAGGGTTGAGAAGTGAGTGGGAGATGAGAAAGTGGAGTCAACAACTATATACAGCATTTTTTTCTAGGAGTCTGGCTGTGAAAGGGAGGAGAATACAAGATGAGAGCTTGAAGTGATGGTCAGGTCCAGTGAAAGGTTTTCAGGTTTGTTTGTTTTTAAAGGATGGTGTTCTGAGCAAGTACATAGGCATCAGATAAGGAGCAGATAAACCTAGATAAGAAGAGGCTGAAAATTACGGAGAAAGAGGGAATGATGGGAGGGGAAAGGATCAAGGGCTGGCATTAGCAAGAAGAACCACCCTCTGAGACTGGAGCCAAGGAGGAAAGAGTGGGGGATGACATTGCTTTAAAGTGTGCCATTGGAGAGGAGAGGGAGCTCTCAATGGGCCGCCTCTGTTTCTTTCAGGAAAGTGTCACATAAGGTCCTCCCGCTGAGTAGAGAGGATTAGGGAAGACTTGAGAAAAGAAGATCTGGGACACACACAGACTCTGAGAGGAGGGCAAGGATGTGTCAATCAGGGCGGAGCAAAAGATCCCAGCTCATCAGTACTGGGGAGGATCAAAGAAGGTGCCTGGATAATGGGCGTAAGGCAGAGACTGGCCTGCATGCTCCTAAAAGACCCAGACCCTCTGTCTGAGGACCACAAGTCAAGTCAACAAGCATTTATGAAGTACCTACCATGTGTGAGGTACTGTGCTAATGCTGGAAATACTAAGAAAAGTGAAAGCAAAGTGCCTGCCCTCAAAGACCTCAGTCTAATGGAGGAGACAACATGTAAACTATGAACAAACGAGATAATTCGGGAAAATCAGAGACAACCCCAGAAAGAAGAGGGTGGGGGTGCGGTGGGGGAGGGCTCCTGGCAGAGGTAGGATCTTAGCTGAGACTGGAGGGAAGCCTGGAGGCAGAGATGATAGAGAGCATTCCTGGCAACAGAGACAGCCAGAGAAAAAGCCTAGAGCTGAGAGATGGAGATTCTTGTTCCAGGAATGGCAAGCAGGCCAGTGTCATTGGACTTTAGAGTATGTGGAAGGGAATAAAGTGTAAAAAACAAAAAACTAGAAAGGTAGAAGGGGATCGAGTTAAAAAGGGCTTTAAAAGCCAGAGAATTTTCTAGTTGATCTTAGAGGTAACAGGAAGTCAGTGACACTAGTTAGGAGTTTAGTGAATGTTGTTCAGTCATTTCAGTCCTGTCTGACTCTTTGTGACCCAATGTGGGATTTTCTTGGCAAAGATACTGGAATCGTCTGTCATTTCCTTCTCTAGCTCCTTTTGTAGTTGAGGAAACTGAGGCAAACACTGAAGTGTTTGTTCAGGGGTCACACAGCTAGAAGTGTCTGAGGCTGGATTTGAGCTCAAGAAGCTGGGTCTTCCTAACTCCAGGCCCAGTGCTCTACCCACCTAGCTGCCCTATAGTTTAGTGAATGGGGGTGGGGTGGGGGGGCAAGGTTTGATATGGCAGACCTACCAGCAGGGTATTTCGATAATCCAGCACCAGGCTGGTAGTACTAACAGAGAAGACAAGGGTGCTTCTGCAAGAGATGATGTGAAGACAGAATCAGCAAGATTTGGCAACAGAATTGGATGCAGTAGGAGGGAGATGAGAGTAAGAAATTGAGGATGACACCTAGGCTGTGAGTCTAGAAAACCAGGAGGGAGTGGTACCCTAAAAACCTAAAGAGAAGAGAGTGACCAACAATGTGGAAGGCTGCAGAGAGGCTGAGGAGAAAGAATTGAGAAAAGGCTGTTGGATTTGGCAACTAAGAGATCCTTAGGAACTTTGGAGAGGGCAGTTTTAATGGAATGATAAGACCAGAAGTCAGACTGCAGTTAGGAAGAGAGGAAGAGGAAAGGAAGTGGAGACTTCAGTTGTATGTGGCCTTCTCAAAGAGTTCGGCCATGAAAGGGAAAAGAGGCACGGGACTATAACTACTGGAGACAGACATATCAAGTAAGGGTTTTTTGAGAGTGGAGGCGTGTTTGTAAGTGTTTGGAAAGCAGTCAGCAGAGAGGGAGAGACTGAAGATCAGCGAGAGTTAGAATGACAGTGGTGGCCACCTGCTAGAAGAGGCAGACTGGAATAGGATGGCTTGCGCATGTAGAAGGGAGTCCCTTAGCAAGGAGAAAGGCCATCTCTTCATGTGAGACAGGGTCAAAGGGGAGATGGTGTCAGAGAGAATCCGAGTGATGTGACATAAGGAGGAGGGGAGAAGAGCGAGCTCTCATCAAATGACCTCAACATTTTTTCAGGCAAGGTTTTCAGCCGAGATCCCAAATGTCCTAATGGTCTGGGTTAAAAGGCAGACAAACAGAATCTTAGAGACTTCAGAGTTTCCCTACAGAAAGAGATGTCAAGACTGCCCCTGCCCCAAGTCAAACCACTTGCCAGTGGTGGAGCTAAGACTAGAATTCAGGAGCCTGATCCTAAGGCCAGAATCTCTCATACCACCTGACTCTTGGCCCTTGTCCAGAATGGGGATGATGAGAGGACCTGGTTTGGGCTGCTTCCCACCCCCAAAACCCAAACTAAGAACATCAGCCACAACTGCTCCAGTTTCCCCACCTCCCTACCCCGCCACCACCAAGGGCCCTTGGGATGGCAAAAGTGGGTTTTGAGGCCAATGACTGGAGCAGGTGATGGCGCCATTACTGGGGCCCTTGTCCCCGATGAGAGGAAACCAAAGACTAAAAAGAGCGCTGTTTTTTTGAATCAGAGGACTGAGGTTCTGGACCCAGCTTAGCTACTTGACTGACCTTGGACCATACATTTCCAAGCCTCAGTTTCTTCTCTGTAAAATGTTTCCACCACCTAATTTAGCGAATTAATTAAGGATAAAATAAAGTCCTCAAAGCATTTTGTAAACATCAAAGTGGTCCATAAATGTTGGCTCTCATTCTTATTAATGATTCAGATTATTATCATAGAAACAGGAGCTGTTATAATTATTACTGTCCTTTCTATCATACACAAGCTTTGTCAAGACCCAACCATGCACGAATGGCTCCCTCCAACTCACCATCTTCCACTTCCCACTTGGGAGGTCCTGGGAGCTGATAGGAGCTGCATCTGATAGAATGTAAACTCCCTGAGAGCAGACATCATCTCATTTCTGTTTTTGTATCCTAGGTGCAAGGCATACAGCAGGCATCTAATAAATGCTTGTTAGCTGATTGGTCCTCCAAGATAAACATGGCCCCTGAGCCCCATGTTCACTAACCATGGAGCTATGGACCAGCTACTGTCTCTGGTCCTGGCGAGACAACCTGGTTTTATCCCTAGCCTGAACCCAGACTCTGGGCTATTTACTCTTTACTCATCCTCCTCCCTGGCTCCCAGACCACCATCCCCAAAGATGGAAAAACAAAGGGGAAGGAGGAAGAGGTAAAATTCACAAAACGACATTTTATCAGAGCTGAAAGACAACATGGGCCATGGGCCATCAGAACCAGAAGGGGCCCCAGAACATAAAATGTGAGCTTGACATAGCACTAAAATTAACTGTATAACAAGCAATGATTAAGTACCGACTGTTTGCAAGGTATTGTACTAAGTGCTAGGGAAGCGAAGGCAAAAAAATGGACCAGTTCTTGTTCTCACAGAGCTTATATTCTATCAAATACTGAATGTCAGAACTGGAAAAACCTCAGAAATCATTCAATCCGCCATCCTCATAGCAAAGATGAGAAGCAAAGAAGGATTCTGGCTAAGGTCACGCACCGTCTGAGATGCCAGGGATCAGGAGCTTATTCCAAGCCCTGTGCTCACTCAGCTCCATCATGTTGCCTCCCTTCCAGTGACAAAGACCTACCACTTTTGTTGCACTATTATCTTAATAACAGCTAGCATTAATATGGCACTTTATGACTATTAAGTAGATCCTTACAATGACCCTGGGAGGAAGGTGCTATTATTATCCCTATTTTACAGGTGAGTAAACTCAAGCTAAAAGGAGTTACATGACTTGCCCCAGGTCACAGAGCTATTAAGTATCCAAGTCAGAATGTGAATTCAGGCTTTCCTAACTGAAGGTCCAAAATTCTATCAACTGCACTAGCAAGCTGGCCCAATACCATACTCGATCAGTCAAGAAACATTTAAATGCCTACTGTGTGTGAGGCTCTGGAGATAATGAGACCAAAAAAAAAATGGAACAGTGCTTATCCTTTGGGGGCGTATACTCTATGTGCAATACATACATCTATAAGCATATACAGTACAAAGTAAACACAAGGCATTAAGAGATGGGGGGACCAGGAAAGACCCCCTACAGAAGGTGGCAGGCATAGGAACTAAATCTTGAAGGAAGCCAAGAGGCAGAAGTAAGAGGGGAGAGGATTCAGAACCTTGAACAGTTACCCTGTGCTGCTGACCTTTGCGTTTCACTGGCAGAAGCCAGGAGTCCATATCCCAGAGCGACTTCCACAAGCCCCACTCTGTGGTTTAGTTTGTATAGACAGTTGTGTAGAGGCGGTGTTCTGACTTGGCTCTTCACTAGGGAGATGCCCTGAACCTTGGGGATTGTAGCCAGGTGGTCCAAGGCATGGCATGCTAGACATGGGGGCAGCCAGTACCAAGGGGATCCCAGTTCTGTGTTTGTAGTGGGGAATCTGAGCCAGGAAGAAAATAACCATCGATAGGTCAGTGTAATGATGATGATGATGATGATGATGATGATGATGATGACAACGACGACGACGACGTGGTGGTGGTGGTGGTAACGCTTTAAGGTTTGCAAAGCACTTTACAGATATTATCTCATTTGATCCTAACAACTCTGTGAAGTAGGTGCCACTATTACCCCCATTTTGCAGATGAGGAAACTGAATCAGAGGTTAAGTGACTTGCATACAGCTAGGAAGTATCTGAGGCAGGCTTTGTTCTCAGGTCAGCCTGACTCTAATTTCAGCAGTAGATCTCACTTGGTCATCTAGCATGTCATGCCTTGGACCACCTGGCTACAATCCCCAAGGTCCAGGGCATCTCCCTGGTGAAGAGCCAAGTCAGAATACCGCCTCTACACATCTGTCTATACAAACTAAACTACAGAACAGACCATATTGTGGAAGTCACTCTGGGATATGGACTCCTGGCTTCTGCCAGTGAAAGGCAAAGGTCAGCAGCACAGGTAACTGTTCAAAGTTCTGAAACACCTGACACTAGGCCACAAGAACATCTAGACTGTGCTACGAATGAATGAATGAATGAATGAATGAATATGCATTTATGAACCACTTACTATTTGCTATATATTGTGCTAAGTCTGGGTCACACAAGTACAAACAAGTAAGACAGTCCCTGCCCTCACGGAGCTTATATTCTAATAATGTTCTGTATGAACAACTTCTGGGTGGTAAAGGAAAAAATAAGAGATAGTATCGTGGTGCAGTATGAACAGCAGTATCTTTAGAGTTAGAGGACCTGGGTTCGAATCTCACCTTCATCACTTGGGCAAGTTAACTCCTCTAGGCCTTAATTTCCTCAACTGTAAAATGAGGAAGTTTGACTGCATGGCCTCGAAGGTTCCTTCTGATACTATGATCCAAAGGTGCCCCTATCTCTGGTCCAACATTTGCTGTGAAGATAGAACAGATTCTGATGGTCCAATTTAGCTGCTCCTGTTGTAACTAGTTAGATTTTTTAGAAGTTTGGATGGGCCTGGCTTATTCGGTGGTGGGGAGGGAAGGGACCTAACCTCTCTGGGCCTCAATTTTCTCTTCGCGAAATAGGAAGAATAATTCTGTGGATAGAATTAGACTCCATCTCTGAGGTCCTTTCCAGGCCTAAGTCCCAGATGTCTACACTGACCAACGAGAAAGAGAGAAGGAGCATGATGGAAGTCTGGATAAAAGAGGCTTAGAGAGAAGGAGAATGATGAAGTCTGGATAAAAGAGGCTTAGAGAGAAGGAAAATGATGGAAGTCTGGATAAAAGAGGATTTCTGGGGGATGTCAGGGTCAGGGCAGGGAACAGCTCACCAAGATGAAACATAGAGAGGAGAAGACAGAGAGGGTGAGAGACAATTTTGGAAAAAGAAGCATTCGAGAGTTAATTACATCGACCTAGGGCCCACACCCCACCCCTGGGCTCCACCGGAGGCTGCCCTAGGCTCGGACTAGTTTTTGTCCTACTTGCTATTCCCCAAACCTGGCACTCCAGCACCCACTTCCATGCCTTTGCATAGGCTGTGTTCCATTCCCGAGAATGCACTCCCTTCTCAACACTGACTTAGAATTCTTAGCTTCCTTCAAGGCTTCCTAGCTATAGGAAGCCTTCCTTGATCCCACCCCCCCACCCCAGTTGTTAATGTTCTCTCCCGAGATTCCTGCTCTCCTTTTTTTTCACTTATCTCTGTAAGTGTTGCATCCCCAAGTAGAATGTATACTCCTTGAGGGCAGGACCATTTGGTTTGGGCTGTTGTATCCCCAGCAGCAAGCCTAGGGCCTTGCTCTTAGCAGGTACCATTTAAAAGTTTGCGGAAGTATGTGCTAACATTCTATGTTCTAAGATTCCCTCCTGCTCTAACAGTCTACTCTACACCCTATACAAGAGTAGAGCTCACAGCAGGGGATAGAAGGCAGAGGTAGAAGGGGGCGGGCCCTTCCTTCTTCCCCAGAGGTCCTCCTGTCCTGGAGACCTCCTCCCTCCTACAGGACTCATAGGCAATGTCCTCCTCCCCCAGAGGGATGATTTCAGTCTCTCTCCCCACCCACAATCTCACCAATCTTGTCCAACTAGTTTTCACCCACGTACCCCCTGCCAGGTGGGGGAACAAAGGGCTGAGGCTGGGAGAGGCCTTTGAGCCAGGACCTTGGATCACAGCCTAAAAGACTGAAAGGGGCTGAAAAGACCAGTTAAAACAACACTTTTATTTTACGAATGAAGAAACTAAGGCCCAGAGAGGGAAAGGGACATAGCCAAAGCTGGATAAGTCAGTGGCAGAGCTGAGACTAAGCCTGGCTGCCTTCCTTCAGAACTCAGGGACCAAGACCCAGGATGCAAATTGCTCAAAGGGAGGGAGCTGAGCTCAGTAGCTCCAATTTTTTGCCGGGTTTACCATCCTCATACACTTTTCTAGCCAGAGTCTTGTGGGATAGGTGAGCAGTGCATGAACTGTTATTGCCTATGAAGAATGCAAAGACTAAGGAAGACTTACTTATATGAACAGATGCACAGTGAAAGAAACAGAACCAGGAAAGTAATATACATGATGGCCATAATAATGCAAATGGAAGGAACAATAAAAGAAAAAACTGAATGCTGGTCAGTTATAATAACCAAGCTTCACCTTAAAGAAGAGCTAAGAAAATGTACCTTCCTCACTGCTTTGCAGCAGAGGTGGGGAACTAAAGGTGTGGAATGCTGCATATACTATCACACTCAGTTAACGTTTGGTTGGTTAATTTTATTGAACAGCTTTTTTTTCCTTCCTTTTTTTGTTCTTTGTTACAAGGGATGTCTGGCTAGGAAGAGGAGGAGGGAGGGCATATTCAAAGATGAAGATAGGCTGAAACAAAAAAAAAATCAGTAATAATTAAACAATTAAAAAGAAATAATAAAATGACCCAAGATAAAGATACAGGAGAAAAAAATTATTACTCCCATTTTTGATATTAGGAAATCAGAATCTGGAGAGGTAAAGTAGAACACAATACAATAAACATATTAAGTGCCTACTGTGTGCAGTGCTCTGTATTGAGCAATAGAAAGATGAAACGTTTAAAGGAGACTTGGTCCCTCCCTCCATGGAGCACAAGGTCTAGGAGGGGAATAAGGCGCAGACATAGGGAAGGACGTGACCAGGTGTTTACAATCCGTAAATAGACTTTTACTAACTGCATATTATGTGCTGGGCCCTTTGCTAATCAGTAGGGATATAAAAGAAAGGGGGTCCCTGCCCTCAAGGAACTCACATTCTAATGGAAGAGTCATGTAAGCCACTATCTACATACAAGATATTTATCAATCAATAAACATTTACAGTGTAATCTCAGAAGGAAGACACTAGCAGTAGGTGGGAGGGAGGAAGAACATCAAAGGCCTTCTGCCAAAGGTGGGATTTGAACTGGTCTTAAAGGAAGTCAGCAGACAAAGGTGGAGGGGTGGGGGAAGAGCATTCCAGGCATGAGGAACAGTTGGTGAAAGGGATGGGGTCAAGAGATGGAAAGTCACGGTGTGAGGAACAGCAAGACAGTATCACTGGATCATAGAGTACATGGAGAGGAGGAAGAGGGTAAGGCAGAAAAGGACCAGCTTCTGAAGATGATCTTTAAAAGCGAAACAAAGGAATTTACACTTAATCCTGGAGGAAATGGGGCACCACCATAAAACCGTGCACACCCTTTGACTCAGCAGGAGCAGCACTACTAGGTCTGTATCCCAAAGAGATTTTAAAAAAGAAAGAAAGAAAAAGGACCCACATGTATTGTGGTGGCAAAGAATTGGAAATTGAGGGGAATGGATGAACAAGCTGCGGTATATGGTTACGCAATTCTACTGTGCTATAAGAAATGGTGAGCAGCTTCTCAGCCAGACAATGATTCAGAACAGTTCTAAAAGACTCATGAGGGAAAATGCTATCCTCTAGAGAAAGAACTGTGGAGTCTGAATGCAGATCGAAGCGTACTATTTTCACTTGTTTTTTGCTTTTCATTCTTTCTTTCTCATGGTTTTTCCCTTTTGTTCTGATTCTTCTCTCACAACATGACTGAAGCGGAAATACGTTTAACATGATTTTACATATATAACATATCAGATTGCTTGCCGTCTTGGAGAGGGCAAGCAAGGGAGGGAGAAAAATTTGGAACTCAAAATTTTACAAAAATGAATGTTGAAAACTATCTTTACAAGTAATTGGAAATAAATAAAATACTATTAAGTGAGGGAGGAAAAAAAAAGAAATGATGAGCAGGGTGATTTTAGAAAAACCTGGAAAGACTTACATGAACGGATGCAAAGTAAAGTGAGCAGAACCAGGAAAACATGGTACACAGTAACAGCAACATTGTGCGATGATCAACTCTGAATGACAGCCATTCTCAGCAATACAATGATACAAGACAATTCTGAAGGTCTTAGGATGACAACCCCATCATCTCCAGAGAAAGAGCTAAGGGAGTCCGAATGTGGATCAAAGCATATTTTTTTTTTACTTTCTTTATTTTTCTTGGAGCGGTTTGTTTGTTTTTCTTTTTCTTTTTCTTTTTTTTTTTTTTTGGCCTGTGTTTTCTTTCACAATATGACTAATGTGGAAATATGTTTTGCACAACTACACAACCTATATCAAATTGCTTGCCTTCTCAATGAGGGAGAGGGGAGAGAAGGAAGGAGAAAATTTGAAACTCAAAACTCTATAAAACAAATGTTTAAAATGCTTACATATGATTGAAAAAAATAGGAAAAAAATTTTAAAAAAGAAATAGGGAGCCATTGGAGTTTATTGAGTAGGGGAGTGACTGACATGGTCATAGCTTCACTTTAGGCATTTTGGCAGCTGAGTGGAGGATGGGCTAGAGTGGGGAGAGACCAGAGGCAGGAAGACCAACTAACAGGCTGTTGCAATAGCCCAGACACAAAGCAGATGAGGGCCTGTACCAGCGGAGTGGTTATGTGAGTAGAAAAGCAATAATGTGATGGAGAGATTGAAGAAGAAAGAGTAGAGGTGGGAAAACTATTAATTATGAGTCTATTGCAATAATCCTGAAAGGTCACAGGACCATAGTTCTAAAGCTAGAAAGGATCTCAGAAGCCACTAGTCCAATTCTTCCATTTTACATGAGAAAACTGAGGTCCAAGAAAGTTGCGACCTGCCCAAGATGACACAAGGAGTCAGTGTCAGAGGCAAAATTTGAATCCATGTCCTTCTGACATCCCTCTCATGGGACAATGAGGACCTGGGCTAGTGATGTAGCAGTAGCATATCTGAGACATGGCACAGAGGCAGAATTGCCACAACAAAATTAACTGATTAAATATGAAACGCTGAGGGAAAGGGAAGAATTCAAAATGGCCTCAGAGTTATAAATAGGAGAAGAAGTCTAGGGGTAAAGATGAGTTCAGTTTGGGATCTGTTGAGGCTGAGCACATGAGAGGACAGTGAGGAATGTCACAACCCCACAGACAGGCGGGCCCAGGGCAAGCAGCTTCCCCAAACCTTGACAATTACCAGCCATGTGACCAGGAGCATGCCATTTAACCATGTCATTGCCTCATCTTCCTCATCTATACTATACTAAATGGCCTGTATGAACTCTTTTAGCTCTAAATCTATGGTCTTATGACCTTTCCCCATCAAGCCCCCACATCCATCCTTGCTTCTTTCTCAACAAAAGATTTCGCCTCCTCCTGTACAGAGGAGGCTCACAACTCCTGATCTGAGTCCTTGCATCTCCCTTCCTCAACACCTCGAAAGCTTGCCATCCCCTCTTCTCCATTGTCAGAGGATGAAGAAGTGAAGGCCACCAAGACTAACTCTGCCTCCTGGGCTCTCAGGGCCTCTTCAAGGACCCTGGTCTAGCAATTGTCAGCTATCTCACTCTCCTGCACCATCAAGCTCTCTCTACTGGAGGGCAGCACAGTACAGAAGTTACAGTGACTTACCAAATCGCTCTGAGTCTCAGTTTCCCGATCTGTAAAATGAAGATCATAACAGCACCTGCCTCATGGAGTTGGTGTAAAGATCCAATAAATAATGGATGTCAAATGCTTCACCAATCTTAAAGCACTATATAAATGTGAGCTATTATTAGCATACGGGCAGCTAGGTGGTGCAGCGGGCTGGGCCTGGAGTCAGGAAGACCTGAGTTCAAACCCAGCCTCAGACGCTTACTAGCTCTGTGACCCTAGGCAAGTCACTTAACCCTGTTTGCCTCAGTTACCTCATCTGTAAAACGAGCTGGAGAAGGAAATGGCAAAATACTCCAATAGCTGTATGACTCTGGGCAAGTCACTGAGCCCTGTTTGCCTCAGTTTCCTCATCTGTAAAATGAACTGGAAAAAGTAATGGCAAACCACTCCAGTATCTCTACCAAGAAAACCCCAATGGGGTTATGAAGAGTAGGACACAAGTGAAATGACCAAATAATTATTAATATTGGTGCCTTTTCCTCTGCCTACAGATGATCTCCAAACTCCTAGGGTTTACCCAGTAAGGAGTGGTCAGACAGGTTGGAGGACCAGAAGGGTGGTCCCCTTGGTGCCTTCGACCTCCAACATCTCCCCTGGCAACCTTTTATCCACTTCTTTCAACCCTTCTGTCCCATCTCTCCCTGTCCCAGTATAGCCCAAGCCTCTGGAAAAAAAGAGTCTATACGTGCTGCCTCTACTTCCACCACTGTCTTATTTTCTCCTTTTCCCACTCACTCATTCCTAAATATCTCAGAATAGGATTTTCATCCCTAACTGTATTAAAACCACTCGCTCAAAGGTCACCAAAGACCCACTGCTGAACCTCATTAGTAGCCTTTGTTCAGTTGTTTCTCCTCGATTTTTCTGCAGTATCTGGTGCTGCTATCTCCTCCCCCTCACACCCTGGAGATGCCACACTCTTTCCTGGTTCTCTTCTCAGCTGCCTAAGCACTCCTCACTGATTCATTGTCTCCCTCTAGCTGACTCTGTGTGGGTGTCCCCAGCTCTGGCTCTGTGGTCCTCTGCTGCTTTCTCTCTCTTGGTGATCTCATCCACTCCCTTGTATTCAATTACCACCACCATGCAGATGAGCCATAAATTCAATCTCTGGCCCCAGTCGCTTCCCCGAGCTCTAGCTCTTCACTTTCAAAAGCCCAAAAGGTATCTCCCACTTCAAACGCAACATATATCTAAAATTAACCCATCATCTTCCCCCAATTCCCAATTTTAATTCTTCTTCCTCCCCCTATCTAATTGACTGCCCAATCTGTTGACTTTCCCTTGTCAATCCTTTTCACATCTACTCCCTCTCTTCTATTCACACAGCCACCAGAATGCCTCCAATCTCTTCCCTTCTCCCATCCACCCTCCACACACTGGAGTAATCTTCCTAATACACAGATCTGACCATCTCACCCCTTTTCAAAAACTTGCCAATGGCTCTCCACTGAATAAGGTATACACTCCTTAGTCTGACACTCAAGGCCCTCCACTAAGCTTCAACCTACCTGGCTAGGCTTCCTCATACTACTCCCATTCACATAGTCTTTGTTGCAGCCAAACTGGCTTACTTTTGTGCTCCCAGTCCTCATCTCGTCCTGTCTCACCTCCAGGCTGTTGTTCATTCCAATTCTGGAGCCCAATTCATGCCAACGAGAGCTCACCTTCCAATTCCACCAAGGTCTATCACTCCCTTCCTTCAAGGTCTAGCATAGGCAATACTTCCCTCCAAGAAGCCTTATCTACCTGGCCTCTAGCTCCAGAGAGACTTGATCTCTTCCTACACAATGACTACAACGATATAAGTGGTAAGAACCCAAAAAACTTGAAAGTGGACACCGTGGAATTATAAGGCCAAGTTTGGCCCAGGGGGAAAAAAGTGACAAACTCACACCTCCTTCCCTCTCTTTGCAGAGGCAGTGGGCTATGGGTTCCAAACATTGTATATAACCAGACTAGTGCAGTGTGTTTATTCATTTTAGTGGACTGTGTTTTCCTCCCTACTGCAATAAGGTGCTGAAACTCTAAAAAACTGAGGAATTTCTGAGCTGCAGGACCAGACAGTAGCCCCCTCCACAAACACATACATCCATTCATTAGTCTTTGTATCGTGCTCCAAACACAGAAGGGGCTTAACAAACATTTCTTGTTTTATATTGAATTTATTTTGATGATTTGAGGAGGGGGGAGGCAGGAATTACAAAAATTCCTATTATTTTTGAATAGGAAATAAAATGTATTAATATCTTGATTCAAAAGAAAAGAAAGAGATCTTTCCCACCTCACATTTCTCATAGCCCTTTTCATGAATCTCTCTCTTTTGCACTGACCTCATTCTCCCTTGTAATACAGGAACATCTGTACATAAAAAAAGCATTTTTGTACATGATGCATTCCCTGTAACAGTGTAAGCCCCCTGAAGCAAGAGACTGTCATTTTATCTCTGTTGATGAACAATTGGACACATAGTAGGTGCCTAGAAAACGCCTGAAGAACTGAATCAGGCCTCTGTCCCTGGCGCATCATCCTGACCCTTAGCAGAGGAAGGAAGCTGCTTTTCACACTTCAGTCCCCTCTCTACCTTGAGACCTGGAGTGACGTGAGCTACGCCCAGGGAAGCCACTTGGCCTACAAACCCTACCCTGCCACTCCCCACCCTCAGGCCAGCTGACATCTCTGGACTGAAGCACTGAAGGTCGAGGCCCCTCAGACCCTGTAAGTCCTCACCCCTACCCCAATCGAGGGTAGTGTGAAGAATTTTCCCTGGGCTTTAGGACTCGGCTTCCCAAGGGCCCCCAATGGAACTACCACAGTGGGGGTAAACCCAAGGGCCCCTGGACTGTCTTTGATGCTCTGAGGTCTCCAGTGAAGTCAAGATGCTTCAGCTGGAACAATTCCAAGGGAATCCCAGGCTGGTGAGCTCAGAAAAGCACAGGTAGCCCCATGATCCATTAGGAAGTGTTACTGTTAGAAATGCTGCCTGAATTGCACAGTCCCTTAAGAAAGATTAGGATTGTAGCTTTTGTGTCTGAGAAATGGGAACAGATCTTTGGTCAAAGTGAGGAAACCATTAGCCTAGCTCAAGGCTCTGCCCCATCTATGCCCACAAAGGAGGCCCCCAGAGCTCCTAAGGGTGTAGGGACAGAAACCCACAGGGCAGGCAAGCTCTAACAACCAGCCTTCCTCACCACACCCAAAAGAAGACCAGTAAAGAAGACCCAATATTCTAGCTAGCAGGGCTCTCACAGGGATTAGAGCTATTCTGCCTGGCGGAGCAAAAAGCACTTAGAAAGAGAGAAGTTACAAAGAGGCAATATGAAGCTTGATACAAGGAAAAACATTGTAACAGCAACTGCAATCACAAAGTGGAACAGTCTGCCTTGATAGGTGATGAGCTCCCTGTCAAAAGGGGCATTCAACCAAGACCAGTTGATCACTTGCTGTTAATGATGTAGGGGAATTCCTGCTCAGAGGCAGGTCAGACAAGATGGCCTGACTCTCCTTCCAGCTCGGACATTCTGGGAGATCTTCTAGTCCAATCCGACACTCTCATCATTTTATAGAGAAGGGGAAATAAGGCTAAGGAGGGAAGTGACTTGTGTAAGTCCCTTGCCTCGCCCTTGCCCCCCCAAAAAAGGCTGGGACAGAGCAGAGGCAAGGTAGGACCCTGATTTCCTTGCTTGGACTTGGAACTAACCTCAATTTCCTCACCCGAAAAACAGCAAAAATTGCAATCTACTGTACTGCCAACCCTCACTAACGAAGTGCCGGATGGTGATCCTGTGCCTTTCTCTATTCTGCAACAGTCAAGTTATCAGTCAGTCAATATACATTTGTTAAACGCTTGCTGTGTGCCAGGCACTATGCCAAGCAATGGGAATTAAAAGAAAGGCAAAAACGATTCTGCTTTCAAGAAGCTTACCATCTAATGCTAGTAAAATCACCATGTACAAACAGCAGAGGATGTATTGAAGGTGATCTAAAGGGGAGGCCTTAGCATTTTAGGGGACGGGGAAAGGCTTTTTATGGAGGCTTAGCTCTGCTCCAGTGTGGCCTCTTCTCGCCCCTAACGAGAATGTCCAGACGTCTTAGCTCTGGGATAAGTCAGCCTGTTGCAAGCTCTCCCTGCTCTCCAAGGCCTCTGAGCCTGGAGGGGGGCAGGGTAGGGGCAGCCCCTCAGACCAGGGTATCATAGAGACCATGGCTTCCCTTAGACCAGGGCCAGATGGTAGGTTCTTCCAGGGCTCCAAGGGTTAAGAGGCCTGGGTGAGAAAGGAAGGAGAGTCAGCCCCCTATGGTGACGGGCGGCTGTGTCCTGAGGTCAGCGGCTGCACGGGCCAGGAGCCCAGCTCCCCCTTCCCCCTCCCCCTCTCTCAGGAACAGAAGCCACTTGTTCCCTAGGCCTGGACTGCTTGGAGCTCTGGGTCCCCCAGGGTCGGGGGGAGGGGGCCTTGAACTGAGCCCAGAAACTCCCCCTCCCCTCTGGCTGGCTCTCTGAGGGCCTTTTTTTCCCTAGGGCCCTAAGCCTCCTCGGGTGAACAGAGCTTGGGATCCCTGGGGTCACTGCTAAAAAGGGAACAACCACAAGTCCCAGCCACTCAGTCCCACCAAGATCTAGTCTCCTAGAGAACCGACAGCCATCTGAAGGGGGGGCGGGCAGGCAGTGTCAGGGCTGGAGAGCCAAGGATGAAGGGGAGGGGGCGGCTAGGGTGCAAGGTAGAAAATGGAGAAAGCTTCAGATCCAAATCCCAGCCAATGGGATAGGTCACGACCTCCTCTGAGCCTCTCGCCTCTAAGCTCCCCTCCACCTCAACTGTCCATCTGCTCTCTCCAAGGATCAGGTATTGTGGGGGAGATGGAGGAAGGATAAGTAGGTCCAGATCTTACCCTCAAGGAGGTTACAGTCTGTGAGGGAGATAGAATTCAAATACCAGGATCAATTGGAACAGGACAGGAAAAAACCTGGACTCAACGAAGGGAAGAATCAAAGCGGACACGGGAGGTCAGGGAAGCCTTCCTGGAGGAGGTGGTATTTGATGTGAGTCTGGATGAGAAATGACAAGCGTGCACACAGAGTAGGAAAAACAGCTTAGGCAAAGAAAGGCACAGAGGGGAAAAGGGACTTGACCCTAGCCAAAGAGGGTAGCCAGGATGGACAGGGGACATGGAGGAAGAGAGGGCTGGAGAGAAAGGATGGGGCAGACCTTTGGAAGTCTGGAACAAGAAGTCTGGTTTAGAATCTTTCCTGGTCGTCAGGGACCCTTAGCAAGCTTACAGTGACTTGCAGTTCTCCCACATAAGAAGCCAACTGCTAACGGTACCTTACTGAGCCCTGAGTCCTGAGTTTGGAGCCCCATCCAGGTTTCACCATAACCGTTCCCATTTCTATAGAACCTTAAGGTTGACATCTGACATCTACAAACTTTCCTCACAACAGCTCTATGAGGCAGACATTCCAGGCATTATAACCCCCCATTTTACAGATGATGAAACTGAGATCCAGAGACAGATAAGCAATTTGGCCTACGTCACAGGGCCAGTGAGCGTCAGAGCCAGGACTTTAACCCAGGTCTCCTGACTCAGGTCTGGGATCTTTCTACACAACTACATAGCCTACCAAAGTCTGCTTTCTGGGCAGCCTGCTTTTTTGCATTTTCTAACTACTCCAGGGCCCTCCAATGCCCGGGATCCAAATGTCCCTCGACACCATTCTGAACTCTAGCTGCTCTAGCTGCCCCAGCCTCTCGCCGGAACAGAAGACTGACTCTTCAGAGAAAAATGGAAGACTTTGCTGACCCAGAAGAGCCACTGACAGTACCGAGAAGCACCCCAATCCTGGTGCCTCATTGGGACCCACAGTGCTCCCAGACACCTCTCCAGGGAGCTTCCTGGCTTAAGCCCCCTCAAATCTGAACTGCTCATCCCAGAAACAGAGCTCAGAGCCCTATGGCTGGCTCTCTCAGAGCCTCCTAAGGAGCTCCCAGCAGCCACTCATGGTTCCCGATGCCTCCAACCCGGCTCACAAGGACTTGAGTGTGTCTCCCCTTCACTAAGGTGAATGCGGGGCACGGGGAGAGCCACAGTCCATCAGAGCTGGAGAGACACTTGGAGATCAGAGCCCAAAGGGGAGACCTGACTGACCCCAAGCTCATACCTCGAGTTAGGAGCCAAGTCTGGGGTAGAATACTGGTGGCCTGACTCCTCATTCAGGGCAAGCCCCTTTCCCCCGCAGCCCTGGGACACTACCTCCAGGAAGCCCTTTGGCCTGGGCTGGCCAGAGCCTCCGACTTAAGCTCCCGAGCCCACCCCCAACCCGCAGCCTCAGAGGCTGGGGGCGGGATAAAATAAGCAATGGGAGGGGGGAGGCGTGGGTCAAAGTTGTCCTCCCAGGACCCTAGGACACCATGAGACGGAGATGAGAGCCTCAGTTTACCAGTGGGGAAATGGGGAAGCCAGGGGTGGGGGAGAGGTACTGACCTGGCTCTCGCGCAGCACGGACCCAGGCGTCCGAACTCTCCCGGCGCCTCCGCGCACTCGCGGCAGCCCCGGCCCCCCCCCCCCCCGAGCTTCCGCCCGCCCCACGTGACGCCCCCGGGGAGGGGCCGGGCCGCGGCCCGGGCTAAGCAGGGGGTGGGGGAGGCCGGGCCCGCCTCCTCTGGGTCAGGCTGCAGCTCGCGGAGCGCGTCCGGGCTGAGTCTGTTTCACAGTCTTGTGTCTTCCCCTGGCTGGCTGGCTCTCATCACGGTGAGATAGAGAAGCTGCGCTGGACATAGGGGTAGGGCTTGAGTTCGAATGTAGCTTCGGGTACGCGGTCCCCTTGGAAGAGTCTCTACCCTTCTCCCTAAGTCAAGTTGGTCCCTAGCCTGCCTTTCTTGCTCTAAATCTGTTTCCGCCTTCCTCTGAGATGTCCCCTAAACCCTGAGGTTGGGGTAGACAGCAAAGTTCTCCCTGGGTCTTCATTACCCGGCCTTTTGCCCATCACCTTACTCCGCAGTCCGGCGACGCTGTCTCCATCTTCCGACTCCGTGAGATCTCCCCCGGCTGTCCCCCATGCCTGGAATGCCCTCCCTCCTCATCTCTGCCTCCCCACTTCGCGGGCTTCCAAGAACCAGCTCAAATCCCACCTTCTTGAAAGCTGCCTTTCCCAGTCCCTTAGTGCTAGTGCCTTCCCTCCGGAGTCTATGTCATACTGTATATACCTAGGTAGCAGAGTCGTCTCGCCCTTTAGATTGTGATCTCCTGGAGGACATTTACTTGTTTTACCTCTCTTTTTATCATTAGCGCTTAGCACAGTTCCTGGCTCCTAGAAAAGTGCGAAGCCCAAGTAGGTGCCTAATAAATGCGTGTATTGACTAGCTCAAGGTCTTCCAGAAAAGAGCTGGGTAGTGGGCTTTTCTAGATCCCAAGATTCCTAAACACAGAGCCAGGGAGAGGGGTACGCTAAGTGAGGACTTCCGACCTAGGGAAGAGGATTGGGGGAGCCGCAGCTTCTACTTAGTCTGCCGCTGACTAGCCAGCTGCATGACCCTGCACAAGTCACTTTCCCCTGTGTTCCCCGCCCTCCCCCCAATTGAAGGCTTCCTGAGATCAATGGCTCTGTTTCTCACCGTGAACTGCGACTCCTCCTTGGGGTGACTTTTCCGGAATAGGGCCGGTGTTAGGAGGAGGATGCCCCCTAGAGGGCGCCCAACGAACCAGAATTGGGGAGCGGGGTAGAATTAGTCCTTGAACTATTTAACCAGACCCTGGTATGTTGAGAGGAAATGGAGTCACAGATCTAAAATCCGAAGGGACCTCAGAAGCCAGCTGGTCCAAACTCTTAATTTTACACATGAAGAAACTAAGGTCCGGGGTAAGGAAGTCACACTGGACCAGGATTTGAAGCCCCAATCCTGTGCTTTTTCTTTCCACCACATATTATATTGGCTCCCACTTCTAAGGTATTTAAAGGCATACAAGGTACTTTCCTCACAACTCTGTAACATAGGAATGAAATCTTATTCTAATCTTACAGGTGGGGAGACTGAGTCCCAACGAAGGGAAGTGACTTGCTTAAAGTCATCCAGCTAGTGTCTCAGCCAGGATTACCAATATTCTTTCCCTGATACTGTACTGGCCCTCCTCCATATTTTCCTTCCACCACCAATTCCAGACAGTTTTCCTTGATCATCCCAGCCCACACTGCTAGCCATCTCTATCTTTCCCTGGGCCCTAAGCACACCCAGGCCCATAGCACTTCCCTAAAGAATGGAGATTGCTGTATAAACTCCTGGGGTGATATGGGGTGATAGGAGGTGAACAGAGGCATGTACCTGTCTGCTTTTCCCTTGGTGGAGTAGGTGATTTGGCCACAAAATATACAAATACTGCCCTGGACTTGGGAGTCAGAAGAGACTTGATCGATCTCTGGCCCTACCTCCAACACTAGCTGTGAAATCAAGGACAAATAGCTTAATCTCTCCCAGCCTGTTTCCTCATTTGTGAAAGGGGGATAACATCTGTGGAAGCATCTACTTCAGGTTGTTGGGAGACTTAAGATGATGGGTGTAAGGCAAGCAAGCCCCATAGGAGCAGTAGACATCTATCATTAGAGCCCCTGCTCTGCCACTGATCACGTGTGTGACCCTAAGCAAGTCACATCCCTCTCTGGACCAATTTCCTCCTCCATGAAATGGAAACAATCCATAATCCTCGTACTATCTTCCTCAGAGGATTGTAATCAAGACAATATAGAAATATGAATTTATTAGTAAATAATGCAGATTTTCCATTGACACCCTTCCCTGCCTCGCAATAAGAGCTGGCATTTCTATAGTTGCCTAGACACCAGTCAGGGAGAGCCCCTGGGGTTCTCCTAGGCTATCCAGGACATGAAAAGCTCCGGGTGGCAAGCCGTACTTGAGGCCAGAAGGGTTTCAAGTGTGAGAGCAAAGGGGGCAGGGGAAATGTTTAGATCTCACTTCTTTTTTATTTATTTTGGGTTGAGGGGGGAAGACAGGGCAATTGGGGTTAAGTGATTTGCCCAAGGTCACACAGTTAGTATGTGTGTCAAGTCTGAGACCGAATTTGAACTCAGGTTCTCCTGACTCCAGGGCCAGTGCTCTACTCACTATGCCACCTAGCTGCCCCTAGGTCTCGCTTCTGATACTTTCTATGTGACCCCAGATAGGTGACAACCTCCTGAGACCCAGTTTCCTGGTATGTGAAATGAGAAGTTTGGACTCAATAACCCTCTATAATCCCTTTCAAATCTAGATCTAAAAGCCTAAAACTGGGTCTATCAACCCAAAGACACCCCAGGAGGGAAGTTTGGGAGCTCTCTTCATCCACAAAGACCATCTACTCAAGCTGCGGGGTGGGGAGAGTGCTGAATGATGTCCTTGATGGGAAGGTAGCCACACTGGAACCAGAGATCCTTAAAGGTGAAATATAAATTTTTTTCCATAATGGTAGAGCTCTCAAATCCTCTCTGGCCTCAGCAGGCTTCTGGACTGGCTGGCTGAGGGGGAGCTTAAAATGTAAAATGGATCAAGGAGCTCAGTCTGGTGCACTCAGGTGGGCAAGTCCTAAACTGATGCCCAGGTGCATGATGGGATGGAAGACTCCTTTATCCTTCGGGACAATGAGGCAGCCATCAGCACAGGGCAGGCTGGGCCTGACTTAGAACAGGCCCCTTTGGCAGGTAATTTCTGCATCTGGTTATACATACTCAGATGTATATGCCTCAGTATGGAATGTCTAGAGGCCAGAAAGAGAGTACTAAACCCGGATACCACCAAGAGAAAGTGGGAGCAATAGGGAGAGGGGAGGAAGGGGATCAGAGTAGTGGCTCTGCTAAGCCAAGGAGCAGAAGCTCAGGACCACAAAGGCCCAGTAGGCTTTGGGTGAGAGATTAGGGAGCAGAGACTTGGAAAATAGTGAGAACCCTAAGGCCTTAAAGAATTGCACCGCCCCCCCCCCCCAAGTAGATGGGCCAATGGGTCCTGAGGCTCAGCGCAGGAGCCATCACAACCTCTGGGAACCGCACCAAGAGCTACCCAGGATTCAGATGAACAAGCTAGGGCTCTTCCAATTATACAGCAGCTTATTCGTGACCCTAGCATATGGCAGGGGTGGACAAACACGGAATGGAGGATCTATACTTAGTACAGACAGACTCATAGAATAAAAGAATGGCCAGATGATTAGATCAATCGATGAACCAATAAATGAGTCAAAGATGTAGGAGGATAAGTAAAAGGCTGGACAATTAGAAAAATGAATGAATTAGATGAATAAATGATTAAAGAAACAACAGTTAGGTGACAACAAATGAGTGAATGATTTAACAGGAAAAAGGTGAAAAGGCAGGGCACCCAGTGAAAGAATGGAGAGAAATCAGGACCCTGACCATAGGCAGTGGCTGTTGTATCAGTTTAATGAGGGTTATTTCTATACAAAATCTGCCTGCCCCATTTGCCACCCCTGCCCTGGGAGAAGGGGACCAGTCTGGGTTGGGGGAGGGAGGTATCCCCCAGGGATTGTCATTACCCCCCAAGGCAGAGGGCCAGCTCACCAGCAGCACTATCCCCTTCCCTGGGGGAAGGAGGATATAAAGAAACGGGCCAGGTCCCAGCCCTCTCCTCCCCTCCAGCAGCAGGGCAGGGAGAGACTGGCCTGGGCTTCCCCAGGGTTCTGAGGGGTCCCTTAGTTAAGGGAGGAGTCGTCATCACTGCCTTCACCCCCTGCCCCCCGCTCGTCCCGGCTCTCAGCCACAGCGCTTTCGTCGATATTCTCCAGGGAGTCGGCGTGCTGGACGGACAACTCTGACAGCGCCACGCTGGGCAGGGGGCTCTGTTCAGGGTGCAGCCATGGCTTGAAGTGAGGCCGATGCTTCTGTTTCCATTCTGGATACTTCATGCATGCCTTGTACATCTTCTTCATTGCCTGTGCGGCCAGGCCCAGAGCAGGAAGGGAAGGGTAGAGAGGGCACCCGTGTCAGGGGGCCTCCTGCATGCCCGCACATCCCCGGTTCCCCACCCTTCCCCCACCTCCATGACCACCACTTCCGGGCTCGCTCTCAAGCCCCTTTCTCACCTCCTCCCCACCTGCCGAGGCTACTCACCTTGGGAGCCAAGAATTGAGATGACTTATTCACTACCCACTTGGGTAAGGATCCTGTGAAGAGAGGAGTGACTGAAAATGATGAACTGAGCTCTGGGGGTCAGAGGGCACCATCTCTCCTACATCTACCCAATAGGAATCTCCTCTCCAACATTCCTGAGCAGCGGCTCATCCAGACTCTGCCAGAGGTCCTCCCAATGGTGAGAAGCTCACTACCACACAAAATGGGTTGTTATCCTTTTGTGTGGCTCTGATAGTTGGAAAGCTTTTCCTAAGCTCAGTGACTTTCTCCTATTTGGGGCTGGATGACCAACAGTCAGGGAGAAGAAAAGTTTCCTGCTCAGGACGGGGTGAGATGAGATGCTCCCTAAAGTCTTAACACCATCAAAGAAGGAAATATCTAGAAAGGGGCATGTGGACAAAGTAGGAGCTAAGACTCAAACATGCATTCAGACCATCTAAGAGCCTCTGAAAACAAGAGATACTATATTATTTTACGCTGGCCACGTGACAGGGAAGAGACTGTCTGAAAATCAGCACTTTGGACTCTGTGGTCTCTCTTCTACCTACAGATGTCTTGGGAAAGTGGCTCCTGAAATTCCCACAGGGCACCTCAAAATTCAACATATCCAAAGCCACCTTGGTTTCTCACCCATGTGCTTCTGATGTCACAATCTTCATAGGGGATACCGCCATTCATCTGCCTACCACGTTCATAACTTACTACTGAATAAAGTTTAAATCCCTGTACATGGCACTCAAGGCTCTCCACAATCTGATGCTTCTCTCCCTATCCAACTTTTCTAATGCTCCTCCAGTGTAGACACACAGTCCCCCAACCAAATATACAACTCGCTCTCCGTTTCTTGTGCCCCTGCACTATCCACCTTCGTGCCTTTGCTCACACTGTTCCCTGCTCCTAGGATGATCACCCCACCTTGACTCCTGTTGAATTTCCACCCACCTTAAAGCCCAACTCACAAGCTTCCTCCTCTTCCAGGAAGCCTTCCTGGATGTATCCCTTGTCAATAACACCCTCTCCCCTCAGAGGTCACAGGGCATTCTGTTTTTCAATGCCACATAGACTGAGTTTTCACGACAAGACTGTGAGCTTCAACATCTAAATGAGCTTGTCCAGTACTAACGTGCACAGTAGGTACTTAATAAGTGTTGCATCATCTATGAGGTAATAACAGCAAAAAAAGGGCTCCTCCCATGGCAAAGGACAACCACATGTGCTGTCTTCTTTGAACCTTTTCTCATATAGTGAGAGATGACCCTTCTCTTACACTGTATACTCAGTACTCCAGGTGGCCAATGCTCTGATTAAAAATGTGCAGATTAGGGCAGCTAGGTGACACAGTGAGTAGAGCACCTGGCCCTGGAGTCAGGAAGACCTGAATTCAAATCTGACCTCAGACACTTGAAACACTTTACTAGCTGTGTGACCTTGAGCAAGTCACTTAACCCCAATTGCCCTGCCTTCCCCCCTCCAAAAAAAAAAAAGAGTATGCGTATTGGGGGAGGGGGGAAAAAGGGGGCTGCTGTGACAAATGCACACACTTTCCCCAGCAGAAGACAGAGATTGTTTCCTTTCTGTCTCTGTATCGTCCAGTACCCAGTGCCTGGCACAAAGCAGACACTTGTTGGTTGACTGACTGGTCTTAACCTCACAATGGATAAGAGACTATCCCCATGCCAGAGCTAACATCAGGTCCAGGGCTTAGGCCTTCATGGATTCCAAGCTGATCTGATCTCCAACCCTTGGCTCAAGGCCCTGAGGCTCTCTTGGCCTGGGCTCAGAGACTGGTGACCACTTTTCCCTCCCTCCTTAGAAAGGCAGTGGGACATAGCGGTGGAAAGAGCCCCAGACTTGGAACCAGAGCTAGACTTGGGTCCTCGTTCTGACTCTTACTGGCTGTGTGACCATAGATAAGTCACACCCTTTCCGAGCCTTATTTCCTCATCTGCAGATTCTCTCTTTCACGTGGAAAGGGGACTCTTGTTCTGCCTGGCCTCAAAGGGCAGCACATGCGAGCAACACAGGAAAGCTGTGGAGAGGTAGGCCAGCTCATGATAAATTTCCTAACCACCAGTTACTGCCCAATGAGACAGGCTCCCTCAGGAGGAGGCTCACCCTCCCTGAAGGTTGCCTGCAGGAAGCCCCTTCTGGCTCACCCCATTTTTGGTGCCTTCTATGCCTAGATCTATACCAGTCTCGTATGCACGTTATTTTATGTTGTCTCCCCTGTAAGGCTGGGAGCTCCTTGAGAGCAGGGGCTGCTATATGTGGTCTTTCTTTGTATCCTCGGTGCTCAGCACAGTGCTTTAATTAAGGCTTGCTGACCGACTGAGGAGGAGGCTGAGTCAGTGGCTTGATGGGGAACACAGGGGATTCCTGTTCAGATACAGGTTGATCTTGAGGTGGACACTGTGATTTGGAGGAAGGGGGATCCAGGAATGAAGACCGTGCTGGAATGGGATTGAAGGAAGCTAGGGAGACGCCAGTGATGGGTCCTCTTCAGAGGCAGTGAGGTGTCCACTCAGAAGGGCCAGAGCCAGAAGGTCCATTAGCCTGCAAAGTCATGTGAGTCATTATGGCCACATCAGGGCCCCTCTGCAAGTACATTCTCATGATCAGTTCTGGACTGTAGATCTGCTGGACTTCACCTCTTTCCCTAGGTCCCTACTGGTGTGCTTCCAAAAAGCCCAACCTGTGTCTCTAGTGACTAAAGGGGAAAAGTGCATGTCCAGGCTGAAGCCAGTGACAGCATTAGACACAGAAAAGGGCTGTGCCCCTAAGGCTTTTTTTTTTTTCATGGAGAGGGGTGCCTAGCAAAGATAAAGCCCAGAGAAGGATGAAAATGCCAGGTGTATGTGGGATTCAGGCTGTGAGCCACATTCCTTTCCTTGCTCACATGGAGAGATTGGAACACCAAATGACAGCGCCTAGCTCCCCTGGAGAAAAGCACTTCCCAAGTAGCCCTCTGCTTGCACCCTAGGGGTACCCTTATCTTCTCACTGAGGGTTCTAGATATGTTTATGGCTGATAAGCTAAATGGGGACATGCAGCACCTGGCTCCACATACATAGACACTCATTTTTAAAATGTTTGGAGGCTGAATGAGGGTGAATAATAACAGATCACACTTATAAAGTGATATAAGGTTTATGAAGTATATTAATACATACATATGTGAATGTAGATATAAATGTATAATATATGAAAATGGAAATTATGCATTTATTATTTCAGCTGTGTACATACATATATACATGTATAAATACATATATACATTTACGTGTGTGTATGTACATGCCTGTATACATTTATATTATATGTGTGTATATATACATAAAATTTCTCTCTAAAATGGAGAGAGGAACTACGAAGGGTCATCTTTCCAGCTCAAAATCACAAATCTGACCATGTGTGAGTGTCCTGAACAGGAACTGTGGAATAAAGGTAGGCCAGGTGCCCAGACTTGGTGCCCAGAGCTCCAAGCTAGGACTGCAACACAGGGCACAGAATGCCCAGTCTGATCACTGACTCAACCCTGTCCCCAGGCACAAGAGGAGATAGAGAGGTTGTGTACCCAAAGGGATACCCAACTCTTTTCAACACAATGATACACAGCCATTCCAAAGGACTCATGATGAAAAATGCTATCGACCTCCAGAGAAAGAACTGAAGCATTTTTTCCTCTTTATTTTTCTTTCTTTTTTTCCTCTACAACATATCTAACATAGAAATATGTTTTGCATGATTTCATCTCTATAATGGGTATTACATTTCTTGCCTTCTCAGTGGGTGGGGGAGGGTTCTTTTGAAACTGAAAATAAACATTAAAAATTAAAGGATGCTTAGAGCTTCAAGCTAGGCCAATAGATCTGGCCTAGGCCAGTACTCAGAGCAGAGGTTGTGGACTCAGTACCCTGACAGGACAGTAACTTGGGAAGAGGTAAGGTTTGAGTGGAGAGGTTCTACCAGAAGGGGAAGGATCTCAGACTCTGCCCCCACAGCTTCCAACCGGGCCAGCAACACTATGTTGCTGTCCAAGACAGATCACTGGAAGAATGAGTAAACCAAAAAAAAAAGAGAAAAAAGAAGAAGAGCTATTTTGAGGTTCGAGATGTCCAATACAAAAACCCAGAAGAGGAGGATAGCACCAACACACCTACAAGAAAAGCCTCCAAAAATAAAACAAAAGCACACACAGCTTGCCTACAAGACCAATTAGGATTCCTAGAAGAAATAACGCAAGAGTTTAAAAACAGTATTATAAATGAAACAACAGAGATAAAGAACTGGAAAAGAAATAAGAACTATGGAGGAAAGATTTAGAAAGAGAATTCATAGCCTGACACAAGATTACAAGATCTTACCCAAGTAACTGAAAATAAGAATGAACCGAACAAATTTATGACTCCAAGGAAAAAAACAAGAAATATTAAAACAAAGTCAAGAGTGAAAAATAGAAGATAATGTAAGGAATCTCATCAAAAACAACTGACCTGGAAAACAGATCAAGGAGAGAAAATTTAAGGCTCACTGAACTACCCAAAAGCCATAACCAAAACAAACAAATGTAAATACCAAATTTCAAGGAATCATGAACAGACACTGTTCAGATCTCTTTGAAACAGAAGGCAAAATGAAAATAGAATCTACCAGTTACCTCCTGAAAAAAACCTCCCAAATGAAATTTCTAGGAACATCACAGAGAAAATTCAGAGCTACCACGTCAGGGAAAAAATACCGTAGGCAACAAGGAAGAAAGAATTCAAGTCCCAAGGAACCACAGTCAGGGTCCCAGAGATTCAGTAGCTATCACTATAAAGCAGCAGAGAGCACAGGATATGAAGTTCTGAAAGGCAAAAGATAAAGGCTTACAGTGAAAAATAACATCCAGGAAAACAGAGTATAATCCTACAAGAGAAAAAATGGATCTTTAATGTGATAGAAGATTTCCAAGCATGCTTGATGAAAAGACCTGAGCAAAAATTTAAATTGCATGAAAGAAGATGGATTTTTTTGAAGGGGGAGAGAGATGAGATACAAGCATCCCCAATGTGATTTTTGTTTTGCTCTGGTGATCTTAAAAGGAGGGAAGGATACAGCAGGGAAGAATTGAGGTAAGGGGGACTTATGAAATCATATAATTAAGGGGTACAAATGAGGATAGGGTAGAGGAGGAGGCATCAGTTGAACTTCACTTTGAACTGATGAGCAGAGAAGTGAGCACAGCCAGGAGAATAATTTATACTATAAAAACAACATTGCAAAAAGAAATCATTTTGAAAGACTTAAGGTCTCTGATCAATGCAATGATCAACCCTGAATCCAAAAGACTGACAGAGAAATGTGACAACCACACCTCCAGATTGCAAGGAAAATGGAACACAAAGAATGAGACACCCTTTAAAAAAAACACATGGCCAATGTGGGAGTTTGTTTTGCTTGACTATGCATCTCTGTTGCATGGGTTTTGTTTTTCTTTTTTTTTTCTTTTCAGAGTGGGGTTGGAAGGAAGAAGGAAATCTATTGGATAATGTAGGTAAAAAAAGAAAATTTAATTCTAAAAAAGAGGAAAATAGGAATCTATTGTCTCACAACCATGTTAGGATCATAGTTTCATAGGTTTTGAGGTGAAAGGGACTATGGTGAGTGACAAATGAAATGACTGAGGAAACAAAGGTTTGTTCTTCTGAGCATACCGATTTATTAAGCAGTGCGTGCCAAGTGCCTAACAAACTGGGACCAGACTGCCTCAGTTTAGGCCTGACCCCAAATACAGGGGGAGACAGACTTTTATACATTAAAAATAACTAACCAAATAAGGTCAATTGATTAAAAGGAAACAATACAACATTAGATAATCTGATTCCTAATTGGAAGAAAGATCAGGGACTTCCAAGTTGTGAGGGGGAGAGTGACCAGGTCCCATTCCCTGAAATCAGAAGTGGAGGTGTCCCACTCCCCCCGCCAATGTCTGTAAACAAAGGAACATGGAAACAATAGCTGACTGATCAGTAGGGAGGCAGTTTTCAGGTAAGACACTTGGGTTGCTTGAGATGCACAACTATGAGCAAACTCTTTGCCTCAATCTTTGGATCTGACTGGGTTTCTGGGTGTCATAATCTAGGTCCTTGGCTAAAGGTCTCTAAGCAGCAAATTACCTAATGTATTGTTTCTTTTAAATTAATTGGCCTTATTTGATTAATCGTTTTTAATGTATGAAAGTCTATCTCCCCCTGAATTTAGGATCCAGGCCTAAGCTGAAGAAGGGGCCTGGTCCTGATGTGTTGGGCAGTTGGCATGCATTGATTAATAAATCAATTTCCTCGGAAGACCAAATCTTTGTTTCCTCAGTCAATTCATCTTCTACCTGCCCCAGGGCCATGAAGGCTATCTCATCCAACCTACTCATATTACAGATGAGGAAACTGAAGCTAAGGTAAGTGGCAAAGCTGAGATTTGTGCCAGGGTCTTTGATCCTCAAATCCAGAGTTCTCTCTGATGTACTGTGATGTGTCCTTGGGACACAAGGTGGGATAGAGAATGAATCTGTGATTTCACTGGGATAGGGAATTCCTTATATACGTTAGGAGAAGTTAACTCTGAGGCTCCTAGAGCACTAAGAGGGAGAGTAAGTGACTTGCCTAAAGTCATCCAGGCAGAGACAAGACGTAAGCCCAGGTGTCCCTGGTTGAGACACTGCCTCACACTAAGAGGTGGGGGTTACTTTTGTTTCCCCTTTTTAATATACAATGAACATGAAGCTGAGAAGTCAAGTGACCTGTCCATCCTGCTAAGCAGGATTTGAACTCAGGTTTTCTTCACTCCAAGTCGAATCAATGCTCTTATCTGCTGAACCATACTTCCTCCAATTCAAAGGGGCTCTCCTCTTGAGTTCCCTCCTTCTCTCCTAGGCTCTACCCTCCTGGTCCTCTATGTTTAAACCCTCAAGGTCAATCAATCAAGGCAGCATTTATTAAGCACCTAACCATGTGCCTGGCATTGTGATAACCTTCAGGAATACAATTATAAATATGAGACAGTCTTTGCCCTCAAGAGCTTAATTAAGTTCTATGAAGAGGGATATATTTTCACAGATTTACACCGACTTGGGAGAAAAGGAGATCGAAAAATGGAGAAACAGGAAGAGTTTCTTGATAAAAAAAAACAAAACCAGTACCTGAGCTAGGACTTGGAACGACTCAGTGGTTCCAAGCAGCAGAGGTGAGCAGGGAGAACAATCTGACTCCTTCCTCTCCCTTGCTTCCCCGTGTCTCCCTCAACCAAATCCAAACATAGTCCCTATGCTATCTGTTTTGTGGAAAGCCATTCAAGTATGATTATCCCCGTTTTACAGGTAAGATAAAATGATTTTCCCAAGGTCACAAGTTAGTAGGTTTTATAGCTGGGATTCAAAATCCTATCTTCTGACTCCAAGGCAGGTTCCTTTTCCACTCTACCATAGCTGCCTCCCAAGAATTCAGATGTCCCTCCCTTCCTAGTACCCAATTCCTTCCCCTTGTCCCTGACCCTGAAGACAATAAAGTTACAATTTTTCATGGAGAAAAGCATCAACAAATTAGTCAGTGGCTTAGAGTCTAATAGCATTTGTCTGTTGCTGGAAGAATAGAGGGACATGATGAAAAGAATTTACAGGATTTAAAAGGTGGAAAAGTCCTTAGAAGTATCAAGTCAAATTATTCCCATTTAACAGAAAAAAAAAAAGTGAGGCTAAGACAAAGTAAATGGACTTGTCCAAGGCCACAGAGCTGACAAGGTCTGGAACCCAGAGCCCTGCCACCCAGGCTTCTGTCCTCCACTATGACAGGCTAGGGCAGGTCTCACATCCTAAAAAATACAAATTAAGCCAGACTCCAAAACAAAAAGAGCAGACCAGGTAAAGCAGTGGCCATGTACCCAGCTGCCTTCCCAATTCTTCCTGGACAGGAATGTCCGGAGCCTTTTCCGATTCTTCTTCCCTGCCCCATTTCTTATCACCCTCACTGACCACAAAGGACTTGAGCTAATCTTCAAATCCAAAGGCTTTCTCCCAGGCCTCTTCCTCCTGGCTCTCTGGGTGTATAAAACTGTTCACCAAATACAGGCTCTCTGTTTAACCCCTGGCAACTTTCTAAAGCACTTATCACACGCTGTTCTGAATTACAGTTACCCATTCCTATCTGGGCCCCCTACCAGAAGGCAAGCTTCCTGAGAGTGCTGCCCTCATATCATGATCTCCATTTGTAACCTGCTCATCCCCTACCACTTCACAGGGCACACAGCAGGGCACAGAGGGTGTGGAAGGAGGCTGGGGATAAATGTTATTCTGTCTTGGGGTAGGGGGGCTTTCAGAAGGGAAAGGAACAGGAGCGGGGCCAGGCCAGGTACAGTGTCTCACCTTTGGGGTCTACCTGGGCCAGGTAGGTGATGACAGAGCTCTTGGGGCCTGTGCTCTGGATGAGGTAGCCCGTCTGGATGGACACAGCTCGGACCAGGTCTTTTCGGGGTGGGTATTTCTAGGAAGGGAAGGATAGGCATGAGGTACAAGTGTGGCTGACACCTGAGGCAGGAAGAATAGAGAGGTGGCAGAGACCTCCCTGGCACTTAGGACACTGCCCTCCTACCCACAAACACTTTCCCGCACTCCTTTCTCTGGGCTGCACTGAGGGCACCACCCCACCTTGCCTTTGTTACGTGCCTCTAGGGATGTCTGAGGCCCACCCTGAGTCTTGACCTCTCTCCTATCCTCTGGCTCTGGGCTTTCCCAGGGCTCTCCCAGCCCTCTCCCACCTCAAGGTTTCAAATAATTGAATAATCAATGCCATTGTTATAAAACTATCCCTTTGGTCACTGTACTAAACTTGGAGTTTCTTCTCCATGACCCTCAGCTTTTTTTTTCTTTTCTTTTTAAACACATCTGTATTTTTATTTGAACGATTTTTCCCTGCAGTTTTCAAACAATCACCTCAGAGGACCTCTGGTCCAACCTCCCCAATTAAAAAAATGAAAAAACTGGGGGCAGCTAGGTGGTACAGTGAGTAGAGCACCGGCCCTGGAGTCAGGAGGACCTGAGTTCAAATCCGGCCTCAGACATTTGACACGTGTACTAGCTGTGTGACCTTGGGCAAGTCACTTAACCCCAATTGCCCTGCCTTCATCCCTCCAAAAAAAAAAACAAAACAAAACAAAAAAATGAGAAAACTGAAGCCAAGAAGAGGGCAGCAGCCTGCCCCATGCCACACAGCAAGAACGTGGTCCACTCAGGACCTGAAGCCAGGTTTCCTGACTCCCACTGCAGGATTCTAAGCATGGAAAGAATAACTCTTGCCATTTCCCAAGAGCTCTAGGGCTCACTAAGGACTCTCCTTCACATAAGTTGGTTAGGTTGTGAGTTATGATTCCTATTTAACAAACAAGGAAACTGAGGCCAGGAAAAGCGAGGGGAACTCTCCAGATAGCATGTGTCAAGAGTCAGAAGACCCCTGGCCAACCCTTGAGATGTGACCTCAGAGTCTGAAGGAACTGAGGGCAGATAGAAGAGGCCATGACATAGGAGCATGGTTGGGAGAAGACAATGGGCCACTATAAAATTCTTTAGAGTCTCTTGCAGTTCTCAACACTGTGACCCAGGAGGACTAGGTCTTATGACATAAACACTCCTATTTTTAGAGTGCTTTAACACTAACCAAAGTGACTTTCCTCCCTCCAAGGTGTATTGTTGTACCCATTTTATAGGTGAGGAAACTAAGGCTGGCATAGGTTGACTTGCCCATGGTCACATCACTTCTTAATTAAAGGGCTGAAACTCAAACTCTAATACCTGGGCTCTGTCTACTGCACTGCACTGCCACTGAGCCTCCCCCCGGATGCCCAGACCCCAGCCCTGCACACAGTTGGTGTCTCGATCTGTACAGGGCTTCAGACTCCCCAAAGCACTTTCCTATCTATCCCCTTCACTGGATCTTCAGTCTGAGGTGGAAGACAGAAGAGGAACTATCACCCCCATTTCAGAAATGGGAAAACTGCGCCTCAGAGAAGGGAAAGAATTTGCCCAAAATAACACATTAGGTCATGGTCCCAGGCCAGGTCTAGAATCATAGGCTCTAAGGCTCTTCTACCAACAGCGGGTGCCTGCCAGCACACTCACTGGGTGCTTCACTGAATAGTTCATGATGATGTAATCGGCTCCCATGGGCAGCCAGGATCGGAGGGTGATGACATCACGGTTCTTCAGGGGTTTCGGACACCTCCCTAAGTGGAAGAAAAGGGCCATTAGACTGGAGGCCACAGGCCACACTGCCAGACATGCCCCTCCCATGGCTTCAGGCTCTCTCCCAGAGACCCAAAGGAAGGAGCAAACCAGGACTCCATCAAGAGTTACTGAGCCTGGTCCAGGAAGTGGCAGCAGTGGTCCAAGTGTGCAGCCATCCCAGCAGCAACCACAGACTCCCAGCAATTCTCTCCCTCCCCCAGGTGGCCTTTTCTGGCTTCTCTAGTCCAGCGCCCTCCTCTACCCTGAGCATTACGGAACTACATGCAGAAACACTGGCTTCTGTTCTTTCTAATTGTTTCCTGGTGAGGATAATCACTTCCCCTACATGGGCTGGAGGCTCCCTGGGGACAGAGGAGGATCTCCTCCTCCTGTCAGGGACACAGTGCCTGACAGAATCCCAAGCAGGTGAAGATCCCAGAGAGACTTTGGTTAACACAGGCTGGCCGAGTAAAGGGGAAACACTAGGAAAAGAGGGAGAAGGGAGAGGGAGGAAGGGAAGAAGGGAGGGTGACAGGATCATGGTTTTCCCAGACGTGAAGGGATAGCCTGAAACAGGGAGGAGAGACTTGTTTTGCCTGGTTCCAGAGGACAAAACTAAGACCAAGGGGAGGGAAGTTATAAAGAGAAAGATTTCAGGTCGACATAAGGAAGGATTCTTAACAACTGGGACCATCTGACCCAATACACTAAGATCAAACAAAGAGGAAGTCATCTTACACATATAAAAACTGTTTGTGGTGGTAAGGAACTGGAAACTAAGGGGAAGCCCATCGATTGGGGGATGGCTGTACCTACAGGAGTGTAACAGAATCTTATTGTGCTGTAAGAAACAATGAAAGGGATGTTCTCGGAGAAACCTGGAAGGACTTGTATGAACTGATGCAGAGTGACATGAGCAGAACCAGTGATAACAATAAAAGTTTTGTAAAAATAAACAATTTTGGATGACTTAAGAGCTCTGATCAAAGTAATGATCAACCTTGATTCCAAAGGACTGATGACGGCACATGCTACTCTTCTCCAGAAAGAAAAGTGACTAAATATAATGAATGAAATACATTTTTTTGGTCATGGCCAATATGGGAATTTGTTTTGCCTTATTATGCATATACATTATAAGTGTTTGTTGTTGGGGGTGGGGCGATGGGGAGGGACTAGGAAGAGAGGTGGAAGGTTGGGAGGAGACAAAAATAAATGCTTAATAATTTTAAAATAATTAAAAATTTAAAGGTCAATTGGAACTATCCCACAGTGAAGAAGCAAGTTGTCTTGGGTGGAAGGGAGGCAGTTAGCCAACAGTGAGGCTCTTCAAAGCACAGGCTGGATAATCCTGGTATCAGGGAGGCAGCAGAGCATTCCTGAATAGGAAAGGACATTAGACCACACAACCTCTCAAATCCCTTTCAGCTCTGAATGTCTATGATTCTAATCTTTAGGGAGGTTTCCTGGCAGAGCGGATAGAATGTCAGACTTGGGAGGAAGACCTGACTTCAAACCCTGTCTCTGACACTTTCTAGCTAGGTGACCCTCGGCTTAAATTCTCAGTTTCTTCATCTGTAAAATGGGCATAATGTCTCTAGACATACCTTACTGTTTTTCTGGGAGGCTTGAATGAGAAAATGTATACAGAAGTGCTTTGCAAACATTAAATAAAGCACTGTCCTCTCATGCTAAAATTTCATCATTCCCAGATGCTATGAGTCTCAGAGCCTAGAATTCTAAGATACTTACGGTTCATAGTCTCAAATTCTATGATTCTGTGAGTCTGTTATTCTACAGGGACAAAGGAAAAGAAAGGGAGGCTCAGGAAAGAGGGACAGGTGAGAAGGGAAGAGGCTGGCGATGGAGGATGCCTCTGGAGCTCACAGGAGTAGTAGCCCACGTCAGCGTTCACAGTCAGGCGGGCGATGTCAAAGGTCTCGATCACGTTGCTGTCCCACTTCTTACGATACTCGATGTCGTGGAGCACATCATAGAGTGTCTCGGCCGGCACATCTCGACACTCCATCCGACACTGCAGGTAGACAGACAGACGGACAAAGGTCAGTCAGCGCCCAGGCTGGAGCAGCCCATGGAGGACAGAGACTGGGCCAGCCCAATGGAGGACAGTCCACAGAAAGCACACCCAATGGGGGACCCTGGACAGGAAGCCAGGCAAGTACAGCACCAAGCACCAGGACCAAAGACTAGTCATCGAAACAATCTAGAAATGACCGATGATTTGTAATGAGGATAATGAAGTGACTGTAAACCTCTATGCCCCACATACTTCAAGAGAGCCAAGATCTCCTCCACCTCATATATATGTGTCTCTAGCAATGCAGATCATGGTCCCTCTATAAGGCAGCCTGGTGGTGCAGCGGATAGAGAGCTGAACCTGCAGTCAAGAAGCTCTCCATTCAAATCCAGCCCCAAGCATGTGTGACCCGGGCAAGTCACTGAGTTCTTATTTGTAAAATGAGGAGAATAGCACCAACCTCCCAGGGGTGTTGTGTGGACAAAACGAGATCATCGTTTGTAAAGCACATCGAAAGCTTTAAAGTGCTATGTAAATGCTAGCTATGATTATGTTATCATTATCACTATCACAGTAAAAATCATCTCCCCACAGCTACTCTGAGTGATGGCTTTGCAGTGATGAGGTGGTGTTGTTCTTATCCAGTTGTTCCAGTCACGTTCGACTCTCCATGACCCCAGTTGGGGTTTTCTTGGCAAAGATACTGGAGTGGCTTGCCATTTCCTTCTCTAGCTCATTCTGCAGATGAGGAAACTGAAGTAACCAGGGTTAAGTGACTTGCCCAGGGTCACATAGCCAGTAAGTATCTGAGACTGGATTTGAACTCATGAAGATGAGTCTTCCTGACTCCAGGCCTTGCACTCTATCCACTGCGCCACCTAGCTGTCCCTCCTGATATTACCATACACTGGTTCAGACCTTCATCACCTCATGCTTAAACCACTGCAATAGTCTTCCAGTTTGTTTTTCTCTTCCTTCATCTCAGCTGCCAAAATGATCTTCCTAAAGCATAGGTATGTTAAACATCTGTTCAGTGACTCCCTATCACCTCTAGGATAAAAAATTAAAATCCATTATTTGACTTTTAAAGGCCTTCACAAACTGCCTGGGTTCAAATTTTGCCTCACACATGTACTAACTGTATGACTCTGGGCAAGTCACTTTTAAGATGCTATGGTTCTGTTTGTACAAAGTGTGGGATCTAGAGAAATAGATCTCTTCTCAAGGAATATAAATCAAGGTTGGCTCCCTGGAATGATAAATAAACTGGGTCATTAAGATGCTATGGTTCTGTGAGCCTACAATTGAACAGCAGTGCAGGAAAGAATGTCTTCTCAACTGTAAGATGAGGATAATACCTTAGCACCTCCCTCTCATAAGATTGTGAGGAAAGTAATCTATAAAGCTGAGATCTTAACAGAAATGTGAACTAAGAGGCTGGTCTTTGGACACCAGATACAACTTTCCATTGGGACTGTTCAGAAAGCCTTGGTACCTCGGCTAGACCCACGAGATCGACCTTGGACTGCACTGGTGGAGCCTTCAAAAACTTAGGCCCCCTCCACACCATGAGGAGACGTCAGAGGATGACTCAAGCTATGGTCTAGCTCTTCTAAAATGGGCCTAAAGAGGATGGCCAAACAATGTGAATGTGAATGCAATGGAAATAATGAACATTGAGGAATTCAGAGAAGCCTGAGAAGATACATGTGAACTGATATAGAGTTAAGTGGTACCAGGAAAATCATATACATAAGAGCTACACTAATGTGAAAAAAACAACAACCCTAGAACAATGCCAAACATGGGATATACTTGGAATAGTCAATCTTGGCCTAGAGGAGAGATGAAAAGATACACCTCCCTCTCTCATGCAGCAAGGGATTGTGGGTGTGGGATGCCACCCACAGTCCAATGAGGTCACTGGGCTGGTTTGGCTCCACTGGCTTTTTTGTGTGACAATAGAAAGGCTCCCTGGGGCATGGGAAGGAGGTTGGTTTAGCCAGTGTAGACTGCAATGACTGTGTTCTCAAGCCAAAAGCCCCATTTCCAACCAGCTCCACAGCTTGTGAACTGCAAGTCTCCATCATGCCTTCCTTCCCCAGAAAATTCATCCTTAACCCCCAATCCTTTTCTGCTTCCTTTTGCTAGCTGTCTCCCCCCGACTAGAGTGTAAGTTTTTTAACTTATATTTGTATCCCCAGCACTTAGCACAGTGTCTGATGCAAAACAGGCATTTGATAAATCTTTATTAACCGACTGATAAGGCAGCAATAAAACTTTTACCTTAAAAAAAAGGTCCATGATTGCACATACTATCAAATCGGCTGATGTGTTGGCTAGTTTTGCTGCACTGGTTTTTTCCCTTCCCTTATTTTTTATTTTTATAAGAGATAGCTCACTGGCTAGGGGAAGAAGGGCTGTGTGGGTGTAAGGAGTGTGGGTCTGTGTGTATACACACACACAGAGAAGTTATAAAATTTTTAAAACACTGTATGGCAAACCTAATAAATACAATGAAAAAATAAAACAGACGTGAATGACCGGCATGCACAGATTCAAAAGAGGAGCCTCTGTACCTGAGAACAAACACACACACACACACACACACACACACACACACACACACACACACACACACACCACAAAAGTACAACTTGCTGCTAGCATACAGTGGACATCTCTAAAATGAATGTGCTGCTAGGATAAACATTAACCAGACATTTAATAGAGCATCATTTCCCTGCCGCCTTGGAGTTTTTAGGATGGCCTTTTGGGATAATTTAAATGGCTTACTTCTTTAAACACACACACACAACACAAAAACACAAAAACCCAAGCTGTTCAAAAAGGTCTGCGTTTCTGGATAGATTTCCCTGCAGCAAAACAGCAGTGGGGATTTAGCTGTTGAATCATTAGGCTGCACTCGTCGCAGGCTTAGGGTTTTGGTTGGGCTTTTTTTCTCCCCAAAGATAGCTACTGCAGAATGGAAGAAGCAGTTACAGCAAGACTAACTGTGCTCACATTCTTCCATCGCTCCATGGTTTACCAAATTACTCTGCTTTAATCTCAGATTCCCCACAACAGGCCTGCAGGGGAGGGAGTGCAGAGATGATGAGCCCTCTTTGATAGATGGGGAAAGTGAAGTTCAGAGAAATAAATGACATGCCCAGGGTCACCTGGCTAGTGAAGTGGAAATGTCAGGACAAGAGCCACAGAATTTCAGAGGAAGAAGAAGACCTTAAGAGGACTGGACATTCCAAACCCTGTAATTGTTACAGCACTGTAGGATCTGGGACTGGAAAAGATTTTTAGAGACCATCTAATCCCAGAGTTTAATCTTAACTTGGGTTCTACAAACTATTTTTTAAAAATATTTGAAAACTGCATTTCATAGTAACTGGCTCCCTTGCACTCCTGTGTATTTTATTTTATGGCTTTAAGAAAAAAAGATTTTTTGATACTGGGTCTCCCTTCCTAGAAGTCTGGCCACTCGTGGGCTACTACAACTGCCAGGCATAGCAGCTTTGACTTGCTGGGCAAGCCGGTTTGCCCCTCCCCAGGTGGCCTCATGGTGTTCTTCACATCTTCTCCTCTAAAACTCCCAAGCCTTCGTTCCGACAACCCCAAAGGTCTACCCCATTGCCCTTCAGAGTGCCTGTGCTCATGGGACCCACCGGCCTCAGTGTCCTCAACTGGAGGGATCACAGGCATGCACTCCCAGCTCAAAAACATCATTCTGAGAACGGGCCCATAGGCTTCACCAGACTGACTGCTCAAAGGGCCTAGGAAACAGAAAAGGGCAAGAACCTCCCCAACTCTAATCCAAATCCTTATTTTATAGAGAAACAACAGGGTATGGTAGAAAGTCCTAGATTCAAAGTCTGAGAACCTGGGTTCAAATCTTGACTGTACCTCCGCTTTGTGTACCTTTGATCAAGTCACTTTACCTTTCTGGGTTTCAGTCAGCTCAACTGTAAAGATGAGTATACAAATTGGGGGTGGGGGTGGTTGGATCAGGGAGTGGCTGACACTTGAATCTCCCTCCCTCCCACACACACTCTATGGGTACAGAAATACATTTCACTCAACAGGAAACAGGAAGGAAAGGGGAGAAGGGAGGGAATATGAAACGGAAGATAAAGGGAGGGATTAGTCCCTACCAGGGGTGGGGAACCTGTGGCCTGGAGGCCACACGTGGCCTTCTAGGTCCTTGGGTGCCACCTTTTAACTTAGTCCAAGTTTTACAGAACATATCTTTTTATTAAGGGGATTTGTTCTGTGAAATTTGGATTCAAAGGGCTGCACTTGAGGACTTAGCAAGCCATATGAGGCCTCCAGGTCACAGGTTCCCCACCCCTGTCTATACAATACAAACTCTAAGGATGTACAAAAATATTTATATGCCTCTTATTGAGGGGGCAAAGAATGGGAATCTGAGAAGGTACTTTTTTCAATTAGGGAATGAATGGACAAATTACGGTTTGTAAATGGGATGGAATACTATTGTGCTATAAGAAATAATGAAGAGGATAGCAGAAGACTTATATGAATTGATTCAGAGGGAAAATGATCAGAACCAGAAAAACAATTTATTCAGTGACAACAATATGGTTGTTGACATATAACAAATAACTTTGACATAAGACAAGTAACTGAAAGAATTAGAAATTCTGATCAGCATAAGGACCATCCATAATTATGGAAGACTAAAAAAACATGATAACCACACTACTGATAGGTGAAGGACTCAAGAGTACATGATGAGACATACATACATACATGTATATACATATATATGTATGTATTTGGACATGGTCAATTTGGAAACATTTTTGCTCGTCTATACATGTTTGTAATAGGGGTTTTGTTTTTCTTTCAGTCTCAATGCGGGGTGGAAGAAGAAAAGGGGACTTTTACTGATTAAAAAAACAAAATTTATTTTTAAAAAACTGCAAAATGAAGGGGTTGGTGCTATGAACCAATAATTTGGAATTATTTGGGAAAAGTCACTAAATCGTTCATACTCTTTGATATAGAGATTCTGTTATTGGGTATATACCCCAAGGAGGAAAAGATAGAAGGAAAATGGTCTCATACATATCAAAATATTCCTAACTTTTTGTGGTAGGAATAAACTAGAAACAAAGTAGATATCCACTGATCAAGGGATAGCTAAGCAAATCGTGATATGTGAATGTAACAGAACTATACTACTGTACCCATAAGAAACAATGACTATGAAGAATTCCTAGAAATACAGGAAGATTTGTATGCAGGAAGCAGAACCAGAGAACAGTTTACACAATTATTGTAATCCCTGAGATAAGATACATATATAGTACTTTGCAAACTTATTCCCTGGGATAACATGTAAAGTACAAAGATGAGTTATTTTCTCTATATTACTATATTTGTTTACAACAATGTAAGCAAAAAATAAGACTAAAACAAAGCCAAAGTCTAAGGCATGATAATGACTAATATTAGTTGTAGAGGACAGATGTTGAACCACACCACCCTTCTTTAGGTAAAGAGGCGGGGACTGGAAGTTCAGGATGTTTCACACGATGTCAAAAACAGTCATTTTGTTAGTTGGCTTGAGGTGGGGTGCTCTTTGGGAGAGTAGGTATGTCTGGAAATGACTGATATTAAAAAAGTTTAAAACCCCATGCTCCCCGCAAACTGTGGCTTAGAGAAGTTAGGCAACTTGTCCAGAGTCACACTGGTAAGTACATTAGGAGAGCCAGGATTCAAATAGGTCCTATGACTTCAAATCTAGTGTTCTTTCCATTATAAATTATTTTATTAAGAAAACTGCCACATAGAGAGGTAAACAATAATAGCTGCTCTCCCATTTCTATAGCTTATTAAGATTTCAGAGTGTTTTCCTCACAACCACCCTGTGAGGGAGTTAGTATGTTATAGGCCCTGAGGTAAACCAAGGCTCAGAGTATAATGATTTATCCAAAGTCACAGAGGTAATAAATGTCAGAACTGTGACTCAAACCCATGTCTTCTGCCTCCAAGATTGTGGCTCCTTCTACTATACAAAGCTGGTTCTATGTATGATGATCTAAAGAGGTAAGAAGGTATTTTTTGATCTGTGGATGCCTTAATGGAATACTGTCCTACTGGGTAGGAAGGGAGAGAAAGGGAAAGATGCTTGGGGAAGAGGGGAGGTGGGGGAGGGATTCCACTGGACTGAGTTTCAGCCTGGCTATGTCCTAGAGAAGCAGCTTAGCACAGTAGAAAGAGCCTTTGGACCTCCGCTAGAGCAGAAGCTGAGAGAGCTATGTTGGCATCTCTTCTCCCTCCGCTCTCTGCTAGTGACTCATCCTTGCTGCTCTCTAGCCCTGTTTCCCTGGACACCCTTCTCCCTGGGGGGCTCTGGGGTCAGCACTGTAGTCACCAGACCATCAGACACATCCTTCCCTGATTTCAAGGCTTCTCCACCTAACTCTGAGCCCAATGTGAATCCCCTCCCCTGACTTTTTTCTAGGCCCCTGGAACTACCAACTTCACCCCAAGGGGCAGAATAGTCAAGAGTAAGAAAGGAAAAGTAAGGGGACAAAGAAAAAAAGAGGAAAAAGTGGGAGGAGCGAGACGAAAAGAGATGAAAGACTGGAAAAGGTAAACAGAGACAGTGAGATAGGAAAGGAGATGGTTACAAATACTAAGAGAAAGAGACAGGAAGAGAGACTGGAAACAGGCAGACTAGAAGGGAGACTGGGAGGGGGAAGAGACCAAGCAAGAGCTGACTGACTAGGAAGGGAGAAAAAGAAAGGTAGTGAAAAAAGGAGAGAAGGAAGACCTAGGATACGGACCTAGAGAAATAATTGGATCAAGCACAATGTTGTTGCTGCAGTGACCGAGCATGAATCAGTCTCACAAATACAAACACTCTCCCTTAGATACACACACACACACACACACACACACACACACACACACGCACACACACGCACACATCCCTTTCCCTTATCCCCAAGTCCACGCCTCTCCCTGCATTGCCTTCACCCAGAAGCCTCTGATCTCCCAGACTGGCTCAAAGCTGACTGCGGCCTGGGTCAGGGCTCTGCTCCTGAACACGGGGCGCTGTGGGGATGTGGGGGCCCCCTGCCAGGAAATCTGTTAAGGGACGTAGGCTCCCTCTCCCCAGACCCTGACTCTGAGAAAGACGGAAAAGCTGCAAGTCAGCTGGTTAGAGGCTAGCAGTATCCCAAGAGATGATCAGGTCATAGGTTTAGATCAGGAAGAGACCTTGGGGATCATAGAGTTCAACCCCTTCATTTTACAGAACCAGAGAAATGAAGATCTTGCCCAATATCACATGGCTAAAATCCTATCTAAGGCAGGATTGGAACCCAAGTCATGCTGTCTCTGATTCAGTGTGATAGAGCTTCTTGAAGGGTAGGACACAAAATGGAGCGCCTTCTGGGAGAGCCAGAGGGGGAAGCAGAAGGCTTGTGGTAGAATGAAGGACTAAAAAGACTCAGCCCTCACTCTCAGGGACTCCTAAGGGAGGAGATAGTGTTCCTGAGATCAGAAAAGCCACAGTCTGAGCAATGACAGCTTCTGCCCTCGAGGAGCCCTCATCTAAGAGGAAGACTGTCTCTGTCTTTATAAACAAAAACCAAATAAAAAAACCTGTATTTAGCCCAATTACTTTAAAGAACAGAGTAAGTGAAACTGGCAACCCACATGCTGCCTCCTAGAGGTCCTGCTTTAATGATCTAGAATAATTAGAACATAAAATAACTGAACACTCAGCAGCTTCTATTTATTGCCTCCCGGCTCCTGCTCCTCCTTGTCAGACACCACTCCCTCAGGCTCCTGTGTCCACAACCTTGGCATTATCTTTTTCTCCAACCTCTTCTGTCCAATCAGGTACCAGGTCCTGTCATCCCGTCGCCTAATCTAGTGCCCCGCTCTCCGCTCACACTGCCACCGCCACGCGTTCAATAGACGATCCTCCTGGACTCCTGAAACAGTCTCCAAATTAAGTCTCACAATCTTTCTCTCCCCACCTCCCATCCATCCTTCTCAGGCTGACAGACTAATCATCCCCATGCTCCCAGGTCTCTCCTCTGCTTAAAACCCTTTTCAGAAGCTCTCTGTGGTCCACTAAATAAAGTTCAAACCTGAGTGCCTGGCACTCAGGGCCCCCCTCTACTTCCCCTCTCACCACCATATACACACACTCAATCTTAGATCAATACTCCCCTACCCCTCTTTTCTCCAAGAATGCTGCACTCTGGCCACACTAGACTACTGTGGCAGGGCCTGTTCCCTCATCTGCTACCCTGGCTCCCATTTCTTTGTCTGGCTAGCCCTCCTTGTTTGTTGAATTTCTCCCCTTCAAAACAAACAGCCGCATTTTCTATCTAAGCAAAACACAAATGCCACCTCTTCTAAGAAACCCAGAGGATATGTCAGTGACTTGCCCAATGCTGAACAAGGAGCTGAGCCAGGATTCTAACCTAGATCCTGACTCCCAGGTCCAGGTTTTTCCTACCACTTGCTTTCTCAAGATAGCATTCTTCTTTTATCGTTATTAAAAATAATAACAACGCATTTGGCAGAAATATGCATAGGTCTCTACAACTTGCAGTTTATATATGTTTTCTCATTTGATCCTTATAGCAGTCCTATGAAGTGTCATCTCCATTTTACAGATGAAGGAACCAAAACTTAAAGAACTAAACTCACTTGTCAAAGACGACACTTCAAGGCCAGGACTCTTTCCATGGCACTGTCACCGATGACGGTGAAAGGATCATTATCCCTCTTTGACAGATGTGGAAACTAAGGCTCAGAAAAAGGACTTCCCAAAGCTCACACAACTGAGTAACTGTCAGACCTAGAATTTGAACGTGGGGTCCTCTGGCTCCTAAAATCCAGTTGCCACTCCTGGGTGCTGTTTCCCAGGAAGATCAAATGTCTGAACCTGAAGGAACTTCAGACATCGCTTAGTCCTGGGGTTAGTTTTACAAATGGGGAAACTGAGTCCTCCTGGAAGCTAGCCCAGATGATCTCAGAGGTCTGACTCTGATATCCGATCTGCCTGAGCTTTTATTCCCTTTTAACTGCTGCAGCAATCAGGCCCTCCCAGGTTTCAGGCATCTTCCCTAAGGCCACCTCTCATTCCCCTATGCCATCTTAGACAGCCCAGCTAGAGAGGCTAAAGGGCCCACCCCAGAGGGCATATCTTACCCATCATCCCCTTGGCTCAGCCCTGGCTCACAGGTCTAGCCAAGCATGGAAATGAGCAAGAGAAAGGAAATCCATCTGTCTCTCTGCTTCCCTTCCTCCTTTTTCTAGGCTCTTGAAACTTTAAAGAGTCTGGGCTGGAAACTGAGCCCAACTTCATTAAAGTTTAAAGGGCCCAACCCCTGTGGGGTGGGGGTGGAGGAATGGGCACAAAGCCAGCTCTGAGGTGGGTACTCAGGCTCTTACCTCTACCGGCCCTTCACCACAAGTCTGAATAGATACACCCAGGGCGGGTGAATCAGAGCTGGAAGGGGCCAGATGGTCATTAAGTCCAACCACCACACTCCTCACTTGTCTAGAGGCAGTTTTGAGTTACCACTTGAGCCCAAGAGGCAGGAGATTGGTTTCTAACTCTGTTTCTTCCAATAACCTGCCTGCCGTGTGACCCTGGGTAAGTCACTTCTCCCTTTAGTGAAGGCCCTTCCAGCTCTCTCATTCTGTGCTCTGAAGTCTCTTCCAGCTGTGACATTCTGTGATGTCTTGGCCAGTTTCTATCAGAAGGCCAGACCTCTCTTAGGGAAGTGGTTTCCCATCAGATTCTCCACTAGGCCAATCTGTACTCCATTCCACCAATCATAGTTACCTACTATGAGTAAGTTACCATGCTAGGGGCTTGTGGGGGGGAGGGGAGAGGGCCAAAAACAAGACTCTCCCTACCCTAGGGGAGGACGAGCCCCTCCAGTGAATTCCAGCTGGGTAGGCTAGCCGGGAGCTCCCTCTCATCCTGCTTAGATTTTCCTGGAAAGGTCAAGTTCCCCTCTCCCTCCCAGGCCCAGTTCAAGCTCCCTATCTTTCAGGAGGCCTCCCCAGACCAGCCCAGATTTCAGGGACCTCTCTGCTCTCTAACCTGTAGCCATTCTTCAGGGCAGTACTTGATCATGTTACCTTGTATTGTTTGTTAACTAATAACAGCTCTTGTTTCTACTACAGTCCTGCACATTTACAATGCTGGAGGAAGGGAGGCCAAGGCTTATCACATTCCCTTTTTGTGGATGCGGGAACCATGGCTGAACTGGACCAGGCTCAAACAGCTACAACTGGAACCCGGGCCCCCTGACTTTTCAAGGCTTTCTGCTGCCTCTCTGTTCTAGAGGCAGGAGTCTGGCCTCCCCGTCCAGGCTGTGCACACTGCCCCCCGCCCCAAACTGAGGCAGTGACTCCTTCCTGTCTCCCCACCCTGACAAGATGTCGGCATTTGAACCAATTTCATTTTGTAGTGATCCTCCCCACCATCTATCACGGGGGACCTCTCCTGCCTGGGGATTAGAGAGTATATTGGGGTCTCCCTTTCCATCCCCCTCCCTAGGCTAGACAGACTCCAGTTTCACCTTCTTTCAACCTGTCTGTATAGTCTGACGATGCCCTCTATCTTGGGAATTCAAAGCATCACTGACCATCTAACCCAACCTCTTGATTTATTTTTCATTGTGTGGAGGGGAACGACCAAGCTTAGCCAGCTGTCCTAAACCAGACAGAGACCTCCACTTTTTTTTATAGGAAGGCTGCACGTTGTAGACAAAAAACATTTTGTTTGTCCACATGGATGGTCCCTGCAGCTTCCATCAACCTCCTTATTTTAATATAAGAGAGGCCCAGAGGAGAGGAGTTACTTGGCCAAAGTCACAAAGCAAGTCAATGTGGAAGAGATAGCTCTCCTAGGCATGCCTGGGAACTCTTGCCACTAAGCCACCATTGGGATCCTGCTCAGATCTGGGCACGAATGGTTGGAGCCTGGATACAGCTGGAGAAAAGAAGACAATGAAGGTGTTCAAGCAGATGATGGAGGACCACTTGTTGGGGACGTCCTAGAATGGATTCCTGCACACATCTGTGTCCTAGATCAGATGACATCTGATGTCCCTTCTCTCTCTGGACCTAGGAGTACTTTCCCCGGGCAGCTGCTGAAGGAAAGGACTCAAAGAAAGTGGATCAACAGAAGAAACTTTAGTCTAGGGCTACAAGGGAGACCAAGAGGTCAGTCCAGGAACCTCTTGGACTGAATACCGACACCTTGGTCCAGGTCTAGGTTCTACCTTTTCTCACCATGGGACATCTAATCTCCCATGAGGATGTAAGCTCCTCTGGGGCAGGGGCTGCTTTCCATTTTGTGTCTATATTCCTGGGGCTGAGAACAGAGGCTTGCAGGAGAAGTGCTAATAAGTCTATTGAATTGAAATTCACAGAGGAAGAAACTGAGGCCCAGAGAAATAAATCGAAACAATGATTAGTCTAGGAGGCTGTGACCACAGGGCAGAGCAGGACCAGAGTCTCCAGGAAGGTGGGAGAAGAGGAATAGGAGAGTTAGCAGAAAGTGGAGATGGGTCTATATGTGCCTTCCACATCTCCTGTGGTGAGGGTGAAGAGAAATCATGGACCTTCCCAAGGGAGGCTACTAATGCTGTATTTCATTCCATAAGAGGAAGCATGTGAATTTGGCCTTACTCTTTCAAACTGTGCACGCACACACACACACACACCCCTCCTTCCCAGCCAAGCCATCTAATTAGCCTGGCCCTCCACATACAAGGAGTGTGAGCTTTTCCAACACTCCCAACCTATTCAACCATTTCCCATTCTTTCTGACCACCTCCATCCACCACGAGCTCTAGAAGCCTTAAGAGATATAGGTGGCTTTATAGCTATCTGTAGGAATCAAGTGTCCTGTTCAGAGTAGGGGATCCCCAAGATCAGGGGACCATTTCTCCTCCAACTCTGAGTCCTCAGAGAACAGGGTCTCTGGATCTGTGCCTGTTCCCATTCCTCAAGGGAACAGCAGAGTTTGATCTGTCCCTGTCTTCCCATGAGTAGGCCTAATGCAAGACCTGGAACACAAAACCCAATATAATGAAATGAACAGAGCAGGGATGGGGGGAGGTATCTGGATCTATAATTTCATCAGTATAGTGAACTTTCCTCTGACAATTTAGATAGGCAATCCATAACATTAAGAGAGTAGCCTGAGTCCTGAGAAGGTAAGGGATCATCTCACAGCCAGAAAGCATTAGAGGCAGCTGAATAATGGCTGTCCTGATTCTGAGATGGGTTCTTTGTCCCTAAAGCCTCACTGCCTCTATGAATGAACATACAGCATCCCGTATTTGGGGAAGGAGTATGGAAGCTTCTCTGAATTCTCTATTAACAGTACTGCCTCCCCCACCCCAACCCAAACATTCAGTCCCTTAGATCGTGCGTGCGTGTGCGTCTGTGTGTGTTAGGGGAGAGAACGAACCTGATTGCTCCAATGACCGGAGGAAAAGAAAGACGCCCTCTGCTTTCCTGTCCCCCAGTGGCCGGCCTCAAGAGGTCTCAACAAGGGAACAGGACTCAAAGATATAGGATAGTGGGAAGGGAAGCTAAAGGCAGAATATGTGTTTGGTGGGACAAAAGGAAGAGTCTGAGTCACAACAATATAGTGAGAAGAGCCCTGGGCTATAGATCTGGGACTCTGGTTCTGTCACAGCAAGTTGCCCTGTGATTCTGGACAAGCTCCAAGCTCTGGACAAGCATCTCTGAGCCTCCATGCCCTTCCCCGGTGCAATGGCCTAACTGGTACCAGTGGCTCACATGTATGTAACACTTTTATTTTAACATCTCTTCCCAGCTCCTATAGTCCTGGATTTCTAATGCTGGGTGAATCAAATGTCCAGAGGGTCGGAGGTTGTAAGTTGAAAAGGAAGAGGCCAACCTGGGGAGAAAAGGGCAAGGATTCCATTCTTGGAATCCAGTAGGACAGAATCTCAGTGCCCTCCAGCTCTTAGAGGGAAAGATTGGTTCAGCTAGTAGGGGCCCATTCCTGATGCGTTTTCCCCTAAATACCTCAGGCTGGGATAAATGAGTTGCAAAAGCAGTCAGTCAGTGGGGGGATCAGGCTGGTCAGTCTAGAAAGCCTGCTTATACATTAACCCTGAGCCAGATGGAGAATAAAGAAGGAACAAGCCCTTTGGTCTTTTCTCTGTTTATACTGGGAGTTGGGGTAGGAGCAGGTGCTGCCCTACCCAGGCCCAGCTCCTCAGGTAAGAAGCAGCTTGTTTGGAAGAACAGCTCAGGGGGAAGGGCAGGAGAGAGGAGTAGTCCCAAAGACTCTGCTACGTAAAGGAATTTCACCTCTTATCTGGCCTTGAATGCACTGTATATCAGTGTGAACTGAGAGGACCCAGACCTGAGGATGGAGGTCCCCAATCCCAATCTTAGGCAACTAGGTGGCACAGTGGACAGAATACTGGAGATAGAGTCAGGTAGATGAGTCAAAATGTTGCCTCAGATACCTCCTAGGTCTGTGACCCCGGACAATTCATTTAACTTCCTCCACTCAATTTCCTCTTCTGTAAAATGGGAATGATAGTGGCACCTTCCTCACGAGATTGTTGTGAAAATCAAGAGAGATGATCTCTGTAAAGTGCTTTGACAACCTGAAAGTGTTACACAAGTGGCATCTGTTTTTATTACTATTACTTTTGATCAACTCTCAAGCAGGCCTGGGCTGTCCCCATCCATTCTTACAGAGGGTGCCTATTCATCTATGCCTTGTGACTCTGCAGAGAAACAAGGAGAAAGAACCCAGAACTAGGATGCCCAAAGAAACCTAGGTTTGAGTTATGACTCTGCACCCTGTAATTCCCCTGAGCATCAGTTTCCTAATCTGTGAAATGAGTATAATCCTATTTGGACATCGACTTCTCTCCTAGGGCCGTGAAGAGGAAAGCATTTTGTAAACTCTACAGAGATATATCAGTAATAGTAATGATGACAATAGACCACATTAGATCACACTCTTCATATGTCATCTCATTTGATCCTGTCAACACCCTGGGAGGTAGGAGGTGCTTCCTATTTTACAGTTAGTCAGGACTCACTCTGATTCTCCTGACTCAAAGTCAAGAGCTTCACCCACTAGGTCAAGTGGCCTATCACCTCCTGGGGAGTTAAGTGGTCTACCCCCTTTCTCAAAGGACTTGGCTGGGACAGACTTGAAGGAGAGGATGGTCGGGAAAGCTAGGGTCTGGCCCTGTCTCTACCACTTCCTGGGTGACTCTGGACAGGTCGTTTCTGTTTCTCAGGTCACCAGTAGCCTCGTCTTTAAAATGAGAGTGGTCACACCTACCTTGTCTCTCTTCCTAATCAGTGGGAAAGTACAGAGGTGTAAATCTTGGCTCAAACTTCCTAACTCAAGCTGTCCATGAGTGCGGTGGGTTGTTGCTTGCTAAGGTAGTGAGCTTCCCACAAGATGACCACTTTTCAGGGATATTGTAGTAAGAATTCCCTGTCGTGAATGGGTTGTATTGGATGCTTCTAAAAGTGCTATTGGCCCTGAGACTAGAGCATTCTATGATGCCAACTGAGGTGATAATCAGAAGGGATGAGAGAGGGGCAGCCCAGGAGGGACAAAGGTATGTCCAGCAGTCATCCCTGCCCTCTGCATACATACTCTTAACCTATTCAGATGATTTTGCCCTTTCCTGCCCTTGGAGGTCTCTGGAAAGCCCTGGCTCATGTCTCATTTTGCTCTGGTTCCCTGCTAAAAGGCCAGAAGGTCTGGAAGAGAAAAAAGGCATCAGGACTCAGCCCTCCCCATTCCCTTCCTATATCTAACACCCCTGTTAGGCCTTGCCAGGACTTCTAAGTCACCTTAAACGATAAAAGGGGATACATGTCTCAGCAGTCCCTGCTGCAGGGAGCTGCCCTGTGCCCACAGAAGCTGCAATCTCTTCCACAGCAACATGCCTGCCCTTAAACCCCTCGGGAAGTCTAAAGTAGTAAAGAACCAGTAGAAGCAAGCAAAACTGGTGTAGACCAAGAGACACTGACAACAGGGCTCCAAGACCATTCGCAGGCCAGACCGTGATGCTCAAGCTCAGTCATGGAAATGATAAGGAGACTGCACAAGCTCCCCAGGGTCTTCAAGGAAAGATTTGGTACCCAGTGTCAGAGAGCTGCAAGTGTTCCTAATACTAACAAATCTTACTAGTCAGAGACCATTCACAATAATTCCTCTAAGTACTGTGAAATCATTGCGGAGAGAGCAGGCCCATGAGCCACTGAGTCCCAATCCAAATGACAGAGAAGGGAAGAAAATGAGGAAAAGGCTTTGAACATTTTTGTGTTAAATGAGGCCTCAAACTACCGACAAAGAATAGGAGAGGTTCAAATTCCACAACAGCTCTCACATCTTGCCCCTCCTGCTTCTATCACAGCCCTAGGACAAGATCTCTGTGGACTCTGCATTACCTTCACAAAGTCTGCATATACACAGCCTTCTGCCTCCACCTCGCCCCACTCTGCTCCAGCCCTTCCAACCACCGCCATTGATCTGGCCATGTCCCTCCTCCGCTCAAATAATCTTCAGTGGCTCCCTAGTGTAAACTCTTTTGCTTGGCATTCAATGTCTTTGAAACAAGCCTCTATTTCTCATCTTCTCTCACACTCCTGCTCTGCATCAAAGAACAGAGAAGAAACTTGGGCAGCTAGGTGGAACACTGAATAGTGCACTGGCCTTAGAAACAGGAAGACTCATTTTCATGAGTTCAAATCTGGCCTCAGACACTTAGTAGCTGTGTGACCCTGGGCAAGTCGCTTAACCCTGTTTGCCTCCCTTTCCTCATCTGTAAAGTGAGCTGGAGAAGGACACGGCAAACCGCTCCAGTATCTCTGCCAATAAAACCCCAAATGGAGTCACAAAGAGTCAGACAAGCCTGAAACTACCTAACAACAAAAGCCAGAAGAGAATGTGCTCCTACCCCAAATGTGCCCTCTCAACTCTGTTTCGGCTCATAGTCTTTCCCGGTACCTGGAAGAACCTTCCTCCTTCTCCTCCTCCTTTTCTTCATTTTTTGAATTCCTCTTACCCATCATTAAGGCCCAGCTCAAACTCTGTCTCCTCCAGGAGGGTTCTTCTGATCTCCCATGACTCTCATATAGTTTTTTGTGCCTTTCTAGCACTTTCAAAATATAAACTAGTATTGTGTGTAATTGTTGGCAATGCATCCAGCTGACTGTGAACCCCACAAAGGCAGGGGCCAAGTCTTATCTAAATGCTGTATCTCCGTTGGTGTCCAGCACAAGACTCTGCCCACAGTGCACATTTAATAAATGTGTGAACGGGATCATATTCTTACTCGCATTACTAGTTCTAGGAACCCTCAAACCTCTGCTCGCTGGCTGTTTGAGTCTCAGCTCAAATCCCACCTTCTGCAGGAGGCCTTTCCTGGTGCTTCCTAGATGCCAACACCTCCCTCTCCTCAGAATGCCATTGTATACTGATAGATCTGTATCTGTACCTAGATATTTACATGCTGTCTCTCCTATTGGACTGTAAGCTCCTTGAGGGCAGGGCCTGACTGATCCGCCTTCCTATTTGTCTGGCACATAGTAAATGCATTAAAAAATGGCTTCTCTATGGACTGCTTTCCCAAAGGCTGTTTTCATGCCCTCCTCCCTCTTTACCTCTGCCCCTCAGAATCCTTAGTTGCCTTTAAGACTTGGCTCGGGCATCACCTCCTGGAAGTTTTCCCTGATTCGCCCAGTCTACCTTCTCTTCGTTTATCTGTTTAAACCCTTTATCCCCAGGACGACCAAAGTTGCTTTCAGGCTGGGGCCTTATCATTCTTGTCTTTATATTCCCCACAGCCAGTACAGTGCCTGGCACATAATAAAGTCTAACTGAATTACTTGTCAGAAAGCCTTAAGTCCCTACTAGATAGACCAAGCTCCTTCCATGAGGGCTAAACTCTTCTTTGCCTCAGCTTCGAGCACAGAGTTCTGCTCATTGGAGGGACAGCATTGATCTTGTGGAATTGAATTAAAATACCAGCCTCAGACAACAACAGAAGTGCCTTCAGAGGCCCTGCTGAGGGATTAAGAGCCAAAAGAAGGCCAGAGAAGTCATGCTTCTCCCCTCCTTGGAGCCCTCCCAGGCCTGCATCTGTTCCTCCCTTAGGATCTACAGCCCGGGCTGCCAGGGCTATAGTGTCAACTGCCCTGGGAGGATCTCTGAAAGCAGGGACAGTGTGTCTCCGGCCTGAGAAAATACTTGTTGAAATGAATTGCTCCCTATATAGCCCACAGTCTACTGGAGGAGGGTCTCTGACTCCATGCAATCCAATAAACATTTAAGCCATTATTACATGCAAGGCTGAGATACAAACATGAAAACCAAAGTATCTCTCCCCTCGATGAGCTTATATGTGGAGCCAGGGCAGGGGTGGGAGGGTAGCCCAGGGTGTTGGAATTATGGTACCTGGATCAGGTCAAACTAAGCTGAAGTCAGTGAGTCCCCCGCTCTGTTCTTACTTCTAAGGAGTAGAAACACTAACACGAAGCCCAGGAAGAGACAGACATGTAGAGAAGGATGCCAGAAAATAAGGCCAGGGACCCGAAAGAAGCGGAAGAGAAGTTGCTGCCCAGCTCCGAAATATCACATTAGGATGTGCAGAAGGCACAGGGCAGATCTCCAGGGAAGGAAAGAGGAACAACTCTCATGCCATGGAACCCTCTCCTGGGGGAAAGACAGCCCCTAGCCCCTGAATACTCGGTATCATGGTCAAGGCCATGAATGTTGGAGTAATAGAAGAGCCCAGGCTTTGGATTCAGAAGAACCAGGTTCACCACTAATTTTCTGGCTAACTCTAGGTGACCCTTCTCTGCACCATGGCCACCATCTGTAAACTGCTGGGGATCACCTCTCCAAGGGTCTTCCCATGTCTGCCAAAATATACGTTCCATGGCTCTTTCTAGCTCTGACATCCTGCCCATGTAGCCTCCCCAAGGCCCACGACTGCCCTTGTTTTCCCCATCCCCCAACCCCTCTGCAAGTTGGGCAATAGGCTAGTCGCTCCATGCTTCTCCACCCACTTCTCTACAGGGAGCCAGTGGGAGGCTGCAGAGGACAGGGCTGGCATTAGGGAAAAATTTGGGGGTTCTTAAACAGGTTTGTGTCACAGACCCCTTTGGGCTTCGGCAGTCTAGTGAAGCCCATATGTTCCTTCTCAGATCATGGTTTGAAATAAAATACATAGGATTACAAAAGAAACTCATTATACTGAAATACAGTTTTCAAAAAACAAGTTCCCAGACTTCAGATTAAAAATCCTCCAGCTTGTGCTGCACAGGACACAAGGCTCAGGAGTACCCCAGGCATGGACGAGGAAGTGATCTCTGCAGGGTGAACTTCTCTGAGATTATCAAGAGATCATAGGATTAGAAGTGGAAAGGACCTTAGTCTGACTTCATTTTATAAGTGAGGAAACTAAGGTTCCTTCCCAATGGGAGGAACCTGAAGAGGAAGGACCTCTGACACAATAGTTATCACTCAGCAGGGGAGCCTAGAGTGTAGACATACCTTCATCTGAGGTGCATGTCCTTATCCCCAGTGAGAGAAAAGGTTTTGTGAGGTTAAACAATGAGAGATGCGAAATGATAAGAAAGAAGAAAGTTCCCCACTGGGCAGAATTAAGGGTCCCTGACACGCGCACTCAGAAATAAATAGCTGCCAATAGCTTCCATTCCATAGGATGGATCTCCTGTTTCTACAGCTAGGAGAGGGCTTGTGTGTGTGTGTGTGTGTGTGTGCACGTGTACACAAGAGTGAAATTAGAGGGATAAAATCTGAGAGCAAAGATAGGACCCAAAGACCTTAATTCAAATCCCCAGGCTCTCTGGGTAATGTATTACCGATGCAGGGCACTGTGGCTAGACAAAGAGAGAAAAAGAGACCCTGACCTCCGGAAGCTCTCAGCCTGAGTTAGAAGATGTGTCCCCCTCCCCCCATCTAGGATGTGAATACAAAATACAAGGAGTTCAAAGGACTAAAGGGATGAATGGAACCCAAAAAGGTTCCTACTGAAGGTGAGCCAAGAGCTGAGGGCTCAAAAGAAAGGACTAGGAATCACAGAAAGGCACCCCCTCCCTTCCTGCCCCCTAGAAAGGTTCTGCAGTCCGAAGGTACTAGGTTAGTGAAAAAGAATATTGTATCCCTCCTCATCAAAATAATCACAAACCCGACAACTGTCAGTCACTTGCTAAGCATTTATTAAGCACCTATTATATGCTGGGCACTTATTATATGCCAGGCACCCTAAGCACTTTTAAAGGTTTGCAGGCATCATCTCACCTGAGACATTGCACCCTGTGAGATAGGTTATATAAGGCAGACACTGTTATCCCCATATTAGAGATGACAGGAATGTGGTTCAAGGGAGATGGCTCAGGGTCACAGAGCTAGTATGTGACAGAGACCAGATGAGCCTAGGTCTTCCTGAACTCAGTTCTAGCCCTCTATCTGCTCCACAAAGCTTGGGGGTAGATGCAATTTTTCCCCCTGTTCCCTGAGCTCTGCATACATCTCCCTAGCCCCATCCTTATAGTGACAGCTCTGGGGGGACACAGCCCTTGAGGGAAGGCCAATAGCTGCAGAGGAATATCCTATCCATCATGGAAATATTTCCGGGTTGAATTGCAGACAACCCCTCCTCTGCCCAGGCTGATATGGCCAAGTAAAAAGCATGTCAAGAGCTGCTGGACTCATGAGATGCCTGGTGGTGAGTGACACTGGAGGGCTGGGAGGCCCAGTCGAAGATGGAGGTGAGGGGCACCTGTGCAAAGGAAGGGGATCAGGGCACAGAGCAGGAAAACTTGTTTTTGTTCATGGAAAGAGTTACAAGGGAAAATTCAAAGAGTGAAGGAGACTTCTGGGAGAATGGGAATGGAATCTCAACAGAACCAGGCTCTGAGAGGCTGTTCTGCCTAAGTGACCAAGACCAGGCACAAGGGAGTTGGAAAGGAAGCCTCAGGGATGGAGCAGTGAGGGCTGAGGGAGGGGAGAGCAGCTTCTGGCCTACCATAAGAAAAAAAGATTTGAGACATTTAAATTCAAGCCCTGCCCATTCTCACAGACCTAATGGAAGATACTGGGCAAACCACTTTCCTTGCCTGCACTTTTCCCATCCATAAAATGCATATACTGCCACCGGCAAGGCACACTTCACAGGGTTGTTGTGAGGAAATAGTTTTGTAAATCATAAGGCAATACGAAACTGGGAGTTACTGTCATTAAGAGATTGTCTCGGGAAGCCAAGTAGAGTACTCTGGGGGATGGGAAAGAACCCTGGGTCAAGAGACTCGGCACTGAGGCCTGGATCTGCCATTGATTCATTGTGTAAGTGAGCCTCAGTCTCCTCCTCTGTAAACTACTGATAATGCATGACCTCCCTACCAAAGGTGTTGGGGGAAAAGTGCTTTGTGAAACCATGAAGTGCCAGACAATGAAGGGCGATTATCTTCAGGGAGAAGAGACAACTTTTCAAGGAATTGGGCAATTGGGGTGGGGAAAGGAAGAGGGCCGGAGGCTAGAAGAACTGGGCTGGAGTTCTGGCTCCATCGGGGTGACCTTGGGCAAGCCCACAACTCTCTCTGGGCCTCAGTTTCCCCATTTCTATTTATAAATACTTATTGGTTTATAAATAGCCTCCAAGATCCTTCTAGCTCTAGGGTTTTATGTGTCATGGAGATTCCAAGCCTGAGAGATCAGAGGTCAGGACCAAGTGTCATCTCTACCCTGCCCACCTCATCTTCTACCCCCACCCCTCCACCTCCTGTTGTCTTCCCAGAGAACAGTGGCAGTGCCACTGGCCCAGGCAGGGCCCTTACCTTGATCTTGTGAAGGGGCCGGTCTAGCTCCAAAGCCTGCACCCATACCCCCAGGCCGCCCTTGCTGTAGGTCAGGTTCCAGCCTGCTTCAGCCTCACACTCAGCTCTGAAGTTCTGGAAGTCATGGTCATCCGGCACTTGCACGCTTTCTCTGCCCAGTGCTGGTCGGGGGGGCTGGGGTCCATCTGAGGACTCCATGGAGAAGGGGGAATCCGAGGTGGGGGGGGAACCTCCAGGGCCCGGGTCCTCACCAGGGCAGAAGCCTCTGCCAAAGCTGACTCAGCCTTCCCCGGACCTGAAAGACCGGTTTGGGGATTGGAGTGAGCAAGGGAACTTAGAGGATGAGGACAAGAGGCAGAGGAAGTTGGGGGGAGGGCAGGAATACTGTGTCCCATTAGCAAAGGGACACATCTTAACCCTCTTGGTAGGATGGGGGTGGGGCTAAGAGAAGGCTGGGAAAGGGGCAGGAGTCCAGGATTAGGGTGAAAACAGACATAAATCCCCACCCCACAATAGGGAATACTTTCTGGGGCTCAAGAGAGTCAGAACAGACCTTCCTAGTCCATCCAGCCCCAACCGCAAGAGAGAGGGAGTCCCCAAATGAGCCCAGAGAGGCACCTGTCACCCTGGAGGCCTCCAGGGGCAATACCAAATCCCACCTCCAGGGGAGAACAGAGCAGAAAAGGGCCTGGTGAGTCTGGGAGGTGGGGCAAAGGGAGACCCTAGTAGGAGAGAAAGAATACCAGGTCCTAGGAAAGAGAAGGGACAGCAGGATCTCAAGTCATCTGAAGGAGGAGAATGGGGATAGAAAAGAAGAGAATAGAGGAGTCTTAGGGCATGGATGAGATGTACCAGGAGGGGCTCAAGGGCCTGAGGCACGACAAGTGGGGAAAGAGACAGGAAAGAAAGGGGGGATATGGAGCGGGTGCAAGAAGCGCCTGGGAGCTGAGCGAACTAAGGCCAAGACTAGGCTCCTGGAGAACAGAAGCGGGCACAGAGGAGACCCCAGGGACAAGGCAGAGGGAGCTCCACGGAGATCTTTGGGACAGAGGGGTCCCCTGAGCTACAAGGACCAGGGGAATTCCGCGGCCTCGGGAACAGGGAGAGCCGCAAACTTAGCGAGGTCAGCGAGGGGGAGACTCAGAAGGAGCATCAGAGACAGAGGGGACTCGAGGATGGTGCGGACAGAGAAGGCAGCCGGAGGGAGGGCTTTGGGAGAGAGTGTCCCAGAGCCGGACGAGGGCAGATCCTGGAAGGCTAGCGGGGGCTCCAGGGACAGAGGGCGCCCCAGGTTAGCAGGGAAGACTAGAAGGAGCTCGAGGGGTCCCACAAGTTGGGGAGGATGGAGGAAGGGCTGGCATGGTCCTCTCTCGGAACCCAAAGGGGCCCGGAGCCGCGACTAACTCTACCTGCGGGGGCTGCGTGCGCGGAGATGGAGGGCTGGGGGGACGGGGACCGGCCCCGCGCAGCTCCCTCCGGCCCCGGCCCCGCCGAACATCTCACCTGCTCCGGCGGCCGCCCCCGCCCAGGCCCGGGGTGCAAGAGTCTCCGCCTCTGCTGCCGCTGCCGGAGCGAGCCGGGGCCGCTGCTTCTCTGAGGGGGCGAGGGGACTGGGCTCGCAAGCCGCTGCGCGCCCGACTCCCGGCCGCTCGGCCGCCCTCCTCCCGCAGACCCCTCCCGGCCCCCGAGCCGGCGCCCGCTCCAGCTGGGGTTTTTCCAAGCTGCGGAGGTGAAGCTGATGAGCCGCCCGCCTGCAGCCCAGCCCCGCCCCGCCCTCCCCCCGGGTCCTAGCGCCCTCCTCCACCAGCACCTCCCCACCACCTCCCGCCGCGGCACAGCCTCCTGCCCCGACTCCGCCCCGCCCCGCCCGGCCGGTCCCAGCCGGGACTCGCCCGCCCCACCCCCCCGAGGGGAGAGGGCTGCGGGGCTGGGGGCCAGGTGCGCTGGGTGGGAGGGGAGAGGGGGAGAGGGCTGAGAAGGGGGAAGCGCCCACAGAGAAGGGAGTCGGGGGTGGGATGGAGTTGGAGAGGACCAAGGAGGGAGAGCAAGAGTTGGTCCCAGCTGAGGAGTGGGTCACGGGATCCGGGGAGCAGGAGCTTGGGGGGCTGCAGAGATCGCCGATCCAACTCCCACATTTTACAGAGGAGGGGAGAGACGGGGCGGGGGAAAGGGGAGGGGAGAACCGAGGGAGGAGGGGAAGAGGAGGAAGGATAGGACAGGGGGAGGGGAAAGAAGGGATAAAAAGGGGAGGAGAGAAAAGAGGCAGGCTAGAGATGGGGAAAGTGGGGGAGGGGGAAGAGGGAGAAGAGGAGGAGGAGGGAAGGTGTTGAGAGAAGGAGGTTAGATGGAGGTGGGGAGCAGACCAGGAAATCCTTGACCCAGATGAGTGGAGTTCTTGCACATTGTACCACCCCAGAAACAAAGGCCCACAGAGAATGTTGACAGATAAGCATTTAGACCATCACACGAACCTAGATAAGAACAACAATTTCTAATTCCATATCCTTTAAAGTTACTTTCCTCTGAGGCATACGGGATAAATATCATCATCCCCATTTTACAGAGTTTGAGGAAACTGAGGCCCAGAGAGAGGAAGGGACTTGCCCACGGCCATACACATAAAGCTGGAAGCCCAGTGACTCTCACATCTGGTGCCCCTGACCAGTCCAAGAGCAACAATCACCGGCCTGAGGTTCAGAAAAGAAGGAGCTCAACCCAGATCCCCTGGCTCCCAGTCTGGGTACTGTCCCCCCTCACCATGCATCAAGGACACAGTGATCAGAGGATCTAGAACCAGACCTCAACAAACATTTAACACTTACTGTCTAAGTGCCTTCCCCTGTCTGAAGCTTGGTTTCCTCATCTATAAAATGATTGGGTTGGGTTCCAGTTATGAAAGTTTAGGTTCTACAAGAAACCTAAGATTACTGCTGCTGCTAAGTTCTATAAAGTGAGGATAATAATCTACCTTAAAGGGTTGTTGTAAGGATCAAATGAGGTAACATGTAAAGTGCTTTGCAGACCTTAACGTGCAATGTAAATGCTTGCTGTAATAGTTATAATAGTAATAGTATATAATATAGGAATAGTAGATAATAGTTATAATAGTAATAATAAAATAGTAAAAGCTCACATTTCTGTAGCATTTTAAGGCATACAGAGTTCTCAAAAAAGGGGGGGGGCCTTACCCTCCCTTGCCAACAGGCAGGCAGGAATCATTACCACCATTTTTCAAATGAGAAAACCGAGGCTGGGAGAAGTTAAGGCCACATAACCAGTAAAATGTTGGAGCTGACAACTTTGATCCAGGTCTCAGAGGCCTCCTCTGACTTCAGCATTCTTTTCACTCTCCCAGGCTACTGAACAGAGCTAAAAGGAATCCTTGAGCCCAGCCAAACTTTTCATCTTACAGAGGAAGAAACTGAGTCCCAGAGAGGGAGAAGACCTTTGTCTGAGCTTCAGATTTCCAGATCCTGGGCTGTCTTGTTCCAGCTCTAGCCTCAGAGGCCAGTTGTGTGTGACCTGGGGAAAATGATAGAGTCTAACCCTCAGTGGGCCTCTCCCATTTCCCCCACTAGGGCCAGAAAGGTGCTGAGCTAAAGCAGAGAAGAATCCTTTCTGGAAAGCACTAATACAAAGGCCAGGGGAGGCTGTGATAGGTGCTCAGAAGTAGCTGTGTTCCTAAACGGCTGTAGGCACCCAGGAACCTTGGTGCAGCTGAGTCCACTTTAAGCACATCCAAGGTACTGGGACCCAAATGGGCCTACATGGGACCCCTTCTGTAATGTAAAGCAAATCACGATTCCTTTCTTGACCTGTTTGGCAAAATAGCAATTGTTTATAGATGGGTCCTCTAGAACTAGGTGTACTTGTACTCCTCTTTTAGTTGTGAATTTCTCTTAGCATAACTAAGGATTTATAATTGCATTATTTATTCATGTATTACAATACATGTTATAAGGAAGAGCTGGACTCTACTGTGGCCAATACTTTACAATGGATAGGGTATGGTGCAAAGATGAATAAAAAAAATCTTATGGGAAGCTAGGAGACTTACTTAGCCAGTGGTCCTGTCATTAACTTGCTGTTTGACCTTGGTTAAGTCACCGCCTAACCTCTTGGGTCCCTGGCTTTCCTTTCAACAAAATGAAGGACCTGGACTGGATGGTCACTTGTGAAGTGTGACCTGTCAGTGAGTCAGTCCACAAGCATTTATTATGTGCTTACTATGTTCTGGCCTGCTTAGACACTGGGGATGCAAGGAAAGGCAGAAACCCAGTGTGAACAGACGCCACTGTGTTCTAAGAGCCAGCTGCACGACTTTGGGGCCTCAGATCTGGAGATTCTGCCTTCATTCACTGACCCATCCCAGAGCAGGGAAGCTGGGTTTGGGACTCCTACAATATGGGGCACTGATTGGCTGGCTGGGAGCACAGGAAGAGGTAAAGGTAATACCAAGACTTCCTGACTTGAATGGGTGGTAAGGAGGAAGTAGACAGGGCCTTAGGGTGGGGATGGGGGGTCCCTTCTCCAGTCCTTCTAACTCAGACCAGGAGTCTTCCTGAGGGAAGATGCTGCCCCTAGACTCAAAGAGTGTACAGGAGGAGAGGAATGCAGGCCCAGCCCCCTCCAAAAAGCTGAAGACATTCTCAGCCCTCAGGAAACACCTAGTTTTATAGGAGGAGACAATAAAGCAAACACAGGTGGAGAACACGAGAAACAGAAGTTATTGCCCAAAGCCAAACAGAGATTAACCATTAACAGATTGCTCAGGTCCCTGGGAAGGGTTGTCCTGGGAAACAGGAGAGGCAATCTATTCACAAAATGTCGCCTCGGTGTCTCCCTAGGAGGCTGGGCTGGGGGGGACAGTAGAGGCAGACCCAGTAGGGAGAGCTGAGGGAGCACCCTTAGCCAATTAGCAAATACACCGCCCCCTTTCCCCAGTGATGTTCCTTCACAGTAAACGCTGACTTAGGAGTCAGCCTGTTCTAGCTGTGTGGTTCTCCCTCTGACCTTCTGCTCTCAGGACCTCCAAGGCTTTCTTTCAGTAAAATGACACCATCAGAACAGATCCTAGATCCTCTCTAAGGCCTCTTCCAGTTCCAAGTCTTATGATCCTTTCTAATGCACTTAACTAGTGTTCTCCTCTGGGGCTCTTTTGGTCCCATTTGACCTGGGGAGGAACTGGGGGTCGCATAAGGAAAGTGACTGGCGGAAACCCAGCGCAAAGGCCGCAGCTAGAATGTAGGGCTTTCAGGTCCCAGCCCAGTCTCTACCCTGGATCTCCCTCCATGCAACAGTCCTCTGAGGACCTGCTTTTAATTCGGTCATTCATTCCTTTGTTCATTAATTCATTAAAGAAACATTTATTGACACTGAACCTCCTCCCTTCCCTCTGCAAATCTGGCTTTCAAATAGGTGCCAAGAAGCCACAGTGAATCAGTGGCAGGAGATTCACGAGTCCTAGGCTAGAACCCAGGTTCTACCTCTATTTCAGACCAGTTATGTAACCTTGGTTAATTCCCCAATCTACCTCTGGGCCTCTTTTCCTTAGAGCTGGGCTGACTAGCTTTAATATCACCTACACTCAGTGGAAGCAAGTAATATCAGACTTCCAGTGAGCTAAGAGAAAGAAAGGAAAGGACTTGGGGACCAATCTCAGCTGACCAGGCTGGAGGAAATGTTAGGAGAAAGATTCTGCTCTTACTCACCATCCAGACAGACAAAGAGTGGGAAAGGGCTGCCTCAGTGTCCTCCCCACTCTAGGAGATAGGGAGAAGGCCCCCCACCCTCTCCTCCCCCTACCCCCTCCTTTGGGATGGACAGCTGGGGCCTGTTTCCAGCCAAGCCAATTGTCAGGTTACCTGGGTGATAAGGTAGAGTTGTGAGGGTAGAGCAGAGGCTGGACTCCCCTGGGGATTGGGTGATTCCCTCTGTGATGTCACCAGAGAGTGAGTATGGCCAGGGTGTAGGAAAAGCCAGAAGCAAAGGGGTAGCTTCCCTCCGCCTCACACATACCTCTCTACTTCTTCTTTGCCTCACAGAACCCCAGATCAGAGTGGCTCCTGAACTTAACATTTCAGGTCTACCATAACCCTTCAACACTCCAGTCCACAGTGAATACTCTGAGGTCCTGGGTAGAAGATTCTCTTGGGCAAAATGGTAACTATTCATGCTCCTCATAGGGCGCATATGATACAGATTCCCTGTCCCATCTTCCTGCCCCCCACCCCCATCCTTACCGCAGGTGAGAAGACCAAGGCCAGGAGAAAGATGTCTCCTGCAGAGGGTTAGATAGCTCCTCCCATCAGGGAGAGCAACATCCCCAGGTACCTCCTGCTAGAGCCCTCATCTGGGAACTGCCCTGTGATTAAGACTATACCCATGTCTACGGGGAAGGTTGCTAACTTATGAGAATAGATATTTTCTAAAGGTCTGAAAGGAGTCCTATCTTTTCTTTAACATGTAAATAAAACTGTAAATGTTTTGAGCTTTGTGAATTCATGTGCTTTTAAGGAAGGAGAGTGACTACACTCCTGGGGCCAGGGGTTGTCAGATACTGAAGTTTCCATATCACTTGGGTGGGGTGAATGAGCTTCAGATGGAAGAAGTCCCCAAAGTGCAGCTGGGCCCTTTCAAACAAAGGATTATACTAGCATGGACAAGGAGTGGTTGGACCCGGATCTGGGCCCAGAAGAGGAGAGGTAGTGTTTGCCCAGGGTGGGGATTCTAGGCTCTGAGGAAGCAAATACAGGAATGGTGGAGGGAGGTAGAGGGAGAGCTACTTTCCAGTGAATCCCCAACTCCCATAGCCCCAACTTTTTCCTAAGTTATTTAGCTCCTGAGAGAGACAGCCCCATGTTTCTTCTTCTCTTTCACTGCCCCACCCCCCCACCCCAAACAAACATATCTCAAATTACTCACACCGAGACTTAATACAGAGACTTACAACCAATGGGTCACAAGGTCCTAGAAAGGATATTAGGGACCATCTTGTCGGTCCTTGGCACTGTGATTTTGGAGGAAACGTGGAGAGAGCCGTGCATAAGACAGCTGGAAGTCAGGCTGTGCAGAGCTTTAAAAGCCAGAGGAGTTTTTAGGGAGCCATTGGAGTTTACCAGATTAGCAGGAGGAGAGTATCATGGTTGAATGGGACGGATAATTGTGAAGACTTCACAGGGTGTGTCTAAGGGAGTAGGAGAGGTTTGGGATTTGGCCTTGTGATTCTGGAAGGTCAGGGCCTGGAGCTGTGGGCATGCCCTTCCCCCTCTCTCCCAGATGTTAGAAGATAATGAACTTCCTGTGAGCTATCTGTTCTCTGCTCCAGGAAGGTCTCTCCTCCCCCCCTCCCCACCCCGTTTCTTCTCCTAAACTTTCAGATGCCACGCCGGCAGTTGAGTTCCGATAGGGAACACCAGAATGGACCAGATGAACCTTGGTCCTCTGTGTAGTTTTCGCACCTAGACTGTAAGCCCACATCCCAGCCAATGGTGAGAAGGGATAGAGGTGGGTGGGAATCTTTTCATTAAGAGCATAAATTAAGGCAGGTTCTCTTTTACCTCGCCTCTTCCATTATGGAGGTGTGCCCAAATCTTGCAAGGTTTGTAAAATAAATTTACTTTGTTTCTCCTAAAGATATCTCTCTTATTATTTGAAAATTACATCCCACACGTGGTCAGATCTGCGCTTTAGGAAAGTCACTTTGGCAGCTGTGTGGAGAGTGGATGGGAGACCAGAGAGAGGCCTCAGGTGGGGAGAGCCAGCTAGGAGGCTAAGCAGATGGTTAGCTAAGATGGGATGAAGGTCTGAACTGGGATGGGAGCCATGGAGTAGGTGGTGAGAAAGAGATAGAGAGGAGTGCTATCACTGGGGTACAAAAAAAAGTGAGACATCAGAGATAACTCCCAGGTCAAGAACCTGGGGGACCAGAAATAGGGAAGTTTCGAAGGAGGGATAAGTCTGGGGGAAAGAAAAAGGGCTCTGTTTTGAGCACACTGAGATCGAGGCGCCTACGGCACAGTGCCTGGCACTCAGGTGTGCAATAAACGCTCTCTCCTTTCTTCTCTTTCCCTTACAGAATGCCTAGTTTGAACTATCCAATAGGCAGCTGGTGATATGGGACTAGAGCTCCAGAGAGAGATCCAGGCTGGACATAGAGACCTGGGAGTAGTTATCTGCACAGGGATGATAACAAGGCCATGGCAGCTGATGAGATCATGGAGTGAAAGAGTTTAGGGAAAGAATTGACTACAGATTCCTCACTATGAGGCCAGAGGCCTGAGCTTGAGTCTTAGCTCCAACCCTAACAGCTGTGTGCCCCCGGTTAGGGGATTTTCCCCCTCTGGGCCTTGGTTCTCCCCTCTGTGAAGTGGGAGTGCATTCCTACCCTGCCTCACTTTCAAATCTGGCATGAGAAGCCAGTGACATGAGACCCCACAGTGCAACGGAGAGAGCACTGGACTTGTCAGAGGATCCAGGCTGGAGTCCTGCTTCTTCCATGTATCAGATGTTCAGGCTTGGTCATGCCCATTCCCCTCAATAGGCCTCAGTTTCCTTCTCTGCAAAATGAGAACAGACATTCCTTCTCTTTCCTCTCAAGCCAAAGCTTTGAGGAATCAAACAAGAAAATAAGCCAGGCCTAGAGACTTAAGAAAGGAGAGAGAAGGGGAAATTTTCTCCATTTATTGCAGAAATGCTGAGGCTTCTTATCGGGGGACAGGATGACCTTTAGTCTCCCTTCACAGGCTTCTTTATCAGCCCATCCCATTCAGGGACACAGAGTTCCTGATGGTGACAAAACAAGAGTCCAGACAGTCACACCCACACAGACCTGGTCCTCAGCATACTGGGCACAGAGCCCAGAGATGAAAAACCAGGGAACTAAGACCCAGCATAGCCCTCAGAGGGCCCATAGTCTGAAGAAGGAGGAAGGTTGAGGAGCTCATCCCCTCTGTCCTTAAGAAACCCCTTGCCTAAAGGGGAGATACAGTGACTGATCTCAGGGAGCCTTTTATAGTTGGGGTGGAGGATGAGGGGTTGGAGGAGAAGCAGTACTCTGGAAGAGAGTGATGGTCTGAGAGACAGATGGGAGAGGGAGATAGGAAAGTCCTTAAGAGTCCTTAGGAGATATTGACCTTACTCAGAATTGAGTTTGGGCCTTCCAGGCAGTGCACTAAATAAAGATCTGTCAATGCTGCTGCTTGCTAAAATGTCATCAGAGATGATGAAAGCACATCTGGTCTCGAGTTCCTACTCAAGTTCCACCCCCTCCCCAATCCTCAGAATACTGAGTTCTAATCCTACTCACTTCCCTGCCCTGGTTTGGGCTTTTCTTAGCATAAGAGGCTCCAGATCACTTATACTCATCTTCCTGAAAAGTCCTCAGTGTAGACCAAATCAAAGGTCTGCTCGTGGGATGACCACACACAACTCTTCTCCCCCAAACCTCTGAAATTCCCCCCAGTTAAAAGGGAAGCAGCCCAATATGAAAGAAAAGGACCTGGGTGGAAAGTCAGGAGATGGGAGTTCTGGCTCAGCTACTTGTTGTGGGACCTTGGGCATATCCATTTACCTCTGCAATCCTCAGTTTCTTCCTCTGTCAAACTGATAAAATATTATCTGCCCTGCTTGCCTTCCTGTGCTGGTAAAAGAATAGAAGCGTATGAAAGGAACTGTGAAGAGTATAGAGGCTGGTCTAGGGGAGTGGAGAGAGCACTGGACTCGATGTGCATTAGACCTGGGTTCGAATTCCCCTTCCCATACTTGCTAGCTGTGTGACCTCGAGGAAGTCACTGAACTGCTCTGAACCTCAGTTCATTCATTTGTGTGTAAAATGAAGCTGGCAGGAGCACTTACTTCAGAGAGTTGTTGTGAGGGCTAAGTGAGATGATATTCCAGTCAGCCAATAAACACTTATTTAGCACCTACTGTGTGCTAGGCGCAGGAGATACAAAGAAAGGTAAAAGACAGTCCCTGTTCTGGAGGAATTCCCAATCTGATGAGGCAGACAACATGCCAACAACTATGTACAAACAATCTAGAGACTGGATAAATTGGAGATAATCAAGAGAGGAAAAGCTTCCTCTAGAAGGTGAGGTTTTATTTGCAATTTGAAGGAAGCCAGGGAGCCAGGAGAAAGAGCATCGCAAGCATGGAGGAAGCATTAGCTATTAACAACAGTTTGAGATCAGAAGCCCTAGATTTGAATCCCGACTCTCTCAGAAACTAGCTGTGTGACTTCAGGGAAACTCCTTCACTTCTCTGACCTTCAGATTCTCAATCTCTAAGACTGGGGAGGGGAGCAGTAAGAGTCACAAGTCCTGAGCTCAAATCTTATCTCAGCAGCGAGCCAGCTTTGTGCTCCTGAGTTTCCTTTCTCTAGGCCTCACTTTTCTCATTTCAATCCACCAATTGACAAACGGTCATTAAATACTTGCTGTAGGCCAGCCTGGTTGGACTAAAGAGTGTGTGAAGGTGCGTAACAGAATTAGGCTGGAAAAGTAGGTTGGGGCCAGTTTGGGAAGAGCTTTAAAGGCCCAGCAGGGGAGTCTGGATTTGATTCTAGGCTAAAAGGAGCTCGCTGAGCAGGAGCCACCATGGTCACACCAGTGCTTTAGGAATCTCACCTTGGTGGCTGTGTGAAGAAAGGGGTGGGGAGAGGCCTGGGGCAGGGAGCCCAGACAGGGAGCTGATGCAAGAGCAGTGATAAGAGCCTGTGTGAGTGGAGAGAAGGGAGTGGATGAGAGAGCTGTTGTAGACATGGAATGACAACACTTAGCCCGTGATTAGAGATGTCAGGTGAGAGAGAGTGAAGAGAGGGAAGAGTAAGGGACTGAGCTAGATTCCCGGATGTGTCTTCTAGTTCTAGGATTCTGTGCCACTCTCTGTCTGGGATCCTGGGAGCAGTGACAGAAGGTTTGGGGAATCACTGTGTAAACTGTAAAGTGCTGTGTTATATTCGGAAGTGAGTCATCGTTCATTAGAAACACAGACTTCCAGGCTCTCAGGGCTTGAAGCAACCTCTGGGGACATCTGGCCCAACCTGTCTCTGAAGATGGTATCCTCTCTCCATCTACAGAGGACCATCCAGCCTCCAACCTTCCCTGAAACCCTCCCTCCCTGAACAAGTCATTCTGCTCTGGCACAGCTCTGCTGGGAAGGCCAAAATCTGCCTCCATGGGCTCTGTCTTCCTCACCCTCCCCTCATACAAAATTTGTATGCAGTTAACTTGTGTGCAGGTGACATTCCCAGAGTAAGAGCCTCAAGAGCAGGGACTGTTCTGTTTTAGCTTTAATCAATACTGACAAACATTTATGAAAAGCACCTATTATAGGCTAGGCACTGTGCTGAGTACTCAGGGTATAAATATGGAAAAACAAAAGACAGTCTCTGTCCTCAGGGAGCTTATAATCTAGTGGGGGAAGCTTTGTTCCCAGCACAGGACCCGGTGCCTTATACACAATGGCCGCTTAATAAATGCTGAATTGAATTAAACTGAATAGTAGAATGCTAAGTCTACTAATGTCTTCCCCCAGTAACTGATCTGGGCCAGGAGGTGATGCTGACTTCCTGAAGGTGGTATCTTTGAAGCAGAAGATGTAGCAGGTCCTACCAACTAGGAAGGCCTCAGAGATAGACAGTATGACCATCATCTGAAGGCCTCCTCAGCTCAGAGATGTTTAGTCTTAAGTCAGAATCTGATGAATTCTTTGGTCAGGACGACTCAGGAAGACTCTGCTGACAAGCGCAGGGGGAAGGAGCCCCTCCTGTAAGAAAGCTGGGCATCCTGAAGCACTAAGACATAGAAAGTTTACAAAGCACTTTGTTCACAACAGTCCTGGAAGGCAAGTAGAACAGGGAGTATCGTACTCATTTTCTGGATAAGGAAACTTGAGGCACAAGGGAGTTAAGTCGTTTGCCCAAGCTTACACAGCTAGTTAGTGTCAAGAGTACCTACAGGATTGGCCTGCCTAACTCCTAGACCAGCACTCTTTCCCTGGCTAAAATCTGCAGTTCTCCATGGAAGGCAACATGGCGTAGTGGGAAGAGCCCTGGCTTTGGAGTCAGTCGGGAGATCTTGGCTTTGCCACTGATTTCCTGTGACGCTGGACAAGTCCCTTAAGCTCCATGGGTCTCAGTTTCTTCATCCGCTAAAATGAAGAGTCTGGAATAGATGACCTCTAAGGTCCATTCCACCCTCCCCAGGCTTGTAACAGTAACATCGGCCCTTGCAACAGACAAAGTGCTAGTCACAGGCCCGGTGCTAGCAATTCTAGCATTATTGCCTGGATCGCTTAACCTGCCTAGGCCTATAAAATGTTTGGGCCTCCTCTATAAAAATGACACTGGGGGGAGAGGGGAGGGAAGAAAGGTTCCTACAAAGTGTTTGCTTTTATCAATGTAAAGGAGGTGGATCGGGGAAAGACTCCAATCAAATTGAGGAGTTTACCTTTAAAAAACCAACCCAACAATAACAGGGTATAAAGGAATTCACTAAACCCAACAACAATGTATGCAGGAGTCTCCGAGACAACCCGATAACCTGAGAAGGCATCAGCCATTGGATGAAAGCAGGCAGAACATCTACTGATTGGCCCTTGTGGCCTGTATAAAAAAAGCTGTTCCCACAGTGAGTTAAAGGGGTTCTTCAGAGCCTCCTAGAGTATAGAAAGATAAACAAGGGATGATTCTTTCACTCAGCAATGGCATCTGGCAATAGTACCTCAAGGCCATAGGGAAATACACTAGCCTCCAGCCTGAGAAGGAATTTCGTAAAGTTGCTTCCTAAACCCCAACCTTATGCAAGGCATTAGAACAGAAAGCTTGGCACCTGGAATGGGCTAAAGGCCTCTGAGAGGCCTGAGGTGGGGAGACTGCCCATCAGTTAGCATAAGGCTTCTGGCTCTCTGTGAGAGACTGCCTTGCCCCAGTGAACAATTTCAGCAGCCCCAGGAGCTGGAAGCCACGGAGACTCCAGCCAGCTGTTGGATCAGTGTGCCCCAGAAAGAGCAGGCCCTTGGAACGGTGATTACAAGAGCAGCACGCTTAGTTCTGGTGCGGTTACTTATTAGAAGCACCAAGCTACCACAGATTTCAGCTGAGCTAGGGGCTGGAGGCAATGAAGAATACAGCCAAGCAATCTCCACCATAGACCAGTAGGGCAGCATCTGAAGGAGACTTGGACACCACTAATTATAAGACCATGTGTCAGGGATATAAAGATGGAAAAAAATGACAGTTCTTAGTTTTCACAGAGCTTCAAGTCTACTCAGAACAATATGACATGTACACAATTGAACACGATGCATGGGAGTTATACAAGAGAAAGGCAGAGTGAAGCCGTGAAGAGTAGGCTGTGGGAAGCCTGGCCTGGCAGTCAGGAAGATCTGGCTGTGAGCCCTTCCTATAATGCAGACTGGCTGAAACTTGGAAGAAGCTTGACCTCTGGGCTCCACAAACAAATCTCTAATAGAGTAAATTAGAGAGAAGTTATTGATGCATTAGAAAGAAGGATCTCCTCACTGATGGTGGATACCCAATGAAAACATAGGCCCAGATGAAAGCCAAAATAAGGGAGAGTTCAGTGTTGCACTGGACTTAGAAAGAGATCGGAAAAAATATTAACGATGCGGATTAAACTCCAAGTTTCTGCCATTTGCCAGTACACCTTTGAGATACTACTAGTATAAAGGCACAGAAGCAAATTTTAAAATCCATTTAAAATCAGGAAAATTTAAGGTAGTTTAAGAAGTCACATTCAAGTGGGAGGCTCACGGCAGAGGTGGCACAAGCGTTGAGGTGTAACAAAAAAGGGTTCTCAGTTCTAAATCCTCTGACTCTTATTATCAAAAGTTCTAAGGTTCTTTCCTTGAATCTTGGAGGAACTGAGGAAATTGATGGGGTCCTCTTGGCATGGGTCTTTCTGGGCCCTAAACACAGGATTCAGTTACCCAGGAGACTTTAGGAAAATCACAACCTCTGGACCCATTTCTTTTACGGTGAAGTTAGATTAGATAATCTTAAGGTCTCTTACAGCTTTACGTCCTATTTTCCTCTAAGGGGCTGGGAATTAATGGGAACAGATGTCAGAGATGTCCCTGAACTTGGTGGGATGAGGGCATGAGGATCTTAGGGGAGGGAACACAAACTTTTCCTTCTCTCCTGGAGCTTATCGCCCTGGGGTTATCTTAACTTGTAGAGGACCAGGCCTGGCCCAGGAAGGGGCTCATGAATAAGGCACGATCTCCTGTCTGGATGTTTCCATGACCTAAACTCCCTCTAGCCTTTCTCCCACTGAGCCTGGGGCAGAGAAGTCAGCACAGCCTCTCTTGGTTGCTGGGCTTAAGGACCTCTCAGGCCGTGGCAGAGGTGAATGCCCAGATCATGTGGGGCTCCCACAGGGAGCTGCTTTACTCCATCCGTAGCAGCGCTAATTCAACTCCCAGCCTCCATGTCCTTACTGCTCCTATCTTTCTGGAACAGTTGAGGCTGCCCCCTGACCTCTCCCCTGGCAATGATGCTGAGGCAGTATGAGCATGCCCAATGTGGTGTGTCAAGTAGAAAGACAAGGCGTTGGGAGAGAGCAGCTTCTGATCCCTGCTGTGTAACCCTTAGCAAGGCACTTAAGCTGTTAACCTTGTGTGTGTGTGTGTGTGTGTGTGTGTATGCTCTCTTGGTGATCAGTCCAGTGAAATCTAGGGACCCCTTCTCAGAAGAATGTTTTAAAATGCACAAAGTACAAAGGAAACTAATAATATTAAATATTAAAATACAGTAGTCTAAATGTTTTTAAAGTCACAGACCTCAGGTTAAGAACCCTTGGACTGGCTAAGTTCCCTTCTGGCTTGAACATTCCCTGAGTCTGTGAATCTAGTGCCTGGGATGATTTTCCAGTTGTTCAGTTCAGATGGGCTGCACCAAGTCATTCGTCCTCTCGCCCTCTCTCTGAGTCCCCTGGTAACCAAAGGCATGTCTGTGTGTGAGTTAGGAGTCATTTCCACCACTCCTAGTTCTATCTTTGCCCTGCCTTGCCTGGCTTTGCTCCTGGCCTCTCTTCCTCCGAAGCAGGGATGACTCAGATGACCACTGAAGACCCCATCGGCTTGCCCCTAAGCACCTTAGTCAGTATCTCTCAGGTCTCCATAGCTCTTATGGGGAGGAAGGTCCCTCCCTCAGCATCTTCTAAATTTAGTTATGGGGTGGGTGACTCATGTCTGAATCTGGCTGTGGGCCCCACCTCCAGGGAGCTTCTCTCTTGGTATTTTTATCCTCTGCCGCCTCTTACTGTAGCCTCAAGCTGATTAATTCAGCCCAGGAGTTCCATACAGTGTCCAGTAGTAGCTCTGCTCACTGGAAAGACATCCTTAAGTACCTTAGAAGCACTGAGTCACTAACAAAGATACCCACAGTCTATTCCCATTCTACCCAAATCTTCACAATCCCCCTTCCTCCCCAAACACCAACCATTTGTCAGCTCTGCAAGGATAGATCTAGGCTGAGGATAGATGTCCATTTACAGATATGTCTATCATTGCTCGATGGTGCGGGAGAGAGACAGAAGATTAAGGAATGGGGGAACAGGTTAGGGAGGAAAGAAGGTTTCACCTTTCAGAAATTTAAGTCTTAAGGCTGAAATCCTGGTTCTGTGCATGGTTTAGGAGGAATAAAAATGATAGTAGCATTTATGTAGCACTTAAGGTTGACCAAGAATTTTACATATCAGTCAGTTTCAAGTCAGTAAGCCCTTTTTCTAAAGTGCCTACTACGTATTAAGCACTAGGGATCAAAAAAGAGGTAACAGACAGGGCCTGGCCCCAAGGAGCTCACATTCTAATGGGGGGAGACAACAAATATGTACAAATAAGCTGTGTAAGGGATAAAATAGCAAATAATTAGCGAGGGAAGACACCAGAATTAAGAGGGGTTGGGAAAGGTTTCCTGCAGCTGATGTGATTTTGGGGACTGAAGGGAAACCAGGAGAAGAGGATGAGAAAGGAGATTATTCCAAGTGTGGGGGATATACCCAGAGAAAATGCCTGGAGTCAAGAGATGGAAGCCAGAGTGACTAGATTGAAGGGTATGTGGAGGAAAATAAGGTGTAAGACTAGATGGGGGTGGGGGAGGTAGGTTAAGAAGGGCCTTAATTTTGCATTTGATCCTGGAGGTGAAAGGGAGCTGCTGGAGTTTACTGAGTGGGGTGACCATGACATGGTCAGACCCGCATTTCAGGAGAATCACTTTGGTGGCTGAATAGAGGCTGGAGGAAGGTAGGCAGGCAGACCCACCAGCAACTATTGTAATAACCTAGGCCTGGGGTGATTAGGGCCTGCACTAGAGTGGTGGTGGTAGTGGTGTCAGAGGAGGGAAGGAGGCGTTTTTTTTTTGGAGAGATGTTGCAAACGTGTGATTGTGACAGGCCTTGGCAACGACTGGATGTGGGAAGGACAGGTAGATCGAGAATCATCGGCAGAAAGATGGCAATTAAATCCAGGGGAGCTGATGAGATCACCCAGTGAAGTAGCATAAAGGGATGGGAGGGCCCAGGACAGAACCAGGAGGGGCACTGTGGTTAGAAGTGAGGATGTGGAGGAGGATCCAGTAAAAGATAGAGAGTGGGTGGTCAGATAGTGGGAGGAGAACCAGGAGAGAGTGGGGTCTCCAAAACCTAGAGAGAAGAGAGTGACCACCAGGGTCAACATCTGCAGAGAGGTCAAGGAGAAGAAGGACTGAGAAAAGGCCAACTAAGAGAGCATGGGTAACTTTGGAGAGAGTTTTGGTGAAGGGTTAAGAGTGAAAGGGGAGAAGGGGAATAATTACCAGCCACGTTCAAGCCTTGCTAGCACACACAGGCCTTTCGATCTCCCAGCTGAGCCTATTTGCTCATCTGTAAATGAAGTTAAGACTTCTATCTACCTTACAAGGCTGTGGTGGAGTAAGCTGCTTTACCTACTCGCTAAGAACTGCTCATCTACAGAGATAGAGGAAGTGTCTTCATCAGGAGTTCCCTATGCCAAAGAAATTACTGGTCAAGCCAACCACAACACTATAAACAAGCCCAGAAGAAGTTTCTGCCCTCAGGGAGTTTATATTCCAGTGAGAGGAAACTTGGGTAGGACAAGAAACCACTGCCATTTCAGAGCGGGTGGGAGAGGACACTAGGCCCCGGGGGATCAGAGAAGGCTTCTTGGGCCTAGGCTCCAGAGCCTGGCCTGGAAGGAAACCAAGGATTCTGAGAGGCAGAAGTAGGGGGTGGAGGGAGCGAGGGCATACCTGGCACCAGAAGGGCCTGGAGACAGCAGAAGGTAGGCCAGTCTGGCCGCGCTCAGAGCACCTGAAGCACGGTGATGTGTAATGAGCATGGAGGCTTGGGACAGATTGTGAGGGGTTCGAATGCCAGTTTCAGTCGGACACAACCAAAAAACCACTGCACAATGCATGCCAAAACAGCATTTCCATGTTATTCTAGTGGCCAGAGGGCGTCATTGAAGTTTCTCAAGCAAGGGTGCAACATGGTGAGACCCCAGCTTGGGGAAAATTTGATCTTTGATTTGAAGACGGATTGGAAAAGGGAACCCCCAAGCCCTCCCCTCCCAGTGCTTCCCCGCATCCTCGCATAGTTCCCTATCTCTGGAATACCCTGCCCTCCATTCTTCTGTGATTTCTTTTAAAGCCCAGCTGCAGGAACCCCACATTCTCCAAATCTTCACCATCCTCCAAATGACAAATAACCTTTCTCCTCAGGCACTTTGTAACTCACTCATGCAGTTAGGTGTGTGAGGAATCTCACAGGATAAGTTGTAAAAAGGATGCCACCAGTCATGTCAGGCCAGATCAGTCAAGTAGCCAGCCGCCAATCTGCAACACCGGGGCCCAGGCATGAGAGCTTAAGAGCGCCCGACTACACCGAGGAACAACAGACAATCCATGCATACCCCTGGTGTAGACAGAATATGGAGAGGGCAGGAGGGAGGGAGGCACGCGGCACAGTGGGCGATCACCCCCGTGCCAAGGTTTTAGGCAGACAGGAACAAGAGTCCTACATGATGCACGGGAGGGCTGCAATCTGCACCCCTGGGGGAATACCTGGTATGTGTGATTCTTGGCAGTTGCATCAAAGTGGGGATCGCGTCTCTTCTAAACTATGTACCCCAAACGGTCCGAGGGTTTACTCATCATCCCAATCCCAAGGCGGATCCTGCGACCCCTTGCTCAGTCTGCCTCATAGACTGGACGTTCTCTGAATGCAGGAGCTGTCTTTCTCCTTGCCCTCCGGCACCAGGCACTGGTTTTTCTGATTGCCTGGCGTGTCCCTGGGACACCTTTCCTGACGTTTCAGTCCCTGCCAGGAGGGAAACGTGCCAAGGGCCCCTGGGGGGGGGGGGGTGGCCTGAAAAGCCCCTGGGCCAGACAAGCCCGTAAGTGGCAGAGTAGGGGTGTGAACCCAAGTTCTCTGACTACAAATCAGCACCCTTCCCACAGGCCCCGCGATCGCGCCTCACGAGGGACCGCGGGGCCGGGAGTCCTAAATTCCAAGCTAGGCTGTGCTGTGTGACCTCGGGGAGGTGAGCTCCCGTCTCTGTGCTAGTTATCTTCTCCTTAAGACACGGATAACGAACTCGGGAGTCTTTCTTTCCTGGGAGTGTCCAGATAAGGGACGTGGCAGGTAGGAAAGGGTCAAGTGTAAGGAATTACGGTGCTATTAAGAAGATAATCACCATTAATAAACGGCGCTTACTCCTGCGCATGCGTCGTTGTCAGGGTTTCCCGACCGAGACTGCAAACCCGCTCTAGATCACTACCGGCTGCCCCGGCAGCCCCCGAGTCACTGCGCCTCCTGCTGGCCGCCTTGAGTGACACTGCGCCCGCGCCCCCTGCAGGCCACTTCGAATCAATGCTGTGTGTGAATAAGAGGGATCATTGCGAGTAACTGCGGGTGCGCGTCCCGTCCTTAAGCGCCGCGTGTGTCTCCACGGCACCGCCCGGAGGCCACCGCATCACGATGTCGTGTATGTTAGCACCCGCTACCAACTACGATCTGGGGGTGTTACGGCGCCCTCCCTCTCCCCACCCTCCACTTTATATGGCCTTCTGGGAATCGTAGTCCAATGACTCGTCTCCGCAGTCCGAGAGGAGGGCAGCAACTACAATTCCCGAAAGGCTCAGCGCCAAGATGGCTGTCGCCCTGACCTCCTTTGGCCTTCTGGGAATTCGAGTCCCACGGCTCTCGTTCTGCAGGTAGAGAAAGAATAGGACTGGCCGCAGCAGCATCATCTCTGCCTGACAGGACCAGAGACTTCATCATCTAGGGAGCTCCCGACTCGAAACTGCCAGTGCTATACGCGCCGTCACCTGCTTGAGTGGAGACTTAAACCGGCTATCAAGCTATTGCGGCAGTCTGGGTGAGAGGTCGCGCAAGCCTGCCCGCGGTGGGAGTAGGTGGGGGGAGCGAGGCACACATATGTATGGGATGTTCTAAAGGCAGCCGTGACTAGATCGCGTGTGGACTGGCCGAGTGGGGCGGCCGAGAGTACGGATGGGAATAGGACACAAAGGTTGACAGTAATAGGGCAGTTCAGAAGAAAGGGGAGAGGGGTTGTGGGGAAAGACAACGAGCTCAGTTTTAGAGTTTGTGTTGAATTTGAGATACCCACCGAATGGACGATGCTAGATGTCCAAAAGGCACTTGGTGATGTGAGACTGGCTAGATGTATTACATGTAGGAATCGTTGGCATAGTTAGACCCGTGAGAGCTGATTAGATGAATAAGTAATCCAGTATATGGCAAAATGAGAAGAGGGCCCAGGGTAAAGCATTGGAGGACACCTACAGTTAGTAGGTGTGACTAGGATGAAGGCCCAGCAAGGAAGACTGAGAGGTAGTGCTTAGACAGATATGAGGAGAGAAGCATGAAGGAGCAGCATCACAAAAACTTGGAGAAGATGGACAACTTTGTCGCTTGTTGTAGTTACTAAATGGGAATAGAAAGGAGTATACATATTTGGAAACTGCATTGGCACCTTTACCAAACTTGACCCTATAGTAGGGCTTAAGTGAGGATCCAGTGAGGTAATATATACAATGCATTCTGCTAACCTTAAAGTGCTACATAAATGATAGCTGTTGTTATTCTCACAAATACTGAGCAGCAGAAATATTAAACGTGTATCTTATTGACCACAACACACTATAAATTATATTCAATAAAAGGTCTCTAGAGAATGTTAAAATTTAATTGGAGAATAAATAATTTAATCCTAAAGAATTAATGGATCAAAGAACAAATCATAGAAATAATGGACAGTTTCATGAAAGATGACAACAAAGGCAGCTAGGTGGCAAAGCAAATAAAGCACTGGGCCTGGAGTCAGGAAGACTCCTCTTCCTGAGTTCAAATCTGGCCTCAGACACTTATTAGCTATGTGTCCCCAGACAAATGCCTTAACGCTGTTTGCCTCAGTTTCCTCATCTGTAAAATGAGCTGGAGAAGGAAATGGCAAACCACTCCAGTATCTTTGCCAAGAAAACCCCAAATGGGGCAACAAAGAGTTGGGAGTGACCGAACAACAACAAAGCAACAAGTGTGAGACTGGAGGTAAAGAGAAAGGTCAGGAATCGTTAAACAGATGGTTCTCACATCAACATAGAGATGATAACTGAACCCATGGTAGCAAATGAGGTCACTAAGTAAGATAGTATAGAGGGAGAACAGAAGAGGGCCAAGGGTATGCCCTTTGGAAACACCTAGGGTTAGTGGGCATGACCCAAAGAAAGATCCAGCAAACAAAATTGAGATGGAGCAGTCAGACAGGAAGCAGGAGAGAGTAGTGTCACAAAAACTTAGAGAGGAGGAGGATTGACAATATCAAAGCCTGCAGAGAGGTCAAGAAGGATGAGGACTGAGAAAAAGCCGTTACATTTGACATTGGTATCTAGCAGCTTTCACATTAAGGGACCGAAGGGCTTGGAATATGATGTTCTAGAGGTCAATGGAGCTAGGATTAAAACCAAGAATCACCTACCCAGCAAAACTGAGTATCATGCTCCAAGGCAAAACATGGATTTTCAACAAAATAGAGGACTTTCAAGCTTTCTCGGTGAAAAGACCAGAGCTGAATAGAAAATTTGACTTTCAAACACAAGAATCAAGAGAAGCATGAAAAGGTAAACAAGAAAGAGAAATCATAAGGGACTTACTAAAGTTGAACTGTCTTGTTTACATTCCTACATGGAAAGATGATGTGTATGATTCATGAGACCTCAGTACCATAGTAGCTGAAAGGAATATGCATATATATATATATATATATGTGTGTGTGTGTGTATACACGTGTGTCAATATATGTATATATATACATACAGAGGGCGTGGGGTGAGTCGAATATGAGGGGACGATATCTAAAAAAATAAAATCAAATTAAGGGACAAGAGATAAGAGAGGAATATATTGAGAGAGGGAGAAAGGAAGAGATAGAATGGGGTAAATTATCTCGCATAAAAGTGGCAAGAAAAAGCGGTTCTCTAGGAAGGGAAGAGGGGGCAGGTGAGGAGGAATGAGTAAATCTTGCTCTCATCAGATTTGACCTGAGGAGGGAATACCATACACACTCAATTGGGTATCTTACCCCACAGGAAAGAAGGAGGAAGAAGATAAAAAAGGGGGGACAATAGAAGGGAGGATAGACAGGGGGAGGAGGTAATCAAAAACAAACACTTTCGAAAAGGGACAGGGTCAAGGGAGAAAATTCAATAAAGGGGGATAGGTTAGGAAGGAGCAAAACATAGTTAATCTTTCACAACATGAGTATTGTGGAAGGGTTTTACATAATGATATGCATGTGGCCTATGTTGAATTG
>CM053622.1:710475245-710595108 GCA_028646595.1 Phalanger gymnotis
AGGGGGAGGAGGTAATCAAAAACAAACACTTTCGAAAAGGGACAGGGTCAAGGGAGAAAATTCAATAAAGGGGGATAGGTTAGGAAGGAGCAAAACATAGTTAATCTTTCACAACATGAGTATTGTGGAAGGGTTTTACATAATGATATGCATGTGGCCTATGTTGAATTGCTTGCCTTCTTAGGGAGGGTGGGCGGGGAGGGAAGAGGGGAGAGAATTTGGAACTCAAAGTTATAAAAACAGACGTTCAAAAACAAAAAGAAAAGTTTTTGCATGCAACTAGGAAATAAGATACACAGGTAATGGGGCATAGATAGTTATCTTGCCCTATAAGAGAAGAAGGGAAAGGGGGATGGGAGGAGTAGTGGGGTGACAGAAGGGAGGGCTGACAGGGGAACGGGGCAACCAGAATATACGCCATCTTGGAGTGGATGGGAGGGTAGAAACGGGGAGAAAATTCATAATTCAAACTCTTGTGAAAATCAATGCTGAAAACTAAATATATTAAATAAAAAAAATTTGGCATTGGTAATGGGAGAGAGCAGTTTCATTGGAATGATGAGGTCAGAAGGCAGAATTAAGAAGAAAGTGAGAGGAAAAGAAGTAGAGTCACAGATTGTGGATGACCTTTTCAAGGAGCTATTCATGAAAGAGCAGAAACATCTGGAATTATAGCTAGTAGAGACAGACAGATCAAATGAGAGGGTTTTTTTTTTAAATGAGGGAGTAATGAGTAGCATGGAAGCAGACACTAGATAGGGAGCTGTCAAAGATAGGTTAAGATTTTGAGAATGACAGGGGAGAACATGGGATGGAATGGCATCACTTGTGCATGAAGAAGGGTTGGCATTGGGAAGGATAATGGCCACCTCTTTGTGCAAGACCAGGAGAGAGTGGGGAAAGACAATTAAGTGATGTGGCCTGAAGAGAAGGGGAGAAGGGGGAGCTCTTGGTGAACAGCTTCAGTTGTTTTGGTGAAGTTAGAGACAAGGTCTGAGCTCCCTGTTATTCCCAGGACTAAATACAAAATCTTGTGTTTGGCTTTTAGTGCCTTTTACAGCTTAGCCCAGGGGTGGGGAACCTGCTGCCTTAAGGCTACATGTGGCCTTCTAGGTCCTGAATTCAGTCAAAAGGCCTCATTTAAGGACCTAGAAGGCTGCATGTGGTCTTAAGGCCACAGGTTCCTCACCCCTGGCTTAGCCTCATCCTACTTTTCCAGTCTTCTTAGTCCCTTCTCCATACTCCATGGTCCAGTGATGCTAGGTCAGAGGTATGTATCAGTAAGGCAAGATTCATGACCTCGAGGATGACCATGAACATGCCTGAGTGGTTCAGAATCACAAAGTATGAAAAACTCTCTAGGTAGAAGGCAGAGGAAGCATAACATTTACTTAGACTCCAGAGAATCCAATCCCAGGACCAGTAATTCCAATTCGATATGGCAGCAATTATATTCTAAAACCAGTAAGCCCACCTCAATGTAGCAACAAGGAAATTATAACACAGTATTATAGTGAGGAATCAAGTCATCCTGTAACCTTCCCCCTGCTAGGGCCTTCCTGTAAACAATCACCATGAATCCTAATTCTCCATCCAGTGCTCTCTTCTGCTGCTCTCAGTCTTGCTTCTCTCAGTCCTGTCCCTTCTTAATTCTGGTTCTCTCACACTCTGGGCTCCCCTTATATACAGTCCTAGCCACCGTCTGATTGGCTAGAACTCAGGTCTCTGATTGGCTGAATTTATGATTGACTAGAGCTCAGTGAACATACCATTGGCTCTGGTCTTAGCAACTCCCCTTAGAGCCCCGAGAGCTTCATACCCAAATGGGCTTAGTACCAGGTAAGTAGAGGCTTTAGGCCTGCTTACAAGCAAAGATATAATCCAGCTTTCCCACCTAGCCCCACTTGGGGCCTATTGAATGGATGGGGAAGATCTTTGATCACATTAATACCACAAGGTATCTTGGGTAGTTTGAGAAATGATGGAAAGATTTGGGAATAGCTGTTGCAGTGACAGGCATAATGAATGGATTAAGGAAGTATAGATGGATTGTGGGTCCAATTGAAATTTTTTTTTTTTGCTTTCTATGCACATTTTTTATTTAGTATTTTATTTTTCCCCGGTTACATGTAAAAACAATTTTTAACCTTCATTTTTAAAAATTTGAGTTCTAAATTCTCTCTCTCCCTCCCTTCTCACCCCATTTCTGCCCCCCCCCATCGAGAAGGCAAGCAATTCAGTATGGGTTATACGTGTGTAGCCATGCAAAACATATTCATAATAGTCGTGTTATAAAAGAAAACATAGACCAAAAAAAAAAGTCAAGAAAAAGAAAGTAAAAAAGTCTGTATTCAGACACCATCAGTTCTTTTTCTGGGAATGGTTAGCATTTTTCATCCTAAGTCCTTCAGAGTTGTCTTGAATCGTTGCATTGCTGACAATGGATAAGTCACTCACAGCCAGTCATCTTACAATATTGCTGTGACTTTGTACACAGTATGTTTCACTTTGCATCAGTTCATATAAGTCTTTTCAGGTTTCTCTGAGAGCACCCTGCTCATCATTTCTTATAGTACCATAGTATCCCATCATAATCACATACCACAACTTGTTCAGCCATTTCCCAGTTGAGATTATTTAACAAAAATTTGTTGTGAACCAAGTCGGTAATGTTTCAAATCTGGCCTCAAATGCTTACTAGCCATGTGGCCCAAGGCAAGTCACTTAACCTCTGCCTCAGTTTCCTTAACTGAAAATAGGATAATGTTAGTACTCATTTGCCATGATTGTTGGGAGGACCAAATCAGATAATATTTGTACAACACTTACCATAGTGCTTGGCACATATTGGCACTTAATGAATGCTCCTTCCTTCCTTCCTTCCTTCCTTCCTTCCTTCCTTCCTTCCTTCCTTCCTTCCTTCCTTCCTTCCTTCTTCCTTCCCTCTCTTGTTCCTTCTTTCTTCCTTCCACAATGGGAAGACTTAGGGCCAAGCTATTCTTTCAGAAGGCCTAGTTTTCAAGAATAATAAACATTCCTGCAGAAAGCCAAATATAAAGAACTTTCAACAATCCATAAATCTGGGATTCGGGGAATCCCACCAATCGGCCACCTCTATATAACTGTCTTCTCTCAAATCAAAAGGTTGTACCGTTGCTTCTCTGTGGTTGCATCTGGGAATTTATGGCTCATGAATTCAGAGAACTTTTGCTAGGCCCCCACTATCTCAGTGGCTGCCATGTCTTAGACTAAGAGGCTGTCATCACTGGGGCTGAGGTGGGTATGGATAGTTGGTTCCTGACAGGGAAGGGTGTAGCTGTTGTGTTTATACTTCAATATCTTTCCCATTCTCACCTCCCACTCCTACCCGACCCCTGGGACCAAAGTCTGCTTTTAGGTTTTTGGTTTCAATTCTTTGGACCTCTCCTGAAAAGGAACAAAAAGGGAAGACTCCTAAAGTCCCCCCAAAAAGTCCCTCTCCCTCTAAACTGAGACTTTTGTGATCCCTCCTCTATACCGTCTCTTTGAACCCTTCCTGTTTGTCACGTCTTAGAGCTCAATAGGATTGAGATTGTCCCCAGTAAGTCCTGCATATATCTTGATTGTACAGGGTTGTTTATGTGTTTTCTCCCCCTATTACATTAGGACTTTCTTCAGAGCAGGAACTCTTTTTTTCTTTTGTAACCCCATCACTTAGCACTACGCCTGCCACTTGTGGGTACTTTGTAAATGCTTGCTGACTTCTTTACATTCCTATGCCCCAGTTTGTTCAGCCATCCTTCAGCTTTGTTTCTGGTATTTTTCTAAAGACAACACAAAAAGTTTGGCTGTCATTATTTTTATATATTTTCATCCTTTCTATTTGTCATTGAATATTCCTGGGGTATATGACCAGTACTTGGATTATTGAGCCAGAGGGTTTGAGTGATTTAGTGACTGTCTCGTGAAGTTCCAAATTGTTTTTTTTTTCAGAAAGGTTAAGCCAATTCACATCTCCATTACAGCAGGTCTGTTTTTCTATGCCCCCCCCCCCGCCACCCTGCACTGACATTTCAATTCTTTGTTATCTTTGCCCATCTGATGTATGTTAGTTGTTTTAATTAAAATTTCTCTTATTATAATTATCTCTACTAACATATTCTCTTATTATTTGGAGCATTTTTCATTTAGTCGTTGATAGCCTATGATTTTCATTTTGAAAACGGTTCATATTGTATGATTACTTATCAAATGGAGGAATGGGTTTCGGCCTTATATACCATATCCTATATATAGCCTAAATGACAAATTTTTTTTAGTAGAGACAATTGATGGAAAATTTTTCGGACCTTCTTTCCCACTCTCCCATCGTCATGGCCCCACAGGACTTAAGAGCCAATTTATATTTTTCTTTGTCTCATGTCTTTAGCCACGGGTTGCTAGCAATGTCCCCCCACCCCCCCCCAAAAATCTAGCCTTCTGGTAATGGCCTCTTTGTACTTAGCTAGACTGGGCCCAGAAAGCACACAAAACATATTGTTATGCCATATTCCCAGACTTTCTATCATGGTGGAATCTACCAGGACAAACAATACTACAGCTATTGCCATTTTACAGATGATGGAACTGAGGCTCATAGAAATTAAATGACTTATCCTCCAATTGATAAATGGTCAATGGATATGAACAGGGAGTTTTCAAATGAAAAAATTCAAGTTATCTATAGTCATAAAAATGCTCAAAATCGCCATTGATTAGAGAAAAGTAAGTTGAAACAATTCTGAGGCACCAACTCACACCTATCTGATTGACTAATATGACAAAAAAGGAAAATGATAAATGTTGAAGATGTGGGAAAATTAGAACACTAATGCAGGTGGAGTTGTGAACTAATCCAACCATTCTGGAGAGCAATTTGGAACTATGCCCAAAGGGCTATAAAACTGTGTATATACCCTTTAATCCAGCAATACCACTTCTAGGTCTGTATCCCAAAGAGGTCATTAAAAAAAGAGTAAAGGACCCACATGTACAAAAATATTTAAAGCAGCTCTTTTTGTGGTGGCAAAGAATTAGAAATTGAGGGGATGCCCATCAACTGGGGAATGGCTGAACAAGTTGTGGTTTATGAATGTAGTGGAATACTATTGTGCTATAAGAAATGAGAAGCAGGCAGATTTCAGAAAAACTTGGAAAGACTTACATAAACTGATGCTGAGTGAAGTGAGCAGAACCAGGAGAACATGTACACAGTAACAGCAGCATTGTGCGATGACCAGCGTTGATAGACTTAGCTCTTCTAAGCAATGCAGTGATCTAAGACAATTCCAAAGGACTCATGATGGAAAATGCTGTCCACATCCAGAGAAAGAATAAGGGAGTTGAATGCAGATCAAAGCATATTATTTCCTCTTTCTTTTTCTTTCTCATGGTTCTTCCCTTTTGTTCTGATTCTTTTTTTTTTTCACATGACTAATGTGGAAATGTATTTAATATGATTGTCCACAGATAGCCTATATCAGATTGCTTGCCATCTTGGGGAGGGAGGGCGGAGAAGGGAGGGAGAAAAACATTTGGAGCTCAAAATCTTATAAAAGTGAATGTTGAAAACTATGTTTACATACAGTTGGAAAAAATAAAATACTATTAAGTGGAGAAAAAAAAAAAGAAATTGAATGACTTGCCTGTGGTCACACTGCCAATTAGTGTCAGAGGCAGGATTCAAATGTGTGTCTCTCTGACTCTTAAGTCCAGCTCACCATCACTCCATCCACTATGCCCCACTGCCTTTCCTGAAGTAATGCCAGTGAGAGCCCTGTGCAAACTTGTGCAAGGATTAATTCACTCAGAAAAATAAGAACAATGCAACAGTGGCCATCTCATGGAGCATGTATGGGATAGGCCTGGAACTCTGGCTACTTCTAGTAGCACATGTTCTGGCTGGGGCCTAGGGAGAAGTGCTCTGAGCTGAAGGACTTGGCACTTTGGGATGATAAAAGCCAGTCCTGGGTGGTTCCTTGGTATCTAGGAGGATAGCAAGCTGCATCAGAGAGGATTGGCCATGGAAACAGGAAGAGCTACCCACTCAATAGACTTTAAAGGTTCACCCTCTATAGATGCCTCTCCCTCCTTCAGCTCTTCAGACCTTGTGGCAAACAATTAACTCTTCCTTTCCCTTAGAGATTTCCCATGAAAGGTGGAGGAGGGGCGCTCCAGCAGAAATGGCAGACTGCTCACCTGTGCCAGCAAATAGAGTGTTAGCTTAAGTGAGTCAGAGGTTGAATTTCAAAGTCCTAATGTCTCTTCTGTGTTTCTTTCCCTGAGCATAGGTGACTAAACAGGGATCTGGATATGGACGTCTCCAGCCTCGGAGGCAACATTATGAGTCAGAGCAGTTGGAAGCTCTCAGGTTCCTCGTTCAGCACCATCTGAACTGTGAGAGGCATCCCTACAGGTATTCCCCTGTTTCTTGAGGGAGATGACCACAGACAGGAGGAGGCTCCCAACCTTTGACTTGGCTTTCCAGGAGACATGAACTCTGAGGTAGATAATGTAGAGTGGAGCTGTCCTGCTGAAAATGTTTCATGTTTTGGTGTTTTAAGTTTAGGTCTCCACAGTCATTAGTTACTGCTGCTGGGTTAAGTCATTGTTAATGCATGCTTGTGAGTCCTTTGCACTAAGCATTTCTTTGGGTTGGAAGAAATAAATAGCTGTTGAAGACCTGACATATATTTGTGGCAGCAAGCACCCTAGTATACCCAGGATGGCCTGCTAGCCCAGGTTCTTTATTCTGCTTTTAAAGGAAAGCAACTTTAAAGGGGTCAACAATCTTCTTTAGTTACATTCACTAGTTCAGGGGAAAAGTCAGCTCCCTGAACATCAGAGAAAATACAGAGAAAATAGAAGCAGAGAAATTAGCACAAAGACAAACAGACAGGGCTCTTAATTGCTGAATTAAAGCCATATTGCTATACACTTTACATACATCACTGGATCGAGAGAGCCTTTACATCTGAGCAGCCAGGGAGCTCAGAACATACCGCTACTCAGATTCTCGACCAGGAAATCACAAGATTCTTCTCATAAGTGAACCCCCAAAGCAAAATACCAACTCAGAGTATGTATACACTTCTCAGCACCAAAAGGCATCAGAATCTTTGTGCCTCGGTGCCTAATCAACTTAGTACCAAAAGGTGTGAAAGCCTTCACCAAGCAGCTCCTACCCCAATAGCGTGTGACTCGGGATGTATTACAGCTGTGAGCTGGGACAGAGCTCAAAGGAGGTCACATAGGCCCATTAATAGATGGAGAAGATCTTCATATCCCATTAACATTACAATATTGTATATTGAATACCTTTCTACTCTCCTTTTTGGGAAGACCTTACACATGGGTCAAGCCTCAGTTCTGAGTAGTCAAAACGAGGCACAGTTTTAGGAAAAGAGGCTTCCCAGGACTCAGGACTGAACTCCTGCGCTTGTGGCACATTACTCTTTGTTTCTCTGAAAAGTAGAGGCTGGAGCCCCCCAGCAGAAATGGAAGAGGGCTGCCAGAGGCAGGGTTCCTTTAGTGAGTAGGCAAGACTCCTCACCCTGCTGAGCCCCCCAAGCATTCTGAGCATAGTTACAAGAATAATTAGAACAGTAACCCCTAGCGGTTGAAGACAGAATGGGCAGATGAGGACAATTTGTCCCAAAAGCCATGACAGTAGGTGCTGTGGAGCGCTCAGAGCTTGGTCAGACACAGAAGGCCATGCGCTGCATCCCAGGCCATTCACTGGTCTTCTTCCATGACTGTGGAAGAGAGAGGGAGGCTGATTTTGTGCAGCTCAGTAGGACTTAAATCCGATTGACGAGCAAGATGTCATTGGACCTTTTGGAAAGAAGGAAGAACAACAAACAACCATAAAAACAGTATGGCGATGGGACGGTGCAGTGGATGGTGCTCTGGGCTCGGAGTCAAGACCTGGATTCCAATGCAGCTTCAGACACTTATTAGCTGTGTGACCCTGGGCAAGGCACTTAACCTCTGTTGCCTGCTTCTTCCCGGCTGGAGGATGGGAATGATAATACCCTACTTCCCTAGGTGGTTGTGAGGACTAAATGAGATGCCATGTAAAGAGCTTTGTAAAACTTAAAGTTCCATTAACGTTGGCAGTCATTACTAATATTATTATTATTAGCTAGACCACGGGAGTGGGGGTGGTGGTGCCGCGGATTCAGTCTCTGCCGGACTTTGGGCAGGCGTGTGGCCTCCCCCAAGTTGGAGTCTGCTCACCCCCAAAGCGAGGCAGGAAGACTTGGGGCGTCTGCGCTCCCCGCCCACTCTCGGTGGATTCGCTGCTTTCTGCTCCCGGAGCTGTGGGGTTACACAAGCCGGCACCGCCTCCGAAGCTCAGGACCGCACTATCTCAAGAGTGGGGGGATCTCGCTCCGCACTTTTCTCCGCACAAGCGGGGTCGCCCTGCCTTGTGGGCTTACCGATTTTGAAGGCAGAAAGGTGGGTAGTAACAGCCGTGCGTGGCCGGCCGCTCTCTTCTCCCCAGCGGCTGCGGACTCTGGCCGTCGTCCCGCACCCTTTCCCCCCGCCGTTCGAAGGATGGCACATTCCGAGGCTTTCCCCATCCCGAGGCCCCGCCTCCACGGTGACGTCACGAGGAGTTCCCCGCGCGAGTCCCGCCCCCGTCCCTTAGGCCTTGGCCCGGCGGAGCTTTTGTGCCTTGTGGGCCGGCGCCAGAGCCAATCTGCCTTGGGCTCCGCGGGCCGCCATGCCAGGACCCAGGTCTCTCGCCCCAGGCTCGCCGCCTGCCTCCCCTTGCCGCTGGAAGCTGCACATCGTTCGCCAGCTGCAGCAGCGGGACCGGAGGCAGAAGGCTCTGTTCTTGGACCTGGTGGAAGCTTGTGAGTGGCAGTCCTGGGGAGAGGACTGGAGTAGGGGGTAGGAAGGAGCCGGGAAGGGGCTTCCGAGTTGGAACAGCGCGGTGCACAGACCAGGAGGTCCCTGGAGATTGAAAGGGGCCAACCCGGGTGGAGACAGAAGGACAGGAAGAAAGGCCTGGGATGACACAGATAATCGTGACCCCGGAGGCGAGTGGAGGTGCCCTAGGAGTGACAGAGATGCCACTGTAGAGGAAGGCTGTGGGGTGGGTGGATGCCCGATCTGGAATTCCCATCCTTTAGAAATCTAAGGCTTGGGAGCAGGACGAGGACGAAGAAGCACCTCCCACTCCTAATGACACACGTTGGGATTCTGGGAGGAACAGTCATGTATTCCTGGGGAATTCAGGTGGGACAGAAAGGTGCTTTTTAGAAGAGGTGGAGGAAAGAGGAACCTTTTCTACAAAGAGGGAGTGATCCCAGGAACTATATAACACTGGGCATGAAAAGGGAGGGATTTGAGAACTGAAAAGAGGAAAGGAGATGTGGTCCAGGAAAAGGGGACAATTTCTGGATTTAGAGGGAGAGGCTGGGTGTAAACAGAGAGTTGGCCCCAGAGATAGGGCCTGGGGGAAACTAGTAGAAATGGGGTTTAGGGGATGTGTGTGGAAGAGGAAGGGAGCTACATGATCCAGTAGAGTGCCTGGGCAGGATAGTGGTGCTGTGGTTTGAGTTAGACTCTGTGGGCAAAGGGAAGAAAACATTATTGAGGAAGAGATGACCTCAGGAAAGACTGTATGGCCCGAAGGTGACTTGGTTGCTCTGGGTGGTTAGCGTTAGTGGACTTGGAGGGAGGAGCAGACTGGTGAAGGTGGGTGTGGTAGAATGACCGTTTAAGAATGCTAAGCTCTGAAGCTGAAATGTGTGAAAAAGTGGACTTTCTCCCCTAGGTGGTCAGAGATAGTCTGGCCACCTTGCTGCCTTTGAGGGTAAAGGAACTGGGAAAAGAATTGATTAGTTTTGGGGGCCGAGAGGCATCAGAGTTCCCGTGCTTGGGGATCCTAGTGCACCTTTTCCCCCTTAAGGCTGAGCCTAATTCGAGGACTAAGCCAACTTGAGAAGAGGGGAGTCTGATCCTTCAAAGCATAGTTCAAGTGCCACTTCCTTCCAGAAGGTCATCCTTGATTTGTCCATTCTCTGGCATTCCCCAGACTTGTCTAAGCCCCAGAATCTCACTTCTGGTTACAGGAGTATTTTGGATCTTTGGCCTTGCCCTTTGCGCATCCAGAGGGCTCTAAAGGCTAGGGCTGTTTTTTTCTTTGCAGACCGAGAATGGGAGCTATGTATCAGTTATCCGACATGCCGGAAGTTGAGACCAGAGAGGCTGTCAAGGTTCACATTTTGACCGAGTTAGTAGTTCTCAGACAGAAACCCCTGATCTCAGCTCCCAGCTGTCTTGACTACTTTCCAACCAAGCCCTGAACCTCCCTAGCTTCCCTGCCTCCCCCTTCCCACCTTAAAAGATAAACCAAGAGAATGTGGATTTCTTAGTATGGCCCTATCACCGTAGACAAAATTTTTAGTCCATGTCCTCGGTCCTGTGGCCTGTATATATTAGGTAGATGCTTGTTGGTTGATATAGGCAGGACCATAACTGCCTGGGACAAAATCTTGTGTGTGGGGGGCAGATCTTGGTCTGGGAGACTATGCATCACAGAGATTTAGTGGCCTTCTCCTTGGCTGGACATGATATCATATGAAGGAAGCATATCCTTCATCTCCTATCCCCAGCATCTTGATCCCTTTTCCTGGAGGGCCTAGGTCCTGAAATGCCTCTTCTCTGTGTATAGATCATGACTGGGGACCATTTTCTAGCCTTCTGCTTAGCTAACTCCTGGCTTCCAAGAAGCTAGGCTGCCCTTCTGCCCTTGTTCTGAGAGGCCTCTGAAGTGTCTGCTCTCAACAGAAGCTCCCAAGACCAGGGTAGTACTCTCTGTCCCTGTCCTTATGTCTGTAGGATTTCTATTTTATCACCTGGACAAAGACCTAATTTGCCTACCCTCACTGCAGCTCATCCCTGAAGCGAGGGATGGTAATGTGGTGTGATGGTTAGGACTCCAATCTCTGGTCAGGGCTAATGCTGTTTTTGTTTTTTGTTTTTTTTTGCTTTGCAATATATTAGTCATCTCCAAAGATTTCATTTAGTTTACTGAACATGTGTCTAATAATGCAGTTTCAGCTTTTCTGTACCCTTGTATCCATGGAGACAAAAGTCTAAAGTCTTTCCCCTGGCCCTCCTGCTGCTGCTTTTTGCCATCAGTGGGACCTGCTGCCACACACTCTGCCTCCCCTATTGACTCCACCCTTCCCCTCCCCAAAGCCTTAGGAGCACCTCTTCCTGAGACCTTAGCTTTGCTCCTTGCACAATGGCAAACAAACACATCCTTCCTATTTGAGCTTGGGTCAGGTTTTTCTGCCCTTTGGTGACCTTGGGGAAGCTTCCAGGACCTCTCCTCTGACCTCTAGGCCTTATCTTGCCCAGCTCCTTGCCTGCTGATGGGCTCTTCTATTCTCCTGGACCCTGTGGCAAGTCTCAAGTTCCCACAACAAGCGGAGTGTTCAGACATGATGAGCTTTCTAGTGGGCTCCATGGTGAGCTTGGGTATTCTGAGCATGAGAGGCCATAGCTGTGGGCACCAAGGTGGCACTCCACAGTAATACCAGTGGCTCCCATTTCTATAGCTCCAGGGCTTACAAAGCTCCTTCTCCATAATAACTCTCTGAAGTTGTTGATGCAAAGATTATTATCCTTGTTTTACGCAGGAGAAAACTGAGGCTCAAGAGATTTAATCACTTGCCTGTGGATTGGAGCTGAGACTCAAAAAAGCAGGTCTTTTGACTGCAACTCCCGTACATTTTCTATTATACTATGTTATCTCACAACCAAGCTGAAAGTTCTTATGATGAGTTTTGTGTTGACTCCTACCTCTAGGCATTTTCTTGTGCTCTTTCCCCTAACAGGCCCCTAATAAGGTCTCAAAGATGCTTAGGGTCTTGTTCTCTACACTTTTTAAGGAGTTAGCTTGCTTTGAAGAGGGGGACATTGGAAAGAACTCAGGATTTAGAACAAGAGGCCCTGGATTCCAACCCTAATTCTACTGGAGTGACCTTGAGCAAATCACATTACCTCTCTGGGTCTCAGTTTCCTAATCTGTAAAATGAGGGCATTGGGCTAGATGTCCTCTGAGGTCCTTTCTTATGATCTGGGCTGATGTGCCAAGAGGTGTTGAAGAGCAGCAGTGGAGTGGTGGGAAGAGCTGGGCTTTTGAGTCAGAAGAGACCTGGATTGAAGGCCCAGCTTTGACACTTTTGAGCTGTCTAAGATTCACCTTCTCCATCTCTCAAGTAGGGATAACAACAGAAATAGCATCTACCTCACACAATTGTCGTGAGTCAAGTATTTCATACACCTTGAAATGCTTTCTATTAAAGGGAAGCTCCTATTATTTCTAATATAAGCAACATTATTGTTACTATGCAGAGGGCATTAGGAAACATTCTCTTATCCTGGGAACACAAGTGAATGAATGAAAAGCCCTGTATTAAGAACTTATTATAGCAGTCAGGTAGAGGAGACACTTCTGGAAGAACTATAATCATGGTGGCCCAAGGAGAACCCCAAGTGCGGTTCAAGCTTATATTAATTGGTGATGGAGGTTCTGGAAAAACTACATTTGTGAAATGTCACTTAACTGGTGAATTTGAGAAGAAGCAGTGTGTAGCCTACCTGGGGTGTTGAGGTCCATCCTCTCATGTTCCATATCAACCAGAGATCCGATTAAACTCAATATGTGGTATACAACTGGCTGAGTGAAATTTGGTGGTCTGAGAGATAATGGCTCCTAATAAGAATGTACCTAACTGGCAAAGAGATCTGGTACGGGTATGTGAAAATATCCCGATAGTGTTGTGTGGCAACAAAGTGGATATTGAGGACAGAAAAATCAAGGCAAAATCAATTATCTGCCTTAGGAAGAAGACTCCAGTACCATGACATTTCAGCCAAATGTAACTACAACTTTGGAAAGGCTTTTCTTTGGCTTTTTTTTTGGTGGTGGTGGTTGTTGTGTCAGATTCTTCATGACCCCATTTGGGGTTTTCCTGGCAAAGATTCTCAAGTGGTTTGCCATTTCCTTCTCTGGCTCATACAGATGAGGTAACTGAGGCAAACAGGGCTAAATTATTCGCCTAGCATCACACAGCTAGTAAGTATCTGAGGCCAGATTTGAACTCATGAAGATGAGCCTTCCTGACTCCAGGCCCAGTGCTTTATCCACTCCATCACCTTGCTGCCCTTGGCTTGCTAGAAACCTTATTGGAGACCCTAATTTGAAGCTCGTTGCCATGCCTGCTCTTGCCTCTCCAGAGGTTGTCATGCACCCACTACTGTATGAGCAGGACTTCCTGATTGCTCAGACAGCTGCACTCTGTGATGAAGATGATGATCTGTAAGGGAATGAAGCTGGAGCCCAGGGTTGGAGGTCTAGTTTGTAGGCAGTGCTCCTATGATGTCAGCAGTGGAGCATTTGACACTTGATTATATAACTGCGCAGAGCATGTGCTTAATCTTGGAGCTGCGTAAGGAGATGACTAGACTTTGGAATGAACAGGACAGTTTAAGAATCGATAAATAATTCGTGTTTTGGACCTGCAGATTTAGCCGTTTTGGACCGCAGCTATGCCCCCTTGAGTTTTCAAATATAAGACCATCCCAGTATTCCCATTTCTTTTTCATTTAGGTCATAAGAAAGTTATATTTCAAATACCTAAGCAAGTGAGCTCTTACCCCTTGTTTACAGTAGGCATTTTAAAACCTGTTTTGCTTGGTCTTGGTAAGTATGTGCCATGTGACTATTTAAGTGGTCTGCACATTTTTGTGACCAGTTTTTAAAACATTCCAGACGTCATCAATTAAGATACATTTGTGTCACACATTTTACAGAGTAAAGATAAAGACTGAACAGGTTAAAACTTTTGTGCTGCACGACTTGGTAATAAAGTTAAAAGGTGTGAGTCCATATGATTTAGGTAGCTAAGCTAACCATTTTCATACTAGCTAAGCAGAGCACCTAAGGTGGCTTGTGCAAGGAGGGTAAGGTTGAAGACTAGAATAATCATATGAGGATTTTACATTTTTCCTGTGTATGAGCTGTCAATAGAATAGAATTTAATTTATATGAATTGAGTGTCAATCAAATGCAGCTTTTTAAAGACGATCATGCTTAATATACACGGAATGGTAGCCATGTTTTAAAAGGGTGACTCGAATTGATTATGGAAGTAAGCTAGACCCTGTTAACTTTAACTTTGACAAGCTTTCAAGCCCCTGTAGGCAAAATAATCCTTTTGGGAAGGAAATATATCAAGACAAAAGTCAGTAGTGAGAAAATGGACTGTCAGTCTAAATTGAAGCCTTGGAATTTGCTCTGTATTTTGGGTTCTATAATTAAAGTGAAGCATTTGATTAAAAAAAAGTACTTAGCATAGACTTTCAGAAGAGCCTTCCTGATACCATGTCATGACTTTCACTTTCCATAGAAAGTTACTCTAATGAGGAGGAGGGGATGTCAGGCTAGGGATCCACTTAAATGGAGGAAAAGATAGTCTTGTCCTTAAAGAGCCCTTGGTCTTCAGGGAGAGACACCCAAAGTTCTTGCCATGAGTGGGAAAAGGTCAATACTCTTCCAGAACTGAGACCTAGAAAAGAAGAGAGGACATGACTAGCAACTAGCCAGGCAAAATGTCAGACTGGTGTCTTGGCTACGTATGGTAAGTGTGGAGAGGAGGCAGCTGCAAGGCATGGAGAATTTGTAGATAAGCAAAGGTAGTTGTGGCCAGTTAGGGAAAGCTGCCTGGAGGTGGTGGGTGTTATGCACGGTTCTAAGGAAGAGAAGGAGGTGCTAGATGGATAGGCCTCCCTCATTCTGGCTTGGCCTCTTGGTCTTCTACACTCTAGAGGAAACTTAGTGTTGAAAGAGGAAGTATGGGGAATTGAGGCCTCTCCCCTACTCCCCTCCAGGGCCCAATCCAGCTGCTAGACTGTCTCAGTACCTATAATACTTAGGGGTTCCCAGTTCCTTGTTGGGAAAGGAAATAATATTGGACCTGTTTGTCCTCTTCTGAATCCTTCTAGGTCTTGGAGCGGGAGGACTAGGTTCATATCTTCTCTTTGGAGCCCACAAAGGCAAAACAGGGATTTATAGGCCACTCATTTTTTGGAGGGAGAGAAAGGATACAGATTATAGCCTGATAAACATGGAAGGATGAAAGAGAGCTAGGGCTGTGGTTCTTCAGAAGTATGGATAGCATTGCGGCTCCTTCTCTGGTGCCGGTGTCTGTTGCCGAGAACAGAGCTCAATGGAGGTGTCAGACATGGTGGGGGCTGGGTGGGTATGGAGCCTCCCCAGCCAAACCTCTCCTCACGTATCCCTGCTTTTTCCATCTGCTCCCCAGATCACAAACTCTTGGAGAAATCAGACCTGTTGGCCCATTTCACAGAAAAGCTGCCGCCTGAGCCTTCCAACGAACTTGTTCACCTCCCTTCACGGTAAGAGAGAAGGTCAAGGGGAGATCAGAAGTACCTGGGGAATGGCACGAGGGAAACACTGAGCAAGGGTACACAGGGCAGAGTTGGCTCTACAGGAAGGGAATCTTAACAGGGAAGGAGAACCTTTGGCAGTGGATATGATAGTGACCACGGGCAGGAGGGACGCCTGAGGCAAGAGGTTCTAAGGGAAAGGGGGGGGTTGGGCATGGTGCCCAACCACAGGCCCACACAATGGTTGCCCTGTGCCTTTGCCCTGGTTAATTCTCTTCCTGGCACCTCATTGCCCCACAGGCCACATCAGCTTCCCTCCTACCAGGGACAATTAGGCCTTTCTCCGTTGAGCCCCTCCCCACCAAATTCCCCAAGCCAGAGATGACTCTGTGGCCTGATGCCTGAGACCCTTCCAGTAGGTTGGTTGTTCAAGTCCCTTCCCCTCCTATTCATTTAGCAAACATTAACTGACTATCTGCCTTGTGCAAGACATGACCAATCCCTCCAGCTGTCTGTTGATCTGTCTTCCTCTCTTTCCCTCCCTGACTTCTTTACTCTTTCTTCCTGTCTGTCTTCCTCTCTTCTTTCTGTCTTTCCCTCTCCCTCCCTCCTTCCTATTCTTTCTCTGTCCTTCTACCTCACTTTTGTCCATCCATCTCCCCCTCTCTTAACTGTCTCTTTTCCTTTCTTTTTTCCTCTTCTCTCAGGTTAAATGGGCCCTCATTTAACAGATTAGGAGCCTGAGGCCCAGGGCCCATAGTTAGTAAGATGCAGAGTTCAGTAATCTGAACCAGGGCTTCTAATTCCAAATTCACCTCTTCTGTTTACCGTGTCGTCTGTCTGCGTCCCTCTTTTCCTCTCTTTTTGTGCCTCTACCCAGCCTCCCAACCCTTTTTTATACTGTTGATTTGAAGGTAGGAAGATACAGGGTCAGGAGGACTAGTTCTTGCCCCTGTGTCTCCAGAAAGGAGCATGGGAGAGATGAGATCGTCTGCTCCATCACATACTTGTAGGGAGGGTGGGATGTCACATGGCCCTGCCAGGCAGGGCAGAGGGGAGAAGAGGGAGAGAGAAAAGGGGCCTGGGTCATACCAGGAGTTGGGCTCATACATTCCGTGGGTTAAGCGAGGGGACCCAAGTCACAGGTAATCCAAACATCATTTTTCATTTGACTGTGGAGTGCATGGTTTATACTTCAGTGGGAATATAGTGTAGTGGGTTTGACATCGTGGGAATTCACCATGTTTCAGAGAAGAGACTAAAGTCATACTATGAAGCCTCAGCTGAGGAGGTGGAGGAGAGGAAAACCTCTCCTTTTCCCCTCTAATCTGTACTTGCATCCTGTTTCCTGGTCTGTGCTCACCATGGAAAGTATCACCTCCCAGTCTCGGGGTGCAAAGCACCTGACTGAATATCAGAGCTGCCTCCTTTGTCTGACCTCACTGACTGGCTCACACCTTCCCTAGAATGTGTTGGGGAGGGACGGCTGATTTGGGGCATCTTCCCTTCCAGCCTTGGAGACCACAGGCCACAGAGTACAATTGGAGATGAGACCAACCCAGGCTGCGTGTGTCTAATCCAAAGCTTCTCTCTGGATGACAGGGAGGAGGAGGAGGAGGAGGAGGAGGAAAAGGAGGCAACAGGGCCAATGCCAGATCCTGCCCAGTCACCCGAGGACCTCAGGAGGAAATGGGAGGAAGAAGTGGCTAAGATCAAGTTGGTCTGTGGGGAGGTAGGCTACATGTTTAGAGCTTAGAGACTGGCCGGTCTAGAAGACTAGAAACAAAGAGAGTGCCCATCGGCTGGGGAATGACTGAGCTAATTACCAGTGTCAGAGGTAGTTGGTGGTGCAGTGAATGGAGCTCTGGGCCTGGAATCAGGAAGGACCTGAGTGGGCTTGGAGTTAGGAGACACATTTAACTAGCTGTGTGACCGTGGGCAAGACACTTGCCTCAGTTTCCTCAACTATAAAATGGGGATGATAATAGCACCTACCTCCCAGGGTTGTTGTGAGGATTAAATAAGATGTGTAAAGTGCTTACTTAGCCTACTCAGGGCCTGTCACGTAGTAGGTGCTAGATAAATGCTTATTTCTTCCCTTCCTAATTTTGGTATATGAATGTCATGCTGTAAGAAATGACTTCAGAGAAACCTAGGAGGACTTGTTTGAAATGATGCAGTGTGAAATGAGTAGAACCAGGAGAAGAGTTTATATGACAGCAACATTGTCAAGATAAACAGATATGAAAACGTTGAGCCCTCTGATGAGCGTGGCGACCCACCACAATTCCAGAGGCCCAATCAGGGAGCAGTGCTGCCCACTCCCTCACAGAGAGGCGATGGACAGAAGGGCAGAATGAGCCATAGTTTTTGGACGTTGCTTTTTTTTTAATTATTTTTTTTATTTTTAGTTTACAACATTCAGTCCCACAGGTTTTTGGGTTCCAAATTTTCTCTCCCTCCCTCTCCTTCCCCGTCCCCGCCAAGACGGCATGTAATCCAACATAGGTTCTACATATACCTTCACACTGAACTTATTTACATAATAGTCCAGTTGTAATGAATAATTATAACCAATAGAATGAATCCTGAGAAAGGAGAAACAAAACCAAAAAAGAAGGGAAAAAAAGAGCAAATAATTTGCCTCAATCTGCATTCAGACTCCATAATTCTTTCTCTGGACGTGCATAGCTTTTTCCATCGTGAGTCTTTTGGAACTGTCTTTGAACCTTGCATTGATGAGAGGAGTCAAGTCTATTAAAGTTAGTCCTTACAGATACCGTGTGTCTGTAGTCGTGTATAATGATCTCCTGGCTCTGCTCCTCTCACTCAGCATCAGTTCATGTGAGTCTTTCCAGATTGTAATGAAGTCTGCCTGCTCCTCATTTCTTATAACACAATAGTATTCCATTACATTCGTATACCAGAATTTGTTTAGCCATTCCCCAATTGATGGGCATCCCCTTGATTTCCAATTCTTTGCTACCACAAAAGGAGCTGCTATAAATATTTTTGTACATATGGGTCCATTTCGGACGTTGCTTTTGTAGGAATTTGTTTTGTTTGACTGTTCCCATCTTCTACAAGGGGTTTTTCTTTTTTCAGAATTGGAATGGGAGGGAGAGAAAAATGCATATTAATTGAAAAGTGAAATAAAATGGGAGAAAAAAAGGAAACTGAGTCCTAGAGAGAGGAAGGTTACACAGGGAATAAATGGCAGAGCCAGGCTTTGACTTGGCTGGGCCTGGAGCAAGAAGGTGGTGCCATAGTGCACAGAGCGCCAGGCTTGGTACCAAGAACATCTGAATTTAGATTTAGCTTTAGACACTTAGTAGATGTGAAACTCTGGGCATTTCACCTATGCAAGCCTCAGTTTCCTCAGCTGTAAAATGGGTATAATCATGGTACTTACTTTCTAGATTGTAATGAGGATCAAATGGGATCTTGGTAAAATACTTGCTGACTATGTATGTTGGGGTGGAGGTGGGAAGAGAGAGTTGAAAGGATCTGGGTTCAAGGGAAAGGAGGAAACATTTATTAAGTGCTTACTGTGTGCCAGGCATTCTGATAAGCTCAGGGTAAAATAAAGGCAAAAATGTGGCCCCCACCCTCAAGGAGCCTGGTGGTTCGGTTGGATGGCACAGTGGATAGAGTACTGGGCCTGGAGTCAGGAAGACTTAAGTTCAAATCCAGCCTCAGACACATACTAGCTTTATGACCTAGAGCAAGTCACTTAACCTCTGTTTGCTTCAGCTTCCTCATCTGTAAAATGAGGACAATAGAAGTATTAGCACTTAGCATAGTTTAGCACTTAGCACTTAGCATAGTGCCTGGCACATAGTAGGTACCATAAAAATGATGATGATGATGATGACGATGGAACTTATGGAGGTGATGACATACAAATAACTATGTCCATATAAGACACCTACAGTGTAAATAGAAGATAACTAGGGGCTGTGGGGATTGGGACATACCTCCCAGAGCTGGAGGGGATTGAGTCTGGAAGGGAGAAGGCTGTCGGTCTTCAGAGAATGAACAGTTCTGTGGAGCCCAGCCCCAGAGCAAGAAGAAATGGGCTCAGACCTCTGAGGTTGAGGCCACTCCTAGAAATCATTTCTCTTCTCTCTCTCTGCCTTGTTCCTGTTTGCAGATGGCATACCAAGTTGTGGAGAAGAATACGACTCTGAGCTCCCAGGATGCTATGCTGGCAGATCAGCAGGGCAGGTGAGAGACCCAGAGATCCCCTGAGTACACCCACTGCCTGAGCCTGCGTGAAAGACTAGGCTCTCAGGGTGGCTGGTCACAAGGGCAGTAGACCTGTTCCTTCCCCTGATGATCTGGTAGTTTGTCTCAGGAGGAGTCCTCCCTAAAGACTTACACTGGGGTCATCTGTGGAGGCTCCACATCTCAACCAGGAGAGAGTGGGAAGGGGGGACCTGGTCACCAGGTCCATCTCGTTCCCTGTCCCCCACCCCCTGCAGGCTGTCAGTTCTGGATGCCAGGGTGCGTGAATTGGAAGAGACACGTCAGTGGCTGGCAAAGCAGGTGGCTGGGCAGCAGGACAGGATCACGGAGGGGAAAGAGGCCTATGACACACTGTGGGCCCACACCAGCCACCAGCAAGGGGCCTTGAGACAGCTGGAGGAGGAAGGCCGTGAGCTAGTGGAGCGGCTGATCCGAGTCAAGATGCAAGCTGCCGAGGACCAGAATTACCGCAATGAGCGGATTGAGAGGTGATGCCCTAGGGAGAACCCCCAGTTTGAAGAAGGTCTCTCCTGTCCCCAGCAAGTCCCTGGTCTGAGGGAAAAGGCAGCAGCCCTAGGGCCGAGGGGAGACACAAGCCTTTGCCCCCGAGGAGGCTCTGGCCTGAGGAGACACATATCTCAGGCCTCAGGGGGAGGGGGCCAGTGACTAGAATTCAGACTCCTTGAGTCCCTTTGTTCACAGGGTCAAGCAAGCCAGGGTTTCCAAGGAGCTGAAGAAGGCCATGAGGAGGACAGTCAACATCTCTGAGTAAGTAGGAGGTGGGGAAGTTGTCCTCTGGAATCTTTGGTGCCAGATCTTAGGACACAGGATATCAGGGTGGGAAGGGGCCCATCTAGCTTAAAGCCCTTATTTTACCGAGAAGAAACTGAGGCCCAGAGTGGGAAGGACAGACAACACAGACAAACCCAGTAGCTATCCTTGGGGGACATATATGGATCAGATAATAAACTGGGCCTGTCTAGGAAAGAGCCCAGGCATCCACACCCTTAGAGACCTCCCCTTCTATCTGTCCCATGCGGAGCCTCCTGGGCCATTCTGAGCTCCTCTGCTTCTGTTTCCTCAGGACCCTAGACCCTCCCAGCATTGCTGAGTCCCCTGCTGATAAGCAGGAGCTCTTAGAGGTAGAAGCCTGTGGGAAACAGTGGAAACGCCCCTTCAGGTAAGTGGGGCCAGAGAGGGCTCTGCAGACAAGCTGAGCCAGCCGGAGAGGCCTTCTGATCCCTGCTGCAGCTGGGTCCTGACCTCCATAACCCGAGCAGGGACCGGGATCCCCAGCCCTAGGCCACCACTTTGACTGGTGACTCAGGGATGGAGTAGCTTCCCAAACTAAGTGGAATGGGAAAAAACTAAGGTCACCCCGTTTCTCTCTAAAAGATATTCTGTGGGTGGGGAGAAGGAAGCACAGTGAAACTGAGCCTCATCTTCCCATCTCATAAGATTGTAAGATTTAGATTTAAAGCTGGAAGGGGCCTTTGAGTCTAACTGAGGCCAGCAGAGCCAGAAGCTGACCCCATATCCAGTTGTGCTCATCCTCTCCCCTTCCTGGTTCCATCCCCTTCCCCTCCCCCCACCCTCAGGTGAGGTCTCCTTGTGACATGGCCCTCACCAGGGTTGTGGGGGAGGGTGTTCAGGAGGATCATGGGATACGGGGCCACAAGGGCCCTTAAACTAGTCTAACTCCTCATTCTCCAGATGAGGAAACTGGGGCTGAGAAAAGGTCTTCTTGGGACTTCCAGGGCTCGTCCTGTGACTTCTGATGGAAGCTGTACTAACATCAAGGCTGCCTGGATTGAATTCCAGACTCTCAGTGCTGTCAGGGGGCCACAGGGGCCCCTGTCTGCTCCAACTTGGGCCGGCCTGGGGGAGCCTTCTACATACATCCTCATCCCGTGGCCGTCTGGCCCCTACTCAGACACGTCCAGTGAGGGAGAACCTGCCCCTCAGGGCTTTCCCACTTTGGGCCAGCTCAAACTGATAGAAAGTTTTTGGCATCTTTGTTACTTTGTTACTTCTAGTCTCATTCTGAGTTCTGTCCTCTGGGGCCAAGAAAAATAAGCCTCAGCTCTTTTCTACAGGACAACTTTTCATATACTTGAAGCCAGCCATCGTGCCCCAACGTAAGACTTCTTTTCTCTAGGTTAATCAACCCCATTTCCTTCATGAATTTGAGGCTTTCAGCCTTCCTGGCTGCCTTCCTCTGGCCACGGTCCAGCTTATCAGGCTCCAGTCCGGCCTCCTCACCGAGTTATCTTCCTTCACCTCTCTAATTGGTGGCCCAAGCCTCTGGTCTCCCTTACTGGGGAGGCTGAGGCTAGTGGACTGCTTGAGTGCTGGAACTCTGGGCTGCAGAAGCATTAAAGCTGAGTGGGCACCTGCACTAAGTCTTCCTCCAGCATGGTGAACCTCCATGGGATGGAGGTGGAGGGCCACCCTCCAGGCGGCCAGTTAATGTTGGGATGAACCTGTGAGAGGCTGTTGTGTTATACTTCCATCCTGGGCAAGGTAGGAAGACTCAGGCTCAGTAATAATACAAAGAAAAAGCAAAGAGATCTAGTTTATCCCTTCAATGAAGAACATTTCTTAACACTGTACTCTCAGGGTGTCACTGACTTTAGAGCGAAGCTGTCACTTACTACAAGGTAGTCATTGGCAAGTAGAAATGGAGACCGTGGAGTCCATGAGCCAGTCAGCATTTGTGAAGCACCTACTGTGTGCCAGGCACTGTGCTAAGCACTGGGGATACAAATAAAGGCAAAAAAAAAAAGGCCCCGGTGACCTGTGAGGTCCCCTGCAATTCTATGACTTAGCACCAGAGAATAATTGTGAAGCAGTTTGTTGCTAGACTGTCACTTTTTGCAGAGATACTGAATAACTTAGTGTCATAGTAGGAATAGTTAACGTTAGGGAGTCATTTATAGGTGAGCCTTGGGCTAGGAGATCTCCAAGGTCCCTTCCCACCTCTGATCCCATGATAAAGTGCCAAGGAGAGGTGATCCTTGCAGTGCTAGAAGGGAATAACAGTAGTAACTAATATATAATGCTGACTGTGTGTCAGGCACCGTGCTAAGCACTTTACAGATATTGTCTCATTCCCTGGGAAGCAGGTGCTGTTATTATCCCATTTTACAGTTAAGGAAACTGAGGCAGGTAGGGGTGAGGTGGCTTGCCCAGGGTCACCAAGCTGGCTAAGTGTGTCTGAGGCTAGATTTGAACTCATCTCTTCCTGACTCCAGATTCAGCAGTGCCACCGGGCCACCCAACTTTTTAGCAAGAAATCATTTCCTTTGCATAGTGCCAGTGGGCCACTCAGGCCCTGGAAGCATCTTCGGATGGGAGGCGTGTTCCACACTCACTTCTTGCTTCCCTCGGCAGTTTGAAGTCCAATTCTAGGTGATAAGAGCTGGAAGGATCTCAGGGTGTCTGGTCTGAGCCTGTGCATGAACCTTCTCCTAGCATCCTGGACTCGAGCCTTTGCCTGAACACCTCCAGCAAAGGGAAGTTCACTCTTTGTCAAGGCAGCCTCTTCCATTGTGGGACAACTCAGACTCTTAGGGATTCTTTCCTTATTTTGAGAGAAAATTTGCCTCTCTGTGAGTCTTCCTCATGGTCTTGGTTTTGCCTTCTGCCTCATGGCCTTTCAGGCTTTGGAAGGCCCTTCCCTCACGTCTTCTTGGGAATGACGGCCTCTCCTGTAGTTCCCTCTGCCACCATTCTCCTGTTTATTCCCTGATCTTCCTGGTCTCCTTACTCTGGCCTTGTGGACATTGCAGAGCCTGGGCCAAGGGTGGGGAAAGGGATGGCCTAGGGAATGATTCTTCAAGCAGAAGTGAGGTCCTAAGGGCTTCTCCCTTCTCATGGCCTTGGGTCCAGTGATCTCCTCTGTCCCCGGCAGCCCCGATCCTCCTGATGGTTTTCTCTCTCGTTGTCTGGTTCTGCCCCCAGGTCGGCCTCCGCCACGTCCATGACCCTGGCTCGCTGTATGGATGTTATGAAGGGGCTACTGGAGTAAGTGGGAGTGAGGAGAGCAAGGGAGGCGCATGGCCCCTCAGCTTCTCTGAGCTGAGACCAGAGGCTCCTGAACGACTCCTCTTGACTCATCATCCGCCCCCTGCTCTCTCCTTTCTCTCTGTCCTTCAGCAGCTGCCCTCCCCCTGCCCATCCCTCTCAGCTCCCACATTCTCTCCATTGCATTCTCTTCTCCCTCATCTCTACTCTTGTCCTCTCCAACATTTCCCCCATTCTCATGCCTCTTTATCAATGTTCCGTGTGTCTTGCTTTCTCCTTTAGTGAATCGCTGCATTCCTGTTCCCCTCCTTTCCTCTTCTCCATTGTGGTTCCTCTTCTCTTGAGTGTCTCCCCTTATTCCCATTTCCTGGTACCCCCTTCCTGCAGCGTTTCCCTTCTCATTGTCTTCCTTCTCCCGAAGGAGCCTCTGGTCTGCCCCTCCTGAGTTTCTTTGGCTGGAGGCGGGGCAGGTAAGGCAGCATAGGGGCCATGATGGCTATTAGTCCTTCCGAGGCAGAGCGAGCTGGGAACCTCCTGGATCTCTAAAGATCCCTTTCTGTCTCTTGGCCTTTCTCGGAGGGCACTCTAGAGGCTGGCCCTTTGGCTCCTGTCTTTGGCCTGCGTTTTTCAGAAAGAGCGGTCCTCCTCTCACTGGCTGGCCAGGGGGCAGCCAGCCCAGCATTCTGGAGGATGGGGACCGAGCTGAGAGTGGGGAGATTCTGAAGCTCTTCTGGGCTTGCTTGGTGTGTGCTCTCTCTGTATCTGCCTGGCCACACTGCCCCTGTGGGCTCATCTGGAATGTGGGCCCCGAGAGGGGCGCCTGTCCTGCTGAGGGCGCTCCTCCTCTCCTCTCTGGGAGGCAGCCCTATCTGACTCTGGGATTCAGTTCTGGAGGATCAGGCAAGGTGCGTGTTTCTGGAGGGCCCTCAGGGTTCAGGTGAGGAGGCAGTGAAGTCCGGATCTACTTCTTCTACAGGTAGATGAGAACTCTCAGGCCTGTATCTCACCCCCAAGGGCTTTTTAAACATTATCCTTCCAGAATTTTCCTTTTGAGTGTTATGAACTTGCCAAACATCAATGAGTAGGAACATTTCCCTATACAAAGAAGAACCGAAAAAAAGGGTGCATATGAAACCACGAATCTCCATTCTGCCTAGCTTGTTTCTTTTTACAGTCTCCATCAGATGATCCCCTGCCTGTCTGTGTCTCCTGAATGTCTTCTGTGGCCAGAGCTTTGTCTTCCACCCCACACTTCTCCCTGCCAAGCATCCCTCATGTCTATTCTTCTCCAATGCTCCCTTCCTCTTGTTTGAGCCTCATACCAGCTCTCTGGGGCTCACAGGGCAGAGACTATTCTCCCCATCTTATGTATGTGGGAACTGAAGGCTAGGTAAGGGAAGAGAGATGTTCTTAAGGCCAGGACTGGAATTCCAGCATCTAGAGTATCCAGGCTAAGTCAGGATACCAAATGGAACTCTGTAAGACTCCATTTTTCCTTCTGCAGAATGGGCAGATCCCACTCACAGAAGGCCCTCAGACCTGTCCAGTGAATCCCAGGTGCCATGTTTTTCTCTTCCCAAGCCTGCTCAACTTTTTTCCCCTGACCCTGCCCTGAGAGGATTGCAGCTGGGCACGGTTCTTCTGCTGTCTGTTTTTCCTGCTTGCCCTTGGCTGCACCCTACCCCCCTTGCAGCTGTCACCTCCCTGGGCCTCTGTGGCCCTAGCCTCTGGTCCAGGCCCAGGTGATTGATGGGAGGCATCTCGGAGGAATTGCCATTGACTCTCACCCCATTCAGTTTTAGGAAAAGAAGGGGTCACTCTGTGAGTGGAGCCCCTGAAGCCCGATATCCAAGCATTCCTGTCTGTGGGGTCTCCTGTCTCCCAGCCAGAGCCCAGGATATCCAGGTGAGACAGAAGGGGCCAGCTATAAAGGGACTAAGGGGGAGGATGGACACAGGGCAGGTGTGTTTGTGGGTGTATGTGTACATGGATTCACATATACATGCGTGTTTGAGAAAGACTTGAAGAGATACTGGGACAGATATATAGCTATGGAAGACATTATCCTGGCTAGGCTAGGTGGCACATGTGAGAGCTAGGGAGATCCCTAGACAATAAAAAGAGCATGGCCATACTTGGCAAAGCACTGACCCTTGGGATGGATGTGTGTATGGAGCACAAGGTGAAATCTTTACAGGCTGGGGAAAATGGAGAGGAGGCGGATGGCTCCAGCTGTGTGAGGAATGGCTGGTCAGTCATGGTGGCCTGGGGATATAAGGAGAGCCTGGGTCCTTGCTGTGAGAGAGGGCATTAAAGCCTTTCTGCCTCCCCCAGGAGGCCCACCGTTCTGAGGTCAATGCTGTCTGCTTCAGTTCCAGCAGCAGCCTCCTGGCCACGGGCGGGGCTGACCGGCTCATCCGTCTCTGGAATGTGGTTGGAGGTAAGTGGAAATCAAGTATTTCACCAAGGGCTGTTTTTCCCTCGTCAGGGTCATGGATGGGGGTGAGTGTCCTGGCCCTGCATTTGAATTCTCTCTTGCCTCTCCCCCATATCCATCTCCAGTTTCACAAACAACAGATAGAGTTCACTGCCTGTCATTTATGGGAGAGTATTACTGACCTTTGGGGGTGAGATAGGTGAGTGAGGTTGGGGGATTTCTGGAATCTGAGTCACTTTGAGTTCAACCTGGTTTATAGATGAGGGAACAGAAACTCAGAATGTGGAAGAGACTCACAGCTACCAAGGGGAAAGCGGGGCCAAGAACCGAGGGCTCAGCCCCTGGGCCGTGGTTCTTTCTGTGCCGAATCCCACTCTGAGCCCTTGGTGGGATCCACCCTCATGCTGCACTTTGAGAACCCAAAGGAACCAGCCATGGGCCGCACCTGTAGAAACAAGCGCTGTCTGAAGACTTGGATGCAAGTCCTGACTTGAATCCTTATTAGCCATGCAACCTTGGTCAGGCCACTTTGCGAGTCTCCGTTCCCTCAGTAAAAATGGGGCTAATGCTGTGTGCATTATCGGCTTCATGGGGAGTAGATATTACTGCCTTTTTCTCTCATCTCCCTAGGCCGCCTGGAAGCTGATCAGATGTTGGAAGGTGCCGGGGGCAGCGTGACTAGCCTTGAGTTTGAACCATCAGTAGGTTTGGATGGGGAAAAAGGGGAGGAGTCCCTGGGCTGTTCCTGGCCGTGGGGGTGGGTGGCTTTGTCAGGACTGTCTTTTTAACCTACAAGCAGTGCTATAGGCTCTGCGCTGAGTAGGTGCCCAGTACACAGGGGTTGAATTGAATTGTGTGTTCTCCTGCCTGAGACGGTTTCCTTATCTGTAAAATGTGAGGTAATCCCTGCCTTAGCTTTTGCACCCACCTTCATGCTGGGACAAGGGGGCCCAGAGCTAGGCTGGGGACCCAGGAGCCTGCCACCCTTCAATTTAACAACATCTTATTAAGCATCTGTTTGGAGACAGAGCTCTACCTGTGGTCCATGCTGGAAGCAAGTTTAGAAAAGACACAGTCCCTCCCTGCAAGGAACTCACAGGCAGGATAGAGATAAACAATGATGATACCAGGAGAAAAGAGGCAGCCAAACCTTGGGCTCTTGGCAAGTCTGTGGAGAGACAGGGACAGGCCCTCTACTGGGATCCAGGGAAGGCTTCTTGGGAGAAGTGGCCCTTCCATAGGTCTACTGGGTAATGAAGGCATCTGAAAGGAGATAGCTCTGGGATAGGCCTCAGCCAGTGCCCCTGAGGGCCCCAAGGAGGCAGGAGGAGAGAGAAAGCACATAGACGGCGCTTTAAGGTTTGCCAGGGGCTTTCCTGATATTATGTCACTGGAGTCTTGTACAACCCTCTGAGGTAGGTGCTATTATTATCCCCTTTTTACAGATGAGGAGGCTGAGGCTCAGACAGTAATAATAGTAGTGATGACAATAACAACTAACGTAGTTCTTGAGGTTGGCAGAGGGCTTTACTTACCAATGTTACCTCATTCGATTCGATCCTCACAATGGCCTTGCGAAGGAGGTGCTCTTATGCCTTATGTGTAAAATGGGAAACTGAGGCTGAGAGAGACCAAAGTCACTTGCCCAGGGTCGCACAGCTACTAAGAGTCTGAGGCAGAATTGAAACTTAGGCCTTCCCAACACTGTCCAGTGCTTTCTCCCCATGTCACTGGTCTCCTATGCTGCGCTTCTTCTAAAGAGGGAACATGCAGATGGATCTGTGATCTCATGGACTGAGATCCTCCTCCCACACTGCAGCTCAGCACCCATCCATGCCTGCCTCTCCTATGGCACTCTTGTTCCACACAAGGGATCCACTTGACACACTAGAGGCCTTCCTTGCTTTGGTGCCATTGCAGGGAGCCATGCTCTGGCCAACGTGAACAGTCCATCTTTTCCTGTTGTACCATTCTTTGATGACATCTGTTGACCTCTGTTTCTTCTCAGAGTTCCTTATTGGTTCTGTGTTCCAGCCTGTTCTCACTGCTTTAGCCATTGCCCTCTGCAATATTCATTTTTAGTTCTTCAGAGACAGTGTTGTCTACTTCCTAACTGCAATATAGCAACACTGATAAAATTGTGTTTTGTTGTGGTTTTTTTCTTGAGGGGGGAAGGCAGGGCAATTGGGGTTAAGTAAGTTGCTCAAGGTCACACAGCTAGTAAGTGTGTCGAGTATCTGAGGTGGGATTTGAACTCAGGTCCTCTTGACTTCGAGGCCAGTGCTCTACTCACTACGCTGTCTAGCTGCCCCTTGTTTTTGTTTTTGTTTTTAAAGATGGACTTTTGCTTTTATGGAAGCTTTGGGTCAGTAAAAGTGCTTTGCAGTTTTCCAAAAGCAAGCTAATCCACTCTCCTCCTTTTTAACTCTGGTCCCAACTCATTGTCCATTTTTGTTTTCCCAGACGTACACACTTTTGGACAGACTCTCTAAAGCGTCCGTTTAGACGCCTATTAAAATTTGGGCAGTAGGTTTTCTTCGTCCATTTGGTCTTTCCTGTGTGGATGGTCAGGCCAAACTTCTTTGAGTGATTTCAGATCTCTTTGAGAATCTTTGAAATGTTTGGATGCGGTTAGCACAATGTCATCCACAAATAGGAACTGCTAGAAGACCTTGTTATCCACAGGGAATCTCTCTTCAGCACAGACTCTCTGCTGCATCTCTCCCATCACAGTAGAAAGAAACCTTTGGCGAGCATACATCTCCCTGTTTTATGTCTTGCCTGATGTTTATTACTAAGGGGCTATCAATCTGGGTTATTTCTGTCATTACATCTTCTAAGAAACCCTGAATAATCTTCATATGTGGGTGGTACACATCCGGTCAGTCAGTAAACTTTTATTAAGGGCCTATAGTCTGCCAGGCCCTGGGCTAAGTGCTGGGGATACAAAGAAAGGCAAATGACAATCCTTGCCCTCAAGGAGCTCACAACATGCAAGCAAGCTACTTACCTTGTGGTAAAAGACCCTCAAGCCTGCATTTTGTCCTCCCCAGCTGGATGTGGGGTTTTTTGGGTGGGGGAAGGGGGGAGGAATCAATAAACAAGTGGGATTTTATATGTATAATCTAAAATGTATTAACTGTATAAGTGGGATCTTATAATCTCTACATCTTTCAGTCAGTTGTGAGGTGCTAAAGATGTGATCCATTGTCGAATACTGCTTGTAAATGTCTGCTTACTCCCTATGCATACTCTCAACAAGGGTGCCCTCACTCATAAAGATGGGCATAGTTGGAGAATAGGCATATAGGTCAGGAGTTAATGATGTTCTTTCAGTCCCCTTTTTGGGTCATTAGGTTTGAGATTGCCTGCCCCTCACATATACCTTTGGCATCTTCACTTCCTTCAGATGCCTTGTAACCTGGCCCCCCAGTATCCTCACAAGGGTATCACCTCAGATCTCCTCTGTAGATACTTGCTCTGATCCTGCTGCTTTCCCCATCTGCTTCTCTTTTTTTTTTTTTCCATTTCTACTTCCTTTGTAAGCACCTCAGGGACTCTGATGTTAGTGTTCAAGTGAGGCTTTGCTTTCCTCATTGGAACCAAAAGTTTGCCTAAATGATTTTTGTAAAATGTTTCTGTTTTTCTTCTGGGTTCAGTCCACCTTCCCACATCATCCTTGAGGGTCCTTGGGATGACTTTGCTCCACTGGACAGCTTTCCAAGCCGTCTTTAAACTGTTTTTATCCTTCACCTCTCCTCCTCTGCCTTAATTATCCATCATCCTTCTTCTTAAGGTTTTACAGATGAGTTGAGATTCTAACCCAGTGTTGCCTTTAGCAACAACATCTCTCTGTTTGCCAGTTAAGTGAGATACTTACTGACTAAGGGGCTTTCTGGGTTCATGAAGCAATTCATTTGCATTGTTTGACTTATGGATAAAATTGGCATAATTGGTGTCAATGTCACTTGTGTTGTTCATTTCCCATTTTTTTTCTCATAGTTTATTCAAGTAATTCAGGGTTAATTGTATGCCATGTTCTTTACTCATTAGTAATCTTTCTTTCTGTTTATTACACATTCTGGTCTAGCTGGCACTAAGAAGACAGTACATAGGAGGGGGAAGTGTGAAAAGAGACTGGGAAATTAGGTAGGAGCCAGATTGTTGAAGGCCCCAATGCCAGATGTTTCTGCTTTGTTCAGTAGGCAGTGGGGAGTTCTTCGAGGCTTTTGAGCAGAGGAGTGACACTCTGGCAGCGTGGGGAGCATGTATTGGAAGAGGAAGAGACCAGAGGCAGTGAGAGCAATGAGGAGGCTATTAATGATTGGTAGTGATTAGAACCCTCACCCCAGCCATCTCCATCCTTTTCCTCAGGGCTGCTATTTACTGGCAGCGACTTACAACAAAGCTGCCCAGCTCTGGAAGGTGGGCGAGAGCCAATCCAAGGTGAGACGGCTTCTGGGGCGGGGGCTGGGGCTGGGGCTGGGGATGTGGTGGCGGAAAGGGAGCGTTCATTGAGTGCTTCCAATTTACACCCTGGATACATGGGGTCATTGGTGCAGGAAACATTGTCTGGACACACAGACAAAGTGACTGCGGCCAAATTCAAGCCGACCCGGCAGCAGGCAGTGACTGGGAGCCGGGACCGCACTGTGAAAGAGTGGGACCTCAACAAGGCATCCTGTAAGCCCCCCACCCCAATCCCCCATCCTTTCTGTCTTCTCTGTTCCCCTGCCCACCTCTCCCCCTTCCACACTCCATGGTTTGAATCCCCTCCTGCTCCTTCAGGGCTCCCCAAACCCCAAGGTGGTTGGTTCTCCTTCAGTGTCCATGGTGATTGAGACCCCCAAATAACCTCAATTCCTGTTTCCAAATTCCCTCTGTCCCTTGCTTGCCCTCTCTCCCAACAATCACCTCATCATCCCCTCTGTTTCTCTCCTGATTCTGCTCCCTCCCGTCCATCCCCTGATACCTCCTGTCCCTTTTGACCTTCCTCTAATTTCCCCACCCAAACCTTCTGTATTTTAGGAGTGCCACTGAGTTCAGGCTGGGAGTCCCCCATGGTTAGGTCCTAGTGGGCCTAGAGCACTGCCCCTCCTCCTAGACTCCCTACTCTCTCCTTGGCTAGAGCCTAGGGTCTGTTCATCCCTCAAGAAGGGGCTAGGGAGGTTAACCAGGCAGCTAGCAAAGGGGATCTGGCAAAGTACCCAGGAATTTCATTTTAGGGGCAGTTTGCTCAGAGGACCTGGGTTTGAATCCCTACTTGCTAGCTGCACCACTTTGGGCAGAACACTCTGGGTTTGCTCCTCTGTTCTCATCTGTAAAGAAAGCATTGAACTAGTTTTCTGCTGTCCTTCTGACCCAGTCTTTTGTTCCTATAAGTGACTTCATGGCCCTCTGAGACTTTCTTCCCCACCCCCAACCCTCCACTCCTCTCTCCCACACCCACATGGCATGTTGGACATCAGCAGGCTGAGGGGCCAATGTCACTGGCCCACTGGGGGCCCTTCTGGAGGTTCTGGGCCCTGTGGCATTCACCCTGTAGCCTCTCAACCCCCAGGCTCAAGAACTATCGACGGTTTCTCCTACTGCAACGACGTGGTGTGTGGAGACCACCTCATCATCAGTGGTCACAATGACCAGAAGATTCGTTTCTGGGACAGCAGGTGATAAAAACCTAGCAGTGAGTCCAAAAGAAATTGGGCAGTGGACCGGGAAGGAATGTTCCAAGTTGCCATCCTTATTTATTGTCAGCCGGTCAAGAGGTATCTATGAAATACAAGGGGCAAGGGGGATCCCTGCCCTGGTGTGAAGGGATGGCACAGTCTGTGCCCCTTGGCTGTGATTCATTTAACTGCATTAGATTAGGTCACTCAGTTGACCTTTTAAAGAATATACGTCAAAAGTAGGAATCTTTATTAAAACAATAAATAGAACTTTTATTGTTAAGCACCATTTCAAAGCAAAAATAGTTTTAGAATAAGGTTTAAAGAAAACAAATTGGTACCTTTCTCATTTCCACTCAATTGTTGTTAGCTTTCATATTTTCCTTTTTATGCCTTTATGACTATAAAGAGAGAAACATGTAATTCTTTCCTTTACTGTGATGTCAAAAACTCCCAGGCTTCCCGTACCTCCCCAGCCGGCTAACCCTACCAGTTTCTGGCGTTAAAAGGCCTCAGAGCTTCTTCCCCAGTGATGGCTGCTCGGCTAAAGGTCCAGGGACGGCAAGGGATAGGATCCCAACACCTAACTTTAGAGTTGCATACCTGCAGGGACCGTTCTTGTGACTGCCTCACCCCATGGCCTGGGATTGCTTTCATTTCCTAGACATTCTCTAGTGGTTCCCCCTCTGAAGCCTAATTTTTGGGCTTCCTAGAGTCAGCTAAGTGCTGTGGGCCTGGAGTCAGGAAGACCTGAGTTCGAATGTAGCCTCATACACTTATAAGCTGGGGGAAGTCATATAATGTCTCTGCCTTGGATTCCTCAACTGTTAAATAGGAATAGGAATAGCACCTGTCTTTCAAGGTTATGAGGATCAAACGAAATAATATTACTTCTAAAATGTTTAGCATAGTGCCTGACACACAGGTGCTTAATAAATGCTTGTTTCATTCCCTCTTTCTTTCTCTAGGGCAGAAGCATAGAGAGAAAGATCAGGGTCACCACTATATTAACCCCTTCCACTAAACTTATTTCTGCTCTTTGAACCTATTATTTTGAGTTCGCATTGAATGGGTCCTTAGTAACCAACACTAATTAATACACAACCTTGGTTTAAGTGGGTAACTTAAGAGGTTTTTTTTCTTTTTAATTAAGTTTTTTTTTTCCAATTAACAAGCATTTATTTTCTCTCCCTTATTTCACCCCAGACAAAAAAAGAAAAAGGGTATGAAACAAATGTGCAAATCCCACATTGGCCATGTCTAAAAACAGTAGATGTCTTCTTCTGCCCTCGGAGTCCATCCCCTCTCTATTAGGAGGTGGGACCAGAGTTCACTATCAGTCCTCTGGAACCGTGATTGCTCACTGAATCTATCAAGGTTTTTAAGTGTTTCGGAGTTGTTTGTTTTTACAGTGTTATGGTCTAAATTGTTCTCCTGGTTCTTCTCACTTCTCCCTGTGTCACCTGATACAAGTCTTCCCAGGTGTCCCTGAAACTCTCCTCTTCATCATTTGTTAGGGCTCAGTAGTACTTCATTACATTCATATACCATAATTGGCTCAACCATTACCCAACTGATGGGCACCCATTTAGTTTCAGCTTAGAGTTAGAAAATCAGATCGTAAGAAAAGGCATTGACAACGGAGTGTGATGCCTACATTTTAGGAAGCAGATGGGTAAGTTGGAGAGGGGCCACAAAAAGATGACTAGGATGGTGAGCCGACCAGGAATGCTTGAAGGGACTGGGAATGCTTAGCGTGGAGAAATGTAGGAGTGTGTGTGCATGCATGTGCTTGCAGAGAGGTTGTTTGACCTTCCCCTGGTCTTGTGTCCTTCCAGGGTCCCACGATGCATACAAGTGATTCCTGTGGAGGGAAAGGTCACCTCTCTCAGCATCAGCAATGACCAGATGCACCTCCTCAGCTGCTCCCGGGATGATGCCCTTAAAGTCATTGACCTTCGGGTCAACAACATCCGCCAGGTCTTCAGGTGAGGGAAGGAGGGCATGGTGATGGGAACTCTCACCCCATCTCCCCCTTATTCTGCCTCCCCTGTGGCAGAACCCAGATTCTTCTGGGGCTTCCCACTGGATGGGGGATGGAGAGGGAGTAGGCCCAGGGGTTTCCATCCTTTCCTACCTTGTTTTACCTCTCCTGTGTCCTCAGAGCTGATGGCTTCAAGTGTGGTTCAGACTGGACCAAAGCTGTGTTCAGGTGAGTATGGATGGAGTCCATCCCAGAGTCTCTGCTGCTCCCTTTAAGATTTTCTCCCCCTGGAATTCTCCCTTGTCCTTTTCTGAAATACCTTGAGCCCCCTAACTCCACTGTCAGCAAGCTGGCAGCTTACCTGCCTCTCCCTCAGGGCAGATCTCTCCTCCTGTTGGCCTCATCCCCCCATCTTCAGCATGGCAGCTGGAGGAGAAAGAGGGGTAGGGGTGGGGGGGAAGGATGGTGGGGAGGGAGGAGCAGGGAAGTGACCAGAGCAAGGCTGGTGATGGGGAGAAGACAGCTCACCGATCAGCACGTAGGACTGTGTGTGTCCATTCCCTCCTGACCTCCCGCTGACCTCTGAGTAACTCACCGATATTTCCTTTTTCCAGCCCAGATAAAAGCTATGCCCTTGCTGGTTCTGCCGATGGTGGCCTCTACATCTGGAATTTGGAGAGTGGCAAGCTGGAGACCAGCCTCTATGGGCCCCACAGGTGAGCCTCTGGGGTCCAGCTTTCTCAGGGAGAGAAGAGGGTGGGATACACCCTGGGCAGGGCAGGCTCTGCTCGGGATTCTCTTGAGTGTCTAGCTCTAGACAAAGCGTGAGCCGCTTAGTGCAGAGTAGAGGCTGTGCTCCAAATGCCAGAAGGAGATCCTGAGGGGACCTCCGCAGCTTCTTAACTCATACCTTAGGAAGCGGCTCCTTCACCGCTCTTGGAAATCATAATATACCCAGACGGTCAAAGGGAACTTGGGGACATTTTAATCCGGAGCAGAGAAGATGTTGTGGGGACATGCTAGGGTCTTCAAGCATGTAAAGGGCTCTCGTGTGGGGAGAACTCCAGAGGCGGGGCCCGGAGAAGGAGAGAAGCAGCTGCATCGAGGCAGACTGGACTGAGAAAAAGGAAACTTCCTAGGACTCTGTAATCTCCTGAAGTGGGAGGGCTGCCTCAGGGGGACTCCCCATCACTGGAGAGCTTCACGCAGCATCTGGATGGCCACTCGTTGGGGTGTTGGGCTGGATGGCCTCAGGTCATCTGTCACCTGTACACCAGCCTAAGTGGTGCCACCTAGGCTTCGTGAGGCAACGAAGTGACGCTGGGGACAGAGTTAGACACTCGGCCAGTCACTTCACTCGTGTCTGCCTCAGCTTCCTCTTCTGTGAGGGGGATAACAATAGCACTTACCTCATAAAGTGGTTGAGGATCAAATGAGACAAGGTTTGTAAAGTGCTTTGCAAACCTCAAAATGTTTCAGAAATGTTTGCTATGATGATGGTGATGCTCCTGGTCCTATGCTTTCCCTTTCTCAGCCTCAACTTTCCCATCTGTAAGATGGGGACAAATCCTACCTCTACTTTCACAGAGTTGTCATGAGGATCCAAACAGAGAATGGATGATGACCCCTATTTAACATATGGGGAAGCTGAGGTCTAGAGATCGTAAACCGCAGGCTATCACACAGCACGCTTGTGGCTGAGACAGGACTGTTGATTGTCCCCTATTCAGCCTTCCCTCTGCCACTTGTGAGTATTAATGTCCCTTCTCTTCCTCCATCGACAGTGTCTCCATCAACGCGGTAGCCTGGTGCTATGCTGGAACACATGTCGTAAGTGTGGATCAGGGGAAGAAGGCCGTGCTTTGGAGTTAGCCCAGCCCTGCCAACCCCTGGAGCTGGGACCCTCTTCCTCTGCCTCTGCCTCTCCTCCTTCATGGTACTGGATAAGGCTCTGGCTGGTTCCAGAGACTGAGGTGCCAGGGAGGCATACCAAGAACAGAGCTGGGGAAGCTTTGTGGGGCCTGGAGGGAAAGGACTATGTCCTGTCTTAAGTAATCCATCTTTGTGAACATTCAAAGGGAAAGGGGTGGGCTTTTTTCTGCATTAAATTTTTAAAAAAATTTTTTTCTTAATAGTATTTTTTTCCAATTACATGTACAGATAATTTTCAACATTCATCTTTGTAAGATTTTCAGCTGCACATTTTTCTCCCTCCTCCCTGCCCAAGACAGCAAGCAATCTGATAAAGGTTATACATTCATGTTAAACATATTTCCACATTAGTCATGTTGTGAAAGAAGACTCAGAACAAAAGGGAAAAAAACCAGAAAAAGAAAAAAATAAAAAACAAAAAAAAGGTGAAAATAGTATGCTTTGATCTACATTCAGACTCCATAGTGGGTTGGTTTTTTTTTAGTTTTTAACATTCACTTCCATACAATTTTGGGTTTTAAATTTTCTCCCCCTCCTTCTCCCCCCTCCCCAAGACAGCATGCCATCTGATATGGGCTCTTCATATACATTCATATTAAACATACGTTAGTCACAATGTAAAGAAGAATCAGAATTAATGGGAAGGAAGGGACCATGAGAAAGAAGAAATAAAAGCAGAGTAAAAGTATGCTTCTATTCCCATTCAGACTCCACAGCTCTTTCTCTGAATGTGGATAGCATTTTCCATTGTGAATCTTTTGGAGTTGTCTTTGAACCTTGTATTGCGGAGAAACGCCAAGTCTGTCAAAGTCAGTCATCGCACACTGTGGCTGTTACTGTGTGCCATGTTCCCCTGGTTCTGCTCCCCTCACTCATCATCAGTTCATATAAGTCTTTCCAGGTTTTTCTGTCATCTACCTGCTCATCATTTCTTACAGAATGATAGTATTCCATTATACTCATGTACCACAACTTGTTCAGTCATTCCCCCATTGATGGCCATCCCCTCAACTTCCAATTTCTGGCCACCACAAAAAGAGCTGCTATAAATGTTTTTGTAGACGTGGGTCCTTTTCCCTTTTTGTTTTTGGAGGGGGGAAGGCAGGGCAATTGGGGTTAAGTGACTTGCCCAAGGTCACACAGCTAGTATGGTCAAGTGTCTGAGGCCACATTTGAACTCAGGTCCTTCTGCCTCCAGGGCCAGTGCTCTACTCACTGTGCCACCTAGCTGTCCCCTTTTTTATGATCTCTTTGGGATACAGCCCTAGAAGTGGTATTGCTTGGTCAAAGGGTATGCACAGTCTTATAGCCCTTTGGGCATAGTTGCAAATAGCTTTCCAGAATGGCTGGACCAGTTCACTACCCCACCAACAATGCATTAAAACTTTTGATTGACAGGCTGGCCTTTGGCTTGGGAGGGGAGGGGGGTTAATCACAGCATCAAGGGGAAGTTATATCCCAGGATTAATGATTAGAGCCTCAGCCCCAAACTGAGCTTTTAACCTGACCCCAACAGGTAGAGGGGCCTGAGGAATGAATGCAGGGCTCTCCCCGAGTCAGTTACTGCATGCTAAACCCCCCTTTCTGTTCCCTGTTGGCCAGCTGAGTCAATACTTGGAACCAGGACCCCAGGGCCATGGCCACACTACACTGATGTAGGGTCAGATGTTGCTTGCAGGGAGCCATGGTGATGTTTCATTGGCTGGACTGCCCAGCAGTGAGTTTTGTTCCACAGGAAGAGGAGGGCGCTGTGGAGGCATGAGTATGGCCCCGTTAGGGGTGGGGAGGAAGGCTCCTGTGTCCTTACATGATGACCTACAGGTGGGATGAAGACAGCCAAGGCAATGGGTCTAGGGAATTTGGTGGAGAAGGCCATGGGGATAGAGGATATGTCACCAGCCTTTGATGGACAGCCGATTCTCTGGAGAACCTACGGATATAGTGGAAACAGCTAAGACTTTGGAGCAGAGCATCCTGAGTTCAAGTTGGGGCTCCACTCCTCGGTGACTTTGGGTAACTTAATCCCTCAGCACTCATTTGTGAAATGAAGGGGCCAGATGAGGTGATCACTGAGGGTCTCACCAGCTCTAACTCTGTGCCTCCATTTGAAGAAAAATGTGAACTTTACACAAGGCCAAATGAGCATGGTCACCATGGGATGAGGCCTTCCCTATCAGCCCCAGATATGCCCTCAGTTTAGTTGAGGGCAGGAACAGCAGCAATCAGATGACAACCCCAGAGGGCATGCTGGAAGGTACTTGCCCTTTTAGCTCATTCTTGCTAAAGAAGTGCCAGGCTCCAGTGCTTAGCTGCTGGTGAAGGACTAAAAGGGGTCTGCCCTCTGAGTGCTTGGGGATGAAGCCCTGGGTACCCCACCTTCCTCAGGGCCAGCCTCCCCTCTGTGGGTGTGATGAGGAGGGAGACGATGCCCACCCTGCTCAGGGCCCAGGGCCCGCGTGGGGGAAGGCACAGAGTTTAGCTAAGACTTTAGCTAAGCCTCTTCGTCAGGCTTGACACCAACAGAGATGTCACAATACACAGTATGACAGGATGAGTGGCTGTAAGGTCTCAGGGAGAATCCTGTTATTGAGAGAGGGAGGAACCAGCAACCGTACCCCAAAGGAGGAATTCCAAGTCAGAAAGGAGGGAGGACATTCCAGGCAGAGAGAACAGCGAGCAAGGCCCTAGAAACACTCCTATGTCCAATGGGCTAAGCCCCCTATGATGCTGACATGATGTTTCTATCATCTAGTGGCTGAGAGCTTGCAGCTTTGAGAATACCGGCCTTTGTCACCTACCACGTGGGTGATGGTCACCAAGCCATTTTGTTTCTCCAGGCCTGTTTCCCTCTTATGTCAAACGAAACGGATGAACTGAAGGTTCCTTTTGGCTTAAAAAAGTCTCTGCTCCCACGAAGTGCTCTGAGGTCCATGAGAGGCAGGGCTTTGAGGCAAGTGTCCTGAGACTAGTGGCCACCAGAGGGCGTCTGTCACCCACCAAAGCCCTAGGTCAGGTTGGTGTCTGTGAAGCCTGGTGATTAGGAATGAGAACCGCTGATCATTAGGGAGCATCCGAAGGTCGCAGAGGCCTTTCCGTTTACTGTCTGATCTGACCCTCAGTAAACTTGTGAGGCAGGTATCAGGTGGAGTGGAGGTTCTAACCTGGGATCCCGGCGCTTTAAAAAAAGGCTTTTTCAATAGAATTAGTTTCCTTTGGAATTCTAAGTATTTTATACATTTAAAACATTATTGTGAGTAGTGGTCCTTGGTGTCACCAGACTGCAGGACCACTGCCCAACAGTCACCACACAGAAGGTGGGCAGACCAGCCTAGGCAAGGCAGCCTGGGCCTGGCGGTTCAAGCCACCGCTGCTGCCGTCTTTGGTCCCCATCTCCCTCACACTGTGATGGGGACAGCGCCAGACCCTGAACCCAAGAACCCTGGCAATGGGAGCACATCTGGCCCCGCACCCTCAGCTGTCAACCTGGGAAGCAAACCCCACAGACATGCAGCATAGTGATTGCTCCAGCAGGCTACTCCACGCAGCCCCAGAAACAAAGGTATTTTGTCAGGGGAAGTGACATGAAAGAAAGGGCATGACAACCCACTTCATTGCGGAATCTTGAGGGCTGGGGGACCTAGGCAGCTACACAGTTGCAGTGGATACAGTGCTGGGCCTGTTGTCAGGAAGACCTGGGTTCAGATGTGACCTTAGACACTTACTGTGTGACCCTGGGAAGTCATTTAACCTCTGGGTTTTTGCCTCAGTTTCCTCAACTGCAAAATAAGAACACCTTCCTCAAAAGGGTATTGAGAGGATCAGATGAGGTGATAACTGCAAAGTGCTTAGCCTGGCACATAGCAGATGCTATAGAAATGCTTGTCCTCTTCTCCTCCCCTCCCTCTGCCCCCTACCTTTCCATCAGACGTGCTGCTCAAAACTTCCCACGTGTCTTGTCTCCATTAAAATGTGAGATTTTGGAGGGGACTTAGCATATATAGTAAGTACTTAGTAAATGCTTCTCCTCCCCACTTGCCCCTCCAGGACACAGAAAAGGCTAAGAACCTCTGGAGGAGAGAAATGACCACCCCTATTTCACAGGTGACAAACTGAGGCTCAGAGAAAGGTTCTACACGTAAGCAGGGTGCTCTTGCCAGCCTCCCTTACCTGCCCTCCAATTATCATGGCTTCTAGGACTTGCAGTGTCCGGTGGGTTAGGAGGGACAGAAAGCTCAGTCCTCCCTTTTGCCTCTGACTGTCCGCTCTCTGTTAGCGGTGAGTGAAGAGTCACAAGGCTGGTGTGTGGGTGTGAAGCTCTTGACGGTCACTTTCTTCTGGCCAGTTACTGCTGTTCCAGCCCACCCGCAGGATCCCCAGTCAGCTAGGGGCAGCAGGCACACACAACTTTGCCTAAGTCTGCATGAAGAAGGCAAAAGCCCTGGGGCGCGCCTCTGTTACCTCTGAAGTTCTTCCAGCTGGCGGGGGCTCCTGGGGGGAGGAAGGGATAGAGGAAGACTTGCCTCGGGTAACTGGAAAAAAAGGCCGAGCTTATCCCTACTTCACAAGTTTGAGTAGGAAGTGGTCCAAACTACCAGCTGATGTGGGTGCCTCCAAATGAGATACCTGTAAAGCGCTGAACATAGGGCCTGGCACATAGTATGCAGCCATGTAAATGCTTATTGCTTCCACGGTCCTCTTGGAGACTCTTCTTTCCTCAGTCCTCAAAGTGTGGGTCTACCCTGGGCCTCTGTCCCAGGTCCCCACTGACCAACCCTTAGCAGCAGCAGAACTCTCTGGCTGCAGGTTATTTAGTCCCTAGCCTTGGGGGAGGCCAAGTATAGCCCGAAGTGGAAGGCAGGTGGGATAAGGAGAGGATTGGGGCCCAGGTCCTATTAGCAGCTGGGGACATTTAGCCTGGAAAAGCAGCAGATAAGGCAGGGAAGCGCTGTTCAAGTACCTGGAGGGCTCTCGTTAGGCTCCAGGGGGAAACCTAGTGTTTTGTTTTTTTTTGAGGAAGGCAGGGCAACTGGGGTTAAGTGACTTGCCCAAAGTCACACAGCTAGTGTGTCAAGTCTTGAGGATTTGATCTCAGGTTCTGCTGACTCCAGGGCCTGTGCCACCTAGCTGCCCCCAGGGAAACCTAGTATTACCTCTTGTGTTCCAAGCCCCATTCTGCTCACCCAAGTGCAGGCTCTGATCTTCTCTCACTGTCTCCTTGTTGATTTCCCTCTATCAATCTTTCCTCTATACAACCAAAGCCCAGGTCTGACTATGGCATTCCCATGCCCATGCTCCAGTGACTGGTACTCTGGGATCCAATACAAACTCCGGGCATCTAAAGTCCTTTGCCCTCTGGTCCCAGCTCACCTTTCTGGGCTCGTCATACCCTCCCTCAAGCAGTCTATTCCAGCCAAGCTGGTGTCCCGGCTGTCTTCCTCCTACTCCTTTTCCCAGGTCATACCCCAAGCCTGGGATGGTCTCCCTCCTAAGCTGAACCGTAGAAATCTCCAGCTTCCTCTAAAGCTCAGCTCAAGCACGACCATTTCCATAGACCTTTCCTGCTGAGGTCAGATTTGGGAGAGCAGTTTGGGTGTGAAAGAATTCACCTAGATGGCATTCTTTTAGCCATTCATTGGGAACTTGATTTAACATGGAAGCAGCATGGGCCTCCTTAGCAAGAAGGCTAAATGAAACTGACATTTGGGGGAGTTATGCTTCTACAGAGGTTTCAGAACGATGATGTAATTTTAGGGAATTATGGTGGTTAAAGATTAAGCAGAAGAATTTCTGACACAGGATGAGAGAGATAAGGAATTTATGACATAGGATGAGGGGAAAAGGACTTTAGGATGCCCTCATTACGGCTACAGAATGAGCCCCAACCCCCTCTTCACAAAGTACTGGAAAAGCACCCCTTACTATTGTTTTTAACCCTCATGGCACCATACGCTACATCCACATCATTTCCTATGCTTACATATACTTTGAATGTATTTATACATCACTTACCTATGTATGTAGGGTCTGCTTGCGCCTCTCCATGGCTTAGTGGCCTCCTGGCACTATTAGGCACTTAATAAATGAATCTGAGTCCATGTAGTAGAATTAGGAGTAATAGAGGTGTATGCCACCTAAATCTAAGAAGGGTTCCCAAGAATTATTCTCCTGTTCTTCCTGTCTAACCTTCCCACCCGTGTTGGATACTCTTCCTTTAGTCTTCAAAGTATGGGCATACCCTGATGCTCTGTCCTATGTCCTCATTTCTACCTCCACTCTCTTTGGAATCTGACCCTCCCCTCTTCACTCACAGGGCCAACACTACACCAATAAGGAGATGCCATGAGGCATCTGCCTATCTCTAGTCTCCTCTCTGCAATTCATTCTTCATGCTTGGCAGTCATATTGCTGGTATACGGGTCTGAGCACTTTATTCTTACTCAAACACCTTCAGGAGCTGCCTATTATCTGATGGATAAAATAAAAGCTTCCCTTTCTTGTTCAAGATCTGGGTCCTAGTTACCTTCTAAGCATTCTCTCTTCTTTGCAAATGATGTTCCAGCCCAACTGAGTAATTGGCTGTTTCCTGATTTTTTCCTGCACTCTCTTGCCTTTATACAGTCTCTCCTGCCAGGAATGTCTTTTTCCTTAGTGCTCCCTCCCCACCCATCTCTCTCCTAACTTCTTAAAGTACTCTGTTTGGCCCTCCCCTTTGCCCTGATCTACCTTGTATTAGGCTGACCTGTGTCTCTACCTGATCCTCTCCTCTCAGACTGCGAGTTTCTTGAGAGCAAGAGCTATGTTGGATATATAATAATCATACTAAGCGCAGATATTTGTACAGTGCTTTAAGATAGTTCTTCACAAAGAACTTGGTATGCACTATCTCATTTGCTTTTTTGACTCCTTTGTAATAGGCCCCTAATCATCTGAGATGCTCCCCTAAAGGAGATTCCAGGACTGAGATGGGAGATGCTGCTTCTGATGTCTTTTTCTATCCTGACGGTCTGGGATACTAAGATGAGTCTGGAGAGTGGAGCTTGTATAAGGGTATGTAGGAGGGATGGTCAGACTTAACTCTTGGATTACAGCTTCAATTTGGACTTTGGAGGTTGGAAGAGACCACCAAAGCTTGCCTAGGGTCCTTGTTCTTCCCCCACAGTATCTGGCACATCTAGAGAAGTGTTCGCAGACTTTAATTCTTCGAAGTTAGAACTGATTTCTAGGAAGTGTCGGAGGAGGTGGTGGCTGGGGGAGGCAGTGTGTTGGCTCATCCCAGCTGCTAAGTATTTTGGAGGAGATGGAGACGCAATCAATGGGATTGTTTTTGCCAAAGCTAAAAAAACTCAAAGTCTTAATTCCACTTTTTTATTATTCAACATTTTATACATAATAAATACAAACTTTTTACAGCCAGTACAGAGGAAGCCCTTGCACAGGTGTTCTCAGTGTACTGACACCGTACACTGGGATACATGGAGTACATGCCCTGTACGAACAAGTCATAGTTAAAAAGGAGGCATTTTTACAACTTTTTGTTTTAAATAAAATTAGCAGCTCTTACAGAAAATATTTAAAATATAACTAAAGAGATTTCCAATAACACTCTCAATTTGGAGAACCTTGATTTGCGGGCACAGACAGACAGACTGGCTGGAGGAAGAGGAGGAGAACAGCAGAGTGATACTTACTTGACTTCGGCATCATGGTGCTTTTAACGTTTCTGCAAACTTTTAAATCTTAAAAAACACTTTTTTTTAAACTTAAGAATAAGTTTGATAAACACATAAAAAGACCTCAAACAGATCAACAGGTTAAGAGGCTCAAAAGAACAAAAAATACAGAAAAGATTCATCCACAGTCCTTGTTCCTGATGAAGTGAAGCAGTCCAGGGAACGTTTCCTTGGGTGACACGGGACTTTTGGTTGGGGGCCTGGGAAGCGCTCTCTGCTTCAGAGATCTTTTTCTGAGGTCAGACTCTTTGTGTGCAAAGTTCAGAGAATGTCATCAAAATGTAATATTGATTTCTTTAAAAATAAAACAGTAAAAGCAAAGCAACCTCCCACAACAGCCCTTTTAAGCTAAGTCATCAATGCTCTATCTCCTGGTTTAGGCAGAAAAGCTTCCTGCCCAATCGTGCAGACAAAAATAGTTTTCCTTAAATACCTGTGAGCTGCTTCTCCCCAGAAACTTGAGATCTCGTCAGTATTGCTAGTGAAGCCACAGTTCCTCCCTGTACCGGGGAGTTGGGTGGGATTCTTCACTGCATGATTAGTTTGGACTTGTGCCAAGCCCCGAAATGAGGCCAAATGGCAATGTCTCCTTTTTCACCTCGGGCTTCAAGGTCTCGGTAAAATTTTTCTGGACACTGATGAGACCTGAGGAGGCAGAGGGTTCATGCTGCTGCCTCAAGGCCACAGTGGGCCAACTGCCCTGGACTCACTGCTGTGAACCAGTTGCTGGGCTGATGAGCCAACTAGAAAATAACGCTTAGTCCCCTGAACTTTGACCTCTCCCAGGTTACCCAATGACGAGACCAAGTTGTGGCTGGGATGCAGCTTCTGGGAGGTCCATGGTGATATCGGGTCAGGGTAGGTGCTCCAATAGGCATGAGGCAAATACTCAGTAGGGGGAGGTCAGCCAGGTGGGGCTTTCCTATGGAGATGAGGCCTCTCTCCTTGATGTGAGGAACTGCTCTGAAATGTCCTGCCCCCTTCCCCAGCTGGGGGGGGCGGGGTGGGAGGGCAGGCTGTGACTACTAGACAAGTAGCAGGAAGAGGAACACCAAGGGCACTGAGGCCTTTTGGGGCTGGCAGCGTGACCCATCCTGTGAAGTGCCAGGGACTGTGATGAGGAGCCGGCCCTCCCATCCGAGCCCTGTGCTTCTGCTCCTCTTCTGAGGCTGGAGAACCTGATTCATCTTCACCACTCATCACATGGGTGATGGTGCTTGGGGGTCTGGGCAAGTCTGTAACACATTCCTATGGCCACAGTAATATACTGTACTAGCACATATGACAGGAGGGGCCTGGGAGTAGGCCACACACATGGCCAAGAGCTTGCCCCAAGTTGCAGGTGTGCCTGCCTGGCCAGGGCCATTTGCCACTCTGGGCTTGTGCTCTGGAAGGAGAGATGACTCACAGAAAACAACAAGCAAAGGCACAGAATCTTCATGACTGAGGGGAAGAAAAGGGCAGGCCATGGCTGCACACAACATCCTCCCTTGTTCCTGCTTCTTAATAGAGTCATCTTCATGCAAAGGTGCCTTAAAAAAATGAGCCTGGCCAAACTGGACTGGGTGGGCCGTGACTGTGGGGCAGATGTGCTCCGTGAGAGTCCCGGCATCACACTAGTGTGATCTCTACATCCTCCATCTTTTCTGTGGGCCGGCGGTGGCTCTGAGTGGGAGGAGGGGGTGCAGCCCGTACCTGGGGGAAAGAACACATAGAGCTCCAGGGGCATACTGATCTACCATCCAAGCCTCTGAACACAGTAAGACTTGATGCTCAAAAGGGAGTAAGAGAGACTGATTGTTCAAATGCTGCTTTGAACATGGGCTTACATTCACTCATCCAGTCATTCTCTACTTACACTCAGCCCTGGGAGTGACATCGAGGCAACAGGGTGTGATGCGATGAGTGAGTTTCTAGAGGTCACAGGATCTTAGCTCTAGAGTGGAAAGAGTCCCTGAGACTATGAAGCCCAAACCTCACATTTTACCTAAGAAAACTAAGGTCCAGGCACTACGTGTCAGGGTGAGATCAATGAAGGTCCTCGGGGAGTCTTTCTTCCCACTATGTCCTGTGACCATTTACTCCTTTAGGGTGCTGGGGAGTCACAGAACCATTCTGGGCCTCAGTTTTCTCTCCTGCAATGAGGACACTCGACAAGGTGGTGACAGCCAGACCCTGTACAGAGCTCTGGAAGGCACGTACTCTGCATGCTGAGAAAGAGGCAGCATAATGCGATGTAGACACTAACCAAGTGGGAGAAATGTGGGTTTCAATCCTGCCTCTGACTCTGAGTCTCCAATTCCTCCTCTGTAAAATGGGTATATTAATACTTACTTTGGAACCGACTGGGAGACACGGCAGTCACTGGCCCAGGATGGCCTAGCGTGGCGTGCCTGCACTAAAGAAGGCTGTGTGATCTATGAGCAGAGCAGAATGGCAGTAGCTTAAAAGAATCATGAGCTGTGCAAATTTAGGGAAATCTCTTTTAAACATTCACACATGGGCTCTCTGTGCTTGATCCACGGTGGAGCACTCCGAAGCTCACACTGGTCTGATCAGCCACAGTCAGACACACTCGAAGGACAACAATCAACCATCTTAGTATGGGTTGTTGTTAGGCTCACATGAGGTAAAAGTGCTATATAAACTTTGACCTCTATTACTACTTCTTAGAGATCATGGAAGGCTCTGGGGAAGCTTTGCCAGGGGGAGTCACTGATGATGGTGCTCAGACTTGGAACACATTCCTCATGCCAACTTTGTGAGACAGAGGCAGAACCGAAGCTGTTATTTACAGAGGGGTGAGGTGGCTCAGAGGGCATGAGAGACCTAGCAGTCTGCTTTGGGGTCCTGGGGAGAAGTGGAAATTGAGGCTAATGGAGTAATAAGATTGTTAAGCAAAATAATGAGAAGCGCAGAGGGCAGGGAACTGAGTGTGCCTTCAACTGAAGGGAAAGAGAGAGATGGGAAGAGCACGACGGAGTGTGACTGTGCAGAGGATGGAGTGGTCAGATTCAGATGCTGAATTTGAATCGAGTTCTCTTTGACTCCAAGTCAAGGGCCTTTCTACCACATCTCATGGCCTTGTGTGAGGTCAACCTCAGACTTTTAGCAAAGGAGGAGGGATAAGAGGACAGCCTCTCCCTCAGGGACAAAGCCACCAGCTCTGTTTCTACAGAACCAAAACATTCTCCTCAGAAAAACCTTGGGAGGCATAAGTTACTGTTATTTCCATTTTATAGGTAAGGAAAAAGAAGCCCAGAGGACTTAGGAGAAAGAACACTGGATTGAGAACCAAAGAAGCTGGCCAACAGAGGCTCTGTGGCCTTGGGCAAAGTGTTCTCATGCTCTAGACTTCATTTCCCTATCTGTAAAAAGAAGAGGTAAGACTAGATACACCGGCTAAAGTGCCTATGATCCTATTTAGTTGATGTTAGAGCTAGGAGTCTGCTCATTTTACAGATGAGGAAACTGAGGCTCCAGCAGGCACAGTGTCCTGCTTAGTCATTAACAGCTAGATTTGAGAATCAGGCCTTGAGCCCAGGGCTAACACTTTCTAACCTGGGGGAACCAGGCCCCCCACAGCCCTGGGCATGGATACTTACAGGGCGCAGTTTGCCATAGGAGGCCTCCGGTGTGTGTCTCGGGGGCTGAGAGAACCCGGGAGAGTCCGAGCTGAGGCTGTTTTCTGTGGGAGAGAACAGGGTCAAGGGTGTGGGATCCCAGGTGGGGTCAAAGGGAAGCGGTGGAGGAAAGTGTCCCCGGAGCCTCACCATTCATGGATGGAGACCTGGGAAAGTACCTCGAGGTCCTCTTGTCAGGGCTGAGGGAGGGGCTGCTGGGTGGCTGGTCATAGAGCGGTAGTGGAGGCAGAGAATTGTGCAGCTTGGGGGAGGGAGAGATCTGGGAAGAGAAGACAAGTGGTTAAAAGGTCTGTGATGATCAATAAGAAGGCACATCCATTCAGGGGCTTTGCTAACACACTCTAATATGTCTTCTGTAGAGTGGGGCATCGGCCAGGGATGTGAAGTTAGAAGACCCGGGTTCAAACCTCAACTTTGGTACTTACACCTGTCAACAGGCAATCATGAGACATATGCGAAAACCAGGTAGATTACAAGAGACATGAACACACATATGGAACCCAAAGAGTTCACCATCCACATGCAAGTTTGCATATTTATGGCAGTACAACAAAGAAGGAGAGAACAGGAAGGGGTGTGGCATGGGAGGGGAAAGGTGCAGTATAAGCCCTCCTGAAGGGGAAGAGCAAAGGTGATGGCAAAAGCCAAATTCTTTTCCCTTGGGAACCACTAGGCTTATCTACAAAGGACCCAGCTGCACGAGCATTTTTCCCAGCCTGGTGCAGACCTGCTTGCGCCTGTCTTGCTGCCCAAGGACACACAGGGAATCTAGTTTGAGGTACAACAAACTATGTCAGCTGGTGGGGGGGGGGGAAATGGGGATTCGTCCTTGACACACTCAGGGCCTCCTGCACGCTCTGGGTCCAGTGTTTCCAGAAAATATGGCAACTCAAAAAGACAAGTTCAAGGGACCCCTTAACATAGCCTGTATGACACTGGCCAAGTCACCTTCCTTCTCTGAGATTCTGTTTCTTCAATTGTAAACTGAAGGCATTCAATTAGATGATGTTTAAAGCTCCTTCCAACTTAATCAACCTAGTCTGATACGACAAACTTTTATTTTGACTGAACCTATGATTTCATCGATATAGGGAACTCCCAGTGGGGAAATCCCCTGTATCAACATAGATCAGCCCATACTATACAATCTATAGTCTTAGAGAGTTGCCTGCTGCACTAAGAGGTTAGGTGACTTGCCCAGGGTTACCCAACCAGCATAAGTCAGAGGGTTTGAAACAAGGTCTTCTTGGCTGTGAAGCCGGCTCTGTGTGGACTACACCAGCTGCACTGTATGCATTGGAATGACTGTGCCAAGCACTGGGGATATACAGAGATGAGAAGGAAACAGCTCAGGCCCTCAATCAGTTTGACCACACGGCACCTTATACTTGTCAGGGAAAGAGCTTCCTATCAGATTCCTCTGGTTAGGAGCAGACAGGACAGTCATGGGAAGGCTGCATCTGAGTGGCCAAGGGACTGCCATCCTCTCTTTCTATTGGTCATTTCTGCAGCCCTCTGATTCCAACTCACATGGACAGTAACCTGACAGTGCAGTGGAGCAGGAGCAGTGCAGGGTGTGGAGTCTGAATCTGGGCCCTGATGCTGACTGCTGGGACCCTGGGACAAGTGTTTCCTCATCTGAAGGAGGTGGATAATGACACCTGCCCTTCTCACCTTGGAGGGTATCAGCATCAAAATGTCATATAAAAAGTACCACAGCCACCCGGCAGCTTGGCCACTTTGGTGAAAGTTGCTGGGCAGCCAGGTGCCTGGGTGTATGAGATACAACCACCAGCTGGCAGACGGAGTTTTTAATAGCCTTCTAATGAGCTGGGTAATGACAGTCTGAATGGAATAAACATATGCACGAACATTTTGCAAACCCCCAAATATTGCATGGTAACAGGGTCCAAAGCAACAATCATGGAAATAATGACCACAGTCATAAAACTGGTGGCCCACATTCACAGAGCAGCATGTGGTCACACACACCGAGTCCCAGCCACTTTCACTCATGGTATCACTGCCACAACAGTAGTGAGAGATATTGAGGAGGAGAATCGTGAAACCCATTTAGCAGAGGGAAAGACGGAGATGCCAAGAGGTCAAGAGCCTTGTCCAGTATCACCCAGCCCCCGCATGGTAGAGCCAGGACTCCAACTCAGGTCTCTTGACTCCAAGGCCAGCAGTTTCTCAAATATCCTGCTGTCTTTGTTTTTTATGAAAACAAGCTGATGTACAGCATGGAAAATCCATTAGCAACTTGAATATTTCCATTTATTCACAGAGTAGTTTATTCTCACTATTCATTTAATTAGCCTCAGGAATGATAAGCGCTCACATTTTTACTGCATTTTTATGGTTTATAAAGTACATTCTCCTCACAACAATGCTGTGAGGGCGCCAAAATCATCATTACCATTTCACAGATGAGAAAACAACAGTCCTGGGAGGGACATCGGGGAGGGGATACCCACACCAATGAGATCACAGATCTAGTGGAAAACTTAGAGATAAAGAAATACAGGTTAAGAGCTCGTATTTAAACCCTGGTTATTGTCTTGTAGTTCAGTGTTCTTCTATTACATGTTGCACATGCTGGACACGGGGAGGGATGACTGGCTACCTGTACTCCCCACAGATGACATATGCAGCCAACATCTGTACAGCTCCTTTGTGACCAATGGTACCCACTGCAGACAGCGAGAGTTCACAGCCATGAGGAGTGTAGCTGGGGCCCTGGAGCTCAGCAGTGCTGATCTGAGTGCTCACCTGCTGGTTGCGGCCCATTAGCACTATGTTTGAAGCTACTTTGTGGTAAATATACAGCTCCACATGCATGTAATTGCAATGTGTTTTCTTTGTTCAGAAGACTGACTAACTGTACAAGAGACCTTGATCCTGGGGAGCCGGGGGAAGGAGAGAAGAGGATGTATCCTGTAAAGGGTCCCTGTGGGTTTAGAAAGAGACCCAGTGGAGTGCTAGAACTACACCTTTGGTATTTTCTGTATCTGCTCAGGGACTTCTATGAGTCCTCTGAATCTGCCATATTTTCTGTGGAGTAAAATAAAGGTTGTCCAAGCAAAATGCAGTTATCACATTGAATGTTTGCAGACGAGCTGGCAACCATGTTACCTGTATTTGGAAAAACCAAAATGTGAGCTATCCCTAGCTTTCTTTTTGAGTTTTCTCTAGAATCAACTCTGGGGTGAGGACAGACCAAACCAAGTCAAAGAGAGATACTGATCCACTGCCTATACTTAGCTCAGGATAAGCAATCAGTCTGTGGCAGCGATGCCCCATGTTTGCCTAGGGCTTTGTGCTGACAAATGCAATCACAGTCAGTATCATAGAGGTATCTCCAATAATCTTGGGGGAAGGGCAGAGCAGAGAAAGGATAGGACCTGACCAATGTCACATGTGGAATGAGCCCAGGAGATTAATATGGTCACACCCATGCCTTAGGAAAACTACTCTGACAGTTGTGTGGAGGATAGATAGGTGACTGGACAAGAAGCGAGATGGCCAATTAGGAAATGAGGGATGATGAGAACCTCAACCAAGGTGGCAGACATGTGAGGTAGAAAGGAGATTGATTTAAGAAATATTAGGGAGGGAGAGTTGACAAGACTTGACAACTAATTGGATATGGGGCAAGGCTATGTATAAGGGAAGGGTCAGAGAAAGATTATGGGGTTATATTTGGGTTATTGGGAGAGGATGGTGGTGCCCTCAAGAGAAACAGGAAAGTCAAGAGGAAGGGTACATTTAGGGGAGGAGATAAATTCCATTTGCATATACTGAGAGATGTCTAGGAGGCAGTTAATGATGTGAGACTGGAGTTCAGAAGGGTGGTTAGGGTTGTAGGGATAAGTCAATTGATTGGTCAGTTGTGGGGTTATCTGTGTAGAGATGAAAACTAAACCCATGAGAGTAGATAAGATCCTGAGAGTGTAGACATGGAAGAAAAGAGGATCTAAGCTAGAGCCCTGTGGGACACCTAGGTATATGAGATGGCTCAGTGTTTTAAGAGCATAACGGGACTTGGTATCCATCACACTAACCAAGACTACTGAAACAGCCTCCTAACTGGTCTCTGGACCACCCTATCCTTCATGTGGTGGCTGAACAAGTTTCTAATGCACAAATCTCATAATGCCATGCTTGCACTCAAAAATTTGACTTTTTTCTCAAAAATGTGATTTCCTATTGTCTCTTAAGATACAATACAAACTCCTCAGCCTGGCATCTAAGGCCTCACACAAACTGGTATCAATCTTATATCTCACATTATTCTTCCTTTTTATATTCTCTATAGTCTAGCTAAACTGGACAACTGGCTGTTTCCAGACACCGACCTGTTCTTCCACTGTGGTGCATTTGTGGAAGCTGTTTTCCATGTTCAGAATGTTCTCATCCTCATCTCTACTGGTCCAGACCAAGTTGTGCAATCATGGGCAATTTATATATCTGAACCTCAGTTTTTTCACCATAAAATGATGAAGATACAAACTCTGAAGCCCAAAACAAATTGGTTCTTTTTATTGTTATTGTGGACCCCTTTGTTTTCATTTGCAGGCCTACTCAGACGCTGCATCCCTCCCTCTATGATGTAATCCCTGATTACTTCACCTCCTCTCTTTTTCTCATGTCCATAGAGCCTTTTGCTGGGACCTGTCACAGAACCACAGAATTCCGGAGTCTCGTTCAGCCCATCCCTAAAAAGGATTCCATACATGACACAGCCGACAAATAGCGCTCCAGCCTTTGCTTGAAGACTCCCACTAACTTGTAAGGGAAAGGTCATTCCAAACAGGGATAGTGCTAACCATCAGGAAGCTTCTCTTGACATCTGCCTCCCTTCCCTTCCGCCTCTGAGGCGAGTGCTTTGGCTCTGGCCCAGTCTACTCTGGACTCTATTCATCTGTGCACATGGTGTATGTCTTCCTTTCAGACTGTAAACTCCAAGAAGGCATGGAGGGATGGAGCACTTATGTGAGTCTTATAAACGTTTTCTAATCCACTGGAAACACTGTAGGCTTTCTTTGAAAAGTGATGCACAATATGGACAGTCCATAGGATTCAGAGCCAGAAGGGAATCACAAGGTCATTTAATGCTGTCCAATACAAGCATTTTATAGATGAGATTTTCACAGCCTCCTGTGCTATCCTTGTGGATAGGTTGGAAAGTGTAGATAGTACTGTTAGGCAGGAGTAGAACCAGGTGAAGAAAAGAAGTAGGCCCAAAGAGTATTCATGATAGGATATGGACCATGGGGAATGAGGTCTCTAATGGGGTGCCCAGGGGGGGTCTGTTTGTGTATTGTTTAACACTTTCACCAACCACTCGGAGGAAGGTATAGATGGAAGTAGACCTGGGAGGGATAAATGAACAGAGTCAATAGGTGAGGATGGAACAACAGAACAAATCAGTTAAGATAAAAGATACTAGAGATGAACAGCAAGTCCCAGACAGGACATCCAAGAATCAACTTCACAGGTACAAGAAATGGGGAGTATAGCTAGGCCACAGTTCGTCTGAAAAAGATCCTGGGGTCCTAGTAGGTCAGCACAAGTCTGCAGTGCCATGTGACAGCCCCAAAAGACAATGCAACCTGAGGGTGCTTTAAGAGAAAGAAGGAGTGGGGAATCCGTTCATGCTCTTTGGAGTCGAAGCATACCTAGAGTATTGTTCTCATTTCTCGGCCTCACGTTTCGGAAACGACATTGGCCACCTAGAGAGAATCCAGAGGGGATGGTGAACAGGATGGTGGAGGGCCTTGGAACATTTAGCCTGGAGAAGAGAGTACTTAGGGGGAGGGCTGAATGGGACAAGATCTGGAGGCATGTGACTTGCTCTGCCCAGAGGGTACAATTAGGAGTAAGGGGAAGAGAGAGTTTCAGTGGAGTATAAGGTGGGGGCTGGCCTAAGGAGCTAGAGGCTTATCCAGAGACTAGGAGTTCTCAGGCACAGGCTGGAGGACCACTTACAGCATCTGGATAGTAGCAGGCTGAACTAGAATAGAGGCATCCAACCAAAGGGAATCAGATTAAAATATAACTGGGAAATATTAAACAAAAGAAATAAAAAACACTCCAACACAGATAATGTTAATTTGTGGTTTTCCAAGTCAGCGTGTGGCCTACAGGGATCCTTTTTCATTTGAGGCGGCCACTCCTAAACTAGATGACCCCTCAGCGTCTCCCCAAACACTGAGGCCCCAAGATGCTCAGAACAGCTGCCGGAGCTGGGACTGGAGCCAGATCCTCTCATCTGAAATCCATTACTCTTTGCACTTGGCCACTACTTAAGGCGAATCAAAGTCTGGAGACTCAGATTTTTCATTATGCCCTCCCTGCACATTCCTTCTGCACTGAACCCCTCCTGGGGGCAGACACTGAGGTAGGGAAAGCTGATGCACAAAGATGGGGTGGCTATGTCCACACTTTGCCAGGTATCGAGGGTTTCCAGCATCTTTACTTTGTCCTTTCCTTAGGCGCCATCCCTGGGCCTTGGACATCACTGAGACTGAGGTGGGCCAAATCTTTCCTCAGAAATCTGCCCTGATGGGGCCTGTAGGGGTGAGGCATGGATTGCTCTAGGAAAGCACTACAGAACAGAAAATTAATGTGGGTATGCATAGATGCTTCAGGAACATTTCTAATGGGAACTTCTCAGGGGCAAGGTTCACATTGTCTTTATTCCCAGCACCAGCATGCGGCAATGCACACAGAATTAATTGGTCAACACCCATCAAGTGCTCACTATGTGCCAGGCACTGTGCTAAGAGCTGAGGACACAGAAAGAGGCAGAAGACAGTCCCTGCCCTCAAGGAGATGAGTCTGCAAACAGACATGTACAATACAAGCTATATACAGGATAAATAGTTGAAATAAGTAAAACAAGGAAAACACTGAAAATAAGAGAGGCTGGGGAAGGCTTCCAGTAAAAGAAGGGATTTTAGTTGGGACTTAAAAGAAGCCAGGGAGGTCAGCAGGAGGAATGGAGGAGGGAGAGTATGGGGGCATGGGGCACAGTCAGAGAGAATGCCTAGAGCTGCGAAGTGTTTAATAAATGCTTGAGTTAGACTAAACTGAAGAATCATTTTTCAGTGAGCAACAGTAAAAATCAGATGAAGTGGCATCTCAGATTATTTATGTATCTTTGTTTTAAAACACGTGGTTGATCTATATAATGAGGGCACTAGACTAAATCAGAAAACTTGGGTTCAAGTCCTAGTGCAGGACGTCCTAAGCTGTGAGATCTTTAACAAGTCATGGAGAAATGGTCAGAACAATTTTCTCAGGGCTACTGTGAGGATCACACTGGCATGATGTGTATGAAACTGCTTTGAGCTATTGCTGATAAGCTTCTTCTCCACTCCTCTCCCCTCCACTTACCTGAATCTCTCTCACCCACTGAGCATCACCATTTTCTGAGGCTGAAAGTTCTTCCACTAGCACCGATGGGAAAACGCCAATGCGTCCATTGAATTCCCCTTCCCAGAAACCATCATCATCTTGGTTCTCCTTGTTCAAGATGCGGATGATAGCTCCCTCAGGAAAGGATAGTTCATCATCTGTCTGGCCTTCATAGTCATAAAGTGCTTTAACAAAACAGACTGTGGGGCAAAAGACAGAAAACAGTGGCTGAGGCCATTTCCAGCTGAGCTACTGGGCCCCCCCTTCATATGTGCCTACAGGACCGCTAACCAATCACAGACCTGTCTCCCACTGAAGAACAGAGGATATTTTCAGATTCACCAAAACAGCTCAGGTCAAGTGTGGCCTAATGCAAAGAATCTTCCCTCTGCTCTAACATGCCCTAACCTTCCCACCTGGAGTAGTGTTTCTAACTCTGTGATGCACTTATCACAGAATATTGTGCATTATATTTACTTGCATTTGTATCTCAAAATAGACTAAGTTTCAAGAAGGCAAAGAACATGTTTTATCCAAACTTTGCTTGCTACTCTCTACCCCTACCCTCAGGGTGCCCACACTGTTCTGCACACGGTAAATGCATAATAAACATTTATTGAATATCGCTGAACAAATGAACAAACCAAACTGATCCTTGTCCTGCCCTTTGTGGCCAGTCAGAACAAGACCTCTTTCAAACACCTGAAGAAATCAAGCATGCTCCCTCTAAGTCTTCTCTTTTCTAGGCTAAACTATCTCATTTCTTTCAACCAGGATATTTAGCAATTCCCATACTAATTTCATCAATGCAGAGCACACTCACATGCTGACTAAATGACTGGCCCTCCCCTCAGATCCTTCCTAACATTTTGTCCCATACTTCTCCTATGCAGTAAACACACTGAAGACTAAAGGGAGACTCTGGGTGATACTACTGGACTGATGTAGTATTTATAATAATGTCACTAACTCATTTCAGCCCTGACCTTGCATGGATCACCCCAATACAAGTGACTGGTCAGTCTTGAGGCATTAACTCCCCGAGTATCAGTCTGCACTTTAAGATGATGTCTGATGATGCTACAACTATGGACCTACTGCCACCTGTACTGCCAATTTATCTAATGTATGTTTTAGGAACAAATGAATAACGTTATGGAAGGAAAGTTGTTTGCATGCGTCCCCTGACCCTTTCTCCTCAGCTTCCTGAGGACAGAACCTGTCACGTTTTTCATCCTTGTAACCCCACCCACAGGGCCCTGGATCAGACATTTAAACATCCACTGACTGCCTGCCTTCCAAACAGACGCTGGACTCTTCTGTGTTTGTATCTCTGCGGGTGTCCCCTTTACGTCATTTAGATCATCTTTTGAATGAAGTGCCACCTCAACCACAGAACCTTCTTGATCCTTTGGTCCAGAACTATCTTTCTCTTCAGGCCGCCTATGGCACACTGTGTGATGTCTAGAAGCCTGTAAGCAGGCGTCCAGGGCAGGACCATGACTTACCTCAACTCTACATCTCTCCCAACTCCCAGTATTGTGTTCTGCATACTGCAGTTGCTTATTAAGTGTTTATTATAAATTTCTGCTGTTACTGGTCGAAATGGCCTGTTGAATTCTATCAGTTATTACCACTGGAATCTCCATTGAGGCTCCCGGAAACGAGTTCTGCCTCAGTTGAATTGCTCGACGTGTGAGAGCGGCTGTCTAGTGCAGCCAGGGACTGCAGCATGCTCAGGAGGCTGTTAGATGTAGGGAACTGCAGGTACTTCTCGGGCACGTAACCCACTTGGCCAACTTTGTTTCGGGCCTGTGGGAGAGAGGGACAAGAGGGCGGTACGTTCACAGACGTGAAGGCCGGGGGCCTCGTGAGAACCCAAACAAACTCCTCAAAATGCCACGAGAAAGGGTTATATGAGCAAAGGAATCTACCTTTACCCAGTCTTCCATATCTCCATCTTCAATCACTTCTAACACCTCATGCTCCTCAATCGTCAGCTCGTCTGGCTGAGATGCCTGCAATGGAGGATGGTCATGGACAAAATTATAAAGGTTAGAGAGAGAGCAGATGTAGGCTGGTCATCAAAAGAAAAAAAGGCCAGAGAGCAAAATGACTTTGAAAAAGAATTCAAGTACAAAAATCTCAATGCTCTAAGGACGTTATGAGGTGAAACTGTAATGAAAACAAGGGGTGGGATGGGTCATTTGTGAGGCACTGTGGCTCGGAGACCCAAGCCCGTCATCAGAGCTTTGCTTGGTCACTGTGAGCAAGCTCCGCAAGGTCTCTGTGTCTCAGTTTCTTCGTCTGCACGACGGGCTGGCGTTCCTGCCCTCTCCCAGGGGGATTCTGGGAGGAATTCATATTTGTAAACAAGATGAAGTGAATGAATGAATGCATGCATGGCTTCTATAAGGATTATGGAAGGTAACTAAATAAACAACAGCAGCATGGCAATGCTGAGCACCATGGGACTTGGCATGCAGATGTGGCAAGGAACGATGTGCTAGAGTGTGAAGATGGTTCAGACAGCGCCTTGATTTGAGGGTCATCAACTGTAGAACACTGTCCATGAGACAGGAACGTTGTGGAAAGGGCTGTGATGCATGGCTAGCCAGGGCTCAGTACTTGTGGGCTCCCCTTCACCCTGGTCACAGGGCTCTGCTGATCGAGCATATGCTTTGTGCACATGCCTGACCTCAGAGATCCTGGTATTTACTTTCTGTTGGGCATCTAATTAGGCAGAGCTCTTCCCCTTAAGATCTCATCCTATGAACTTGGTCATATGTCCACTTACAGGAAAAAATAGCATTATGACATGTTTGTACAATTACAGAAATATAAACACATCCTGGTCAGACTTTTTAGAAATCACTTACCTCAAAACGCAAGAGGCAAGAACTCCTGATGGCTTTTCAAGCAGGGGAAAATTTTCTCCCTCATCAATAGCTAAACTCCTTCCTCTCCTTGTTGCTCTGAATGCAGGAACATCAAGGAGGGGGGAGTCACTGTCTCCAAGTCATCTGACCATGACTTGTCTGGTGCATGTTAAACCTAAATCTCTTGTCACTGCCACAGGGCCTTAAGAGACCCTCCAGCCCAACCCTATTCCTTCACAGATGCTGCACTTAGGTCCAAGCCCACGCAGATCATGATCTTGGCAGAGCTCATGCTCTCTCCATTCTACCGTGCTGCCCTCGAAGACACTAATGTGCTATTTTAATAAGAGAACAAAAAAGAAAAGTGTAGTTGGCCTCAAGTGGAAGGTTATTGTAGTTCAAAGAACCTATGGGAGTCCTTCAATAACGTTAGCTACCAAGATCACATCTGTGAGACTTCTCATGTCCAGTGTCAGCTAGAGCTGCAGATATGGCAAGACTTCTTTACTGCCCCCACTGTATCTATTCTTCAAAGCCTAGCTCCAATGCCACCTTCTCCAGGAAGTTTGCCTTGATTTCCTCTGTTAGATTTCCCCTCTTTTGTCCCTTGGACCACACATAGCACTTTGCACTTCCCTGATGCATTTATGACAGCAAATCACATTTTTATGGTGCTTTAACAACAGAGTAATTTTCTTCACAACAACCCCAGGAGGCAGGGAGTTATATATACATGTATGTGTACTGTATTTCCTCTAGGAGCAAACTGTAAGCTACCTGGGGGCAAGGAATACGTCTCATTCATCTGTCTCTGTCTCAACATTCGTTGAACCGAATTGAATCATGTTCTAGGTTATCTTGGAGACAGTTGCCTGTGGATAATTAATGGAATAAACTAAACACAAAGGGATAGGCTATAATTGCTCAGGTACCACTCTCTGTCATTAAAGACCTTAAAAACTGGAGCCAATTTAGGAACATTTCAACGGGCAGGAGATCAAAGGCAACAGATAAGCAACATGTCGGTTGGCTAATGACGTTTGGCATGTTTGTCAGGAAGCTCCATCTTAAGGTCTAAGGAGGACTTGAAGCACGACTTAAAGATAACGAGCAAGCAATGACTGGATGAAAACTACTTTTACAAGATAATTTAGTGATGGTCTACTTCAAGGAGAACTAGGTTGGGTCAGGAGTAGCTGGGGAAAAGGAGACATGGTGGAAGCGCGGATGAGGGTGTGCTTGCGCGTGATCCGGGGCAGTATTTAATGTGATATGAATCCCCCACTAAGATAAACAAAGCGAGAGGGTAAAGAGAACATGCCAATCTCACCCCTCGAGTGGTGAAGTAAAGTAGTACCATGTGTTTGTGTTGGGGGATAGCTTGCCATAGTCGAGAGGGCATTCAATTTTGGAGTCAGAGGACCTGAGTCCAAATCTTGGCATGACCACTTACCATCAGTGGTGCCTGAGGGAAGGTGCCTCTCCTCTGTTGGCCAGGGTTTTTTCGTCTCTAGAGCTTCTGAGCTTTCTCCTAGCTCTAAATCTATGATCCTACTATGTACTGACTGCATTCCAGGATGAAGGCAGTAAGAGGGGACAAAAGCCAACAGTCAGAGCTTTCCAATGGATCCTGTCTTAGACTTGATAATATAGGGCAATAATTTCTAATACTGGCCTTCTGAGATCCTCTTCTCCCCTTGGAATTCCTAAGAATTCAGAGGCTGTCTTGAAATTATCAAGAAAATCAAAACAAACACGCACATACCATAGAGTCTTGCAGAAGGAGCAAAGTGTTAGGAAGTACAACATACAATGAGAGGATGGCAACCCCATAAGTCTGGGGAGCGGTGACATTGAGAACCGAGTGTGGCAGTTTCTCGTTCTAACTCTCTCCTTCCCTGTGCCCTTTGAAGCCTCACATTCACACTGGTGCCTATCGGCATCAAAGCAGGGGAAGGGAGAGAGGGTGGAATTCGCCGGATCCTTGGCTGCTCTTTAGAGGAGGGAGAACTATTGCTCCCTCCCTTCTCCAGTGCTCCACGGCAGCTCAGAGATCTTCTCACAAGCATCCCTGCCAGGCAGACAGGGCACCTGAGGGAAAGGTGGGTGAGATCTAGTCCAGGACTTCCATGTTACAGATGAGGAAACCAAGACCCAGAAAAGGAAGGGATTTGTCTGAGGTCACGCAGCAAGTTGAGGGCAGAGCCTGGACCAGAACTCTGGTTTTCCCAGCGCTTTTCCCTCTGCCCTCCTGCTCCTGCCTTGACAGACCTAAACCACTGTTAGTTAAAAGACAGCTCACATTTATAGATGGATTTAAGATTCGCAAAGCATTTTATATGTCTTGTCTCATTTAATCTTTACATTAACTCTGAGAGGTGCTATTGTCACCATTTTACAAATGAAACAAAAGAAGAATGAGCCAGGAGAAGTGAACACTCAAGGTGGACGACATGGCTGCTATCAAATAAACAAGGGGCTGGCATATAGAAGAGGGACTGACACGTTCTGTTTGGCCCGGCAAAGTTCATGAATGAATTTAGGCTTCATGAGGGGAAAGAATTGCAATTACAGCTACCCAAAAAGCAACTGGTCTTTCCTGTGGCAGTATTCCCCTTGGTTTCTGTTTCTTGGGGCTGCCTCAATATGAGTGGGGCAGCTAGGTGGTGAAGTGAGCATCTGGGCAGAAATCAGGAGGCCTGAGTTCAAATCCAGCCTTAGACACTTCCTGGCTGTGTGACCCTGGGCACGCCACTTAACCCTGTTTACCTCAGTTCCTCATCTATAAAAAGAACTGGAGAAGGAAATGGCAAATCACTGCAGTATCTCTGGCAAGAAACACTCCTCCAAAAAGAAAATGGGGTTATGAAGAGTCGGACATGGCCGAAGCGACTCACTGTCAGCATGTGGCAGTGCATTCTTCCTCAGTGGCAGAAGGCCCACTTGTCGGGGTCAGAGGGTGGGAGGGAGATGGCGTTCTTGATGAGGTGTGACGCGGACTAGGCGCTAGCAGAGGTCCCTTCTAGCTCTGGGATGCTCTGGGTGTCCAACATTCTCTCTGAGCAGAAAGCATCACTCGGAATGAGAGCTTGAGGGTTTCTGTGCAATCTAGTTACTGTTCTTCCCTGCCTTGATGCCCAGATACAGGAAGGATGGCTGTGTTAGGATAATGAAAAGGAACGTTCTGGAAACTGCACCTGTGTAACAAGGGCACATTAGTGCACACCTAGAGGCAGCATGGAGAGGCAGAGAGCTGGCCTCAAGAGTTAGGAAGAGCTAGGTTCGAATCTCACTGCTGCTGTGACCTGACTGACCCTTCCCCATGCACTTCTCTCACAGTGTCAGCTACACAGCACTTGCTGAACGGCAGTGGTAAAGGGAATGCTGCTTCATTAGACATTCCCTACACCAACAAAATCATAGGTCCCATCAAATAAAACCAAGTGCATAGCATCCAAAACGAGGGGTCTTGAAAGGCATTATGGTGTAATGGATAAAAAAGTCAACTTGGAGTCAGGAAAAACCTGGGTTCAAATTCTGCCTCAGATAATTACGAGCCAAGAGACCCTAGCAAAATCATCACCTCCTGGAGTTTCATTTGTAAAGTGGTGACAATAGCATCTCTCTCAGAGTTAATGTAAAGATTAAATGAGACGAGATATATAAAATGCTTTGCGAATCTTAAATCCATCTATAAATGCGAGCTCCCTTTTAACTAACAGTGGTTTAGGTCTGTCAAGGCAGGAGCAGGAGGGCACAGGGAAAAGCTCCGGGTCCAGGCTCTGCCCTCAACTTGCTGCGTGACCTCAGACAAATCCCTTCCTTTTCTGGGTCTTGGTTTCCTCATCTGTAACATGGAAGTCCTGGACTAGATCTCACCCACCTTTCCCTCAGGTGCCAAAATAATGTTCCTAAACCCAGGCGTGATCACGTCCCCGTCCTGCTCTAGCTTGGGTGGTTCCCCACTGCTAGGAGGCTAAGACACCAACTCCTCACCGGGCTTCAAACAAAGCCCTGCACCACGTGGCTCTCGTCGGCCCTTCCAACCGTTTACATTGCCCGCCAGATTCCAGCACCATCCAGCATGATCCAACTCTGCATTACCGTGCTCATCTCTGGGCCTTTGCCCAGGTCCCTGTGAATGTCCAGAATGTACTTCCTCCTCCTCCCTCGGCCTCCCAGAATCCCTAGCTGGGCTCCAGGGTCCTCCCAGAGGCTGCCTCCTTCAGGAAGCCTTTTCTCATCCCCTTGGTTACTAGCGCTCTCGCCCTGTTCAAATGATCTTTTATTTACTGATCTGTGTGTCCCCAAGGTGGAACGTAAACTCCTTGAGGGAGAGGACATTCTTTCTGCCTCAGTATCCAATGAGAATTCTTTGCACACAGTAGGTGCTTAATAAAGGATTGCTGAATTGAAATACATTTAAGGTCCTACCCTTCCTGGCCCTAGTTCTGACAATCTATGATGCTATGGTTCTAGGTCCAGCAGTTCTGATCAAACCAAATAGGATTGAGCAAATAGATGTGAGTACCACATTTTTCAAAGGACGCTGACAAAATGGAGTGAATCTGGAGGAGAGTGACTAGAATGATGAGGGGACGAAAGACCACACTGTTTGAGAATCAGGAGAAAGAACCAGGAGAATTTTTAGCCCAGAGAAGAGAAAGTTCAGGATGGACAGTTTCACTGTTTTCAAAAATACAAAGCAGTATGGGGTTAGCCTTCTTTTGCTTGGTCAGAGAGGGCAGAAGTAGGAAAGGAGGCAGACTTTACTTAATATAAGGAAAAACTTCCTAAATATTAGAGCTGTCTGTGGTGGGGTAAGTTTCCCATCACTGCAGATCTTTCAGGAGAGGTGATGAATATTTATTGGAGATGCCATGGAAGGGATTCTCTAGGAGGTACTGGATCAATAGATACCACCTGAGGTTCTGCCAGCTCTGAGATCTGGGGAATTCCTGACCCACCAAAGACACAGGGACCTTGGTACTAATCAGGCAGCTGTTGAGTACGTAAGACCCAAGATGTCGCATGGTGACGTAACACTAAGTATCCCCTTTTGAACAACCTCACGTATTGGTAAGAAGCACAAACCTTGTATGAATAGACAACTTTGCAGGTCAGCGGATAGTTCCGCAGGGTACCCGACGGACTGGAACTGCTGTCATCAAATGCATCCATGTTGTCCTCGAATTCTTCCCCTTCTTCTCTTTCTGTATCCACACTGAGCTAGGGGGAAAAACAAGAAAAGAAAAATGCTTGTTTTCTTGTTTCATAAAACTGTCTGGAAAAAAAAGAAAGTTCAGTAATGAGTGAGGAATTCTAAAGTCTTGATTCACTGATCCAGGGGGAGAAGGGGGTGGCTCAGGGTAAACAGTGCAACTCTAGCTTGTTCTTAACGAGTTAGAGTCACTGAACTTTCTCCTGAATACTCAGAGGGAAGATATTATCCACTTTCAAGGTCTCTGCTGCAGCATCCTTCAGGGCTGCCTAATAAGGGTCTGCACGGCTTCCTTTCTTGCTATACCGCCTTCCTTATCTGAATCTTGACGTATAGGTCTATGCAGACAAAGCTGCAGCTCAGGAAAGGTCAGTGACCTTGGGGTTTGTTCATTTGGGAGGCTGCAGAGAACCCTGGTGGAGGTAAAGAAGCCCTGGGCTTCTTTACCTGCTCTGTTACTCATTAGCTTCATGACCCTGATCAGGTCAATGCATTCCTCCGAGGCTCAGCTTTCTCACCTGGAAAGTGAGGGAAAAATAACACACTTTAACCTCATGGAGCTCTGAGGATCCAAGGAGGAAATGTAAAGGTAAATGTACACACAAAGAAATTCTTTTGTAAACCTCGGAATGCTCCATCATTTTCAGCTCTGAGCACCGTAAGACATGCCTCGGGCAGCACACAGCTAGGGGCTGGCCCTGGCACTATGAAGGGCAATGAAGATCAGCGAGCACCTTCTCTGTCTCCGAGAGTTGCTGAGAGCAAAAAGAGGGGACCTGCCCAGGGTTACACAGCTAGTGTGCATGAGAGATGAGGCTTTGAAGCAGCTCTCTATCCTCTCTTCCAAGCAGCCGCTCCCACTAGCAGCATGCTGACTCTTCAGGCTCTACCTTCTCATAAATGCAAAGCTTCTTTTTTGAACAGGGGCCACTATTCTTTGCTGTGAGGTTTATTTTTACTTAGTTATTTTCCTAAAGCAACAATTTTATTGGCAACCTCTTATTCTGCATGATCTTTGGATCCTATCCCTCCTGCAAGGAAGGCTTATCCACTATTTGAAAGCCAGAGTGAATCACTGTACAAAACCAACTCCTAATCCTGTCTCTTCCATTTCTTCAAGTCTAGTTGGAAACATCTTTGAGCTCCATCCCTTAGAGAAAGAAGGATATCTTCCTTATATCTGAGGAAAGAGGGGCAGGGAAAACTTAAAAGGAAAATACAATAGTAACTCACACCAGAGTTCATTCCCATGTTTCTTTGCAAGCAAAATACAAAACCTCTAAAATACAGTGTGTGTGCATAGCAGCTTCCTCCCATCAAAGAGAAAGACTTTATTGACTATCTAGTCTGTAATCTCTTAGAACTATTAAAGTTTCAACAAATGACCAGGTGACTCTGGGCTCAGACCTGCCTGTGTGGCCACTGCTTCTGCCGTGGTCAGCCCCACGGTCCTCCAACTTCATGTCACTGAGCTCCAGCTCCCATCCAACAGGCACTTCTAGAAGATGACGTTCATCTCTGGGTCATCTTCTGAAGAGTAAACATCCTGTAAGGAGACTTGTTTCCTGTTGGATCCTCCAGAATGAAGTGAACATTTTACCCTCCATCATCTGGTCCACTTTCCTCTTGCAGGTTCTCTGTCCAGTAAGGGTTGGTACTGAGGCTCAGTGTGCAGGGGTGCCTGGTTACTAAATCACAGATGTCTTTCAGCAGTGCCCTTCTACAACACCCCCATCCCCAACCTGGCACCTCAGCTCAAACTTCAGATCTGGGATTCTCACACTGCAAATGCCTATTGGTGACAGGAAGGGTGAAGCTTTTACCCAAGGGCTCCCCTGCTCCTCCTGACTTTACCTGATCAGGCTGCTGCCCTCGGTTCTCACAACTGGTCACCATGATGATAATATCTTTAATGTGGGCAATGTAGCAGGAATGCTATGTTCAGGGACCTTTGTGTTGGATTGTAACTCTGTGATCTTCCACAGGGTCAGTGGATTTCTCTTCAGGCTCTTCTATCTTGAGCACCAACATGTCATGAAGGCATCATCTTTCCAAGAGATATGAGTTCTCCACAGGACTCATGATTGATCCTTGAAGGACCACCAATGACAAAAGTGAATGGGGAAGCTACCCACTTTAGCTGGCTTTAGCTTGGCAACACATCACTTTCCCCAGGCATGGTTTCCTCTTTTTTCCCCTTTGGGCTGGCTGGTTCTGTTCCATACCGAAGATGGCATGACTAATTAATCCTTCAACAGTGGCTAGAGCTCCCTTTTGGCTAAAAGCAGGAGTCCCAAATTTCTCCTCTGGGATCTTTGCTGAGATACAACCTGCCTTCACCATCTCTTGGCTCCTGTCTTGAGGGACTCTTTAACAGATAAGGTAGTGCACCTAGTGCTCCTGGATTCTGCCTGAAGATGAATCACCAAGGCGAACCAGATCCAAGGGCTGAAGGAGAGGGGTCTTTGGGTCACCCTCAGTAACAGGTGGGCATGAGCAGCCAGAGGCTCTAGCTCCTCAGGTCAGTGATGACGGGCAGAAACAGATTCCCAAAAGAAAGTATGGGAGGCAGTAGCCATAGATCCTGACCCCATCCAGGCACCTGCACCCAGCTTGGCCCTGGGAGAGGAGCCCTCACGGTCTGATCTCTCTGTTCACTTCCAGCCTTACATCTCCAACTGGCCAATGTACACCTTGGAGCCAGATGTCTTAGATGTCTTAAATTCAACCAACTCGTTATCTTTTCCCCTAAACTCTCCTCGTTTTCAAAATTCTCTGTTGCTGTCAAGGGTATCCATCCAGTCCCCCAGGCTTGAAACCTATGTGTCATCCTCAACTTCTTGCTCTCTCTTACCTCACTCCCACCCCCACATCCAATTTATTGCCAAAGTCAGTCAATTTTAATTTCATAGTATTTCTCCAAATACTCCCTTCTCTCCTCTGACAATGCCACCCTGGTATAGACCCCATCCACCTCATGCCTAGACTACTGCAATGGCCTGCTGGTTGGTCTCCCTAATTTAAGTCTCTCCCCACTTCAGTCCATCTTCCACTCGGTTGTCAAAGTGATCTTCCTAAAGCACAGGTCTGACTAAGGGCCATCCCCTCTTCCTCTACCACCTCTGCCTACATAATAAACACTTCAAGTGACTCCCTATCACCTCTAGGCTCAAATATAAAATTCTGTTTAGTGTTCAAAGCTAAGCTGAACCAGTGTCTTCCTCTACTCCCAATCTTTCCAGTCTTCTTATATTTTCTCTCTTCACATACTTCCCACCCTTTCAGCTCCAATGTAGTCTTTGATTCTGTTACACCGACCTCCTTGCTGTTCCTGACTCCTGACTTTTGGTATTTTCCCCACCCTCCCTCCTCATCTCTGCTTTCTGGCTCCCTTGGCTTCTTGCAAATCCCAGCTCAAATCCCACCTTCTACAGAAAGCTCTTCCTGATTCCTCTTAATTCTAATGTTTTCCTTCTGTGATTATTTCCAACATATTAGAATATACAGCTTGGTTATACACGGTTCTTTGCATGACTACTGTGACTGCCTCAAGGGCAGGGATTGTCTTTTGTCTTTCTTTGTATCTTTGTAAGCTCAGTGGCTGGTGTCCAGAAGGTACTGAATAAAGGTGTATTGAATGATTGGTGCTGGTCACCTCTACCTCCCTTCCTAGGACTCAAGTCTAAGAGGTTTAAGTCTTAGAGTCTTGTAGGTTTCCAAAGTGATTTTCCTCCCTCCTCATATGGGTAAATCACCTCTCAGAGCCCCTACACTATGCCTGCCAAATAAAGTCCCACATTCTCAGCCAGACATTCAAGAACCTGCACAATCTGCTTCCCAACCCTACTTTTCATTTTAATCTCCCATTAACTCACAGAATATGACTCAGAAGAGACATTAGAGAGGATCTAGTCTAATCCATACCAGGTAAACAGTCATAGTCTCTAAAATATCCACAACAAACAATCTCTCAGCTTCCAGGGAGATCTGCATCTAGGGATGGGGATTCCACTACTTTGAAAGTTAGGTTAGTTTACTTTTGGACAGATGTTAGAATGATTTTTCTTATGGTGAGATGAAATTCCCCTCGAGAATTATTTTGGAATTGTGATTTTTTAAAAAAAAACTAAAATACTTACATCTATTGCATGAGAGATCCCACTACTAGGCATAAGGAAGTAAAAGAAAGGACAGAAGGACAAGAGACAGTTACCGAATGTAGTACTTTTTGTGGTAGCAAAGAAATGGAAACAAAGTAGATGTCCATCATCTGGGGAATGGCTAAACAAACAGTGCATATGAATGTAATGAAGTATTATAGTGCCAAAAGGAATGATGCATATGGAGACTCACATGAAATGATACCGAGTGATGGAAACAGAATCAGGAAAATAAGATACATGGCCACAAAAATGTTAACATAAGAAAAAATCAAATAAAAACTACGCAACATAATGATCATTATTAAGCTTGGCCCTGAAAAAGAGTAAAGAAAATGACTTTATTTCATAGGTGGGATCTATGGGTGTGTAATACTGTGTATATGGTCAGATGCCATCAATATCAGTTCTACTGGTTATTTTCTTTTTAAATTTTTATTGTAAGAGAAGATTTATCAGGCAGGGGAAGAGTGAGTAACATATTAAGAAAATAAATCCCTTCACATGCTCTGAAATTTTGCCTAAATGGATGCCTTCTTAATCTCCTGTCCCTTTCTGATTTCCTGCCTTAGCTGAGGAAGCCCCTACTCCCTTTACTTGGAATGGCCCATGGCTCTCAGCGTAACTTTGCTGAAATCTTTCCTGTCCTTCCAAGCCTAGTTCCAATGTCATCTTCTAGAGGGAGCCTTCCTTCTCTGAGCCCCTACTTCGAGTAATCTTTTTTTCTTGTGAACCTTCACTTTTCTTATTTTCCCATTTCTCCATTCATCGTAGTTATTTATGTACATATTCTATATACTCCACTAGTCTGTGAACTCAAAGAAGGCAAGGACCTGGCATCAGCAGTAGTATATTCTAGAAGTATTTCTAGAATAGCTGTTACAGCCTCAGTTCTGTGATTCCGTCCATTTCTTTTCAATGAAGAACTGCATCATTTAACAGAGATGAGTAAGAGAGCACAGTGTAGTACGTAAAGCTTTTGAAATTGGAAGACTTGACTCAAGTCCTGGTTGTGTCAACTCCTCGTTTTGTGATCTGGCGAGTAAGTCACTCTGAACCTGACTTGAACTTCCTCCTCCTGAAGTGGAGATAATCATGTGCACATGACCTACCTCACAGGGGTGGAGTGAGGAAAATATTTTGCAAATCTTAATGCACTAGAGAATTATCGAGGCAATATTATGACTTGGAGTGAGAGGAACTGGGTTTGAGTCTTGGCTCTTCTACTTATAAAGCCATGTGAGCAAAGGTATTACTTTGCTGGGGCTCAGTTTCCCAGACTAGATGGTCTGGGAGGTCCCTCCCACTTTTGACATTCTATTTTCTAAGCAGCCTCATCCAGTAACAGCACTCTGGGACTCTGTGATACGAGCTGTCTTGTGGCTCCAAAGCCACACTGTCACACAGGATTTATGTTTCTGTTGGAACCCACCCCTGAAAATTAATTAAAACTAAACAACTCTCCTCTGTGTTACCCCACATTCCTTGAATTGCCTGGCACATATTATATGCATGACTGTCAGTGGAGATAACAATGAAGATTCCATCTAGACCTTCATGAAGCCTGGTGAAAGCTGATGTTGGAAGACTGAAAAAAATACAGTTTCCAAAAATATCTGTGGAATTTTCCCTTGCCTGCACTGTCTTCTGGCCTGGGGCCTCAATTCCACCAGGGAGAACATTTCATTTTGGCAACAACATTTCATTTCTGGTATGAAACATGGTTCACTTCTTCTCTGGTTGTCATTTGCCTGGTTGGAGTGAATCTTCTGCTTTCCATAGAAGGGCACAGTAGCAGCAGCAGGAGCTCAGGGCATTGTGTGTGCATGAGCACGCATGTGCACATGTGTGAGCTCCCACTCAGGAAAGCTCTCCTTCCAGTCTGCTGAGGGGCTGCGTGCTGGGGTCATCTCTCCCTCTGCCCACTCCTCCTCTTACACTGGGACTCTGCCCAACCTTGCTGTTTTTCACACGCTGATCTCTAAAAATCACTTTTTTGTCTTCTCTCTGATTTATGAACTAGAACTTTCTCTCCAAGGGCTCTGACTCTCAGTCCTTCTTTCCTGCAGCTAAAGCCATGTTTCTTGACAGCTACTATGACATTATCATGTTCTTTGAGCCCTTGGTGACTAATAGCATTATCTTTTGTTTTTATAGTGCTTTCAGGTTTACAAAACACATTTTTTCACAATAGCCCTGAGAGGTGGCTGACACGAGTATGTCCTCAACCCTACTGGACAGAGGAAAGTGAGTTTCAGTGAGAAGGGCCTTGTTCATGGGCCCAGAAAGCCCTGCAGGGAGGATGCAGGAAGCTAAGCTGTGAGCTCAGCTCACCCTGATGCTCATCCCATGCTGCCTCCATCCCTCTGGGTGGCTGAGGGATGGCTTCTGCGAACGCCTCCCACTCACATCGGCGACAGCTGCGGGACACTGTTATTGCCCTGGACAGTGAAGTGGGGAAGGGATCTGGGAATCTTCGTTCCATGGGGTGGCTCTCTGGCTAAGTCTCTCCTCCCCTAGCTCATTTCACAGTTGACTAGAACAAAGTTGCAGCCAGAGGGAACACCAGCCTGGTGTTGTCCTCCCCTCAAGTTAATGAATGATGGTGATGATGGGAAAACATCAGGGAGTCGTGAGAATCCCGATGTCAGCCAGCCACACAGCATTTGAAAAAGCCTAGAAGTAATTAATTACCCCAGACTAGAGTAGGAAAACAAAAGATAATTAGAAGAAAGAGGATAGAGAGACAGGCAGCATGGTGTAGTGCAGGGAATGTTAAAAGTCAGAAGACCCGTGTTCAAATCCTGGCTCTCTTATTTTCTCACAGAAAGAACTTGAAACCCTGATGACTGGATGCCATAGGCACAATGAGCATATTACTCTACCCTAGGGGACTTCAAACAGAAGCTGCATGACTACTTGTAAAACAAGTTGTGGAAGGGATCCATGCTTCAGACATGAGTTGGAAGTGATGACAATGAAACCTCCCAAATCTTTTACTTTCCAAAATCCTGACAATCTTCCTTATTAGTTGTATGACCTCACACAAGTGAGTCTCACTCACCTGCAGAATGAGAAAAATATTTGTACTACTTCACCAGGGTGACCAGAAGGAAAAAAAAAAAAAAGCTTAAACCAAGGCTGTTGAATTCAAATAGAAATGGATCCCTGCAGGCTGTATATTGACTAAGAAAACCACAAATGAACTTTATCTATGTTGTACTGTATGTCTGTTAATTTTGTTAGACATTTCCCAATTATATTTTCCTCTGGTTTGGGTTGCACTTGGGAGTTTTGCTGGCCGTGAGTTTGACACCTCTGCTGTAAACCGTAGCAGATATGAGTTAGCAAAGTGTCCTCATCTGTGAAAGGAGAGGAACGGGAGAGAAGTTCTCTCACTCCAGTGCTGCTGTTGTTGAAAGGGCTCCACTGGCAGCCCAGGGGCTGGTATCTGTCTGGCACCCAGAAGGAGAGGAACGACAGCATAATCAGAGCAAGTGTCTAGAAGGGAAAATTCCTTTCCTAAGCCTTTCTAAACTTGGATCATTCTGATCTTGCTTGCTGTCCACAAGAGCGATTCTTTATTAAACATCTACTTCTTTCCAGTTTCCAGGCCCTCTGCCTCTGGGATGCATGGATAGAAATGGCACAGATCCTGGACTCAAGGAGCTCACAAGTCAGGAGGCTTAGAAGAGCTGCTGGAAGGGCATGGAGCTTGGCACAGAAAGCTTGGGTTTAGATCCCAGCTCTGTCAATAATGCTTGAGGGACTGTGGGCAGAGGACTTCCTCTTTCTGGGTCTCAACCTTCTCATTCATAAGATGAGGGTGGACCAGCTGACCCCTTCCTGCTTTAAATCCTATAGCTCTATAGCATGTGTACAAGTAAGTCTGACACAAGGTGGAATGTAATAGGAGCACAAAAACATGATCCAGACAAAAGTATGCTAGGAGACTACAAAGGTGTTGGAAGGACCAAGGAAGGCTTCATGGTTAACATGGCACATGATTTGAGCCCTGAAGGAAGAGATTTCAGCAAGGAGAGTGAGGAGGGAGTGCATTAGAGAAAGGGGGATGACTCACTCTCAGAGGCAGAAGAAAAGAAAATGAGATGAGTGAATAGCAAATAGTTCAGTTTGGCTAAAATGAAAGAAAATCATTGTGAGATGAGGCTAGACTGGTTAGTTAGAAGGCTTCTTGGGTGGCAGGTTAAGGAATTTATGTTTTATTCTGGAGGCCAAAAATCAGTGTATACTTAAAAACCCATCCAATTAGACAGCAAAGACTCTCAGGGACTATTGATATGGAAGAAAATAAAGCTGGTGACTGAGGTGTTAAATGCATCTAACCTCTTATCTAAATCATTAGAACCGCTCTTCACAATAAATTTAACGCCAAGAATTTGTATCTAGGTCATGTTTTCCTGGAGTTCATCTCTCTTTACAAAATGACAGCTATTGTTGGGAGATTGGCTGAGCTCCAGGTTTGTAACCTCCCCTAAATACAGCTGAGAGCCTGGCTCCACAACTTCAAATTGTGATAGGAAAGGGGTTATGGGAGATCCACACAGACTAACATATGTATTTACTTGGAAAGCAGTCTGGCATCATGCAGACAGTCCTGGACCACAAATTCTGGGTTCAAGTCATCATCTGTCCTCAGCCATTAAAAAGGACTCAGTGATCCATAGGATCACAGAATTTAGAGCTGCAAAGGAGCTGAGAGAATCTAATGCAACCCTTTTCGTTATGGATGAGAACCTTGAGAGACAGAGAGGGGGAGTACCTCACCCAAGACATACATGTTGCTTGAACCCAGGTTTTCTGACTCCATTTCACCCCTGGCCATCTTCTCTAACCTACAGGAAGCCCCTCTACTATATATCCAACAAGTCAGGACCTCACTGACCCTGTTTCCTTTATGTATAAAATGGAGATGAAAATTATCAGGATCAAATGTGACGCGTGTGAAAATACGTTGTAACCATGAAGGACTACATGAATACTATCTGTGATTACTTATATAGAGGGGATTATGATTAAGAAAACATACAAGCCACTGATCACTCATTATACATTCAACTGTCTTCCAGCAAAAATATGGTAACTAGGCTCCTTTCCTCTCTCACTGTCCAATACTGCACACTCTACACAACAGTATTCATTCACAAATGTGTAAGTCTGTGTCTGTGTTCCCACGGTGCCCTCTTCCTAGAACACTTTATCCTTACTCGCAACCTCCCTATCATTCAAGGTCCAACAATAATTATCAATAATGATATATGTACATACATATGTATGTATATTAAGGATTGCTGACTAATTTCTTATTTAAATATAACAATTTTTTAAAAAGACTAAAAAAACTATAACATTTTACACTGCAAATATTTTACATAAATGTAAGCATAGATAGTTCTACCCTATGGTAAAATATTTATTTATGAAAATAAATGCTAGGCACAAGATTTTAAAAATTGTAATCACATAGCAAGGCATCTTTAAATTGACTTGTTAAAATGAACTTGTGACAAAAGTGATGATGGGGAAATGGCAAGGGGTGATCGTTATTCTACTGGTCTTTTACTTCAACCTACACTTCAATTTCCAAAATGCCATCTACCCATACTGTATTGGAATAATTCCATTTTTATGATAACCTAATACACATCCACATAAGAATATTTCTTTCAGGGGTAGCTAGGTGGTGCAGTGGGTAAGCACCAGCCCTGGAGTCAGGAGGACCTGAGTTCAAATGTGACCTCAGACACTTGACACACTTACTACCTGTGTGACCTTGGGCAAATCACTTAACCTTAATTGCCTTGCCTTCCCCCCTCCAAAAAAAAAAAAAAAGAGAATATTTCTTTCAGAATAACATATAAACACATAACACACACACACACACACACACACACACACACACACACACACACACACATCCTACTGAATCTGCTATCTTAATCAAGGAAATAGGGATTCCAGAGTCTTAAGTTTTCCCAGCACCAAAGACAAGCAAATATAAACACTACACCCAGAAAACATGAGACTGTTACTGACAAAAACCAAAGAATTAATAAGTAGTCTCAGTTTCAGCTAAAAATCTATTGAATTTGCTAGTATCAAAACCCTACTGTGATTTTAGATATAAAATGTAAGCACTGCATAAAATTCCATTAGATGTTTCAAAATGTTTAAAAAAATTGATGAAGATATCCATGGCTTCCAAGTCCAAAGTTGTCATCCAAAGTGTGCATATTCTTGGACTGTCTTACTCTCCACATTTCCCCTACCACTCTACCATACCTGAATACTTAACCGTAGCACTATATCCAAATAATGTGTTTACAAGATCCTTTCTGACAATTAGCAAATTAATTCATTGACTTGGAGATGTTGGAATCAAAATCCTGCCTGCTTCCTTTAGTATTTGTTTTTATTTAAAATTTAAAACCTCACACAGGAAATCTTAGTTTAAACGACTGAAATCTGGCTTGAAGAATTGGGCAAGTTAACAATAGCAGTGAAATATTTAAATATTCCTAATTTCCATTAACAATATAAACTGACAATGGCACTGTCCATTTCTAATGTCAACACTACCAACAGACTGTAAATGATCACTTCATTATAAATTCTTATACGCCATTAAATTCAACTTAAAAGGCTAAAATTTGGGTATGAACCAAAAGTACTTACAGATCACAAGGCAATGAGGGCTATTCTCCCTTACTTGGATTCTGTCTTTCTTTGGACAATTCATAAGACGAAAGCAGAGTCCCCACCTTCTAATTATAGCTCCACTTAATTGTATTCCTTTGGGCTATCCCCATATGTCTTGTATCCCATGTCTAGATTCAAATTCTCCTTCTACTTCAAAACTGGTGTTGAAGAACTGACAGGAAGGGGAATGGGGGGGGGGGGAGTACGTGTGAAAAGGAGACATGAGTCAGAAGGCAATAGGCCAGAAATTAGTTTAAAATCTATATGCCCAGCAAATATAAGCAAAATAATTTTCTCATGTTAAATAATTTGTATTCTAATTATAGGCACAGGGATGTTGATTTAGACTGTTTGGAGACCTATTGCATGGCCACCTTAAAGTACCCTCAATTGTAACTGAGCTATGCTGTCCTAGAATAGCTTTTTCATTCTGTTGGTATTTAAAGGAGTTTGCTGAAGATCTATATGTAAGAGAGCATATTTTGTCTTGCTTTCAGCTATATAAAAACATGACCTGTGGTTTAAACATAGTTGTACAAAAACATGAGGGGAAATTCCCAAATCAAGGAGAGTTATGGTAATCTCGTTTGATGCTTCCAATTCTTTTTTAAAATTCACTTCTAGTCCACACATTCAGTAGTTTTCTCCTCTCACCCCTACTACTCACATCCATTCCTATTATTTTTTTTAAAAAACTTGTTCCTTTTAAAATCCACTGAATCAATTATGTCCAATGAAAGATGAACATGGTTTCATTATCAACTCAGTACTCAAACCTCCAATTTCATCTAGTCATTGCACCTACACATGGGGTTGGGTTCTTCTATTCTGTACACAGCCAACTTTTACTGACTAAAATTCAAACTAGAAGCAAACTGGTAGTTGTGACTTCCATAGCTGCTTTTAGGTACTGTATCTGATCACTCTATGTGCACAGACACATAAGCTCTGCACACAGTAGGTATTCAATAAATATTTGGCTAATTAAATATAATGGGAGGCATTATGACACAATAGAGAAAGTGCTGGAGCCTTGAGTCTCACTCCCACCTCTCTTACTGACTAGCTGTATACCTCTGCCTCTTTGAGCCTCCCTTCCTTTGGAAAATGAGGGCTTGGACCAGATCACATACAATGATCCCTCTTCCTCTCAAAGTCTATGCCTAAATCTGTCTTCACTGGCCTGTGAGGTCTAATTAGGCAAGGAGGGCTACAGCCTTTGCCTCCACATGGTCAATGATTTGTAGAGGCTTTAACACACTTTGGGGGTGCCTTCCTTCAAGGGCCACATAATTTGCTTTATCAGTGAAGATGACCTGTCCAAACTACAGACTGCCAAGGATGCATATCATTCAACCTTTGAATAACTGAGACCACGCGCTCCCTACCCCGCCACCCCAACTGTTTAGGATTTTCATCCATAACATTAACCAACAACAAAAGCCTCTCAGTTATCTACTCTACAGAGCTAGGTGAAACTTGTAAAAGAGATTATTCACAAACTATATACAAGTGCATCCCTGCTTGGGATCTGGAATAAGGGCTTGGATCTCCCCTCAAACTCCTCAGTGATCATTAATTCCTCACACTCTCCTCCTTGGGCATGTGCTTTCTACTAGTGTCCTGCCACCCTGATGTGGTCTCCTACCAAAGAGATGGATGCAGGAAGCTCTAGTGCTAGTCATCAATGTTATTGCCTGATGTACTCCATTGTAAGTCATTTCATAGGGTGTTCATCAGCTGGTTATTTCCCAGGGGTCAGCTAATGCCAAGGCCACAGGGTTTCTGCGACTGACCTGCCAGTGAGGAGGTACAGGGTGAGGCCTGGGAGGATCTGACTCTTCCCCTGGGCTGCTGGGGCCAACCTCATCATCACTGCCTGAGGAGCTCCTGGAATCTGATGAACTGCTCCCACTACTACTACCCATCTGTTGAATTATTTCAAACTGCTCTCAGCTCTCTCCTAATGTCATCCAGATAAGGTTCAGGTGCAGGGTTATGTTTCATAGGGGAGGTTTTTGGTCCAACTGGTGGTTTCCCTGGAGCTGTAAATGGCACAGGAGGGGTGGTACCTGAGCAGAGGGCTGTTCCATTTGGGCCTGGATTTTGCTACTTCCTTTGGCTCTTGTTTTCTTGACCTGAATCCTGCTACTGAGTTTTTCCAACACATATTCACCAGTGTCATGATTAATGATGAGAACAGTCTTTCTGATATGTTCTTCTGTTTCCTTTGAATACAGTCACTGGAGGTGCTGATCCAGTGACGACATCTCCTTTGCCAACTTGCAGTTCTCCTTCACATGGCATGTCTGTAGATGCTGGTTTAAAATCATAGCAGATGATGTAGAAAGAAGACTTGGGCTTCTTCTTGAAGCTCTCATTGAGCTTGAGGCTGTACTTGCAGTCCAGCAGCAGGTTCTTGGTGCCACCTGTGGCCCTCTCCAATAATGATACTATTGATCATTAATGATGAATTAGAGGCAGGGGCCTAGTGAAGAGTCCCTACGATACACACTGGCTATGTGAACCTGGACAAGTCCTTTAGTCCTTGAGGCCACTTTCTAAGACTGTAAAGTGCAGAGAAATGGCTGATGGTCATTGGTAAAGAGAGCTTGCTCATGCAAGTATCCTTCTATTGGGGGTGTCACACTCAAATGCAACATGCGGAAGCTCTGTGCAGGTCAAGAGTATGACACCTTTACCCTTTGCTGATGAAATCCCAGGCCCAGCCATTGGCTGGATGACTAATTCCCATTTCTACAGTGCTTTACGGCCTACTAAGCAACTTCCTTATAATGATCTTGTGATGCTGGGAGGGCAAGAATTTTGACCTCTTTGTTATGAAAGAGGAACCCAAGGCTCAGAGGTGAGGTGATTAGCCCATAGTCACACAGCTGGGAAGTATAGGAGCTGGGCCTTGAGACCTGGTCTTCTGGCTCCATATACAGTACCGCACTTCTTCCATGGTAGTGTGCTGCTTCCCTCTCACTAGCACTCCCTTCTCCTGCAGGAAGCCTTCCCTAGTCCCCAGGGTTAGCTCTACCTTCTTCCTAAGCACTGTCTCACCACCTAGGTCATGGACCTCATGGAATGCACAACAAAAAATGCAGAGTGTGTTGCCTGTGTGTGTGTTTTGCCTCCTATCAGGATGTGAATTCCTTTGGGGAGGGAGACAGTGTCTCTTTTGTCATCTCCTCTCCCTCAGTGCTAAGCTAAGAGCCTTAAACAGAGGAGGCAGCTAATAAATACTTGTGGAATGACCTCTGTAGTACTGAGAGGAGTGAGTCAATGTCCATGTTCCTTTACCATTTCATAAGTAAACAGACTATTATTACATTTTAAAAATAATTATCTTCTTCTAAGCAGTGTGAACATTTCCCAATTATGCTGTTAATACATAACTGTGGTCTTAACCACATTTTCCAGATGGCACCAAATTCTAATGTGATGACTGAAGCTTTTGTTGGCATCTACGATGGAACAAATAATTTGGTCCCCAAACTGTGTTTCTTCCACCAACTTTTGAGCCAGCTCCATAAGGAAACCCTGCCTGTCCCCTTCTCATATTGTCTACTGCTCAAACTGAGAAGCAGGAAAGACAAATATCAGGCCAGCCCCAGGCTACCTTGGGCCAACATACTTCCTTTCAGTTCTAGACAAATTCCGATTCCACAAGGGGCCTGCCCAGCATAGAACACTGAGCTATATGCTGAGGTCCATTCAAGCTTACCTAAAGCATGCTCCTTGCCCTCACAACACAGGGAAGTAGTGGGGCAAGACATGAAGAAAGAGAACTAAACAGAGAATGCTAAAGGAAAAATGCAGTAGAGTGATACAAAGGGCAATGGAAGGTCTAGGAAGGAAGGGCTTGATCAGCAGAGGAAAATATTTCAAAATGTAGGAAGAGCTGTGAAGGTGCAAGCTTGGAAGGACTGAGCTGCGGGAGAGGTCGGATTCCCTTCACAGATGAAATTATCTGCTTTAGCAGAACACTTTGGAAGTGAATCCAATGGGAGGAATGGAGCTAGCTGCAAAGAGGATGACGAGTTCCAAATGACATCTGTCCCCAAATAGTTATTCTTGGTTTTTCTTCTCACTTGGTCTGTCAAAAGGCTCAGATCAATTCAACATAGCTTGGCAAACATCAAATGCCTACTGTGGTACTGTAGGGTTGTGTTCTCAACAACAAGGAAAATACAAAGAAAACTAATATGATTCCTATTTTTAGAACAGTTAAAAATTTTATAAATTTTCCTCAGAGCAACCCCATGAATGGGTAATGAAGGCATTATTCTTCTAGTTTTACAGGTGAGGAAACTGAGGTGCAAGAGAGTGACCTGAGCAGGGCCACACACCTAGTAAGGGACAGATTGCAGACCCTATCACTTCCCCCTCAGAGTCTCAGTTTTATCATCTGTAAAACAGGGATAACACTTAAACTGCAAACATCAGAGAGTCATGAGGAAGATACTTTATAAATAATAAAGAGCAATTATAGAGCATATTATAGTTTGCCCAGCTCTGTACAAATGTTATACCATTTGATTCTCATAACAGCCTTGGGAGGGAGTTGCTATTACTACCCCATTTTACAAATGAAGAAACTGAGTCTGAGAGATATCGAATGACTTGCCCAGGATCATACAGCTACTAATTGTCTGACGCAGGATCTGAATTTAGGTCTTCCTGACACCAAGTCCAATACTCTACCCTCTGCACCACTTAGTTGTTTTACAACAAATAATAACTCAGTAAGTTGGTCTCTACCTTCATACAGTTTATGGTCTAATGCGGGAGATTAAGACCTAGACACAGACTAAAATATGACTTAAAATATGTGATAAGCACATAAGAAACCTACCAAGTGCCATGAAAGGTTAAAGGAAGGAAAGAATTTTTGACTGCAGAGCAGTTTGGGGAGAAATCAAGGCAGGATTCTTGGAAGAGGAAGAGTTCGAAAGAGGCGTGAGTGGTTGGAGGTGAAAAGCAGAGGGAAAGGACTAGGTGAGAAAAGAGACAGGAGCAGGACATAATGGGGTATACTGGGTGGGTGGGAGTTGTTTCACTTTAGGTAGAGCAGAGTCCATGGACATTTTAAGCTGAGCACTGTATGGAGCGTGAAATTGGAAAGGTCTATTTACATCTGTGTGAAAGCAAATGAATTTGAACTGAACAACACTGAGGTAATACAGGGAAACTGAAAGAAGGTTTTTAACCTCCTTCATTTCATAACCTTCCAGTTTGCTCAAGCACTGGCATTTATCATGGTACTGAGCCAATCGCTGTGTGTCAGACTTCAAAAGGGAAAAGTGATGAGAAGTTTTGGCTTGTGTAAAAGAATGAGGGTGTGGCAAGCAAGCAAAGAAAAACTGATTGAAAGCACTTGAGGAGAAGCCCAGGTAACAACCCCTTCCAGACCCACCCGAACCAGCAGAGAGTCACTGTTTATGATGGTGGGTGCTACTGATCAACTATATTGTGAAGGGAGGGCAATCTAGGGCACAGGCCTGATCTTAATTGGCCTGTAGGCCAGATGCTATCAAGTCCAAGCAAATCAGAGAGACCTGCATGTGCTTAGGAAAACAGGACACATTTTCTACCCTGACTGGTACAATCAGAATCAGAGAATCAAAGCTGGAAGGGGCCTCAGAGGTTGTCTACTCCAACTTGTAGCATGAAATTCCTTTAGAGCATCCCTGACTAGTGGTAATCCATCAGTTATCCCTTATAGCTCTAAATTTATAATCCTACAATCTACCTGAATAGAACCTGAAGTGATAAGAAATTCACTACTTTCTGAGGAAGTCCAGTCCATAACGTTGGTTTGGTTTTTTTTGTTCGTTTTGTTTTGTCAGGGCAATTAGGGTTAAGTGACTTGCGCAAGGTCACATAGTTAGTACATGTGTCAAATGTCTGAGGTCGGATTTGAACTCAGGTCCTCCTGAGTCCAAGGCTGGTGCTCTACTCACTACACCACCTAGCTGTAGTCCTTAACGTTGAACCTAAATCTATCGACCTATGACTTTTGTCACTGGGTTCAGCAAATCTTTTTTTTTTTTTATCCATCTAAATATCTTCAGTTTCTTAAGTTAGTTCTTATACGGTTGGTCTCCAGTCCCCTCACCATCTAGGCCATTTTTTTCTAGAAGCATTCCAGCTTGTCAATACCCTTCCTAAAATGAAGTACCTGGAACTATATGGCATATTCCAAACGTGGCCTTATCAGGGAAGGTGAGAAGAGTTGGATTATCACTTCCCTCATCTTGATCATGGTTACTTCTGACTCACAACCAGCTGGCAGGAGAGGAGTTGTCACTGTGGCATATCACTCTTCAAAGGCTAAGAAACTCTGGCTTAGAGGCTGGTACTTATGTAGCCAAGAACACAGATCAGGGTAGAAACTAATTATCTTTACACAGTTTCAATGCTAGAAATTGGGCAGCTAGTTGGTGCAGTGGATAGAACAGTAGGCCGGGAGTCAGGAAGACCTGAGTTAAAATCTGGTCTTAGGACACTTAGCTAGCTGTGTGACACTAGCCAAGTCTGCCTCAGTTTCCTCATCTGTAAAATGGGGATAATGATAACAACTACCTCTCAGCATTGCAGGAATCAAATGGAAGTGCTTAGCACAATGCCCGGCACAGCACACAGTAAATGCTATATAAATGTTAGCTACTATTTACAAATGCATTTAACTTTGGCCAGTGGTCTTACAAATGTATATTGTTGGTCCTGAAGAAGAATTACAAACAAAGGGTCAATTGTTAAGTGCAAATCTATCCCCACTAGCCAGAAAAGTAAATCAAACAGCAAGCCTATAGAAAATTGGCCTAGTACCATTTTCCTGTACATGAGACCTGTCCATGGCTATATCAGCTTTTAAGTCTAGATCCATTTCTCTAGTCTTCACTGAAACTTGGATTCCTACAGAATTGGAGAGAGTTTAAGATTTATTACGGTGAAAATATCTGTAATTACTACTGTCAGCGCATCAGAGCCTTGTCAGGGAAGCCATATGAATCTAATAAAAACCTTAGAAAATCTAACAAAAAGGCTAATAAACTTTTCAGAAGGAGAACACTTAGAGGGTGTCACCATTGCTTTCTATTATCTAAAAGGCTGCCATGAAGAAGAGTGTTGGTATTAGAGGAATTTGCCTCCAGAGGGCAAAATATGATACGGCAGAAGAGCAATGGCTTTGGACTCAGAGGTTTGGGTTCAAATTCCACCTGACAGCATGGCACTGACCTATATGACCTTGGGTAAGTTGTGGAATCTCCTTGGGGAGAAGGATTAGAGGTATTAATTGGAGGGAACTGATCGATCAACAAGTATTTACCAAACATTTACTATGTATCAGGCAAATACATCTGATAGTAGCTACAGGGCAACAGGGAAGTCATTTAATTTCTCTGAGCCTCAGTTTCTTCATCTGTAAGACAGGTATACTGATAACCTGGAAACTCTCTTGTAGGGCTACTGTAAAGGTTAAATAAGACAGATAACATTTGGAAAGTGCTTTGTAAACATTAAAGCACTATATAAAGATCAGCTATTACCACAACCAATAGCAGTAAATCAAAAGATTTGGAGTCAACTTCCTGACTCTGCTGTTAAGCTAGCCTCAAAAGCCTGGACCAGAGGGCAAAATATGATACAGCAGAAGGGCAATAGTTTTGGACTCAGAGGTTTGGGTTCAAATTCCACCTGACCTATGTGACCTTGGGGAAGTCATGGAATCTCCCTGGGGTTCAACTTCCTCAACTGTAAATGTTGGGGTTGTATTAGGTGGTCTACGAGGTCCCATCCTGCTCTCAATTTGTGACCTTACAAAGTGACTGCCCAATGGGACTTCATGAGCACTGGTGTCACTGTCCAATGGAACAGCTCCCTCAGCAGGTGGCCAAGGAAAGGCCGGGTGAGCAGTTGTCAAGGGTGCTGCATGCTTCAGACAGGGGCTGTTGGACCAGCTACTTTTTGAGGTGCCTCCTTCTTCCAATGCCAAGATTCTCTGGGAGCCCAGGTTGGCATGATGTTGGAACTGTAAGAGGAGGGGCATCATGCTAGTGTGGAATTTACAGTCATTAGACCCAGGCTTGAGTCCTGGCTCTAACACTTACTATGTGATCCTAGGCAAGTCATTTCATTTTTTTTTTACCTGTAAAATGGGAATAGTACTATTTATATTCCTAACAAGGCAGAGTTGCTGAAGAAATGTTTTGTAAACTTTTAAGGGCTACAGAAAGCTCTTATTAATGCCAGAAAAAGATGAAAGGGCAAGTAGGACAGCTTGGAAATGCAAAATCAGATAACCATTTTTTCCCTGGGTCTTTTCATACCCTACAGTGGGTCTTTTTCCTGGACCATCTTGACCAGTAACTGTCCTGGCCTAGAGAAACATAAGTTAAGCTGCTGGGCTGAGGCACAATGATGGCAAAGGTTCCAGGCTCTCTCCAGTCTACAGCCAGGGTAAACTACACAACATGAATGAATAGGAGATGCCACACCCCGGTAATGGGAAGGGCTCATCCATGGCCCAGAGCCCTTGGTCCTGTGAAAAAGATTAAAACAAAAACAACCCTCCCTTTCTCCCAAGCCAAGTTGGCCACTGACTTGAGTCTGTAGGAGCTGAGTCAAAAAAAGAGCCACCCACTTACATCATTACAGCTAATAGTGAATTAGAAACAAATCTGACATAAAGTCTTCCCACAGACATTCAAAGCCAACAAATGTACACCCACATGGCAGTTTTATCTTTCATCATGCAAACGTTCTTCCAGCAGGAAAACAAACTGGATGTGAAGATGACAAACCTTCCAGGAATTCTAATTTTGATATTTCCTTGATTTTTCCAGTAAAGGCTACTGACAACTGAATGGTATGGGGGAAAAAGAAGTAGTAGAAAAAGGACAGGAGAAATGGGATCTTGTATTACTAATTGCTGAGACATTGTGGGCAAGGCACCTCTGTGGGTCTCATTCATCCAAATCTTGCTTGTTGGATTTCAGGACTGGAAAGGCCCCAGAGATCACCTGGTCTAACCCACGCTGACCCACCTGAATTCAGAGAAGAAACGGAGGCTCTGAGGGGCCCCAGGTCATGAAGCTGGACTCCGACCTATAGTGGGGCTTGTCATACTATTACATATGATTGCTTCCCAACAGTTACCTCAGAGGGATTTTTATTATGAGGCACAAAGGAAATATTATATGTAAAAGTGTTTTGAAAAATGCAATGCTCACATTTTTCAGGTCCTCCAGATTAACAAAGAGCTTTTTAAACAAACAAACCAGTCAATCGATATTATTATTTTTGTACAAGAGAAGCAGCATAGTGTAGCAAAGTGATGAGGTCCTGGCTTCAAATCCTGCCTAATGATTAACTATGTGCCCATGAATCAGTTGTAATGCCATTTTGAGCCCCAAGATTTTTTAAATCTGTAAAATAATACCTTTAATATCTCCAATTGAAGGCTACTGTAAAGTTTAAACAAGGTGAGTGTAGAGTGCTTTATAAACCTTCAAGTCTGCTATTAGAGTCTGGGTTGTATAGTGAATAGAATGCTGGACTCAGAATCAGAAAACCCAGGTTCAAACTCTACCTCTGATTTGGACTACCTGACTAGCTGTTTAGCCAGGAGCAAGTCATTTAATGTTTCTGAGCAACGGGGGACTCTTGAGACCATCTACTAAGTTACATGGTTTGTGTTAGTGGATTTCAACAATCTATTAACTAACAGATCATTGATGTGTTATTATCTTCATTGTCCAAGGCCATGTGCATGAAGACCTGAAGCTGGGACTTCGAGCAGACCAGCTTCTTGTGAGTCTTGCCTCAACCCGCCTTGCCCCCAGGCAGTCTCTGCTCCCTGGCACAAGCACCTCCTGGCGCATGAGCCAGAGTATTACTCTCTGCCTATGCTATATCTGCAGCCTTCACCACAGAAGTCATCCAACCCCTGGGTAACATTCTCCATTTTTCACTCATTTCCAGGAGAGAACAGCAACTCCCACAGGACTGAGCACTGCTGAGTGAAAAGTGGGATGTGCAACTTTGGCTTTGGTATCTCCCGCAACATGTCAGTTCTGTTCTCTCCTTTACTTCCGTGCTTGTGTTTAGAAAAGCCATCTATTGATGAGTGGAAACAACTACAGCTCCCATTCTCATGGAGCTTTATGGCTCACAAAGCACTTTTCTCTGCATAATCCTACCAGGAAAGTGGGGTGAGGATTATTTTTAATAGATCAGAGAAAATGCAGGTAGAGAGGTTATTATAATCACTCATCATACTAACAGTAACGAGAATCACTGCCACTCCCAGAAAGCACAGTGTGGGGATAGGAGGCTGGGGTTGTGTCTGCATCCATGGTGGGGCAGGTCACTTTGCTCCATTTAGTTCCAGTTTCCTCAACTGTAAAATGACAACACTACCTCTGATCTCCTTACAGGGTTACAGAGGCAAGTGTCTTGTAGATTTTAAAGCATTAGCCAAACAAGAGCTACTACTATGTATTACTACAGTGTTCCAAATTTTATAAACATTTTCCCTCAGGGAAGGGAAAGGAAGGGAGTGCTCATATTATTACTATCCATTTTACAGATGAGAAACAGAGGCTCAGTGACTTGCCAAGGTCATAAGGGCAGCTGAGATCTGAATGTGAAATCCCTCAGTTTTCATTATCCTGAAGCTCTCTTTACCTTTTCCCGCCCTGTCTATTAAGCAATTTGGGCCCTACATAGCAGCAGCAGTGGCAGCGGCAGCTAATAAGAGGAAAACCAGTCAATTATGGAAGTGAGAAACAGTACCAAGTGCAGGGAGCCATTATTGGCCACTGCAGGAAGGCTGGCCCAGCGTTCATTTTCCAACTCCTCCATCACTTGGTTCATTGCACTCTTCAGCCACGTGTCTACAGAAACCCCAATCTGTTTCAAGAGGTCTAGGCGTGCTTCAGCTTTCAGCTTAATTATCTACGGAGACAAATTGAGAGAAGAGGATTAGAAAATAGAGCAATTATTTTGTTCTTATTTGATGCACATTGTACCTGAGCCCACAAAGGATCAAGACAAATCTGCTTCCCTCTGCAGTGAGCTTCAGCTCCCCCAGGGACCTAATATAAATCTCCAGACTTCTGCTTCAACCTTGGGGTTAAGTCCCCCTGTAAAGGAAAAGAATGTGGGGTGTCTGGAGAGCCAAGTGAACCCTTCCTGCACTGAGTTTAACTGTCCTGTAGCCCCTTTGTATTACCCTGGAGTTGAGGTTCTCCTGTAAGGGAGACAAACTTGGGGTTTGTAGAGAGCTAAGCTCCTCACCCTTCTGAGGAACTCTTGCTCTCCTAGGATATCACTGCAGGGCTGGAGGTCTAAGTCCCAAATCTCAACTCTCCAACTGATTAACTATGGGCAGGTTGTTGGGGGAGGGAGTGGGAGTGGCTATGCTTTGCTGTGCAAATTGTTCCATATATGGTAAAACTGTGCTTGGCGTTCTGAGATTGGTCGAGACTGATCCAGGAAGTGCTTGGGTATATAGAGGCGCGCACGCCCTGGAGAGGCTCTCTCGGGATGTGATCGCCTAGCAATAAAGACCGCTTCTGCAACCTCTGGTGCTCTGTCTGGTTAATTCCTCCCTGCAGATGGGGAGGCCGGAGGCGCCCCGAAGACTCACCCTGACGGCGATGGGTGAGTAAGAGAACGGCCTAGCGATAGGAATTTAGGAACCCAGCGGTGCAACGCCACAGCAGGTCTTCTTACATGTTGGAGATTTACTTTCTTCATTTGTAAAAACAAGGTGGCTGGATTAGAGGGCCAGTGTGGTAGAGGGTAGCACTGAGTGCTGGACCTAGAATCAGGAAGGTCTAGGTCCAAATCAGGTTTCTTATACTTACTAGGTGTATGACCTTGAACAAGTCCATTTAACCTCTGTAAGCCTTAGTTCTCTCATTTATAAAATAACCATGTGTAATATCAATTAAGTTGGGTATCTCTGATTGAGCCTTACTAGGTGCTAAACCCCAGGTCCCAAACCCCTATCTATTAGGTGCTAAGCCTATGTGTGTGTGAATTGGTAACTAAGGTGGGGCTCCAGGTGGGGCCAATGAAGGGAGGTGCTAACTCCAGAGCCAATAGTAAGAGCCTAAGTTCTGGTCGCGTCTGAAATTGTATGAAAAGAGAGAACTGCTTAAGGCTCTCACTCCCGGAGGCAGGGCTCTGGGCAGCCACTCTAAGGGCCTTCCAGCTGAACTCAGATGTTGATGGTTTTCTTGGTAACTATGAATTGTATGTGGTCTGTTTGTAATTTGTATTTGCTCTGAAGTTCAGGGTGCTGGCTTTTTCCCCTGAACTAAGTGAATGTTGTTTGTATGCTGGATTAAAGTAAGATTGTTAACTCCTTAACGTTGCTTTACTTAGTAAAGCAGATCAAAAGAACCTGGGCTTGCAGCATTCTGTGAGCTGGTTGTTGTTGGTGTTTGACCCCCACAGTAGCTGCTAGCTGGATTGGTGAAAACATGATGATAAAACCAATCTCAAAGCACTGTTGTATGAGGCTCAAATGAGATTACATGTAAAGTGTTTTGAAAACCTGAAAGCACTATACAAACTCTAGTTGTCACTGTTAATGTCATTATTTATTATTATTATTATATGATTTCTAAGATCCTTTCCAACTATAAATCTATGGTGACCTCGATTATCCAATCAAGATGGTGAAGCAATAGGTTTTCAGAGAAGCCGTTTCTTTATATAACCCCTCAAAAATAACAAAAAGAAACAACAAAGGATAAAAAAACCCACAAGAAAATAAAAATCGACCAAAATAGAAAAAAAGAAAAGCAAAGAATACTGATAAAATGAAATTCAAAAAACTTAACTGCAACAGAACTAGCTAAAAGACCAGAAGTGATAGATGGAAAATGAAACCATGCAAGAATACCAAGAGAAGACTCCAAATGGCTAAATAACACATTCAAATAAACTGAATAAGAACACCAAAGAGAAAGTCACAAAAGAAACAAAAAAGAGAGCTCTAAGAAAAACAAAATTAAAAAAAAATGGGGAAGAAATTAATTTAGAATCTAAGATTGCTTTAAAAAGATCAGCAAGTAATAATGAAAATATGCAATATGGAGAATATAATAGAAAACCTGATCCTATGACACTTCTTTTTTTTAAAAATTAAATTAAATTTTTTTGGTTACACTAGAGCAGGTCACCACATGATGCAAATAAATAAATGTAAATATATGCGTGTAAATAACCATACTATGTGTACTTGCATTTATCAGTTCTTTCTCTGGAAGTGTATAGCATCTTCTTTCATGGGTGCTTTATAGTTTATTTGAGTATTTGTAATAGAATAACTTAGTTGTTCACAATTGTTCTTTGAATGATATTGCTGTTATTGTATACAATGTCCTCTTGGTTCTGCCCATTTCACTTTTCATTGTTTCATGCAGGTCTCTCCAAAATCAACCAGCTCATCATTTCTTACAGCACAGTAGTGTTCCATCACAACCATATACCACAACTTGTTCAGCCCTTCCCCACTGATGGGTGTCCCCTCAATTTCTAGTTCTTTGCCGCCACAAAAAGAGCTGCTATAAATATTTTAGAACATATAGGTCCTTTTCCTTTTTCCCTGATCACCTTGGGAAACAGACCTAATAGTGATATTACTGGGTCAAAGAGTATACACAGTTTTATAGCCCTCAGGGCATAATTCCATATTGCTCTCCAAAATGGCTGGATCAGTTCACAGTTCCAACGTTGTATTCATGTCCCAATTTTTCCACATCCCCTTCAATATGTCATTTTCCCGTTCTACCATTTTAGACAATCTGGCAGGTAGGAGATGATAACCAAAAGTTGTTTTAATGTGCATTTCTCTAATCAATAATGATTTAGAGCACTTTCGTATGACTATACAGAGTTTTGATTTCTTCATAGAAAACCTGCCTATTCTTTTCCTTTGACCATTTGTCAACTGGGGAATGATGCGAATTCTTATAAAGTTCTCTAAATAGTTGAGATGTGAGGCCTTTATACAAGAAACTGTCTATAAAAATTTTCCCCAATTTTCTGCTTTCCTTCTAATCTTAGCTACATTGGTTTTATATGTACAAAACCATTTAAATTTAATGTAATCAAAACAATCCATTTTAGATCTCATCTCACAATGCTCTCTATCTCTTGTTTATTCATAAATTCTTCTATTCATAGTCTGCTGGGAATGTGTTTCACCTTCTTCTAGTTTTCTTATGAGATCTCTCTTTCTATCTAGGTCATATATCCATTTTGACATCTTAGTAAATGGAATAAAATATTAATCTATACACAATTTCTGTCAGACTGCTTTCCAGTTATCCCAACTTTTTTTTTAACCAAATAGTGCATTTTTATTTCGAAAGCTTAGATCTTTACATTTGTCAAACACAAGGTGTTACTATAATCAATTACTACTCCGTATTGTATGTCTACTTTCTTTTACTGATCCACCTCCCTATTTCTTAGCCAGTTCTAGATAAGTTTTCATAGTTATTGCCTCATAATATAGTTTAACATCTGGTACTGCTAAACCTCCTTCCCTTGCATTTTTTCACTAATTCAGTTGATATTCTTGACCTTTTGTTCTTCCAAACAAATTACTTATTTCTTCTACCTCAATAATTTTTTGGCAATTTAATTGAGATGGCATTGAATAGGTAGATTCGTTTAGGTAGAATTGTGATTTTTATTATATTAGCTCTGCCCAACCATGGACAATTAATATTTCTCCAATTATTTAAATATGACTTTATTTGTATAGAGTGTTTTTTAATTATGTTCATGCAGTTCCTGGGTTTGGCTTGGAGGGTATACTCCCAGGTATTTCATATGCTCTACAGTAATTTTAAATTGCCTATCTCTTAATATCTCTTTGTGCAAGATTTTTTTAGTGATAAAAAATTCTAATGATTTGAGTTTACTTTATATCCTACTACTTTGTTAAAATTATTGTTTCAATCAACTTTTTAGTTGAATGGGATTTTCTAAGTACATCATCATATCATCTACAAAAGGAGATAGTTTTATTACCTCACTGCCTGTTCTAATTTCTTCAATTTCTTTTTCTTTTCTTATTGCTATTGCTAGCATATCTAATCCAATATTGAAAAAAATATTGGTGATAATGAGCATCCTTGTTTCACTCTGGATCTTAGTGGGAAGGCTTCTAGCTTATCCCCATTACAATAATGCTAACTAATGGTTTTAGGTAGAAGCTTCTTATCATTTTAAGGAAAAATCCATTTTTTTTTGGCTTTTATTGTGTGTGCGCATGCGCGTGCACACACATGTGTATTTGAGGCAATCAGGGTTAAAGTGACTTGCCAGTAGGTGTCTGAGGCTGGATTTGAATTCAGGTCCTCCAGACTACAGGGCTGGCGCTCTATCTATTGTGCCACCTACCTGTCCCCTTCCCCAAAGTGTTTTTTACATAGGAATGAATGCTGTATTTTGTCATACAATGGAAAGGGAATAACAGATAGTCAGTTACCACAGGTCTGGGCCTTTCCAAGGTTTCAGGGTATTCCATTTCATGCCACTGACTCCTCAGCAGTTTTCCCTTACAGAATTCTGCATTCTTAGCTAATCTGAGGTCGACAGAAAACCTGCTTTGGATTTTCTAAATTGGAGGTTCCTGCCTGACTGATTCAGGTATACCACAAGATCTCACTTTTGACTTACTGAAAAGTTCCCAAGCAAAGGGCCAGCAGCCACTCTGATGCATGGCCTCATTCCAGAGACAATAAAATGAGGGTTAGGCTGGGCTAACTCAAACTCCAGATCCTATGACCTTCTCAATAGGTGACTTTCTAGATTATGTTATGGTTCAGAGCCTTCTACACATTTACTTATGTGAATCTCACCAAGAATGCAAGTATTTCCCCACATTACAAAGGAGGAAATTATCTGAGATCACACAGCTCTTAAGTGGCAGAGCTAGGCCTTAAAGCCAGGTCCTCTGACTCCAAATCCAGTGCTCTTTTAATTATACTAAATATCAAGTACTTAACTATAATTGCTTCTCTGTAACTTTGATCTTTTTGAACTCCGACTTGGGGAATTTCACTCAACAGAAGCCAAGACTACATCAACTAGGATAACCTTCAGAGTGGGGTTGTTAATGTTATTGGTGGTATCTGAAAATGATTATATAACTATTTGAAAAAAGTAAGCATATCTATGTCTCCGAGGCCAAAAGTGAGTAACAGGATTAGTTATCTGTGTTCATGGTTTCTAGTCTCAGTTCAAGGGATCATAAGATCCTATAGATTTAAAGCTGGAAAATACTTTAGAAGTTATCTGGTCCAAATTCCTTATTTTACAGATGAGGAAACTAAGTCTTAAAGAGGTTAATAGATTTGCCTGAGGTTATATAGTTACTGAATGTTTGAAAAGGGATTCAAGTCCAGGTCTTCCTCATTTCAGTCCCAGCACTCTAAGATCTACTTGCTCTGGCACTCAAATAGTTCTGTATAGGCAAAGCACTTAAACACCAAGAGACTTTAATCCATTGCTAGAGTGTACACTTTCTGTACTTTTGCCTCTTAGAGAATCCCTAGTTTCCTTCAAGGCTCAGCTCAAGGGCCACTTCCTACATAAAGATTTTCTTGACCCCCTAGCTGCTACTTTCTATCCTCCCAAATCATTCTGTATCTATCTTATATCTACCTACCATACTTATCTTCCAGCTGGGTGGTACAACAGATAGTGTGCCAGGACAGAAGTCAGGAAGACTTAGTTTCATGAGTTCGGCTCTGGCCTCACTTATTAGTCAGACACCACTAAACAACAGCAACCACCAACCTACCTACATGAGTATGTGTATCTTATGTATGTATGTATGTATGTATGTATGTATGTATGTATGTATGTATGTATATGTATATGGCTGGAGGTCAAATATATGAGGTCGGCGATTGTTTTTGCTTGTATCTTTATTCTTCTAATTCCTAGTGATACAAAGTAGCTAGCACAGAGTAGCTACTCCATTAAGGCTTGCTGATTGATCTGTCGTGGTTGCCGCTGTACTCTCTGTGGGAGCAGAGCTTGTGTCTAAGTCAGAGTTTTAAGCTGAAGCAGATCTTGGAGATCTAGCGCCAACACCCTCCTTTTACAGAGGAAGAAACTGAGGCAGTGAAGAAAAGAAACTAAAAAACACACCCAGTGAGTTAATGGTAGAGGCAGGCCTATAAACCACGTCTCCTGATGCTCCTTCTAGGACCTCAGAAGCGATCCAGTCCAACATGACTCTTCTAAAAGAGTCTGTGGATCTATTTCTTTATACCACGCTGACTTTTACTGATCAATAATAATAATCTTATGGACTTTCTCTACTGATTGATATTTTCCAAAGCAAATTCACATACATTAGCGCACTCGACAGCACTGAGCTACTTAGAATGTTTGCTGCTATCGTTAATCTGTCTAATCCAATGCTAAGGGTAAAAGGTTCATATAACAAGTCTTGTACTTTCACAATTTTTCAAAATTAAAAGTCAAGTTCAAAAGAGAATGAACAATAAACAATTAAAACAAGTCTCTGCTTGCTCTTTTCATATCTGGAATTTAAAAATAATTTACTAGTTTTCATTCTCCACTAAAGTCGTAATCCAAAGCTACTTCAAGGTTTGGATGTTACTCTGTATTCTCAAAGGCCCTGCCAGAAAGTGGCTAGGTCTGGCAGGTTCTTGCCAACCTATAAAAGCTTCAAGTATGGACCCAGTGACTACCTTGGTCTATCAGATACACTAGAATTAAGTGTAGGGGAATTCATTATCATTGCACTGGCCACCAAAATCTGATTTATTTTGTCCACAGCAATTTGTGAAAGTACCTGTTAGGGTGTAAAATCCTTGAAATCTGTCAGTGGAGAGAGAAAGAAGACAGGACATATACCAATGAGGAAAGGAGAGAAGTCAGGGATGGATAACTAGATCTAGGAATTAACTGTAGTAGCTGAATACATAGTTGAAGAGATCACCAAGTGAGCTAATATCGAGAAAAAAGAAAAGCAGACTCTGTATAGCATATCAAGGGGACACTCCCAGTTAATGGAAGTAATCTGGATGAAGTTCTAATAAAAGAGACAGAGAAGCATTCAAACAGTTAAAAGGAAAACCAGGAGAGTGCAATGCCACTAACACCTAGAAAGGAAAAATTACTCAGGAAGAGAGGGAGATAGTCAAGAAAAATGAGGTTTGAGAAAAGGACATTAGATTTGGCAACTAAGAGGCCACTGGTTACTCTGGTGAGAGCAATTTCAGTTGAATGATGAAATCAGAGGTCAGACTGTACAGAAGGTTTAGAAGAGAGTGGGAGGAGAAGAAGGAGGTATAGATGTCTTTCTCAAAGAGTCTACTCAAGAAATAGAGAAGAAACATAAGATGATAGCACCAGAGATGGCTGGATCAAGTGAGCAATTTTTAACGATGGGAGCAACATTGGCATATTTGTAGGCAGAAGGGAAGAAGATAGTAAACAGAAACTGAAGATTAGAGAAAAAGTGGAGGTAACAGTAATATCTGTTGGAGAGCACAGGAGGGGCTGAGGATTAGACCAAGGTACACATATTTTAACCCAGGGTCTATGAACTTGTTTTTTTAATTTATTTTTAGACTCATGATGGAAAATGCTATCCATATCCAGAGAAAAAAACCACAGAGTCTGCCAGCTTCTGGGATAAGAACTCATTATTTGACAAAAACTGCTGGGAAAACTGGAAAACAGTATGGCAGAAACTGGGCATAGACTAACATCTGACGCCACATACCAAAATAAAGTCCAAATGGGTATAGGATTTAGGTATGAAGGCTAATACTATAAACAAATTAGGAGAGCAAGGAATAGTTTATCTGTCAGATTTATGAAGAATGGAGGAACTTAAGACCTAACAAGAGATAGAGAACATTATGAAATCCAAAATGGTTACATTAAATTGAAAAGTTTCTGCACAAAGCCAATACAACCAAGATTAGGAGGGAAGCAGAAAACTGGGAAGCAATTTTTACAACTAGTGTGTCTGATAAAGGCCTCATTTCTAAAATATATAGAGAACTGAGCCAAATTTACAAGACTACAAGTCACTCCCCAATTGATAAATGGTCAAATGATATGAACAGGCAGTTTTCAGAGAAATTCAAGCTATCTATAGTCATATAGTGCTCTAAGTCACTACTGATTAGAGAGATGCAAATCAAAATGACTCTGAGGTACCACATCACACCTATCAGATTGGTTAACATGACAAAACAAGAAAATGATAAATGTTGGAGATGTGGGAAAGTTGGAACACTAATTCCATTGTTGGTGGAGCTGTGAGCTGATCCAACCATTCTGGAGAGCAAACTAGAACTATGCCCAAAGGGCTATAAAACTGTGCATATCCTTTGACCCAGCAATACCACTTCCAGGGCTGTATCCCAAAGAGATCATAAAAATGGGAAAAGGACCCCCATGTACAAAAATATTTATAGCAGCTCTTTTTGTGGTGGCCAAGAACTGGATATTGAGGGGATGCTCATCAACTTGGGAATGATTGAACAAGTTGTGGTACATGAACGTAATGGAATACTATTACACCATAAGAAATGATGAACAGGTGGACTTCAGAGAAACCTTATATGAACTGATGCTGAGTGAAGTGAGCAGAACCAGGAGAACATCATACACAGTAACAGCCACAGTGTGCGATAACTGACTTTGATAGATTTAGCTCCTGGCTTCCTTCAAGTCTCAGCCAAAGTTTTACTTTCTACAAGAAACTTTTCCTAGTCCTCCTCCATCTTAGCACCTTCCCTCTCAGACTTAGTCCCAATTTATTCTGTATATATTTTGTTTGTGCAGGGCTGCTTGCACAGTGTCTCTGCATTAGAAAGCAAGCACTTGAATGTGAACTTGGAACTAATTTTATGTAAAGTATGGGCCCATTCTCCCATAAACCAGAATGGTATAGGGGAGAGAATGCTCCAACATGTTGGATAGGGATGGTTGCACTTCTGTTCTTGCTATATCTTCGAAGTAAATATTCCTTTGTAAAAGCTAATTGACGTTAACTATTTAAGTGGAACTAGGTAAGTAACTGCTGGCAGATAATAGTGCGGGTGAACACGCTGGAATGTGGGAGTAAAGCAAGAGTATTAGAGAGAGACACCTTCAACCTCTCAGGAGTATTCCTAGAATGCTGAGGAGGTGTAGCTGGCCTTGCCCTGGAAGAGTGAAGCCAGAGTACGTAATACATCTAAAACCAACAAAACAGACCAAATGCATCTAGGTCTGTGCTTGGCTTATTTAACAGCCTCTCTTGAAGACATGATTCTCCAGGGACACTTGCCTTTTCTCATTCTGTTAGAATATAAGCACACTCGTTATTTGACCAGTTCTAATTGCTCAAATGTATTGAACTTTGAGGGTTTTCTTCCTTCACATGTTTGCATTTCAAACTTTTTATTCAACAGAAAAAATATTTTTTTGGAGGCAATTGAACTTGCCCTGGGTCACACAGCTAGTCATCAGAAAAAATATAAGATCTGGACAGCTAGGTGGTATAATGGATACAGTTCCAGGTCTGGAATCAGGAAGATCTGAGTTTAAATCCAGACTCAGAAACTTACTACTTGTGTGACCTTGGGCAAGTCACTTAACCCTGTTTGCCTCAGTTTCTACATCTGTAAAATGAGCAGAAGGAAGTGGCAAAACACTCTAGTGCCTCTGCCAAGAAAACCCCAAATGGAGTCATGAAGAGTCAGACATGACTCAAAAACAACTTAACAACAACAACATTTGATGTCCCTTAGATGCAGCTGCTATTTAAGTGCTGTGATTCCTTAGTATTTGGACTCTTATTGCCATTTACGATATTATTTCTTTGCCTTGGAAATGCCAGATTTTAGCTATAACATTTGTGTGTTTTCAGTTTGGGATTTCTTTCAGGAGGTGATCAGTGGATTCTATTTTCACTCTGCCTTAACAGACCTGGGCAGTTTTCTTTTATGATTTCTTGAAATATGGTTTCTGAGTTTTCGGTTTTCTTAAATTAGCTCTTTTTGATCTGTTTTCTAGGTCTTTTTTCTTTTTAGAGAAAGATGGATGGGGCAGCTAGGTGGTGCAGTGAGTAGAGCACCGGCCCTGGAGTCAGGAGGACCTGAGTTCAAATCTGGCCTCAGACACTTGACACACATACTAGCTGTGTGACCTTGGGCAAGTCACTTAACCCCAAATTGCCCTGCCTTCCCCCCTTCAAAAAAAAAAAGAGGAAGATAGAAAATGAGAAATCATGACCTTTCTTAAATGATGGAACATGCCTTTTTTAATTTCATGGGATCACAGACTTTCAGAGCTGGATAGCACCTCTGAAACCATCAAGTTCTACTGTATATAAGTAATTTAACCATGTGCAATATCCTTAAAAAGTGGTAGTCTAGTCTTTCCATGAATACCTTCAGTGCCAGGAAGCTATCTACCAACTCAGGACATTCCACATCTCTGACTGTTAGGAAGCTTTCTCTCCACCTCTCTTTTTTCTACCCAGTGCTCCTAGTTCTACTTTTGGGGACACCAAGCAGATAAAGTTCGATAATTTTCCATACAAAACCTTCTTAACTCCTTTTAAGACTATTAATGAGTCTCTCTATAACAGGCCTAATCCTTTATGATTTGGTTTATAGTCCTTTCTCTTACCTTGTTATCTTTCTCTGGTACACTGTAATTTGTCAATGCCCTTCCTAAAATATGGCTTTCACAATGTGTGGTCACATTTGAAGAGCCATCTTTCATATCCATCAATCATCAACAGCTATCAATCATAACAATTAGTTAGAATCACCTACTTGTTACCAGTATGACGATGTTACTGTGTCCTAATGGAAAGGAGTAAAAACTACAACACATTTTGTCCTTCCCCGCTCTAACATTCTATAGTGTGTTGGGCAGCCAGTGATTGTCACGTACTTTAGAAATCCATGGCAATAACAGCTGGCATTATTCCTATAGATCCTGACACAAAACCAGCTTTGGAACCTTGGGTGTGTATCACTTAATGCCTTTGTGTTAAATAATTAGGGACCAGGGTACAGCAAGCAGATCTTTGAACTCTGGCAGCCAAGAAAGTCACAGGCTTGATGTTTCAAGCTGGGATTGAAGAATTCAATAAAATTTATACTATAATAGCAAAGAAGTCTTAGAATAGGGAAAAGAATCTCCTAGATTAGTCTTGGGGTCTCAGCCTAGGGAAGTCCCACATGTTCCATGAAGCATTCAATAATTTCCTTCCCCTCCTGCCGTGCCTTAAGGAATTTCTTCTCTCTTCAATCTTTCATAGTCTTTTGTACCTCTCATACCATTCTGGAATTCAACAAGCCATTATTAAACAATCAGTTATATGCAAGGCACTGTGTTGGAGGCTGGGAATATAAAGATGAAAAATGACACAGTTCCTGTTACCATGTAACTCAGAACCGAATTAGGCTCTGGCAAATGCCTCTAGAAAATCTGAGAAGAGAAAAAGAACACTTTCAACCAGAGGAATTAGGGAAGCATTTGCCAAGGAGGCTACATTTGAGCTAATCCTTGAAAAAAGACAATTTTTAGGAATGAAGATTTGGAGAAAGATTCATGACTTTGTTGGTGTTTGTACCGCCTATCTATGCCTTAGTGAGACCATCCATCTATAAGTCAACCAGCATTTATCAAAAGCCTGTGCAAAGCCTTAGACATACAAAGATAGGCAAAAAATAAAACAAAATTTAAAACACCAGTCCTTTCATTTAAGGAGCTCTAACGGGGGGAACAAATTGCAAAACAGTTATGTATAAACAGGACATATACAAGATACATCAGATATATTCTCAGAGGGAAGATACTAAGATCATGAGATGTCATGGGCAAAACTGTTACCTCTTGATGATGAAAGTGTCTGCACTGAGCTAGGCTGATTCTTGGTAGCAAATACACAGGCTGTGATTGGGTATACACTATTAGCCTCTGCCACTTGGTCGAACTTGCCACAGCCTGGTTCCTGTGGGCACAGTGCTCCAGATCTCAGGGTGGGGTAAAGAGGGAGAGACCCAAGGATGAAAGGAGGCCCGATAGGGAAGGCACTGCAGTAGTTGAATGTCATAAATAGGGACCGAAGAAGGACTTTAGTGGAGATTTTATTCTTAGACTATAGACTTTCTATTTCCTTATATTCTAATTTGTATGATACTTAGCAACTTATATTCCCTGTTAGACCCTGAGCCGATATGATAGGGACATTTTCTCTTATCTTTGTATCCCCTACCATGCCTTGCCACCAGAAGATGCTCCATAGAAATGATTTTTAAACAAATGCAGCACACAACTGAACCTTTTGATGTGCAGTGAGGCAAAAGTGTTATTTAATCAATTATAATAATCTTTCACTTAAATCCTAATTTGATGTCTCATCATGGTATGGAGGTAACCTAGAGTTTCTGAAGACCACATGCCAGAAGAACACAAGGTCTAGCAGGTCCTACCAAGATAGAAAGGCCCAAAGCATGGAACAGATGACAGGAAACAAGTCTTTTGCCTGAGTATAGAGAGGTTTATTGCCATACTGTCTTCAGGAGAATACTCCTGAAATTTGCATGGGTGGAGGGAATACCTACACTTACAAAATTGCAGATCTCTGATCTATTGAAGCAATTACAGAATCCAAGACCATAATAACATGTATCTTCTTAGCAAGAATTCCAGCCATGGGTCTATCTTCAATGGCAGAGCATGTTTGGGACTTCTAAATTAGACTATAAGCTCTTCCTTTGTATCCCACAGCACCTAACATAGTACTGGTACACCGAATAAAGACTTCATTGACTAAGGAATAAAATATTCTTGTGTATACGTGTGTGGGGGGAGTAGGAGGAGGGCGTCCTCTAGAAACAGGAAGAGCTTACTGCCCTAGTGATTTTATGTAAACAGAGGAGTTTATTGATTTTGAACCACTGATAAGCTGAAACTGCTTAGTTAATGAAAAGGGAAGAGGAAGGAAAGGAGATTAAGAGGACAACTAGTATAAACAAAGGAAAGGAAGAAGGCAATATAATACCACAAAAATGATGACTTTTGATGATTTTTTTTCTTTTCTTTAACCATTCTATCAGGAAGTAAGGAGGGGAGGAAAAGTACAACATATGCCTAGATAAGTAAATACAACGTAATGAGAGGAAAGAGATATGAGCAATAGCTGGGGTGGGGAAGATGATTTCTAGAAAAGAATTCACAGAGCTGAACCTTAAAGAAAGATAAAGATTCTGAGAGCTGGAGGTAAGGAGGGAGCTCTCTCTAGGCACAGGGTATAGCTTTTGCAAATGTTTAAAGACAGGAGATGGCATGTTGAATATAGGTAACAGTCAGAGGTCCAGTCTGATTGAAATGTAGAATGTAGGAAAAAGAGAAATGTGAAATAAGCTGGAGGCAGACTGCAGAGGTCCTGAGAGGTGGGGGCGAAGGATCTGCAAGTTTTCAAAAGGACAAGAAGGAGCCACAGAAGATTTCTGATAATTGAAGTAACACAGCCACACCTGCGCCACGGGAAGATTATTCTGGTGGCTGTGGAAGACCAACTAGAGAGGGGAAATAGTAGAAGCAAGGAATCTAATTAGGAAATTATTGCAATATTCTAGGCAAGAGGCGAGGAGGGCTATAACTAGGTTTTAGCTGTGGGTGTGAAGAGGAGAAAGACACAAAAGGTGCTGTGGAAGGGTAGCTGACAGGCCTTGGCAATTGTCTGAATATGGGGAGAGGGAGGGAGGGATAGATGGAAGGAAGGAGGGAGAAGGGGATCAAAGGTCACATTGAGGTTGTGATGCTGAGTGACTGGGGAGAGTAGTATACTCGGTGGAAATGGGGAAGCTTGGGCAGGGGGAGCAACAGGTTTTGCAGGGAAGATAAGTTCTGTGTTGGACATGCTGAATTTAAGATGCCATCAAAACATCCAGGTAGAAATGTCCAATAAGTAGATAGTAAGGGAAGACAGCTCCATAGTAGTATGGGGGGCAGCTAGGTAGCTCAGTGCATACAGTACTGGGCCTGGAGTTAGGAAGACCTAAGTTCAAAGACGGCCTCAGACACTTACTGGCTGTGTGACCCTGGACCCAAGGACTCAACCTTAAACCGCTGGAGAAGGAAATGGCAAACTACTTCGGTATCTTTGCCAAGAAAACTCCATGGACAGTATGGTCCAGTGGGTCATGAAGAGCTGAATGATCGAACAACAACAGTGGAGAAGTGGCATTCTGACCAGAGATTCAGGGTGAATTAGACAATGTCTATGGTCTAGCTCTAAACCTCTGACTTTTGGGTAAGGGGTATCTGACCCGTGAACCCAGATCTTCTCATAGGCATAGGACTGCAGGACCATAGATTGAGAGCTAGAAGCCAAAATGAATATTGTGCACTGAAAATGTCTTATTCTAGAAGCAAACAATCTAGTACAATGGGAGGAACTTAGGGTTTGAACTCTGGCTTTGGCCATTTATTAGTAAAGGACTTTAGGCAAGTTGCTTCTCTGATCCCGTTTCCTTATTTGTAAAATGAAGAAAATAACACGGATATTTCCTACCTTGCAGAGTTGTGAGGAGAACCTCTGTAAAGTCTAAGTCACTTTATAAAGAGAAGCTGTAATAAATTGTCATTGTGAAAAGCACTTTGCCAAATACAAGTAGTCAATGACACCTTGGAAAGAATCTGTAGAAAGAAGATAGCTATCTGGGTATCTCAAATCCCTTGCCTCCTTGTCCTCTAACCTTTCATTCCTGGACAAACCTTACCCCTGGATACTTCTAACATCCAGCTCATCCACTCCTACTTAAACGGGTCCTGAAGAGAACTAGAGGAAATTACACAACCATGTTGACCAGGCATGTTATAAATTTACATTATCCAACTCCAACAGAGCCCTCATTAGAACAAGGCAATCCTTTTATTCCTCCCAAATTGATTCTCTATTTCAGTCCCCACAAAAGCCTTTCTCTCAAGCTTTCTACACCTCTTAGCTCAGCTTCCTTAGCAGAGGACCTTACTTCTTAAAAGAAAAATTGAGATCGTTTGATGAGAGTTCTTTCTTCTCTTCTCTTGATGGTCTGATATCATCTCTCATTCTCTCGGCCTCTAATAGTGAAGTGATCCTTCTCTTTGCTAAGGGCAACCTCTCTTCATGTGTCTTCTTCAGAAGATCACAACCCCAGTCATCTCTCTCATCACCTAATTTCCAGTCTGTATTTACTGGTTCCTTCCTCATATTCAAAAGCATCCAAATCTTCACCTTCCTTTAAGAAAAGTCTCCATTAGATCTTACTATCCCCCTTTAAGCTAACGTCCTACATTTCTCCTTCCTTTCTCAAGCCAAACTCCTAGAAAAAGCTATCCATGTTCCTTATGTCTATTTCCTCTCTTCTCATTCACTCAGCTTTAGTGTGGCTTCTGACCTCATTCAACTGAAATTGCTCCTTCCAAAGTTACCAATGATCTCTTAACTGATCGATCTGATGGGTCCTTTTTCTTAGCTCTCGTTCATCTTAATTTATCTGCTGAATTTGACCCTTTTAGCCACCATATCTTCCCAGATACACTCTCCTCTTTGAGCTTTTAATAACACGATTCTCTCCTCATTTTTTTCTAGTTGTCTAATCTCTCCCTCTCAATCTTCTTGGCTGATTTATCATCCAAGTCCCACCTTTGGACTGTGGCTGTTCTTCAGGGCTCTTCCTCCTCTTCTCTTTCTATAAACATTCAGCCTTGGTTCTTCCCTCGAACTTCAATACAGCAATCAACTATCAGGTGTTTTAAACTGAATGTCCTGAAGGCATATTAAACTCAACACGACTAAACTAGAACTTGTTTAACAACCCCCCCCCCAAAAAAAAGCCCTTTCCTCTTCCAAATTCCCTGTTTCTGTTGAAGACATCACCATCCTTCCAGTCTCTCAGGTTCACAGTTCTGGTATCATTCTCAGCTCCTCACTCTCCCTTGCTCCCAATATGCAATCAGTTGCTGCAATCTTTTTGTTCTCACCTCTAAAACATCTTTTTTTCCTTCTATTTGATAGTATTTTTTCCAATTACATATAGTTTTCAATATTCATTTTTATAAGATTTTGAGTTCCAAACTTTTTTCTCCCTCCTTCCCTTCTCCTCTCTTCAAGATGGCAAGCAATCCAATATAGGTTATACATGTACAATCATATTAAACATATTTCCACATTAATCATGTTGTAAAAGAAGAATGAGAACAAAAGGGAAAACCCTGAGAAAGAAAGAAAGAAACAATAACAAAAAAGTGAAAATAGTATGCTTCGATCTGCCTTCAGGCTCCATAGTTCTTTCTCTGGAAGTGGAGAGTCTTTTGGAGTTGTCTTAGATCACTGTATTGCTGAGAAAAGCCAAGTGTATCAAAGTTGATCATCACACAATGTTGTTGTAAAACATCTCTTTCATTGGACCCTTTCTTTCTACTCACATTATTACCATCTTAAGTAGGTCCTTCTCATCTCTCACATGGATTACTGCAGTGGATTCCTATTGGGTCTCCCTGCTTCAAATTTTTCTCCATTTCAGTCCCCCCGCCCCACTGCTGCTGCTACAGCGATTTTCTTTAAGGACAGATATGACAATATTGCTCCTTTATTCAGTAAGCTCCAGGGGCTCCCTGTTGTCTCTAGGATTGATCAAATACAAACTCTTCTGTTTGGCTTTTTAAAGTCCTTTACAACCTTGTCTCAATGTCTCTTTCCAGACTGATTATGCACTCCTTCTCAGCCAATGTTGGGCAATCCAGCTAATGTGGGCTTCTCTCTGCTCCCACACAGGGCACTTCACCATCTTCCACCTATGCTCACATGCACTCACTGTCCCTCCAGGCCTGCCCTTCCCAGAGGCCTTCTCCTCCTTCAAGACCCTCCTCGAACATCATACTCTACAGGAAACCTTTCCTAACTTCCTTCACTGTGAGTGCCCTTCCTCTCAAATGACTTTGTATTTATTTGTAGTCTCTTTACAGACATCCTATACATGCTTATTTACGTGCTTACCATCTCCCTCTTTAGACTGTCAGCTCCCTGTGAGGAAGGGTTATTTAACGTACTGTATTTATAGCTGCAGCATGTAGCACAGTACTTAGCGCTTCAATTTTGTTGACTGATTTAAATAGTCAGAAAAAGTTTCTATCATTTTATTTTTTCCAAGGTCAGAATATTTTAAAATATTCTTTGAGAACCTATTCAATTTTGTTCATAAGTCAGAATCGTTAAGTTTTCCCTTAAACTTAACTTATGGGGATTTTCACTACAATAAATAACCTCATACTGTTGTGAGGAAAACACCTCATAAACCTGAAGGTTCTACAGGAACGTAATGAAAAAAAGATGGCATCATCTGGACTTTTGGGCTATCCTAGAGCTGAACTGAGGACAGACTTCATTCTTTTGGTTCAAGGGATCTGGAGTGGAGAGTGATCATCCAGTACAACTCCTTTATTTAATTTATCCAGTTTTATCGATGCCTTTTTTTAAAACACCAGTTATTTCTTAACGTTCTGTCCTTTACAGAGGCCATCTCTTTCTTAAAATGGAGAAAATAAGCAAAACTTACTGTTAAAAGGCCCATGTCTAACAGCCTATGCAACATTCCATTCCAATAATCCCTTCCTTCTCTGATAAAAAGAAAGTGCATCTGATCAACTACTGTTTCTCTTACTATAAGATTATTTTAATATCATTGTCCAAGGCTGACCATACACATTTAGGGGAAGGGATGTATTCTTCTGCAATAACCTCATGTGGAATATCTTACAATCCATTCTGAATTTTCTTTAAATAGTATTCTAAACAAATGCATCTGAAGAAGAGCAGGAAATGATTCTGCAGAACAATTTTCTTGGAGACTTTGGCATATTTTAGATGAAAACTCCCAGGCTAACAATGTCATAAATTACATATTTCACATTTATAGCTATACTCATGTACAAAATCCACTTGTGAAATGTCATGCAGCAGATGAACACCCAGAGAAAGTGAAACTTTTACTGTTCCAAGAGGTGGTCTCAAGTAGGTGACAGGCCTGTGTACTCCAGTGTGGTATGAATGAACACTCAGTGTTAAGATGAGAACAGTATTTTTTTCAGCTGATGTTTCTAGCTTCTGGATGACTGCATCTGTTGTTATCTAATTTTTTAATTTCATCAGTGACTTTTATAAGCCATCTTTTAGTTAAGTTATGTCTCTGGACAGCCTCACATACTTCAAAGGGCATTGTCTGATGGGGTGATTTGTGAGCATACTTATCTTCCACAGACTTCTTCAAAATTGCATTTGTATTGGACTAATTATTTTCTGAGAGATTTAATCTTGACCCAGTCTGAGCCAGTTCCATATTGAAGGCTCTCAATGCAAAAGAAGAGCTTGGGGATTTTCTGGGCAACAACAAGCAACATCAATATTTTTACTACTACGTATTCTGGTAGACACAGTCAATGTTCTGTCCAAAGACCCCAGATGACAGGAGTTTTTCCTTTGGAAAATCAAAGTTCTGAGGTGGACAGTGGTGGGGACAGCACTGAAGCCAAGTGAACCCCAGTCTTTGGCCAATATGGAAGCCACTATCTCATCCTCAGTTTCCTGAGACAAAGAATGTTCATATGATTAATATGAGTTCAGTTAAGCTTTTATCGTTGTTTTCACTAATATCATTTTAATCTGTATTCAAATGCCCTTAGTATTATTACTTACATACTATGTAAACTGTTTTCTGGTTCTGCTCACTTCATTCTGCATCAGTTCATACGAATCTTCCAATGTTTTTCTGAATTCTTCATGGTCACCATTTCTTATAGCTCAATAATACATAGCATTCACATTATAATTTGCTTGGTCATTCTCTAATCAACTGGCACCCTACTTTTTCTCCAGTTTTTTTGCTACCACAAAGTGTTACTATGAATATTTTGGCACACAAGGAAGCTTTCTTTCTGTCTCTAGCCTCCTTAAGGCTTATACCTAACGGTGACTCATACAGCTAGATCAAAAATACCTCTTTTGCATAATTACAAAGAGTTTTCTAGGACCAACCCTGTCCTTTTACAGATATGGAAACTGAGCCAAGAGAGGAGAGAATAAATCAATCATCAAAAAAACATTTATTAATTCCTTACCATGTGTCAGCCACTGTGCTAGATGCTGGAGATACAAATGGGATAAATGAAACAATTCTTACAAGAAATTAAAGACTGTAAAAGTACATGCAGGATGAACACGAAATATAACAAATACAAAGAGTTAAATCTAAGGCTGTTTTGAGAGGGAGGGAATTAGCATTTGAAAGGATCGGGAAAAGCTTTACATAGAAGATGATGTCTGAAAGGAATCTCCAAGGAAGGGTGGGATTCTGTAAGGCAGAGGTGAGGGAAGGCAGCTGAAGCACAGGGGGACAGCCTTTGGAAAGGCATGGAGATGGGTATTTGAATACTGTGCGTGAGGAACAGAGAGAAGGACAGCATGGCTAGGTCAAAGAGTGTGGAGGGGAATATGCTGCCCAATGAGGCTAGAAAGAGAGGCTGGGACCAAGTTAAGTTTAAAAGCCAAAAAAAGGAGTTTATATTTGATTCTAGAGATATTATGAAGTCATTGGAAATTTACTGAGTATTAAATTTATTTGACATGGTTAGACCTGCCCTTAAGAAAAATCACGTTGGTGGCAGTTTGGAGGATGGACTGGAGGAGAGATTTGAGGCAGGGAGTCCAATTAGAAGGCTGTTACAATTATCTAGGTGAGAAGAACCTGAACTAGGGTGATAAGTATGTAAGTGGAGAGAAAGGGAAGAGTGGGAAAGATATTTTGGCCTCAGAAAGAGCAAGATTTCACAATGAATTCCTACTTGGTGAAAGAGAGTAATGCCAATGTGATGAACCCGGAATACCATACCATAGGGTCGCGTTGGGAGTCAGCAGTAAAACCAGGACTAGCCAGATCTCCCAACCCAGAGCTCTTATCCCTGCACCACCACTTTTCATCACATCTAGGAAAGTAACCATTACCCTACTTCAAGGAAATAGTGATCTCAGCAGCTGCTGAAAGTGATCAGTATTTCTAAGCAAGTTTTTTCACTAACATAAGCAATAAAAACACAAAAGGATTAATTTCAGAAAATAAAGATATGCTAAATTTTTTAAAGCAGAGAAAAAATTGCACAACATAGCCTCTTGTTCAACATGCTCCATGATTTCACCTTCATGAGATTTTTCTTGTGAGGAACCTTGATTGTCACACATGGTTTCCGCATACTAGTATAAAAGAAAGATTCAAATGGGCTTTCTGGAAAGTCACCTCTCTGAGATGGTTTTTTCTTATTTAAAATGCTGATAATCTTGCGTAGGTTGCAACCTGTTGGAACAGCTTGCAACCAAAATGGGAAGAAGTCATATCAATACAAATAACAAATTCTTGAAATAATAATAACTTGCATTTCTACAGCATTGGCAAAGTATTTTTCTCACTAAAGCTATGTAAGACAGGAAGTGAAAGTATGAAATCACCATTTTACATAAGAAAAAACCAGCTCAGGAGGTGACTTTCCAGAAAGCCCACTTATTATTTTTCCTTTATTTTGGTCCGAATTATATTAGTACTGACTATTCTTACTGTTGGACTGTTGTAAAATTACTGATAAGTTTTTGAAAATAAAAACTGCCACTCCAGAATGCTATCTTCCTTCTCAAGCACCAACTGCCTATATATTTCATTTTAACAACTGCTTTTTCTAGTGTTTCCAAATGTGTTTTGAGGATATGCCAGTGACTTTGAACATCAGCCCAGCAGAACCCTCAGTTAAGTGGACGGCAATTCAGACCTTCATCATCCATAGCAGGGTTAAGTAAAATTGCTTTAAAAAACAAACTCTTTATTAAAGCAAGTCCTTTGTGAATAAACAAATGATTTGGATGTGTTAGGTCAGTTCTCCAACTTCTATATCAAATGAAGCCCTTAACCTAGATTTCAGGACAGGCTTGTTTCAAGAACTCCTGTTTCTGAAATGCATATAATTTAATTTGGGGTTAATACAAAGAAAAATGGTATTTAGAGCTGCAAAGGACCTTGGTGATTAAGAAAATCCAAGCTTTTCACTATTCAGAGGGGGAAACTGAGGCTCAAAGAGGGAGAAGGTCTCATTGAGGGTCCTTCAGAGAGTTAGTAGCAGATGTATTTTCTACCAAAATTAATTCATCGGCAGGTAACAGCATCTATTACTCTAAGCTCACTGTTCAAAAACATCTAATAAATCAAATTCTATAGCACTGTGAGATAGCACGGGGAGCTCTGGACTTAAAAGTCAGAAGCTCTGTGTTTGGGTCCTACACAGCTCTGACACTTACTAGCTGAGGGACCCAGGGCTAAAGCGTTACTTTGGTCCCTCAGATTCTTGGTTTCCTCAAGTATAAAAATATGACAGTTATTCTCACACGATCTCATTTTCACAAAGCTGTGAGAAGAACGCTTTGTAACCCTTAAAGCAATGTGAGAATGTGAATTAGCTACTCTGATCACTAGGTGTTGTTTGTAGGGAGGGAGACATCCTTGTGTGGCAGAAAGAACCCTGGACTCGGAATTCAGTCACAGATTTGAGGCCTGGATCTAATATATCCTCAGTGGGTGACCTTGACCAAGTCATGCCCTCTCTGATCATCAGTTGTGGCATCTGTAAAATCAGGGTGACAGCTGCACTTCTACTTCATATGGATGTTTTGAGGGAAGTGCTTTATAACCTGTAGAGTGTTACAGAAATGGGAAAAACCATCATTTCATTTGTTGTTTTGCAATTTAAAAGTTATGTCTGTTGCTATTTAATTTTCCACGTTTTCTCCATTTCTTTTGGTGAAATTCAGTGATGTAAGTTCATAAATTTCCATTCTCACGCAAGGCTACACATTCTGTGAACAGTATGCAGTCATTTCAGTTGTGTCTGACTCTTTGTGACCCCATTTGGGATTTTCCTGGCAAATACATTGGAGTGCTTTGCCATCTCCTCTAACTCAATTTACAGATGAGGAAATTGAAGCAAACAGGGTGAAGTGACTTGTCCAGGATCAAACAGCTAGTACGCATCTGAGGCCAGATTTGAGCTCAGGAAAATGAGTCTTCCTAAGTCCAGGCCCAGCACTCTATTCACTGTGCCACCTAGCCACCCCCTTGTAGTGAAGCAACAGGGTAAGATGATTCACTATGCCATCGTATACAGGCCAACAGAACATAGATAAAGAAAACTCTCTTCTCCTTCCTTAGCTTAGTCCTTCACCCTCTTGTCTGGATAATCAGTCAGGAGTCCTGGCTCGCTGGATGGGTAAGGCATAATGCTATGGCTATCTAAGCAGGAGAGCATCTGGCTTTAAATTACAGGGTCTAGGATTAATGTCCTTGTTAAAGCCAAGGAAGTACCGGAAGCACCACAGTGGAATGAGGAGAATCCTAGACTTAGAACTGAAAGCCCTGGGTTAAAGTGCTGACACAGCCGCAGGCTCAGCTGCCTGAGGACAGGGTAGGCCCTGCACACTTCCTCTCTGTCTCCTCATTGTAAAATGAGGATTTATGGTTGTGTTATCTAAGAAACAAGGCTGTTAGGAGAGTCAAATGAAATACAGACAAAAATGCCCTGGAATCAGGAAGTACCGCCTACTTAAACTGTTAGCATTTCAAAACCAGAAAAGAAAGTACATTTTCCACTTTTAGTGTGTATACTCACTTAATAACACTCTATTCTCCACCCATTATTTTGCATACAGTATGTGCTTAACATCAGTCTATGTTTAGCACAGTATGCTTCATATAGTGGGCACTTAACAGTTAACTGAATAGTTATTGGCTACAAAGTTTGTTTGGAAAGTACGCACACACTCACACATATACGTAAGTGGCAAGGGTTAAAACCCTAAAAGGGATATAGTCTCAGTTTAATCTCATTAGTATAATTATACAAAGACAAGGAAAACATCATTTTGAATTTTTAAGAATGCCATTTGATTAATAAAACCCCTAAATTGTAAGCAGTCATAATCCTTTTAGACTTTAATAAAATCTTTGACTACTTGGAAATGAAATTTTCTTCAGGTCATCTCAGAGGGTTATGTGTAAAGTGGAAAAAGGGACATAATGTCCTGTGCCTAGGTGTCATTTAACCCCTTGGAACTGAAAGGTAAAACATTTGGACAAACTCATATACTGGGGAACTAAGAGCCTGGGATTTCAGGAAACAATTTAGAGAAAGGGAGCCTTCTAAGCTGTCAAGATTGTGCAGGGAGACACGGCTGCTGAAGATGACATGAAGAGATTTGGGTCCCAATTCGATTCCAAGTGTGTTTATAAGTAAGTGGACCTCAGAAGTGAGATTCTGGGAGACCCAGTCACACATGATTAAAACCAGACACTATTGGGCACCAGAGGTCACACTGAAAAGAGTGGCAATGGAGCCATTTGGGTGTATGCACAGGAATCTTTAAGGTGAGCTAGCAGAGTAACAAAGCCCCTTACTTCATGGTAATAGAGGTAGCATAGCACAGTGTCAAGAGCCCTGGCACGGAAGGCAGGATGTGGACTCCTAACCCAGCTCTGACTTGTTTCTGGGACTATGGACAATTTCCTCCACTTCTGAGTATCAATTTTCTCACTTACAAATAGGGAAAATGACCTTCATACTAGTCGCTCACAAAACTGTCGTGAAAAATATACTTTCTAAACTTTGAAGCACTAAGTTGTTGTTGTCTAATAGTTTTTCAGTCATGTCTGACTCCTCTTGACCCCTCCTAGGGTTTTCCTGGCAGAAAAACTGGAGCGGTTTTCCATTTGGGAAATTTAGGAAATGGAGGCAAACAGCATTAAGTGACTTGCCCAAAGTCACAGCTACTAAGTGCCTGAGGCAAGATTTGAACTCAGGTCTTCCTGACTCCAGGTCCAGTGCTCTATTCACTGTACTACCTGGCTGCACAATAGCCCTATAGTGGTTATTCTTCATACTCCCAAGACCGATTTTTATAGTTAGCTAAGTGAACAATGAAAAATAAAAACAATGAATAAATTAAAATGAAAATGTTAGCCTCTACTCATTTGCTAACAAAGGCTTCTTTTTGTACGTTTTCTTGGTTTTATGTACCAAAAAGAGAGGCAAGGAAATCAGTGCTGTATCCTTTGGCAAGTTAACAGCCCGAGCCTCGATTTGCTCCTCTACAAGATGGAGTTATAGTAACAACTGCCCTCCTTGGTTGCAGCACAGTTACCATCAGGAAAGGGCCTTGCCGATACAAAATGCTAAAGAACTAGGTGCTCTCGGCATTAGACAAGGTGTCCTAAAAGTCCCAATGTGGTTTTAAGCTATTAGAGCTTAAAACTTTTCATATATGATCTTACTGCGTCCTCACAACAATCTGGTGGGGGAGGCAGGTCAAAGGTTACACGGTTTCTGCTTTACAGATGAGGAAACTGAAGCTCTGAGACGTGATCTGAATCCAGGGATCTTGTGATCAAATTCAGGAACTTCCCGCTTATACCTCACCACTGTTCCTGGACAAAGAATGTATATGACTGGGAAATGTAATTAAAGAGAAACATAAACATCAGGAGAAAGTATGACTTAGAATTACAAGATAACTTAAGTGCTAACAGGCTCGGCTCAGTTCTTGAATTAATCAGGTGATCCAAACAGGGCCACAAGGTACTTGAATTTTGTCTAATCAAGTGCAAATACTCTTGTGACAACTGTAAATAGCACAATGACTGAACCCAGTATTTGAGCTGCTCATAAGCAACTAGTCACAAGGTTTAATCATGATGTCATTCTTGTTCTTTGGACAAGCCGAGGTCATACTCAATGATTTAGAGTTCTTCTGTGATTAGCATATATTTGTGTGTGTGTACACACAATGACATGCACGCAGACACATATCTATATATCCACATATGTAGCACTTTAAGGCCAGCAAAGTACTTGACATTTGATTAGAACAGATTTCTTCAACAAATTCCACAAACACATATAAAGTGCCTTCTATGGAAACAGTGTGGTGCCATGGAATGCATGTTTGTTGACTTAGGAGACAGTGGATCTGAGTTTCATTTGTGTGACAGAGGGTGAGTTCCCTAATTTCTGTGGTCCTCCATTTTCACCTCTATAAAGCGAAGAACTTAGATGAGCTGACTTATAAGGCCCTCCCAGCTCTAGGGCTATGTACGGGTCCTTATGCTTGATGCTAGGTGCTGAAAAACAACACAGTTTCTGCCTTCTGGGACAAACATAAGTAGGTAGGATACCTGGCTGAGTGAGATATGGGCAAAGGAAAGATGCAGACCAAAGTGCTCTAAGCAGAAGTACAAAGGGAAAACTACCTTTTGTTGAAGGGAATGAGGATTGAGCAAGGGCTTCACTCAGAAAGTGGCCTTTGAAGGACAGGAAGGACGTGACAATACATGATATGGAAGAAGTGTATTCCCTCCGTGGTGGAATACTGGAGGTGGGAGGGGGCAGCGCGAGTCTGGAAAACAGTGAGCACTCTGGTACTTCCAGTCCACAATGTCTAAAGAATACCAAGATAGGACTCAGCAGGGAAGTGGGAAACAGATGGTGGAAGGTCTTGAGAGACAGGCTAAGTAAGGAGGCTATGTTTTATCCTAAAGGAAATGGAAGGGCAACAAATTTTTTGAGCAAAGAACTGACATATATGTACATTAGGGGGATGGTTTTGGCAATTGGGCCTTGAGGGCTAGACTTTGGAGGGAGAAGCTATCTTGGCAGATTACCAGTTAGAAGCTGGCTACTTCAGGGGAAAAAGGATAAGGGCCTGGAGAAATAGGAATGAATTTGAGTTTGTGGAGGCAGAATCCAATTAACCAATCACATAACAGGAAAAAAAAGTTTCCATTGTCTATGACAGTAAAAGGAGCAATATAAGAAATATCAGAATGTACTACATGGTTATGAGCTAACTAATGCAAAGATCTTGGCTTAGATGAGTTCTAAGATCTTTCTTCAGGCTTAATATTTTCTGATTTTATAAACTTAAATCTTTTGTCAACTTTGCCTGTCTCTGAGGTGTGAGGTAGAACTTCGTAGTTATTTTAAAGTTCTCTAATTATTAGTGATTTAGGTATTTTTTTATATGGCTATTGAAAGCTTGGATTTCTTCCTCTGAAAACTGCCACTTAATATCTTCTGACTTTATCAATTGAGGAATGGCTCTTATTATATATTTGAATCAGTTCCCTATACATCTTATAAATGAGATCTTTATCAGAAGCTTCCTGCAAAGATTTTTTTCCCATTTATCCATTTTTCCCTCCTCTAATTTTAGCTATACGTTTTAGATTGTGAAAAAACTTTAATATTTTCTGTAGATGTGACAGGTAATTTCTTCCTCGCTCCTCTAATCTGTTTATGGTACTATGCTTTACATCTAGGTCATGTACCCATTTAGAGTTTGCCTTGTTATACTCTGTGAGTTGTTGGTATATACTTAGTTTCTGCCAGACTATCTTCCAGTTTGCCCAAGAGTTTTTGTTGAGTAGTGAGTTTTTGCCCCCAAGTTGCAATCTTGGGTTTGTCAAACACTAGGCTACTGTGCTCATTTGCTTCTGCATATTATGGCCCTAATCTGTCTCACTGCTTAATTTCTTTACTTCTTAATCAGTAGAGAATTGTTTTCATGATTAGTGTTTTAGGGTATAGTCTGAGATCTGGTACTGGTAGGCCCCCTTCCCATTTCATTTTTTTTTTGTACCAATTACCTTGATATCCTTCATCTTTTGTTCCTTCAGATGAATTCTGTTATTATTTTTCCCTAGCTCCATAAAGCAATTCTTTGGTAGTTTGGTAAGGCACTGAATAGGTAAACTAATTTGCATTTTATTATATTGGCTTGGCCTACTCATGAGCAATTAATATTTCTTAAATTATTTTTTGTTATGGTGGTTGTTCATTCACTTCAGGCATGTCTGACTCTTCATGACCTCATCTGAGGTTTTCTTGGCAAAGATACTGGTGTGGTTTGTCATTTCCTTATTCAGCTCATTTTACTGATGACGAAACTGAGGCAAATAAGGTTAAATGTCTCGCCCAAGGTCACACAGCTAGTAAGTGTCTGAGGCCAGATTTGAATTCAGAAGATGAGTCTTCCTGACTTCAGGACTGGCATTCTGTCTGCTGCACTGCCTAGTTGCCCTCCAGTTATTTAGATCTATATTTGCGAAAGGAATGTTTTGTAACTGTTGCCCCCTTAATTCTTATTCATGTGGTACTGAATAGAAATGGAAGACGCACTAAAAAATTGTGATGATTGGATTCACTACAAATTTACACTATTCAATCTCAACTGAGCCCTTAACTGTAGCAAGGCAACCTTTCTACCTTTCCCTAATCAGTTCTCTATCCCACTCACCAAACAGTGGCTATGCCAAATCTTCTCTTACTTCCTTCAGCCTTCAGTACCTCTTCCCAAAGCCTTCTTTGCTCATAACTTTGCTTCATATCTACCAGGAAAACCTGAGGCCATTCACTAAGAAGGGCCATTTCTCCTCCTCTTGCCTCCCTCTGACATTCTCTCCTACTCTTTTCACCATTTCAGTCTTTCACAATGAGGTCCTTTTCCTTTCCTAAGCCAATCCCTGTCCATGCATCTGTAAGTCCCACCTCCTGCAACAAATTGCCACCTCTATCCTTATTTTCTCTTAAATCTTCCCTGTTGCCTCCAAATATACTCATGTCTCTTTTATCCTTAAAAAAATCCCATCTTCTCTACTAGCTATGTTTTATATCTCTCCTCCACTTCTCAGCTAAACTTCTTGAAAAGGCCATCTAAATTTGTGCCACCACTTCCCTTTCCTTGACTTTCTTTTAAATCTTCTCTAATTTGCCTTTCAGCTATGTCATTCGCCTGAAGCTGTTCTTCTCTATGTTAGCAATGATTCCTTAATTCTTTTAAAAATAATCATCCCTTTATACTTCTCTGCAGCATTTGATGTCATTAATCACATTTTCCTCCTGGATGCTCTCTTTTTTGAGTTTTTGTGATGCTGCTATCTCCTTCTTCTACTAGCTGGACTGCTTCTTCTCCCTCTCCTTTGCTAGTTCTTCGTCCAAGTCATTCTCACTAACTATTCTTGCTCCCCAGGGCTCTGTCCTGGGGGTTCTTCCCTTTTCCCTCTCCAGGGGCTGGCCACAGCATAGACCAAACTTGGACCACAGCTTGTTTTTATGTGCCCTGGAAAGTGAGAAATGGTTTTTGCATTTTAAAACAGTTTTATTATATTTAAAAAATGTAAAAAAACATTCTCAGCTAGAGGCTACAAAAAGAGGCCACCACAGTCATCTGGCCTATAGACAATAGTGTGCTGACCCCAGCTTTATACTATCTCTCTCGGTGAACTCATGGGTTTAATTATCACCCCTATGCAGATGATTTCTGGATCTATACCAACTCCAGTCTCATTCCTGAGCTCCTAGCCCCATCACCAACTGCATGCTGGGAGATTTTGATCTTGATGTCCCATAAGAATTTCAAACTCATCATATCTAAAATGGAACTCATTTTCTTTCCCCCTAAATCTTCCTCTTTTCTGAACTTCCCTATTAGTGAAGAGGACATTACCACAATCTCAGTCACCCAGGTGTGCTAACTCAACCCATGCACTGAGCCAGTCATCAAATCTTGTCATTTACAACACTGCTCATGTTTCCCTTCTCTCCACTCACAGGATGACCACTGTAATTTAGTCTTCATCACCTCTTACCTGGATTACTACTATATCCTTCTAGCTGATTTCCTATCCTCAAATCTTTTCTCATTCCAATCCATTTTCCAAACAGCTATCAAAACAGTTTTTCAAAGCAGATGTCTGATCGTGTCACCTTTGATCCTCTCACCCCAGTAAATGCCAATGACTCCTTATTACCTCTGGGCTCAAATACAAAGTCCTTTGTTTGGCACTTGAAGATCTTCACAAACAAGCCCCTTCCTACTTTTTCAGTCTTCTTATGCTCTGTCATCAACACTCCAGCCATATTGGCCTGCTGGCTGCTTCTCACATGTGACCCTTCACCTCCAGTCTCTCTGCCTTTACACTAGGTACTAGGTATCTTCCCATTCCCGAAATGCTCTCTGCTGACCTATGCCTTTTGGTCTCTGGTTCCTCCAAGACTCTCAGCTCAAAGCCCAACCTCTGCAGGAGTTTATTTACCATCCCTCCAGTTTTAGTGTCTTCTTCCCTGAGATCTTTCCATCTATTCTGATTGTCTCTTCTATGTTCCTATTTATGTACATGCTATCTCTCCTATTAGAATGTAAGGTTTGGAGGGCAGAGACTGTTATCGTTTTTCTTTGTATCCCCAATGGTTACACTTGTGCTTGGCACTAAATAAATATTTAATAAATGCTTGCTGGTTGGTATTATTTATTAATATAATAATATTTTAATTCACATTTTGCATTACTAATGTATTTATGAGAGTGCTAGGGGGCCCAGAAGATAGTGAGCCAGGACTTAGAAGATTCCTCTTCCTGAGTTCAAATCTGGCTTCAGTCACTTACTAGCAAGTCATTTAACCATTTGCCTCAGTTTCCTCATCTGTAAAATGAGCTGGAAATGGCAAACCAGTCCAGTGTCTTTGCCAAGAAAACTCCAAATGTGGTCATGAAGAGTCGAAGACAACTAAAGGGACTAAACAACAACAAGGTATTTATGTGTGCTTGTCCCTATAAAATTGTGATCTGTTCTCCTGCTTTGGCTCTTGATCTTCATCCTCTCCTCATTGTTAAATGTGTTACTTAAGGATATTTATCAAAGTTATATCTGGCCTCTTCTCTTTTTATACTCTAACTCTTCTGGGGATCTCATCCAACTCTTCCATTATTATTTGAATGCAGACAATTTAAAAATTCCTATCTCTGTCCCTTCTCCATTTTTCTCTAGAGTAGTAGTCCCAAATAGCAGTTCCAATTGCTACTTAGAATTATTCTCTTGGGTAGCCCAATGGTCCTCAGACTTATCATCTTCCCCTTTAAACTTGCCCTTCTCACCCAACAACCTCTCTGTTTTTGCACCAAGTACTTTCCACTCAACAAGGCTAAGAATTGAGGGATCATCTTTTATTCTTTTTTGCCACTTTTCACTCTTCCCCATCCCTCACTCTCTATATCCAATCAGTTGTTAAATTCTCCCATTTCTCACTCGGCAGTCTCTCTCACATTGGCCCACTCCTCGTCATTGTTACTACAACCCCTTAGTTCAGGGAGTTGACTTTCTTATTGAATGGACTATTGTAACAACCTCTTAACTAGTTCCCCTCTTTCCATTCTATTCCTTCTCCAATCCGTTCTCTACACTCTTGCCCAGTTAGTTTTTCTGGCATACCACAATGATGCTATGTTTCCCTACTGCTTTTGAAATTTAACTCTTGGTTCTTACATTCAAGGCCCTTGACAATTTGGATCGAACGTACTTACCCAGTTTTATCTCTTCCGATAGCTCTATCGTGTATTCTACATTTCTGCCAAAGTAGACTACTTTCCAGTTCCCTTTCTTTTATATCTTCACGATTATGATCATACTATCCACCACAGAACAAACTACCCTTCAAAGTTTGTCTGTTTCATGTTCCTACTCTTCTTTCAAGGTATAATGCACATTCCACCTCTTCCATGAAACCTCCCTTGACTCCTCCCCTGCAGGTGAAAGTAATTTATAAATATTTGTTGAATTTACTGTTTGTTGAACCTCTTCCTCCAAAATGCACTCTTCCGGGTTTTCCTATTTGCATACATGTAATTTTTCATCTTTATACTATCAGTGCCAGGCACAATGCCTCGGGGCACTTAAAATATTCTCAATTGAACTGATGTCAGAGACTCTTCTTTCATACATCTTTGCTTTAGACTTTTATATAAGACAAAGAATATACATTTTTAATAATTGTTTTTCTACCTTTCATGATCTCTCTCCCACCTGTCTTTTTCCGCCCCTCTCTACCTAGAAAAAAGTCTATGCTCAGTAAGTATTGACTGATGGAAGATTTAGTACAGAAGCTTCTCCTTCCTCTCTCCCTGTGTGTGTGTGTGTGTGTGTGTGTGTGTGTGTGTGTGTGTGTGTGTGTGTGTGTGTGTACACATAGCAATATCTGTATCTGTATCTCTATCTCTCCTTCAATTCCTGGAAGCAATGGGAGCTGGGAGTTTTAAGCCCTCCAAATAAATAACGAGAACTGATGCCTAGATCCTCTGGGTGGTACACAGGGGAATGGGTCAGGAGAGATGGTGTCTCACCTCTGCCTTACGAATACTTTCTCTGGCTTCATCTATCTTCTGTTCCAGTTCTGCTCGGTTTTGTTCTGATACAGCAATACCATGACATTCTAATTCTTCCAGGGCCTGTTAAGCAACAAAGGGAAACCATAAACATTTAGTCATGTAGAAACTTGGCATTCATGGCAAGATAAAGAGCTCATCAAATCACCAATTAAGAATCTGTTTTATGCCAAACAAAATTTCCCCAAAAAGCAAATTTGGGTATTTATTCTGCTAAATCCCACTATTATTATATAGAAGCCAATGCCCAATGGGATTTTGAATATTTCAAACAATGCATCTCAGACTATTAAGATACTTTCAGAAATATCTGAGCACCTTTAGACATGCAAACAGATGTGTGGTCAACTAATCTGGGGGGAATATTTTTTTCTACTGGGTCTCCTTGCCTCTTGGTCCACCACAGCTACAAGCTCTGGGGCCAAGGGGATGTGTATTTCCAATACAGATAACACAAAGCCAGGGCTATACACAAACTGAAGAGGCAGGTGAAGGCAACATCTGCTGGCTCATTTGAGGGTATTAAGTTAAAAGTACAGTATAGGTGAAGTTTGTGTTTGGTGCCCTTGCTGCCCCCTTCTCCCTCTACGTAGTCCCGGTCACTTGTTGTATACTCGGTAATCTTTGGCTATAGTCCTTTCTTCCCGTGCTACCTCCTAACAAAAATCTGATCTCAGGTAATGGATATTATTAACATTTTAGTGTAAATTACTAAAAGTTTTGCCATTCCCTTTCCCTGAGGTCTCTGAATCTTTGGCTTTTTCATAACTTCCATTTCTTATTTAAGAATTATAAAATGCTTCCCTCACAACAACCCAGTGAAGTACATAATGCAAATGTTCTCTATTTTACAAATCAAGAAATTGAGTCACCAAGAGATTAAGTAAGTGGCCCAAGATCACAAAGTCAATTAGTGTCAAAGACAGGATTTGAACTTTATGAAGAGTTAACATCGTAAAAGATCTAAAGAGGTTAAAATAATAAGGAGAAATATAAAGACCTACACTGAAGTTCAAAAAATCAATTGCCATGAATCCAGGATGAAAGAGGGACTGGATGATGAGTCGTGTAAGGACCTGAGAAGGCTATCTGAGGACTTTAGTAGTCTACACATTCACCATGAGTCTAAAATGCCATGTGGCAGAAAAAAAAGGTAATTTCCTTTTAGACTGCATGGAAGGGCAGCTAGAGTCCAGAATGGGCTATATTCTACCTGGACAGACAACAATATGAGCACTATTTTCAGCTCTGGGTGCCACATTTTAGGAAGGATATTGGCAAGCTAGAGCATATCCAGAAGAAGGCCTGGCGAGGTGCTAGGGAATATGCCAGGAGTGGTGGAAAGAAATTGGGGTGTCTGGTAACTGAGAGAAGAGAAATGAAGGCTATCTTTAAGTATCTAAAAGGCTGGCGTGTGGAAAAGACTGTCATTAGATATGCTCTACTTGGCCCCAAAAAGCAGACATAAGCTTGATATAATGAACAACTTTCTAAAACTTAAGAGCTACCCCAGCCTGGAACGGGAGGAGCATGTGTCTTCTTTTCATACAGCCTTCAAGCAGAGGATGGACGGCCCTCTGTGGGAATGCTGAAGAAGATATCCCTATAGAGGCAGCAGAGGGGTTGGACTAGATGTCCTCTACAGTAGCTCCCCATTCAGCTTGTGATTGTGTGTGATTCAGGTCTCCTTCAGATTCCAAGTCTGATGCTATTTACTCTCTAGGAATCCTTGGGGGAATCACTTGGCCTTCTGGGGCTTCAGTTTTATTATCTCATGTAAGGGTGTTGATCTAGATGTTAAGAAGGTCTTCTTTGAACTCCTAATGACTTAGCAAACATTCTCTCAATTCTGTTATTTAGAAACAGAATACAATATTATGGGGAGAGCTCTGGATTTGGGGTCAGAAGGCCTATTTGAATCTTGGCTCAGATATTTTGTCAAAGTTATAACCTTTGATGAGTCTACACCGCTATAAGCCTCAGTGTCCATATCTGAAAAATGGGGATAATATTTGTGCTGCCTATCCCATGGGGTTGCCATGAGAGAAAAATCTTTTAAACTGTGAAATGAGATCTATTATTATTATTCTATATTAGCACCTTTTGTGATTAAGATTTTCATTTTCCAAAACCTTGAGCTCCTTAGGGAGTATGTACTATGAGCAGCTTTATTGCCTTTTTTGGTGAGATTCCAAGTAGGAAGGTCAGTAGCATATGGGTCTAGAGGCCCACCAGACAAAGCCTCAAGATTTACTGACTGGGCACTCTTTCTCCACCTCTTCCACTGGTGAAGTCCCATATTAACAACATCATGGTGCAATGGACTTGTGGTTAGACGACCTGGATTCTAGTCGTCTCTTCTACTTACTCACTATATAATTTCAGGCAAGTAATTGAACCTTTCTGAGCCTCAGTTTCTTCATCTGTAAAACAGGGATAGTAATACCTAGGTACCTCACGGAGAGTGGAAAGGATCAAACAGGAATTCATATGAAAGTAACTTGTAAAGTGTGATACAAGTAAGAATTATCATCATCAACACCACCTTGGTAAAAGTTCGGATTCTTACTTGGGGATCATGTGATTTCTGAGAAAAATATCTATGTGTAGAAAAAAAAAATCAAGTCTGGAGATCAACCTTGAGGGCATATTTTTCCACGAACTAAAAGAGTATCCAAAAGGCTGTGTTTCTAAAGATAAGATTTCAGTTGGGCATAAAAAGCTCATCTTTGTTCAATACACTCAAACCAATTTTATCAGTCAAGGGGAGATAATAACCCATCAGTAGGCTTTTAAAGGCTCTTCTATGACGAATTGATGTGTTACCCCTACAGGTTTTGAGAAGCTTCTGGGCTAAGGGGTAAGCCAATAACTTACAACTGTAACCTTTTTTAGTCCTTAGAAGAAACAGCTATGCTCCCCTGATAACGATGAAAACCAGTAAAAGGTGGCTGTTTGCTACAAACAAGACAACTCCACAAGTTTGTATTTCTAACAGATAAGGGTTTCAATTCGAGAGAAATCAGTAAGGTAGTCTCTCTATTCATGGACTTGACGGTTTCTAAACTAGCCGCTGCATTTGGTGTAGGACAACTTTTTAAACTCGGAGACAAACACTGCTGCTGGACAGCAGCACAACAGGGTGCTTAGCAGCTCTGTCACAGAACAGGGACTGCTGGCCCAGCCTGCCCTGGAATGATGGGGGCACTCGATTGTCCTTGTGCCCTCCAACTTGAGGCCTCCTATCGCTCTAACTTGAAAAGAAACAGAAATCTAGTGGGGGTGAGGGACGGCACCCTCTTGGTGTTCTCAGTTGTAACATATGCTCTGTTGAGGTTGTTATTCTGCTCCAAGATGGATGCAGCAGATGGATGGGAAGGGAAGGATGCACTAAATAGGGCAATGGTCCTTTAAAGGGTATGTATGCCATGTGGACTAGAATTGTCTGAAACTTATATTTGCCACTGAATTCCTACATGCACATGAGAGTCTCTGGGTACTTTCTGCTCTGCCATTCCTTACGGTAATGAATAGTATTGGTGGGCTATAAGCAAAACAGGCAACTAAGTGACTCAGTGGATAGAGCACTGGGTCTGGCATTAGGAAGGCCTAAATTAAAACCCAGCCTCAGCTGTGTGACCCTAAGCAAGTCACTTTGTTTCCTTAATCCACTTGAGAAGGAAATGATAAACTAATCTAGTACCTCTGCCAAGAGAACCTCATGGGAGAGTGTTGGCATGCTATGGTCCACAAGGTCATGAAGAGTCGGACATGACTAAACGACTGGACAAATAAGGAAAATAAGTCTGAAAACCACTGTGAAACGGAAGAAGTAACTGTGCCAGTAAGGCAAAATGGGCTTAGTTTAACGGGTGCCCTTGAGGAGTTTGGCTTTTGTTTACGGTGAATGTACTTTCACCTGTTAAATGCTAAGCCCCAGGCCCAAAGCCCTATCAGGT